>CM060928.1:78834026-80084026 GCA_030765085.1 Allium cepa | reverse complement strand
TTCAATTTACTATTATTAGCAAATTCATCACATAGAAACTCGAAAATGATACTGATGATGCTGCAGTCATCACCCTTATTATTTCCCAGCAACAGTAGTGAATTCAGTGCTTTCTATTCTTTTTAAAAATTCTTTCTGTTTATAATAATATAACCTCTTTAACTTTGAAAAGAACTTTCAAAATAAATGGGATTCAAATTTTCCCAATCCTTAATTTAAATCCATTTTCATTTACAACTTATATTTATAAATATGTTCATATAGTGTAACAAACCGTATATTTATACCATTTAAATTGACAATATTCCACACATGTCAACTTAAATAATACAAAACACGAATCATTAATGGAGTGTGTGTATATATATAAATGAGAATCATCACAGAATCATAGAAATATAACATCACAGAATAGTGCAGCGGAATTACAACATAGTCATAAGAGTAGTTCATGAAGCTACCCATAAATACAACAATGTCTCAAATAAAATGAAATAGAACAACATAGAAGTCCAATAGTCCAAATAGAAAGAGTAATACTGATAAGCTAAAATAATTAGAGTCTTCGGTCTTCAGCTCCAAGTAGAACAGCAACAGCAATCCTCAGTTTGATCCGAGCATAAGCATAAACAAACACTCAAATCAGGACATATATTCTTATACAAATAATATGGTTCAAATTCAAAATCGCAATAACTCAAAGATGATTGGAATAAACATCTTTCAGGATCCGTCAAAATATCTATACATAGTAATGTACGATAAATAGATAATGTCTAACAGTAAAGTAAAATATTAAAATAGTGTTAAGGCCTTACCATTGTTCCCCTTAACACATTTTATATAGCATTATAGACTATCCAGCACTGTAAACTCCATCGTAAACTGGTGGGGTATCAAGGAGTACTCCATAGGTATAATACAAAACAAATTCGTAGTGGTCGCGTATATAGGGATACAAGTATGACAAGGCACATGAGGCGATACCCAAGGTAGTGAAACTATCGTTTTCCTGATCCAGACTGGGAGAACGCATCGCTGCAACGATAGCAACACCACGAAACAACACTCCAAATTCACGGGCGCGCACCAATCAATAACAAGTAATGAGTAGTTTACGAAGAAGTGTGTTCGCTCGAGGTAGCTAACCCCATTTGGCCCGGCACGGCTCATGTTTTAGTCATTTCCAATTTGACACAAGTGTCAAGGCTATCCATTACCGTTCTCTTTCTTCAATCATCACGTACGTCATTCCAAACACTTCATTCTGGATCACACTCCACATATAGTTATTAAAGTGGTTTTTGGTTTAGATAGTGAGTATGTCCCTAACCGATTCCGGTCACTTTAATAACCTTCGTAATTGTTTCACCGATTGGTCGTTTAATAAATTTCAAAACCAAATCAAATCCAATTTCAATTAAAATTTGTAAATCATTATTTCCTTTGTCTTTCTAAAACAATTTCCAAAATTTACGTTTCATAACTTCCAAATTTCCATTTCCAAATTCGATAATTCAATTCCAAAACTTGATTTAATCAATTCAAATATACTTTTAAATTCGCATATAATCTTCATTCCGTAATCATTTAAAATAAACTTAATTCAACGTTCAAATCAATTTGAACTCATTTATCAATTTCATTCAATATTCGTTAAATTAATTTATCATTTAAAAAAATTTCAATTAAATTTCCAATTCATTAAATTACTTTAGTTCAACCTTATTATACCAAAGCTTACAATTTGAATTAAGTTAAAATCGACAAATCAAATTCTTTAAATTACAGTCTTACATTCATTTCAACAAAACGCATATTATTTCTTGTTAACGAAATTCAATTTCATTTATTTATTTACTTGGTTACAATTTCAAAACTCAATTAATAAAGAAACTTAGTTTCACTTATTTAAGAGGTTCAATTTCACTTAATAATGAATTCAATTTAATTTAATTATTAAATAATTCAATCTCTTAAATTATCAAATAATTTCAAGTCTTAATTATTAACTAATTTCAAAACTTAATTATACTAATTCCAAAAATTAATTATTAATAATTCCAAATTTAATTATTAAATAATTAAATTTTGAACAATGTTCTTTCGTCAATTACTACGTTAATATTTTGTTTCAAATTTCAAATATTCACATTTCCTTTCATTAAAATTTAAATTCCAATTTTATTTCAACACCTTATTATTATTCAAATAAAATCTTTATTTATTTTAAATCAAATTATTGACCAATCGGGTTTTATTTAATTCTCTATCCGAAGTCAAAGTTTATTTGGGTATTTATCATTTCAATCCGATTCCATTTCAATTCAAAAATCAAAGTATAGCAAAAGGAACTTGTAGTATGATAACTGAGATGGTGCCTAAGTAAATAAATAAGCAATAGCAACCATACATAACAATTCAACAATTTATTTAAATAATCTCGAAATAATTGCATTAATTTACATTTGTTGTTTATGCAAATTAATATAACTATTTCTAGAATCTACACTATCATTTCATGTAGATTAAAGATTATTACATTATCGTTTTCACTTGATGTCTATTGTTCAAATTATACTACATCAATTATACATCATACATTCAATGGTTCAAAGTGTACTTAACCAAATTCTATGTGTCAATTAATTTAATAATTAAAGGGGGTCATATTTAACTAATCAGATTTAACATATAAATCCATTTTAAATTGTTAACTAGCCTATATCAAATTCAATTATCACTTTAACAATAACAATTAACATCCAATTTCAACATCATATAACAATCATTTATCAACCAAACTTGTGTAAGAATATAAGTCGTGAAAATCAATTTACCTTTCGTGGTTAAAGAAATTGACGGCGAAGCACGAAGAAGCACGATGAAGTCGGTACAACGCTAACAAATAGAACACCGCAATTATCGCCAAAAGAGAGACGATATTAATTTAAGTGAATGTTTATATATAATTTATAAATATAGATGCGCTTACCAATGATGGAGAAAAGAACGAAAGCTCAAAATCGATGCTGATGCAAAAGGCTTAACCGGTTGCTTCTGCACGCAACAAGAAAGAGAAAAGTGGTTACTTTGTCAGTAACAAAGTAGATACGGCTAGTATATTCTCTCAGCAACAATTTGAAATGACAGCGCACTGCCACTATTGCATAAAGCAACAGCACACTGTTACTTTTTTTTCTTTCACTACACAAAGTCGAGACTTCAGAAAAAATGTAAGCCTGTATTTCTAGACGGTAATTCATCCCCCTTATTTCAACGCAAGCACAAATCATTGTTTCTTTCATAAAACAGTGCCTCGTCCTTCACCCAATATATTCAACAGCACTCCACAACGCGCACGCACATTTTTCTTTTTCTTTTCGATACTATTTCAAACTTTCCACAGTGGCACCTCCCTTCCTCAAGTCCTTCTGCTTCATAAATCTGCCGCATTGCATTCACTACGTCAACTAACCGCTTCCTTAAACTTTGGTTCTGTTTCGACAAGCTCGGTCATCATTTCCAGTGCAGTTGCCTTCTCCCATACACGCACACAACCCACATATAAACGCACGCATCTCACTCTGTTTTTATTTAAATAACCGAGACTTCTCATTTAAAATGCATGCTTGCATTTTCATTCCCACGCGTATATACGTTTTTGTACACAAGCATGCACCCAACGTTCATTCGCATGCACTTGTTTTGCACACCTATGCGTGCACACATCATGCACCCTACGCATAAACACAGCGAGGTAGGGGAGGCTGTAAGTGCGGCAGCTCCGAGAGGTGGCACAGGCAAAGCTCGGGACTGTTGTGCGATCTGGAAGGATGGTGGCTGGGTATACGGTAGGAAGTGGTTGTGGTGCTCGCGACTAAAGGTAGGGATGATGACACGCGACTGAGCGGAGGTGAGATGGTTCGGAAAAATGGATATGGCCTTCGGCCATGCCCGGTGAAGGGTTTTTTTTTTGTTTCCAGGTGGAAGCTCGGCAAAGTGGAGAGGAGGGTGAAGTAAATGAGGGGTGCGGTGCTCCTCACGTGGCGCGGCGGAGTGAAAGGGTGGACGGCGTGAGGTGGAAGGAAGGAGGAGATGCGATGCACTTTTAGTTTCGGCCATTTTGAATTTTCAGAAGAAAAAAATGAACGAAGCAGGAGGAGGGTGAATACCTGAAGAGATTTCGAAATGATGTGAAATGGAACGGTGCAAATGGATTGAAATAATATGTTCCTTTAAGTTTTAAAATTCCGTACGAATAAATTTTAGTTTTCGGATATCGAAACGCCACCACTCTTTCCAATGTTAACCCCCAACTGCCAACTAACCTATTTATTATCAACTGAGATTATAATTTTTTCTCAAATTCAAGTGGATATGGGTTAAAGAATTTGGGCTGAAATTGCTTAACCGGTCCGTCAGGAACGGTTAAATTTACGCGACGATTTCCATAGGACTCCGATTTGCATGATGAATATACCGTTTTGATCAGTGCGATGATGCACTTCCAATAGTACACAGATAGTTGTGATACGACAGTTTTATAAAAACTCAAATTTACGCCGCTAAAATTATTCGATTTACAAAACAATTTAAATGGAACAGGCGATGACGGAATTAGACGAAACGAATTACGACATCTTGATCAGATAAATTTTTACAAAATTACTGTGTATAAATATTTGGATTTGAAAGATAAATTTTACGCAGCTTAAAATGAACTGATATACAGTAAAACGCGAACGAAATTTACTGCAATATTTCGCGACGAAACTTTTTCTATATTCATAACTAACTGGACGCATCTTATAAATAAAGTTTGGACGTTAATAGAGATCGTGTATAAATTTCAAAATTTTTATATTAAAACGATGGATTTAAATTTTAAATTGGGTTAGAAATTCAGGGTCATTAAAATCTCCCCCACTCAAAACTTTTCATCCTCGAAAAGAAACGAGACGAGTGAAGTGGGAATGAAGTAAGCAGAAAAGTCAAGATAGATTTTTTTTAAGAAAATTGAATTATACCTGGGATTAGTAGTTCGGGGTTTGAATCCCGAATACTATCCTCGGTTTCTCATGTCCAATCTCGCTCATCTGCACTCCACTGTACTTTGATGAGATTGACCGACTTTCTTCTAAATTGCTTCGTATCACTATCGACTATCCGAAGTAGCTTTCGCTCAATAGTCAAGTCAGGCTCGATAACTAACTCTTCCAACTGGAGTGGGAATGGTCATAGATGGATCGTGCACAACTTTGGGAAGATGTGAGACGTGGAACACATTGTGCACACCGGTGAACTTCTCTGATAATGCAACTCTATAGGCCAATGGTCCAACTCATTCCGTAATCTCAAACGGTCCAGCAAATCTGGAAGCAAGCTTCCCTTTCCTTCCAAATCGAATAATATTCTTCAAAGGCGACACTTTCAGAAATACTTTGTCTCCTACACTGAATTCGAGATCTCTTCTCCTTCTATCAGCATAGCTCTTCTGTCTATCCTGTGCCGTCTTTATCTTCTTCCTAATTTCTTCAACTTTCTCGGAATCTTCCATAATTATTTCTGGACCAAGCACTAATCGATCTCTAGACTCGATCCAACAAGCTGGCGATTTGCACGGCCGTCCATATAAGGCTTCGAACGGTGAATGCTTGCTTGATTTATTAGAGATAATTAATTCAAATTCAAATATACTTATTCAAACTTGAAATTTAGTTTCTTTACATGGTAACTGTTATTATAAGTGAATTCAACAAAATGAAGATGGTCTTCCCAGGATCCACCAAAGTCTAAAATGCAAGCTCGGAGAAGATCTTCCAAAATCTGATTCACCCTCTCAGTTTGGCCATCTATCTGAGGATGATAAGCTGTGCTCAGATTCAGTTTGGTGCCTAAAGTATCCTGAAATGCTTTCCAGAATTTAGCAGTGAAAATAGGATCTCTATCGCATACAATACTAGATGCTACACCATGAAGTTTGTAATGACCCATGAATTTCGACAATTTAATTTGTTTATTTAATAGGATTTTTGTAATTTATTTTAGTAGAAGCAATAAAGGGGATCAATAAATATTAAAATGAGGGCTAAAATAAATTGTGTAAATGGTGACTTAAAACCTATTTATAGAAATTTGAATAAAATCCTAATTGAATTAAGTAGAAAAAGGATTCTCACCTGGATATAAAATTTAATATGAGAAATTAATGAAAATATTAAATTGATTTAATGCAATAAAAGAGTGTAAACGGAAATTGGAATAAATTAAGGAATCATGTTGTTGCAAGTTAATAATGTATGACTTGAATGAAATTCCAATTCATTAAAATCATTTAAATGTATGATTTGATTCAAATGTAAGGATTTGATTAATATATATGTTATTTATTCAGGATATTGAATAAAATTGGGAATCCAGTTGTAATTAATGGTAATAATGTTTGTATTAGCTAATAAATTAAATTTCAATGCAATACCCATAAATGAATGGAATGAAATGAATGTATGTAAATGTATACTAGGTTATTTATCAAATATAAGGAAAGAAAAGTAAATATCGAATTTGATTGATGAATGAATATACATTGAATAGAAGTTGACTGTAAAGTTAATGATAATTGTATAAAATCAATATAAGATAATGAATTGCCATAATTGGGGGTTGATAATAAGGTGTGAATGGGAAAGTGATTGTTATATTAATTGAATGGAATTCAAATAATATAACAATAGAAATGTGAAAATTTAGGAATAGATCCAAAGTTATAAATAAGCTGTTGAAATAATACATAATAAGTGCAATTTGAATGAATCAATGTGAGTATAGTTTTAAGCAATAATTGGGAATCATATTTATGAAATGATAACGAGAATACAAGGTAATAAATGCCAATTAAGGGCAATAACTAATAAACTTAATGAAATTCCAATTTTATATAAAATAATTTAAAAGTCAAGTTTGGCTATAATTTGAACATAAGTAAATTGAATTTGTAATATGAAAATATATGCCAGAATTAATTTTTGCAATAAAAGGTTTGTATGTGACAAAAAGGTAACGGTAATGTTTATGGTAGGTTGCCTATTCATTTATTTAGATTTTTAGTTGGAATTGGAAATAAGTTTGTAATAAATGTAAATGAATGATACATTTATGTGAAATATAACCAATGTAATTTTATTTATAATATAGAAAAGGGTGGATTTAAGAAGTGAAATTGTAGAATTTGAAGCTAATTAATAATGGACATAGTAAAGATGGCAATCCAGTCAAATACTTAGGAATCAAATTTATTTGGAAGGTAGTCTAATTTATAAATAAATGGTAAGTAATTAGGATTTAATTAATTCTATATTAATTGAAACTGATTGTAGATTTAGTGTAGTAACGTTAAAGCTAACGTTTTGTTAATATAGATTTAAGTGTAGAAAGCAATATTTATTAATTTAATTTAAGTATTACAAATAAATGAAATTTAACGTTTAAATATTACGTTAATAGAGATTTAACTGAAATTCGAGAATATTAAATTAATAGTTTTGAACCCAACATTTGAATCCATCTACTTAAAATTTTTAGATGGAATAATCATTGACTATTTAAATTAATAGAAATTTTGGGAGCTTAATTTATAATTTTGAATACATTGAAATAGAAGGTTTGACACTGCAACTGATAGATTTATCAACTCTAAATTGACATAAAGACTTGTTTAAAACAATTGTAAATGTTCAGAAATATGAACGTGATAAAATTTACAAATTTTAGAATTGGAATTTAAAATTTGATTTATTAAACAAATTGTAAATTTATTTAATTAATGGAAAATAGCCATTTTGGCCACTGACTTGGATTTCGACAAAACAAGTTTCATCGGATCCGTAACGGTGAATTAAAATAGTGTTTCAATTTTCGTAGTGATCGGACTTGTCGTTTGATCGTACGGACTCCAAACGCCTTGAAATTTATGCAATTGAAATCAATTGAAATCGATTTGAAAATATTAATTTTAGCATAACTTCTTCATACGACATAATTTGTACCTAAAACGTTTTCCATTGCGTTTAAAATATTTTTAAACATATAGTTTGATATATAGGTTGACCCAATTTCATTCCGGAGTAGAAACGGGCTTTTCGGGCCATTTAGCATTCAGCGCGTATACCAATCTGATCCATCTATTATTTTTCAGCCTCGTCTATATATAACCCGTTATAAACCCTAGCCACTCCTTATTTTCATTTGTCTATACGTACATCTCCTTCTCAACTCTTCATTCCAATGGCGAAAGAAAAAAACCTAATTCCCAAATTCCAAAAATTTATTTCAATTTTTTAAAAAAAAAAATCGGATCTGCAGCCACTTTGAGTCACGCTTCGAGTTTCAGAGGCAAAAACGCTGTATCTACTTTGGGTCAGGAAGAAAATGACTCGGGTCGCTCCGGGTCGTTTTGGCAAAAACTCCAACCAAGCACCGGGGATTTGAGGCGGCGCACCGAAGTCAAACCTGAAGTCGACACAGGACCAAAATTTTCCAATTTTCAAATTTTCATAAGTTTTGCATACGAGCTCGGATTCACGCGCGGTTTTTTTGCTGGGATTATATCGAAATTCCGGACGCTTTGACGCTAGTTTAGATAGATTTCGAAACCTTCGAATTTTTGGGTTTAAATTCGATTTAAATTCAAAAGGTGAGTGTTTTAACCCACTCACAACTTCTAAAATTTCTTATGTTTGTTAAATTGATTTTAGATATGAGTACAAATTTATTTATGGCTGTTTGGCATGTTTTATTCATCATCTCTGTTAAATCGCATTTTTTTAAACTTAACTGTTAATTAATATTATTATTGCTTATAAATTGATAGTTAAAAATTTATTTGAATTGCATATAAACTTCCAGTTTAACAATTATTAATTTAGTATTGAATATAATAAATTGTTAGTTAGTAATTGTCATTTATTACCTGTTATATTTTATATGCTATATATTTTGATGTTAGGTTAAATTGATGATGATTGAATTAAATTGGTTGATGATTGATATTGGGTGAATGGATGATGTGTTTTGTCTTGTAAAATCTACAAGTTATCATGCATATTCATTTCATTCGGGATTGCAGTTTGAAATGATATACAACCGCATTTTTATTTTTAAATTGCGGATTGAAATGATAAATATCCGTATCACTTGACCATAGGATAGAAAATTTTATACAGGCACCGCGGTATATATATAAAATTATTTTTGAAATTATTTTATGGTTTGGATATGATACGGTTTAATAAATATTAAATTTGGATATGATATAAATATATTTTATATATACATATATAGTTAAATTATCATATTTAAGCTATGCATAATTTGTTAAATAAAAATGAATAAGTTGAAAAATGGAATTTGATAATTTATATTATATGATGGAGTACAGGTTTTAGATCCGGTGTGTATATATATATATATATATATATATATATATATATATATATATATATATATATAGAGTCCTAAATGATTCCAAATCAATTAAGATTGAAAGATAAATTGAAATTTTAATTTGAATTGAGCTTATTTAAAAATCTAACTCCATAAGTTAATGTTAATTGGTTTAAATTGGGCATTTTAAAAGTTATGATATTTATAACTGGATTTAATGAATAATTCTAGTATAAATAAATGGAAGGAAATATTTAGTGTTAATAAATTGAGTTTACTTTAAATGGTTATGGATTTATAATGTAAACCTTTCAAACTAAATAATAAGAAATGAATTGTTGAATAGAAATTTCCAACCTTAGTTTTGAAATTCATTAAATACTCAAAGTTTGAAAATATTGAAATCGAAGTGTTTTATTCAAACTGAAAGTGAATCTAAATGTTATAGGTTTAGACTGAATTTAAAATGAATAAAGATTGTGAAGGTGCGGGAATTACATATTTTAAAGAAATTTTAAATTCAACTGTTTTATTTTATATACTATTGAATATCCAAACCATTTAAGTTTTGAAAGTTTTGGTTTTAAAACTATGGATTTCGAAGTATTATGTTGAAAGTAAAATTCAAATATTTGGTTCCGAGGTATTATAAATTTAAAAGTGGCATGATTTTGGAAAAGGAATATATTTGAAATAAAATGATATCATATTTATTTGAATTTTTAAAAGGAAATGATATCGTATTTATGGGTTTTGAAACGGATAATTATATTCTGGTTTTGAAAGTATAAGTATTTTTAAATGACCGCGGTGTTATAATAACGTTTGTTGTTGAGGAGAATGGGATCGGAAGTTGTCATACTCTCCTCCAATTCCGAAAACCACTTTAACAACCGTGTATGCGGTGGAGATTCCAGAATGAAGTAGGTTGGTGGCGGCGTTTCTTGTAAGGTAAATACGTGGATCCAACTCCCGTGATTTGGCATAAGGTGGCTAAAATAGGAGTGATCGACGGGTTAATAAGGTAGCACCTTTGATCGGACACATCCCTTCGATATTATACTTTGACTTTGGATTGACTCGGTGGCCACTTTTGATTTTTATCTGGGGGTGTGGCTTGAGGTGGGCGGTAGCTGCGCGCTACGCGTTACCACCGACCCGGAAGCATAATTGGTATATCAACCCTGGCATTTCCTAGTTGTGCCGTGTCACCTACCGTATCGCGCCTTGTACGAGTTTGAATTTCTCCCGTAGCCCGTGTGGTATCCTCTGGTGGCTTCCCGATCAGGAGGGACTATGATATTGGATGGACTACTGGGACTATTACGTGTTAAGGTGGAAAATGTAAAGCCTTAATGCTATTTAAAAGTATGTTTATTTTACTATAGACACTATTATAATAGCGAAATATACTACATAGTAAATAGTTTAACGGATCCTTAAGAGATGTAAATCCCGAGCATCTCTTGAGTTACTGCACTCATATTTATTTCTATTAATTTAACTTACATAAGATCTTTTAGTTCTGACTCTAGTGTTTTGTCTTTTCAATTCACTCGGTTCAGTCCGAGCGTTTCAGGATTTGAAGTTTTAGCTCTGGAGGACGAAGACGAAGATTTGTATTACTATTATCTACTATTATTGCACTACACTCATACTGTTCCGCTGCATTGTTATTGGTATGTGTAACTCTGATATGTATTATGTAAATATAATCAAATGTTTTGTAAAACAGCTTCATGAACTATATATTTGATTATTATATTTTATCCTTCCGCTGTGAGATTCTGGTTGCTTTTCTTCTTGTTTTTCTTGTTTACCCCATAACAATCCGCCCTTGCGTATGGTTTGAATTGGCACGTGTGTCGATTTGAAGCGTGCGAAAAGGCGGGATGTTACATCTGGTATCAGAGCTTTGGTTTAGCGATAAACCTTAGCTTTGTGAGGTTTGACTCTTTACTAATAGGGTAGTAACACCCTATGGGAGTCACTGAGTGTATGTATATGAGAGAGCGTATTTGTTAGTGTTATAAAAGATTTTAATATTGTGTTAATCTGTTCCGTTTTGTATTTATAAATTCTGGTTGATGCATGGGATGTTGTGACATCAATAGGGATTTCTAAACACTTAATAGGACAGACCGACATAATATTTGTTTTATATAGGTGAATGAAATAATTTTGCCTATTATATTTTCTATATATAAAATAAAATTTTTCAAAAGATATCTATATTTGGCTGCAATAGATTGGTTGTTAGGTAATAAAGATTGAAAAAAAATAAAAAAAATAAAAAGTGGAAATTTAGAACTTATGATCTGGGGTTTTGAAATTTCTTTCGAATAAATTTTGGAAAATAATAATATTGTTATAAGTGTTTTCTGATATAAATATTTGATATAATTTGAAAAAAATTGTTTTAAAGAGGATTTTGGAGAAAATTGGTTTTGTACTTTCCTCTCTGTCACTGGAAAATAATATCGGTGATGGCGGCCGCATCATCGACTTTCATTTTCGAGTTTCGAAGGGGAAAGGCCACTGTGGTAGTTCAAATTCATTTTTGAATATATATAAATTTTTAATTGTTTTAAATATAATTAGAGATATATAAGTTGTAAGAATATATTTATCTATTGTTTTAAAATAAATTGAAAATTTAACCCGGTATTAAATTCTTAAATTTCCATTAATTAATTTGTTTCTAATTAGTGTAGTGAAATGAAAAGTAAGTAATTAATAATTGAAACCTCTCATTTATGTAAGAGATTTAATGCTAAGTTATAAAGGAAATAAAAAGGAAGTTAAAATTGTAACTTATAAGAAAAAGGTAAAGATTTATTGAACAATGAATGAATTAAAAGAATTGAGATAAAACTTGTATAAGTTCATCTGCATTTTCTTTAACATATATAACTTACCAAATATGAAAAGTTGAAATGTTTAATAAGAAATGTAATGAAAATTGTACAAGTAAAAGTAGGTAATGAAGTATCCAATGAATTGGCTATTAAATGAGAATTTAATGTTATGAACTTAAGTTATAATTGAAATTTTACCAAATAAATATAATTAAACGTAAGTATCATAAATAGATGACAATAAACTTTAGTAAATGTTAAAGTAAATTATTTTAATAAACAGAACGATGAATACTGTAATAAATAAGTTAAGCAGTGAATAAATGAATGTAAAATAATAAAAGGAAAATCCATGATATGAGTGAGGGAAATTTTGGTAGAAATAAGGTGAATAATTGTAAGTAATAAATGAAAAAAAGGAAATCAAACAACTAAAGTATGAAATAAATTGATAATAAGTTAATTTGGTTTGTTGGTTTGAATTGTTGTTGTTTAAATTATGGTTGTTTGGGTAAGATACTTTAAAATTGGGATTGGATGAAAGAATAATCTATTTAGTTTTATCTAAGGCTGTTGAGTAAATGATGCGCTAGTAGTTTATTCTTCATTCCGTATAATTTTAAAAGTTTTGAACCCGAGCAACTATTTGTTTGTTTGGTTGAATGGTTGCTTTGAACTGGTTGTGTATGCTATTTGTCGAACTGATGTTTGTTGTACTGATTTGTTGTTAGTAATTGAAACCACTTAAATAGTTCACTTTATATAAATTGTTAACCCTTTAGATTTTATAACTGTTTATAAGTGAAATGTAGGTTATGGAAGCAATTGCTACTGCTTTTGGTTCCATAAATTTAGCGTATGTTTCCCGACAAATATGTACGTTTTTGGATTACGGTTTATAGCGCCATTTTATATATTTTCCCGTGTAGGGATATATATTATTTTGGAAAATTTTTGTATGTATTGTTATATTTATATTATATTTTCTTCCGAGACTCTCCGTACAAATGGGACTCTGCCAAAATTTTCCGCAAATTTTGGACTTAGAAAAATTTGAGAATGTTTACAAACCTTAACAATTTATGTATAAAGGATTTAAATAGGTATAAATTGGTATATTTTATGTTAAATTATTTTATTTTGTAAACTTATTTGTTTATAAATTTAATTAAGAAAGATATTTTTTTTTTCTTATTTCTTCTTTTCCCTTCTTTTCCTTTTCACGGACGAAAAGTTTTGAGTAGGGGAGAGCGTAACGACCCATAAATTTCGACAATTTAATTTGTTTATTTAATAGGATTTTTGTAATTTATTTTAGTAGAAGTAATAAAGGGGATCAATAAATATTAAAATGAGGGCTAAAATAAATTATGTAAATGGTGAATTAAAACCTATTTATAGAAATTTGAATAAAATCCTAATTGAATTAAGTAGAAAAAGGATTCTCACCTGGATATAAAATTTAATATGAGAAATTAATGAAAATATTAAATTGATTTAATGCAATAAAAGAGTGTAAACGGAAATTGGAATAAATTAAGGAATCATGTTGTTGCAAGTTAATAATGTATGACTCGAATGAAATTCCGATTCATTAAAATCATTTAAATGTATGATTTGATTCAAATGGAATATGAGAAAAACAAATAGAAGGATTTGATTAATATATATGTTATTTATTCAGGATATTGAATAAAATTGGGAATCCAGTTGTAATTAATGGTAATAATGTTGGTATTAGCTAATAAATTAAATTTCAATGCAATACCCATAAATGAATGGAATGAAATGAATGTATGTAAACGTATACTAGGTTATTTATCAAATAGAAGGAAAGAAAAGTAAATATCGAATTTGATTGATGAATGAATATACATTGAATAGAAGTTGAATGTAAAGTTAATGGTAATTGTATAAAATCAATATAAGATAATGAATTGCAATAATTGGGGGTTGATAATAAGGTGTGAATGGGAAAGTGATTGTTATATTAATTGAATGGAATTCAAATAATATAACAATAGAAATGTGAAAATTTGGGAATAGATCCAAAGTTATAAATAAGCTGTTGAAATAATACATAATAAATGCAATTTGAATGAATCAATGTGAGTATAGATTTAAGCAATAATTGGGAATCATATCTATGAAATGATAACGAGAATACAAGGTAATAAATGCCAATTAAGGGCAATAACTAATAAACTTAATGAAATTCCAATTTTATGTAAAATAATTTAAAAGTCAAGTTTGGCTATAATTTGAACATAAGTAGATTGAATTTGTAATATGAAAATATACGCCAAAATTGATTTTTGTAATAAAAGATTTTGTATGTGACAAAAAGGTAACGGTAATGTTTATGGTAGGTTGCCTATTCATTTATTTAGATTGTTAGTTGGAACTGGAAATAAGTTTGTAAAAAATGTAAATGAATGATACATTTATGTGAAATATAACCAATGTAAATTTTATTTATAATATAGCAAAGGGTGGATTTAAGCAGTGAAATTGTAGAATTTGAAGATAGTTAATAATGGACATAGTAAAGATGGCAATCCAATCAAATACTTAGGAATCAAATTTATTTGGAAGGTAGTCTAATTTATAAATAAATGGTAAGTAATTAGGATTCAATTAATTCTATATTAATTGAAACTGATTGTAGATTTAGTGTAGTAACGTTAAAGCTAACGTTTTGTTAATATAGATTTAAGTATAGAAAGCATTATTTATTAATTTAATTTAAGTATTACAAAATAAATGAAATTTAACGTTTAAATATTACGTTAATAGAGATTTAACTGAAATTCGAGAATATTAAATTAATAGTTTTGAACCCAACATTTGAATCCATCTACTTAAAATTTTTAGATGGAATAATCATTGACTATTTAAATTAATTGAAATTTTGAGAGCTTAATTTATAATTTTGAATATAATGAAATAGGAGATTTGACACTGCAACTGATAGATTTATCAACTCTAAATTGACATAAAGACTTGTTTAAAACAATTGTAAATGTTGAGAAATATGAAGGTGATAAAATTTACAAATTTTAGAATTGGAATTTAAAATTTTATTTATTCAACAAATTGTAAATTTATTTAATTAATGGAAAAATAGCCATTTTGGCCACTGACTCGGATTTCGACGAAACAAGTTTCATCGGATCCGTAATGGTGAATTATAATAGTATTTCAAGTTTCGTTGCGATCGGACTTGTCGTTTGATCGTACGGACTCGAAACGCCTTGAAATTTATGCAATTGAAATCAATTGAAATCGATTTGAAAATATTGATTTTAGCATAACTTCTTCATACGACATAATTTGAACCTGAAACCTTTTCCATTGCGTTTAAAATATTTTTAAACATATATTTTGATATATACGTTGACCCAATTTCGTTCCGGAGTAGAAACGGGCTTTCCGGGCCATTTAGCGTTCAGCGCGTATACCAATGTGATCCATCTATTATTTTTCAGCCTTGTCTATATATAACCCCTTATAAACCCTAGCCATTTCTTATTTTCATTTGTCTATACGTACATCTCCTTCTCAACTCCTCATTCCAACGGCAGAAGAAAAAAACCTAATTCCCAAATTCCAAAAATTTATTTCAATTTCAAAAAAAAAAAGAAAAAAAATTTCGGATCTGCAGCCACTTCGAGTCACGCTTCGAGTTTCAGAGGCAAAAACGTTGTATCTACTTTGGCTCAGGAAGAAAATGACTCTGGTCGCTCCGGGTCATTTTGGCAAAAACTCCAAGCAACACCGGGGATTTGAGGCGGCGCACCGAAGTCAAACCCGAAGTTGACACAGGACCAAAATTTTCCAATTTTCAAATTTTCATAAGTTTTGCATACGAGCTCGGATTCATGTGCGGTTTTTTTGCTGGGATTGTATTGAAATTCCGGACGCTTTGACGCTAGTTTGGACAGATTTGGAGACCGTCAAATTTTTGGGTTTAAATCGGATTTAAATTCGATTTAAATTCAAAAGGTGAGTGTTTTAACCCACTCACAACTTCTAAAATTTCTTATGTTTGTTAAATTGATTTTAGATATGAGTAGAAATTTACTTATGGCTGTTTGACATGTTTTATTCATCATCTCTATTAAATCGCATTTTTTTTAATTTAACTGTTAATTAATATTATTATTGCTTATAAATTGACAGCCAAAAATTTATTTAAATTGCATATAAACTTCCAGTTTAACAGTTATTAGTTTAGTATTGAATATAATAATTTGTTAGTTAGTAACTGTCATTTATACCTGTTATATATTATATGCTATATATTTTGATGTTAGGTTAAAATGATGATGATTGAATTAAATTGGTTGATGATTGATATTGGGTGAATGGAAGATGTGTTCTGTCTTGTAAAATCTGCAAGTTATCATGCATATTCATTTCATTCGGGATTGTGGTTTGAAATGATATACAACAGCATTTTTATTTTTAAATTGCGGATTGAAATGATAAATATCCGTATCACTTGACCATAGGATAGAAAATTTTATACAGGCACCACGGTATATATATAAAACTATTTTTTAAATTATTTTATGGTTTGGATATGATACGGTTTAATAAATACTAAATTTGGATATGATATATATATATTTTATATATACATATATAGTTAAATTATCAAATTTAAGCTATGCATAATTTGTTAAATAAAAATGAATAAGTTGAAAAATGGAATTTGATAATTTATATTATATGATGGAGTACAGGTTTTAGATCCGGTATATATATATATATATATATATATATATATATATATATGTATGTATGTATGTATATATATATATAGTCCTAAATGATTCCAAATCAATTAAGATTGAAAGATAAATTGAAATTTTAATTTGAATTGAGCTTATTTAAAAATCTAACTCCATAAGTTAATGTTAATTGGTTTAAATTGGGCATTTTAAAAGTTATGATATTTATAACTAGATTTAATGAATAATTCTAGTATAAATAAATGGAAGGAAATATTTAGTGTTAATAAATTGAGTTTAGTTTAAATGGTTATGGATTTATAATGTAAACCTTTCAAACTAAATAATAAGAAATGAATTGTTGAATAGAAATTTCCAACCTTAGTTTTGAAATTCATTAAATACTCAAAGTTTGAAAATATTGAAATCGAAGTGTTTTATTCAAGCCGAAAGTGAATCTAAAAGTTTTGGGTTTAGACTGAATTTAAAATGAATAAAGATTGTGAAGGTGTGGGAATTATATTGTGACGCCCCACCTCTATGCCCACGCTAGCCAAGAACACTACTGTGTAGTGCTGTCAGCTAGCGCGGAGAATAAGGCTGTTGAGGAGCGACCATCCGTGTAGTTGCTTTGTGCGAGCACCGATATGTCAAATAGTAAAAACATGCATTCTATTTCAGGAGGAAATCCGACATACCAATACAAACTCAAAGCTACTAGACGGTGGCTATAATAGTCTAGGACGGAATATAAAATAATAACGTAGATAATATAAATAAATGCGGAACACAGATTAAACAGAAAAGTCTCATATATATAATAACTGATGTTAGTTACAATACATTTGACCAGGTACATATGATACAACTACAACAGTCGACTCTGGAAGTTACATATACAAGTACATTTTCGTATATAACATACATGAATACATATCTTCCTATACAATTACATTGACTACTACAAATGACGAATACTCCAAAAGATATGAAAGGACTTCATAGCTCAAGCAGCAACCCGAAGCTAAAAATCTACAACCTGTAAATACTCGATCTGACCCGAGTATTATATTCAAAAGAAGATAATACCCGGGTCAGTCTAACTGAAAATATCAGATGGCATGATGGGATAAAAGGTATGGCATAACTGTATAATAACCTTAAAATCATACTATGATAAGTATGCAATTGAAAAATCAACAATGGATAAATCAATATCATAAGAATCTTCTCAAAGATCCAAGTTCACCTAGAAAGGTGATAACACACAAATTCGCCAATGTCCAAAGATTGATAAAGCATATCAATGAAAATCATGAAAAAGTGATGAAACACAAAAATGATTGTAGAGACAATCAATCACAAGAATTCACGTACGAAGACGTGAATAAAATCGAATGAAATCGATTAAGATTTGGAAACCCAATAAAACATCAATTCCAGAATATGAATTGAACACATAAAACAATCCAAGAAAATTGAAACATCAATTCAAAACTGTCATTACCGTGTGGCTGCAGTGCACGCACGCGTGCACTGCCTCGCCACAACAGAATAGCAACAAGGCACAAAGGCCAAAGCTCAAGAATTCGCAGTGCGAACAAATGAAACAAACAAGTGGATGTAATAACACTGTAGAATTCAAAAAGGTAACAAACTACCACAAAATGCAAGGAGGTCAAGTCAGCGACTAAACACAACTGCAGCACCAAAGCGCAATGCAGTGGTTCGACTATAAAAATAGATGGAGGGTGAGGGTACCATGGGTATGGCACCACAGCACACGACCACATATATTTATATAGGTGTGAGACATGAGGAGGCTGCACAGATAGAAAGGCCAGGCAATACAACGCAAATGAATTCGGCAAAGTATTACACAAGCCCAAGACAACTGCATCACAAAAGCAATAGTAGGTATACAATTTCGAACACAGCAAGGCAAATGCCAAAATGGTCAAGAGAAGATGACAACTGTGGTATAGTGGACCACGTTGATACAGAAGTGTATAAGTCAATGCAATGCAAAGCTCAACATACTCAAAGAGGAATGAAACTAGGTCGGGCAAGTGAATCAACCAGTGTCGCAGCCTCAACCATGAAATGGCTTTAAATAACCATGTATAAACACTGCATCATAATCAGAATAGTAGAGAATGAATGCCACCATGGGAAATACAGTTGCAACCGGTCAAGACAGCAGGCATTGGGAAAATGACTTAAGTGGTAAAGTAATATTCACAATGCTCAGTGAAACTCAAGTGTCCCATAATACATCTCGAAATCAGCTTCACTTAAATAGAAAATGCACATGAACGTTGTGGCAAAAATTCAAGGCAACAGAGAATATGCAACATGAAAGAGGACAAAGGTGCAACATGAAAGAGGACAGAGGTACAACATGAAACAGGACAGAGCCACCTCCACAAATATCAGACTTGAGCACAAGGAAAGCAAAATGAGCTACATGCACATTAGTGGTAAAAATGCAAACTCAACAGTAATACAAACAGAGGTGGCAAGACAATGATTGCAAAATGAGCTATATGAACAAATAAGTAAGTGAACACAGTGAAAAATACATGGGCAGTACCCATATAAACATGTGTAACAACAAACCATATAGTGATACAGGATCGAGCAGTGAAGGAAAGCAACACTAACATTAGTAAATGAAACAACATATTGCATCATTGAGACAAGACCAAAGTACAAGCAACATGAGACAAAAAGCTGCTACACTGGATGAATACAACAAGTCCAGATGGTATACATATACTAGTGCAGCTGTGTAAATATCGACACGAACAGTTATGCAATTGAATGCAGCAAATACCTCTAATCCAGGTAACTGACAAAATGAATCAGAGGTACAAGTTTTACCAAAGTCGAGTGGCCGAAGGATAGCCAAAGTCGACAAACCTAAATTATCAACGTCAACAAAATTGAATTATGGCACATATCAATGCCGAGCCAAAAATCATCAACACATACAAAAATGACCTTGACTATAATGAGCACAGTGAATAACATAGTTGCAGCATGAACAAAAGCTCAGAGAAATACGCAAAGTTGCTCAGGGATGAACACAAGGACGGTCAGAGCCGTAGTATACACGGGTGAACAAAATCAAGCAGCCCCTTTTAATTTTCAAAATTTGACTGAATCCAAAAACAAATCGAAGCCGTGACCATGTCAGACAAAAAGTCAAACAAAACAAGCCATAGTCAAAATCAACATCAAAGAAATCAAGTCGAAGCCGAAGACCACGAAAACAAATGGCCAAGATAAAACAATATCAAATCAACATCGAATTGCAGAAACACTATATTAAGATTGGATTAGATGTGAGTAAATTTAATTACTCACCTTGTCGAGACGGTGACGAACTCACAAAGACGAGCGAAATTGAATCCCTAGCTGCTGAAGAGGAAAGAACGAGAGGCCGCCATTTATTTACTCTCGTTCGTTTTACTTAGGGTTCGAACGAAAAATAATAAAAAGTGGAGGCCGGTTATTCTCTTTTGATAACCATCACGGCAACAAAAGAAATGGGCTAAAACAAAAATTTTGAAGCCCGATAAAAATTCTTAAACAAATTTATGAAAAGAATGCCAACCGATAAAAATTCCAAACATCATATAGCTATCAACGTTAATCATTTAACGATGATAATAAATTGGTGAAAAATCTTGGGTTGTTACAGACTCCCCTCCTTAAAGAAATTGCGTCCTCGCAATCACAAGGAACGAATTGACAAAAGGTAACAACCAAAGAGCATATCATCACAAGATGAAGAAATTCGAAATAGGAAGTTCACCATAAAGAGCATGAAAAAGTAAGCTTGAACGTGTTTGCTCGATGAATCCTCAAGATTCATGATCAGGGTGGAGAACAAATTTCTCGCCCAATAATAATGATGCCACATTTTTAAGAGCGAAATCGACAGCCACGAGCACTAGATCATGAGTGGCATATCAAGTCTCAATAGGCATTAATGATTTAGGAACACAAGGAACAGCACGTCCCCCTTTGCAAGAGAATGGCATGCAACCCAATACGATTAGCATTGGTTCAAAAGATAAAGTCTTGGTTCCCTTGGGAATCACAAGAATAGAAGTATCGGAAAAGAGTTGTTTTAAATAATATTCTTTCCCGAAAAGTTAAAACTTTCGAAATTTACGATTTACTTTATGTAATTATCTTTTCAGAAAAATTTCATTTTAAAATTCAATTTACTGTGTCTGATTGTCTCATCAAAGCGTCTAAGAGATTCCTATCGATAATCGTTGATCAAGCGCATCGACCAGAATTCTTAAAGCACTCAATGGGCAATACAATCACAAAAATCATCTTTTAATTTCATAAAAGAAATTCTCAAATTCTCGGCAAAATCTATTTATCAAATAGATATTCAGAAAACACAAAACTGGATGAATGCAATTATCAGCAATATTCAATTATCAATTAGATAATTAGAACAAGGAAATCACAAAACAGCAATATCTAATTATCGATACGATAATTAGAAAACAGCAAAATCTAATTATCAACAAAGATAATTAGAAAACAAAATTCGCAAATCGCAAAATTGCAGATATGTAATTATCCAAAACGAGAATCAGAAATCTCAAATATCTGATTATCTCAAACGATAATCAGAAACACAAATATCCGATTATCAAAAACGATATTCAGAAATAACAAGATTATCAAAGACGATAATCAGATCGAAAAGTATTTAATTATCTCAAACGATAATCAAATCCACAAATATTTAATTATCTCAATCGATAACCAAATCTCAAATATCTAATTATCACAAGCGATAATCAGAAACACAAATATCTGATTATCAAAAACGATAATCAGAAACACAAGATATTCAATTAACAAGTCCGAAATTAACCGAAATAGCAAACACACATGTCCCATAAACACGAGTTTTACTAAATCGTTTAATTCACTTCATCGTTTCCTTGAATGTGCAAAATTGTGTATTTTAAAATAGCATTTCACGTTCTCAAACGGATAAGTCCGGAATTAAACGAATCAGTAAAAGAAAGGGGTCATAGTCCTCGATTTTGCTGAAACGTTTAAATCGCTTCCTCAATCTTTTGAAAGCGTGAACTGTAAAAGTTTTGAAAATAATTTTTATTTCTATTTTGAAACAATTTGGAAGATAACAAATTTTTAAAACACGTGATTAAAACAGCAACATCAGTAGCAATTGGCATCAAAATATAATACCAATGAATTTTCATTTGTCAAAAATGTCACAAGAATCTTCTCAAAGATAGAAAGGGGTATCATACCCTAAACTTGTATTCATAACAAGTCAATGACACACGAATTCACCAATGCACAAAAATTGATAAAACATATCAATAGAAACCACGAAAATTGTAACGTACTGCGGATTTTCGTTGCCGAAAAACCGAATAGTTATGGGGTTTTTTAAAAAAAAATTTAAGAAAAGAAAAAGAGAGAAAAAGGTAGAAGATAGAGGGAAAAGAAGATAGAAAATTTAGAAATAGAAAGAAAAAGAGAATAGAGAAAAAGGAGAAAAACAGAAGAAAATAGGACGGGACAGAAAACAACAGAACAACATCAGAATCTCACAATTCGCAGCGGAACGACATATAATAATAAATGAATAATCTTTAAACAAAGAACTATATCAGTTATTACATTACATCACATTTCATTACATCATATCATCAGAGTGTACAACAACATACAACAACAACAGTGCAGCGGAAAGGAAATACTATATAAACTAGTAATACGCCATGCCATCCAGCTTGCCTCCAGCAACTCCAGAATATCCAGAATATCCTGATAAACCTTAACTCTTGACTGCCCGTGTGGAAATTGGTGGGCACCCAGAGTTTAGGAAGGAAAACAATAAACTCCGAGTCAGTCATGTGACTGGTGTGAGAACTCAAAACAGTTTATTTATCTTTAAAATCAAATAGAGGAATATTTTTAAATTCAATTCGCAATGCTTTTAAAAATGAGACTACCATAAGGCCTCCCGCACACACACACAATGCAAACGCAGAATCGGAGGAGATTTCTCCTTATGATAGTCAAAGATGCTTGATACGCATTAAAAGAACATTTCATATTATTATTAGTGCATAGTGTAGGAAATATTTCGAAAGTAGAATATAAATCTTAGCCAACATAGACATTTCGAACTATGCCTACTATAGCTACCATCCAAACAGTGGTGACCACCATAAGTGAATAGCAGGTTCTACAACTAATACCGTACAAGTTTCGTATTGGGAATTGGATTTCCAACAAATGGTCAGGCCAAGCAACTTCCCATTGCCACTGAGAATGCCTCTGGATGGACATCCCCGAGAACCAAACCGGATCTCTACCAACACAAGGCCGGGTTACTCCTAACTGAGTAACAACTGACCGAATATGCCATCCCCCGGTCCTTTGGGACCTTTTTCCGAGAGCGCTCTCTAATCAATTCACACAATCATAACAAAGTGTTTTCAACATGAGTAAGTATCTGGGCTCCATACCATGATACCACCCTTTTCCAGAAGGAAATGGACACATCCTAAAGGGTGCTACCCCTCATAACCTTGCTGCTTCTTTCCTGTTTTGACCACTTCCGGGATGTGAGGCTCGACGAATTCACGTCCACAAAAACATACTTTATACAAAAGCCATGCTTTGGGTCAACAAATGATCAACACAATGATCACTAAGATAGACGATCAAATAAATGATCCTATCACAATAATCAACACAATGATCATTTCAGCATCACTCAGCATATCACATTACCAAATTGGGAATATATCGCTGATAACTTCAACTATATAACCTTTGAGCACATACGTCTCAAAGAAGGGTGTTAAGCAAAGAATAAATTCTCCGCCACCAACAGAAATATATTTGAAAGAAATCGGCTTTATATCTCAAATTGTAATGTCAGACATACAATCCATACAAGTCTGTTCCGGGCTCGAACAGAACCGAAGGCACTTACAAAGAAGTCCTTGCAATCCGGATATTCACAATCCTGATCGGATTTCCCATCACTTAGGGAGTTTCTATACCGGCGCGACTCGGTGCAGAAACAATCGATAGGTCATCCTATCGCTCTCGCAAATACCGGTCTTCAACACCGATCTTCAATGCAATTTCACAACGACGTATCACATATTCGGAATGGGTTATACGACCCCATGGTCTTTTCCCGGTTAACCCGAATAGTGAGCGCTTATTCAAAAATAAGTGTGACATTCAAATTCAATCAAATCACATCAAATACCCATTCAAAGGGAAATATTGATAGTCGGTTATTGAACTATCACTGGATATGCATACATCACCAGATTCCAAATAATTTTCCAAATTATTTATTTTCCAAAATATCTTTACTAGATATATAGTTTCAACACTTCAAAAATAAATCAATATTTATTTTTAACCAATTTCACTTTTCACATATAAATTCCATAATGAATTTGTATTTCAAAATATTCGTGCATATACGATTTCAATAATTCATTTCAATTTATCTTTAAAAAGATAAATTCTAATTTTTCACTTCATATTGGAAAACATTTCCATACTTATTAAAAATAAGTAATTCACAAATCTTTTTATTTTCAACACTTAGAAAATATTCAATATACTTAAATCGAATTAAGTATATATTTCATTCTATTAAGGAAATCATTCACTTAAACATATTTATTTGGGCCAAAACGAATGTTACGTAAAACATCGTTACGACAACCCAAAATCACTAGTATAGGGATTCGAAATTAAAATAGATATATAAATCCCAATACTATACAAAAACATTTCCTTTCGGAAATCATTTACTATAACAACAGTGTTATAGTCCATCATCTCCTTTCATTTCTCGAAACATCTATTTCAACAATAAATGTTGAAATCTATGGTTTCGAATCTCAACATGTTTAAAAACATCGTTAGATTGTTTTAATTCTATTTAAAACATCACATTCAAAACAATTCCTTTAACGTGTTATTCACTATTCAAAAATGTGAATAAACTTCGTTAACAAATCTCATCCTTTTATTCATTTTAATTCAAAGGATTATTCACTATTAAAAAATGTGAATATAACTCCATTTCTAAGTTATAACAATTAACTTGTCAAAATAAGTCATTTGCGAATTTATAAAACAACGTTTATAAATTCCTTTTCTATTTATTTATAAAAACTTCCTTTTTTATAAATCCTTTTATTTACCTATTCAGTTTATAATTCAATTATAGACTAAAAGTTCATATTATAAGTTAACTACTTATAAAACGATTATTTTACAAAATCGTTCTTTTTAAAGACTTTTCAATTTATAAACCTTATAACTTATAAGATTTATTTATTTAATCAATCTATTCTTCAAATAATTTCACCAAATTTATAAATCTTACTATTTATAGATTTCATTTATAACTTCACAGTTTATAACTCTATAAATTTCATTCATTTATGAAATTCATTTTCACTACATTCAAACACTTATAAAAACTTGTTTTATAATGTCAATTTTTTTCAATTTATAAATATCCATTTATAAATCTCTTAATATAAATCAGTTTATATTATTATTCTAAAACGTCTTTAAATTCCTTTATAATTTCATCATTTCGATTTATAAAATAATCAAATTTTATAAATCCTATATTTAAACTTTTATCATATATTCAAAAATCCAATCTAAATTATTTTATAAAATCATTAGTTCATATTTCTCAAAAATCGACTTTCAGTCGTATTTCTAAAAATTAGCCCTTTTTAACTATATTTCACAAAAAACCATAATTTTTATAACTTTAAAAATTATGACGTTTATTTATTTATAATGGATCAATTCCAAAAATATAGTATATTTTCAAAAATCACTTTAAAAACATTTCAAAATCCCAAATCTGGGTCCAATGATGCTACACACCAAATAGTCAATCACGACTAACAACGATATCATATATCGATATGATAATCCATCAAATATCAAAATATCTGAAATCAAATAAAAACTGTTGAGGAATCCAGTTGGATCCCTCCAACCTGTTTTCCTGCATCCAAAAACATTAGCACAATACCAATTTCGCTCCAGTACGAAATTATCGCGGTATATGTTCTTATTAAATATTATCCGCTTAATAACGGCGTAATAGGGTCTCATCCGCTAAACAAAAAATGCGGGAAATCAATCAACTGCAATATATACATATGCCAATATATATATATTGATATTATATATAATACCAATTTCACTGTTTATGAAATATTCGCGGTATATGTTTTTAATAAATAACATCCGCTTACTAACGGCGCATAATGTCTATTTTAACAATCAATAATTTACAGTCATCATTCAAACATGCATTCAAATATTTTAAATCTAACTATTTATAATAAAATCGAAATCTATTCGATTGAGTGAGAAGTTCTCACCTTGGTTTTAATTTCCGTTTTAGCTTTTATTTCGAATAAAATTAAACGCGCGTTTAATTTTACCCAAAATTCTCACTAACTCCAAATGACTCCAAACCAACTCCATCGCGTAGTGCTCGTCCATACGATTCCAACGCAACTGAGTTTGCATTTTTTCGACCTCGTATGAAAAAGTTATGCATTTTTGAAGTTACACGAGTTTATACTTAAACTAATTACAACATTTAATATATATAATTATCAACCTATTCAACAAGAGCCACTGGATCCTTCAACTTCTCATCACAGCCGCACATTGCTTTCTTCCTCACTCACGTATTCATCTCCAGGAAGGAGCCGCACCACCCAACCCATTACACAAAAACTAGGGTTCCAAATTCAACCTCCATCGTTCAACTATACTTCGATCCACATGCGCCAACGCGAAGCCCTCGACCTATGCTATGTTCGGCCCCCCCTAGGTGAAGCTCGGCTGCACCATGAGCCTCGTATGGCGTGCATGGCCTGAAGCATTCGGCCATCCTTAACTCCCTCTACGCGACTCCAACCAAGATCATATCCGTATGGATTTCAAGCTCTCGAGATTCTCAACAACTTTCATGTTGAACACCTTAGCTAAATCATTGTAGATTGAGAGAGATTGAGAGGAGAAGATCACTCATTTCTGGCCCTAGATTCTAATGGTGGCGGCTAGGTCAAAAAATTAGGGTTTTATATTTTTTTTTTATCAATTTATGAAGAGAATGGGTGTATTTATAAGGAACGAGCGACACTATTCATCCCGGAAATTCCGAACTCCGATTTAGACGCCGTAACCAGCGTTTCTAAGGTTTACCCCGCGTTCCGGACACAATGGAACAGGTTTCGGAAGCTAATTCGGAAGTATGTGCGAGTTATGGCTGAAAACGTTCAATTTAAATTAAACCGATTTAACTCAATTTCTAGGCGTTTTAATTTGTACCGGACAAACGGTAAATCCAATTGACTTGAAATTTGAAACCTTACAATAATATCACATTACGGATCCGATGAAACTGGTTTCGTCGAAATCCGAGACTTTTTGAAAAATGGCTATTTTGACTCGCCAAATTTAAATTAAAAATAATTCGATGCGTTTCGAGCTGCCACGATCAAACGATAGCTCCGATTGACACGAAAATTGAAATCCGGTAATAACTAACTATTACGGATCCAATGGAACTGGTTTCGTTCAATTCTGAGACTGTTCAAAAATTGACTATTTTACAGTCGATTATTAAATATTAAAATATTCAATTTTCACAAATTTACTTTTAATTCGATTTTAAAAGTTCTAAAATATCATTCTAACTTCAACATGATAAAATAAAATTTTACAAATCATTTTAAATCATATTTAACTCAATTTTCAATTATTTCCATAATTTAACGTATTAAATTATCGATTTAATTATCCAATTAAATCCAAAAATTCAAATAAAAATTTATTTGACTTAAAAATTCACTTATTAACATTTAAAATTAATTAAATATTCAAATTTAAATTAATAAAAATTCTGGGTCGTTACAATCTTTCCCCCTTAAAAGAATTTCGTCCTCGAAATTACAAGTAAGAAAATTACAGAATTTATTAATTTTCCAAAATCCATAATTAAACTTCTTTCAAATCTTTACTAAGTTTTCAAATCATACTTAGTTATGTTTTCAAAAACAATTACTATCGTTTAACTTTCAATTCCAAAATCAAAGTTAAAGTTTTCAAAATTTTCCAAGTTTTCTCAAATTTTTCTAACGCCTTAAATTTTCGGAAAAATTCGCCATAGTCTCCTTTGCGCGGCTCGATCCGAAAAAAAAATGACAGTATATATATCACAAATATACATCTCATCAAGTAATGAGGCATCCCGAAGGGAAAAAAGTGTAAAAGTGCGATATTTAATCCGAGATATGTACCTTATATTTTATTAGCAAGCATATACGGCTAATATAGCGCTAAAGCGAGCTCCAAATGCGAAGCAAACGCGATCCGCACCTACTAATCACTCAACAAACAACATGAGAATATGCTCATATGCAAATAATCTCAATATACAACATATAGCAACATAACAACTATATATATCACATAGCAAATGCAACAATAGAAATATATATTCAACCATCAACCAACTAACATTCAACAAATTCATTCATATTCTCATTAATACTTAATGAATTGGTTTTCACTCTAAATCATATTTGATTTATCAACATTGGATTTTATCAACATTCATTCTCAATTCAATTAGTTAACATTTACTAATTTAAATCCAATTCACATTTAATTCTATTCAAATTTATTTACCTTTAATTTGAATTCAATTTCTTTAGCTTTCAATTTCGCTAATTCACTTTCATTAACACTTAATGAATTTTATACAATCAATCAACAATCAAATAACAACCGAAGTATATTAATTCCAACCAAATTCCTTTGCTTATATTCATACATTCAATTCGGTTTAAATTTTAATTGATTTTCATTCAATTTTTATTCAACTTCTAATAACATTTGAATTTTAATGAATTAACACTTATGTTCATTATTTTATATCAACTTAAATTTACATTTAATTGATTAACATTCAATCCATTAATTCAATTCAATTACAAAGTTGAATTCTATTACATAACTCAAGTTCATATTTATTACTTAACTTCATTAATTTAGTTTGATATCAATATCAATTCCATTCAACAACACTTAAGTTATACTTCCATTTAACTTTAAATTCATTTTTATTCACAACTCATATTCATAGATATATCCATAAAGTTTCACTTCTTATGTATATAAGTTTATTTCACAATTGTAAATCACTTTAATCATAATTTCAATTCTTATAATTCATTTGCTTATACAATTATTCTTTTATTTAGATTATTCAAACAACCTAACAATCAACTTATATACACTTTAATAATTCTGAAAAATTATTCCTTTATATATAAAATATAATCAAGGCAAAAATTATTCCATTTACCCAATTTAAAAACAATATTGTGTCGAATTGTTCTATTCAAGTGTTTAGAAACCCCTTCGGCTCAGTTTCGAGGCTGTGCTGACGAAAGTTCATATACCACTCAATAAACCAATCATCACAATATAAAACAATTTTATATTCACTAACAAATACGCTCTCATAGCTATTATTACACTCAACTCATTCTAGAGTACTGCTGACTCTATCTCTAATGAGTAATACCCTACAGAACCATGGTTGTCGCTTAACCATCAGCTCTGATACCAAATGTAACGTACTGCGGATTTTCGTTGCCGAAAAACCGAATAGTTATGGGGTTTTTTAAAAAAAAATTTAAGAAAAGAAAAAAGAGAGAAAAAGGTAGAAGATAGAGGGAAAAGAAGATAGAAAATTTAGAAATAGAAAGAAAAAGAGAATAGAGAAAAAGGAGAAAAACAGAAGAAAATAGGACGGGACAGAAAACAACAGAACAACATCAGAATCTCACAATTCGCAGCGGAACGACATATAATAATAAATGAATAATCTTTAAACAAAGAACTATATCAGTTATTACATTACATCACATTTCATTACATCATATCATCAGAGTGTACAACAACATACAACAACAACAGTGCAGCGGAAAGGAAATACTATATAAACTAGTAATACGCCATGCCATCCAGCTTGCCTCCAGCAACTCCAGAATATCCAGAATATCCTGATAAACCTTAACTCTTGACTGCCCGTGTGGAAATTGGTGGGCACCCAGAGTTTAGGAAGGAAAACAATAAACTCCGAGTCAGTCATGTGACTGGTGTGAGAACTCAAAACAGTTTATTTATCTTTAAAATCAAATAGAGGAATATTTTTAAATTCAATTCGCAATGCTTTTAAAAATGAGACTACCATAAGGCCTCCCGCACACACACACAATGCAAACGCAGAATCGGAGGAGATTTCTCCTTATGATAGTCAAAGATGCTTGATACGCATTAAAAGAACATTTCATATTATTATTAGTGCATAGTGTAGGAAATATTTCGAAAGTAGAATATAAATCTTAGCCAACATAGACATTTCGAACTATGCCTACTATAGCTACCATCCAAACAGTGGTGACCACCATAAGTGAATAGCAGGTTCTACAACTAATACCGTACAAGTTTCGTATTGGGAATTGGATTTCCAACAAATGGTCAGGCCAAGGAACTTCCCATTGCCACTGAGAATGCCTCTGGATGGACATCCCCGAGAACCAAACCGGATCTCTACCAACACAAGGCCGGGTTACTCCTAACTGAGTAACAACTGACCGAATATGCCATCCCCCGGTCCTTTGGGACCTTTTTCCGAGAGCGCTCTCTAATCAATTCACACAATCATAACAAAGTGTTTTCAACATGAGTAAGTATCTGGGCTCCATACCATGATACCACCCTTTTCCAGAAGGAAATGGACACATCCTAAAGGGTGCTACCCCTCATAACCTTGCTGCTTCTTTCCTGTTTTGACCACTTCCGGGATGTGAGGCTCGACGAATTCACGTCCACAAAAACATACTTTATACAAAAGCCATGCTTTGGGTCAACAAATGATCAACACAATGATCACTAAGATAGACGATCAAATAAATGATCCTATCACAATAATCAACACAATGATCATTTCAGCATCACTCAGCATATCACATTACCAAATTGGGAATATATCGCTGATAACTTCAACTATATAACCTTTGAGCACATACGTCTCAAAGAAGGGTGTTAAGCAAAGAATAAATTCTCCGCCACCAACAGAAATATATTTGAAAGAAATCGGCTTTATATCTCAAATTGTAATGTCAGACATACAATCCATACAAGTCTGTTCCGGGCTCGAACAGAACCGAAGGCACTTACAAAGAAGTCCTTGCAATCCGGATATTCACAATCCTGATCGGATTTCCCATCACTTAGGGAGTTTCTATACCGGCGCGACTCGGTGCAGAAACAATCGATAGGTCATCCTATCGCTCTCGCAAATACCGGTCTTCAACACCGATCTTCAATGCAATTTCACAACGACGTATCACATATTCGGAATGGGTTATACGACCCCATGGTCTTTTCCCGGTTAACCCGAATAGTGAGCGCTTATTCAAAAATAAGTGTGACATTCAAATTCAATCAAATCACATCAAATACCCATTCAAAGGGAAATATTGATAGTCGGTTATTGAACTATCACTGGATATGCATACATCACCAGATTCCAAATAATTTTCCAAATTATTTATTTTCCAAAATATCTTTACTAGATATATAGTTTCAACACTTCAAAAATAAATCAATATTTATTTTTAACCAATTTCACTTTTCACATATAAATTCCATAATGAATTTGTATTTCAAAATATTCGTGCATATACGATTTCAATAATTCATTTCAATTTATCTTTAAAAAGATAAATTCTAATTTTTCACTTCATATTGGAAAACATTTCCATACTTATTAAAAATAAGTAATTCACAAATCTTTTTATTTTCAACACTTAGAAAATATTCAATATACTTAAATCGAATTAAGTATATATTTCATTCTATTAAGGAAATCATTCACTTAAACATATTTATTTGGGCCAAAACGAATGTTACGTAAAACATCGTTACGACAACCCAAAATCACTAGTATAGGGATTCGAAATTAAAATAGATATATAAATCCCAATACTATACAAAAACATTTCCTTTCGGAAATCATTTACTATAACAACAGTGTTATAGTCCATCATCTCCTTTCATTTCTCGAAACATCTATTTCAACAATAAATGTTGAAATCTATGGTTTCGAATCTCAACATGTTTAAAAACATCGTTAGATTGTTTTAATTCTATTTAAAACATCACATTCAAAACAATTCCTTTAACGTGTTATTCACTATTCAAAAATGTGAATAAACTTCGTTAACAAATCTCATCCTTTTATTCATTTTAATTCAAAGGATTATTCACTATTAAAAAATGTGAATATAACTCCATTTCTAAGTTATAACAATTAACTTGTCAAAATAAGTCATTTGCGAATTTATAAAACAACGTTTATAAATTCCTTTTCTATTTATTTATAAAAACTTCCTTTTTTATAAATCCTTTTATTTACCTATTCAGTTTATAATTCAATTATAGACTAAAAGTTCATATTATAAGTTAACTACTTATAAAACGATTATTTTACAAAATCGTTCTTTTTAAAGACTTTTCAATTTATAAACCTTATAACTTATAAGATTTATTTATTTAATCAATCTATTCTTCAAATAATTTCACCAAATTTATAAATCTTACTATTTATAGATTTCATTTATAACTTCACAGTTTATAACTCTATAAATTTCATTCATTTATGAAATTCATTTTCACTACATTCAAACACTTATAAAAACTTGTTTTATAATGTCAATTTTTTTCAATTTATAAATATCCATTTATAAATCTCTTAATATAAATCAGTTTATATTATTATTCTAAAACGTCTTTAAATTCCTTTATAATTTCATCATTTCGATTTATAAAATAATCAAATTTTATAAATCCTATATTTAAACTTTTATCATATATTCAAAAATCCAATCTAAATTATTTTATAAAATCATTAGTTCATATTTCTCAAAAATCGACTTTCAATCGTATTTCTAAAAATCAGCCCTTTTTAACTATATTTCACAAAAAACCATAATTTTTATAACTTTAAAAATTATGACGTTTATTTATTTATAATGGATCAATTCCAAAAATATAGTATATTTTCAAAAATCACTTTAAAAACATTTCAAAATCCCAAATCTGGGTCCAATGATGCTACACACCAAATAGTCAATCACGACTAACAACGATATCATATATCGATATGATAATCCATCAAATATCAAAATATCTGAAATCAAATAAAAACTGTTGAGGAATCCAGTTGGATCCCTCCAACCTGTTTTCCTGCATCCAAAAACATTAGCACAATACCAATTTCACTCCAGTACGAAATTATCGCGGTATATGTTCTTATTAAATATTATCCGCTTAATAACGGCGTAATAGGGTCTCATCCGCTAAACAAAAAATGCGGGAAATCAATCAACTGCAATATATACATATGCCAATATATATATATTGATATTATATATAATACCAATTTCACTGTTTATGAAATATTCGCGGTATATGTTTTTAATAAATAACATCCGCTTACTAACGGCGCATAATGTCTATTTTAACAATCAATAATTTACAGTCATCATTCAAACATGCATTCAAATATTTTAAATCTAACTATTTATAATAAAATCGAAATCTATTCGATTGAGTGAGAAGTTCTCACCTTGGTTTTAATTTCCGTTTTAGCTTTTATTTCGAATAAAATTAAACGCGCGTTTAATTTTACCCAAAATTCTCACTAACTCCAAACGACTCCAAACCAACTCCATCGCGTAGTGCTCTTCCATACGATTCCAACGCAACTGAGTTTGCATTTTTTCGACCTCGTATGAAAAAGTTATGCATTTTTGAAGTTACACGAGTTTATACTTAAACTAATTACAACATTTAATATATATAATTATCAACCTATTCAACAAGAGCCACTGGATCCTTCAACTTCTCATCACAGCCGCACATTGCTTTCTTCCTCACTCACGTATTCATCTCCAGGAAGGAGCCGCACCACCCAACCCATTACACAAAAACTAGGGTTCCAAATTCAACCTCCATCGTTCAACTATACTTCGATCCACATGCGCCAACGCGAAGCCCTCGACCTATGCTATGTTCGGCCCCCCCCTAGGTGAAGCTCGGCTGCACCATGAGCCTCGTATGGCGTGCGTGGCCTGAAGCATTCGGCCATACTTAACTCCCTCTACGCGACTCCAACCAAGATCATATCCGTATGGATTTCAAGCTCTCGAGATTCTCAACAACTTTCATGTTGAACACCTTAGCTAAATCATTGTAGATTGAGAGAGATTGAGAGGAGAAGATCACTCATTTCTGGCCCTAGATTCTAATGGTGGCGGCTAGGTCAAAAAATTAGGGTTTTATATTTTTTTTTTATCAATTTATGAAGAGAATGGGTGTATTTATAAGGAACGAGCGACACTATTCATCCCGGAAATTCCGAACTCCGATTTAGACGCCGTAACCAGCGTTTCTAAGGTTTACCCCGCGTTCTGGACACAATGGAATAGGTTTCGGAAGCTAATTCGGAAGTATGTGCGAGTTATGGCTGAAAACGTTCAATTTAAATTAAACCGATTTAACTCGATTTCTAGGCGTTTTAATTTGTACCGGACAAACGGTAAATCCAATTGACTTGAAATTTGAAACCTTACAATAATATCACATTACGGATCCGATGAAACTGGTTTCGTCGAAATCCGAGACTTTTTGAAAAATGGCTATTTTGACTCGCCAAATTTAAATTAAAAATAATTCGATGCGTTTCGAGCTGCCACGATCAAACGATAGCTCCGATTGACACGAAAATTGAAATCCGGTAATAACTAACTATTACGGATCCAATGGAACTGGTTTCGTTCAATTCTGAGACTGTTCAAAAATTGACTATTTTACAGTCGATTATTAAATATTAAAATATTCAATTTTCACAAATTTACTTTTAATTCGATTTTAAAAGTTCTAAAATATCATTCTAACTTCAACATGATAAAATAAAATTTTACAAATCATTTTAAATCATATTTAACTCAATTTTCAATTATTTCCATAATTTAACGTATTAAATTATCGATTTAATTATCCAATTAAATCCAAAAATTCAAATAAAAATTTATTTGACTTAAAAATTCACTTATTAACATTTAAAATTAATTAAATATTCAAATTTAAATTAATAAAAATTCTGGGTCGTTACAAAAATTGGTGAAACACAAATTCCAGAAGGCTACACAAGAAATCCAGAAATCACAAAATGAGAGTATGAAAACTGAAATGGGAGTATGGAAGCTCCAACGGGAGTATGAAAACTCAAACGGGAGTATGAAAACTCAAACGGGAGTATGAAAACTCACCTACACGTGAGCATGAAAACTCACCAACACGTGTAACACAAAGCGAGAACGGGAGCATGGAAACTCTCCTACACGTGAGCGTGAAAACTCACATACACGTGTAACGCAAAGCGAAATGCTATGTAAAAGAACATCAACAAGAGATAAATCGATATCACAAGGATCTTCTCAAAGACCCACAGAGGGCGTCATACCCAAAACTTGTACTCATAACAAGTCAATAACACTAGAATTCACCAATGCTCAAAAGCTAGAAAATCATAACAATGAAAGTCATGAAAGTAGGTGAAACATAAATTCCAGAAATCAACACACGAAATCCAAAAAACACAAAGAGCGGGGGAGGCGTATCACAAAACGGGAGTATGAAAACTCACCACACCGGTATCACAAAACGAGACGCTATCTCATGGTGGCTAACCATTAAATTTTGACACACGAATGGTCCGAAGACCGTGTGGCGCTACCCCACATATGTGAGTCGCAACATCACACAAACGGGGTTTAGTCTCCCTCGTAGACAAAGAGACATCGCACAATCGCTAGTCTAAATCATAAAAAGGGGAAGGCCTATCACAAAATGGGAGCATGAAAACTCTCCAACCGGTATCACAAAACGAGACGCTATCTCATGGTGGCCAACCATTAATTTTGACATACGAATGGCCCGAAGACCGTGGGGCGCTACCCCACATATGTGATGGCGAAACATCACACAAATGCGATGGCGAAACATCACAAAAGCGGGGTCCAGTCTCCCTCGCAGACAAAAAGACATCGCGCTGTTGCTAGTCTAAAACACAAAAATGACCGTCAATGATCATCAAGAAGTGTCAATTACACTAAGTTAGTGAATATAAAAGTTTAGCTTCATGTCCCATAACCACTTGCTTAACTTAAATATTTACGAACAAACTGTAAATCTTCACTAATAAAATTGTCACAAGAGGTTCAATCGAATAAGTCCAAGAATTAACCGACGAAGCAAACGCAAATGTTTCATACCACTTGTTTTACTAAGCCGTTTAATTAGATTTCTCATTCGAGTGAGGTAAAGGCTTGTATATACTAGTAGATTGAAAAACGGTTTAGGAAAAAAGTTTGATATAGAAAATAGAGTTGAAATTTTTTTGATAAAAGAGTTTTGATATTTACTACTAGTTTTGAAACCTTTATATTTTTAAAGTGACAAATCACGAAAATGATTGTAGAAACAATCAATCACAAGAATTTCACATACGAAGACGTGAATAGAATCCAAAGAAATCGATACCGAATTCATCGAAAGGTATGTTCACAAAAATCCCGAAGAAAAGGTCACCAAAGTTGCTAATAAATGATAGCAACAAATCGGGAAATAATCAAGAATCGATTAAATTCGAAAACCAAATCAATTCACTAAGATTCACATTCGAAGACGTGAATAAAATCCGAAGAATTCGATTCCAAATCCATAAAAGTGAAAATACCCAAAAATTCCAGAAATAGAAGTTATCAAAGTCTACAAAGGGGATAACAACTAATCGGTAAAGAGGAATCGACTAACAATTGGAAAAACAAAGCGAAACGAGCATAAATGCATAAATGACTTCAACAAAAGTAAAAAACAAGCCAATGTCGAAGTCAACAATTAATGGCCATAGTCGAGTGCAAATCAACATCATCGCCATCAAAAATCCAACTTGAGTTCGAAAAGTAAATGGAGGTAGAAGCCAATATACTTCCAAAAATCAAAATCAAATGCATATGAATAAGCGTTAGGAATTCATACCTAACAGTCAAAGATAATCATAAGCAAAGATGAGAAATAAAACATCGACAAATAGTTGTAACACATGTTCCATCTAGTTATGTTTCATATTCATCCTAAACCCCAGGCTCTGATACCAAGCTGTGACGCCCCACCTCTACACCCACGCTAGCCAAGAACACTACTGTGTAGTGCTGTCAGCTAGCGCGGAGATTAAGGCTGTTGAGGAGCGACCATCCGTGTAGTTGCTTTGTGCGAGCACCGATATGTCAGATAGTAAAAACATGCATTCTATTTCAGGAGGAAATCCGACATACCAATACAAACTCAAAGCTACTACACGGTGGCTATAATAGTCTAGGACGGAATATAAAATAATAACGCAGATAATATAAATAAATGCGGAACACGGATTAAACAAAAAAGTCTCATATATATAATAACTGATGTCAGTTACAATACATTTGACAAGGTACATATGATACAACTACAACAGTCGACTCTGGAAGTTACATATACAAGTACATTTTCGTATATAACATACATGAGTACATATCTTCCTATACAATTACATTGACTACTACAAATGACGACTACTCCAAAAGATATGAAAGGACTTCATAGCTCAAGCAGCAACCCGAAGCAAAAAATCTACAACCTGCAAATACTCGGTCTGACCCGAGTATTATATTCAAAAGAAGATAATACCCGGGTCAGTCTAACTGAAAATATCAGATGACATGATGGAATAAAAGGTATGGCATAACTGTATAATAACCATAAAATCATACTATGATAAGTATGCAATTGAAAAATCAACAATGGATAAATCAATATCATAAGAATCTTCTCAAAGATCCAAGTTCACCTAGAAAGGTGATAACACGCAAATTCGCCAATGTCCAAAGATTGATAAAGCATATCAATGAAAATCACGAAAAAGTGATGAAACACAAAAATGATTGTAGAGACAATCAATCACAAGAATTCACGTACGAAGACGTGAATAAAATCGAATGAAATCGATTAAGATTTGGAAACCCAATAAAACATCAATTCCAGAATATGAATTGAACACATAAAACAATCCAAGAAAATTGAAACATCAATTCAAAACTGTCATTACTGTGTGGCTGCAGTGCACGCACGCGTGCACTGCCTCGCCACAACAGAATAGCAACAAGGCACAAAGGCCAAAGCTCAAGAATTCGCAGTGCGAACAAATGACCCAAACAAGTGGATGTAATAACACTGTAGAATTCAAAAAGGTAACAAACTACCACAAAATGCAAGGAGGTCAAGTCAGCGACTCAACACAACTGCAGCACCAAAGCGCAATGCAGTGGTTCGACTATAAAAATAGATGGAGGGTGAGGGTACCAGGGTTATGGCACCACAGCACACGACCACATATATTTATATAGGTGTGAGACATGAGGAGGCTGCACAGATAGAAAGGCCAGGCAACACAACGCAAATGAATTCGGCAAAGTATAACACAAGCCCAAGACAACTGCATCACAAAAGCAATAGTAGGTATACAATTTCGAACACAGCAAGGCAAATGCCAAAATGGTCAAGAGAAGATGACAACTGTGGTATAGTGGACAACGTTGATACAGAAGTGTATATGTCAATGCAATGCAAAGCTCAACAGACTCAAAGAGGAATGAAACTGGGTCAGGCAAGTGCATCAACCAGTGTCGCAGCCTCAACCATGAAATGGCTTTAAATAACCATGTATAAACACTGCATCATAATCAGAATAGTAGAGAATGAATGCCACCATGGGAAATGCAGTTGCAACAGGTCAAGACAGCAGGCATTGGGAAAATGACTTAAGTGGTAAAGTAATATTCACAATGCACAGTGAAACTCAAGTGTCCAATAATACATCTCGAAATCAGTTTCACTTAAATAAAAAATGCACATGAACGTTGTGGCAACAATTCAAGGCAACAGAGAATATGCAACATGAAAGAGGACAGAGGTGCAACATGAAAGAGGACAGAGGTACAACATGAAACAGGACAGAGCCACCTCCACAAATATCAGACTTGAGCACAAGGAATGCAAAATGAGCTACATGCACATTAGTGGTAATAATGCAAACTCAACAGTAATGCAAACAGAGGCGGCAAGACAATGAATGCAAAACGAGCTATATGAACAAACAAGTAAGTGAACACAGTGAAAAATACATGGGTAGTACCCATATAAACATGTGTAACAACAAACCATATAGTGATACAGGATCGAGCAGTGAAGCAAAGCAACACTAACATCAGTAAATGAAACAACATATTGCATCATTGAAACAAGACCAAAGTACAAACAACATGAGACAAAAAGCTGCTACACTGGATGAATACAACAAGTCCAGATGGTATACATATACAAGTGCAGCTGTGTAAATATCGACACGAACAGGTATGCAATTGAATGCAGCAAATACCTCTGATCCAGGTAACTGAAAAAATGAATCAGAGGTACAAGTTTTACCAAAGTCGAGTGGCCGAAGGATAGCCAAAGTCGACAAACCTAAATTATCAACGTCAACAAAATTGAATTAAGGCACACATCAATGCCGAGCCAAAAATCATCAACACATACAAAAATGACCTTGACTATAATGAGCACAGTGAATAACATAGTTGCAGCATGAACAAAAGCTCAGAGAAATACACAAAGTTGCTCAGGGATGAACACAAGGGCGGTCAGAGCCGTAGTATACAGGGGTGAACAAAATCTAGCAGCCCCTTTTAATTTTCAAAATTTGACTAAATCCAAAAACAAATTGAAGCCGTGACCATGTCAGACAAAAAGTCGAAAAAAACAAGCCATAGTCAAAATCAACATCAAAGAAATGAAGTCGAAGTCGAAGACTACGAAAACAAATGGCCAAGATAAAACAATATTAAATCAACATCGAATTACAGAAACACTATATTAAGATTGGATTAGATGTGAGTAAATTTAATTACTCACCTTGTCGAGACGGCGACGAACTCACAAAGACGAGCGAAATCGAAGCCCTAGCTGCTGAAGTGGAAAGAACGAGAGGCCGCCATTTATTTACTCTCGTTCGTTTTACTTAGGGTTCGAACGAAAAATAATAAAAAGTGGAGGCCGATTATTCTCTTTTGATAACCATCACGGCAACAAAAGAAATGGGCTAAAACAAAAATTTTAAAGCCCGATAAAAATTCTTAAACAAATTTATGAAAAGAATGCCAACTGATAAAAATTCCAAACAGCATATAGCTATCAACGTTAATCATTTAACGATGATAATAAATTGGTGAAAAATCTCGGGTTGTTACATATATATTTTAAAGAAATTTTAAATTCAACTGTTTTATTTTATATACTGTTGAATATCCAAACCATTTAAGTTTTGAAAGTTTGGTTTTAAAACTATGGATTTCGAAGTATTATGTTGAATGTAAAATTCAAATATTTGGTTCCGAGGTATTATAAATTTAAAAGTGGCATGATTTTGGAAAAGGAATATATTTGAAATAAAATGATATCATATTTATTTGAATTTTTAAAAGGAAATGATATCGTATTTATAGGTTTTGAAACGGATAATTAGATTCTGGTTTTGAAAGTATAAGTATTTTTAAATGACCGCGGTGTTATAATAAAGTTTGGTTGTTAAAGAGACCGGGATCGGAAGTTGTCATACTCTCTGCCAATTCCGAAAACCACTTTAACAACCGTGTACGCGGTGGAGATTCCAGAATGAAGTAGGTTGGTGGCGGCGTTTCGTGTAAGGTAAATACGTGGACCCAACTCCCGTGAGTTGGCATAAGGTGGCTAAAACAGGAGCGATCGACAGGTTAATAAGGTAGCACCTTTGATCGGACACATCACTTCGATATTAAACTTTGACTTTGGATTGATTCGGTGGCTACTTTTGATTTTTATTTGGGGATGTGATGTCCCGGAATTTCTAGCAATTTAAATTTGAATAGTTAAATTGATTTTTAAAATATTTAAAGGTTAATCTTAACTTGAATTCGACATATCAATATTTACTTGATAATTAAATCATTGAATTATATAGTTTAAATATTGAATTTAATAGTTCAAAATTGGATAAATTGTTGAATCTGAAATTTCTAAGCCTGTTTAAATATTTTGAAGGCTTATAAAATTTATATTGTTAGCACTGAAAGTAGTGAAAGTGTTGAAATTGAGTTTGGAAGTGTTTTGTTCAGTTTTAAATAATATATCGTTTAAATTGGAATTTAAAAATAGCCTTCCGAGGCACGGTCTCGGAATTTGACGAAACCAGTTCCATTGGATCCATAATAGTTAGTTATTATCGGATTTCAACTTTTGTAGCAATCGGAGTTGTCTTTTGACCGTGGCAGCTCGAAACGCTTAGAACTATTGTAATCGATTTAATTTAAAACCGATCGTTTTCTTCTGTAACTCGTGCATACGATTAAATTAGCTTCCGAAACGTGTTCCATCGTGTTCGGAATACGAGTAAAACTTTATAATTGCCTCGCGGCATTGCTTAAGAGGAGTTCGAAAATTTGAGTGGCAATCGATGAAGCATTTTGAAGTTTTATATAAGTTAATGAAAAAAAAATATATAATAATTATCATTAAAATAAATTAGCTAAGATATTTTTTTCACAATCGTTTTTAGGAAGCCTTCTCTAACCTATATCATAATTCCATCTCACTCACTCTCTAATCGAAAAAACGAAAAAAAAACACACAGCAGATCGATCTTAAAAAAAAATATCTTTCATGGTCGAAGCCTTTATGCTTAAAATCAGTAGATTGTAATAAAGAGGGGGAATCACGATACTACCACCGCTCACAACCCTAAAGCATGTGACAATATTGGGTGGAATCGCATACGCTCGCGAAGCAGTGGCCACGTGGGTTTGGGATTTTCGAGCGTGCGAGGCGGCTCGCGCTGGTGAGTGGATTTGGAGGGTGTTGCGCCGAGGGGAGTGGCGGCACGTCTCTCGAGTTTGGATCAGCATGTGACGTGGATGAGGTCAGATGAAGGAGGGGCGGCGAGCTTCGTAGATTTGGGAAGCGGAGTAGGCGCTCGCACGCGAGACGACGAGGAAGAGACGTACATCTTGATTTAGGGTTTTGCCTGGTGGAGACTTCAAGTGGTGATCGATTTGGGTGGCGCGGTGGGAAGTGGAAGTCGAGTTCGTGACTGATTGGGGAAGCTCGTGGTTGTGGAGGTCCGTTTGGAGTCGCATGGTCTGAATATACCTAGGGCTCGGCATCGTGTTGAGCAGTAAGGTATAGCTTTTCAATTTTTGTTAATAAATTTAATTTATCTACACATATGTTTATAAACGGGAAGGATGTGTGTGTATATATATATATATAGATTTTTATTTATATAAAGAAAATAAATATAATTTAATGTTTGAGTTTAACAAGTGATATATACATTTTCAAGAAATTAATTATATGTGATGATTTTGGGCAAATATGAAATATCGGGATGTTATAGAGCTATTTGAAATTATAAATATACATGTAAAACCTGCATGGTTGTTTAAAAGTAAGGTATTTTGAAAATCTATTTATTTAATAATTTATGTAACTTCAAAATTTATTTATTTAGGAAATTTAGTTTGAATAAAATAATTAGTTATTTTTAATAAGGTGTTATAGTGATTAATCTGATCAATAATCCTATTTAATTTATTTTAGTTACAAAAAGGGTTTCTAAAAGGAAATGTTAGTTTAAAAATAAATTATTAGCTTAAAATAAATTTATTAAACGATAAATGATTATTCGATTCGTTCGAATATTAATAAATCGTATGATGTTTGTACAAGGATCAAAACTATGAAGTAAACAAGTCGAGATCTGGATTGGGATTGCAAACAGCAAAGGTGAGTAAATCTCACTCTGTTGGATTTCTATTTAAATTTAAATGGTTAAATTTAACTATTTGGTTGGATGATTGAATTGATTTGATATGCACCGTGAATTGATGATCTAGTGATTTTGGGTTAGTTGTTGCTTAATACGAAGCATTGGGGGATTTTAAGTTGTTTTAAACTTAAAACATAAATGAGAAAATGTTTCTGTTTTAAAAGTTCTAAAGGCTTAATGATTGTGCTACATTAACTTAGTAGGGTAATTAAAATGGATAATTAATTAATTCGATTAATTAATGATTTGGGAATTTAATTTAGTAATTAAAGGCTTGAATTAATAAAAATAAACTAAGTTGTAAGTTAATTAACTAAATATAAGTAATTCAGAATAATCATTGGCGGCGTGATAAATAATTACCCATGTAATTAAGAAAAAAAAATTACTTTGAGAAATTGATCAAGAGATTGATTATGATGGTTAAGTAAGGAGTAATTAATCTATGAATGAAGTAAAATAAAGGATAGTTAATTCCAGTTTGGGATTAATCAAAAATGATTGATACGGTGGTTTCATTAATATAATTAAAGTTGATTAGGATAAATTAAAAATATAATTGGAAATAATTAATTAATATAATTAATGATGTAATTGAAGATTAATTAATTAAGATGAATTAATCAGTAATAAGTGACTTATGAGTAGTTAAGTAGTATAAGTAATTAAGGATTAATGTAATTAAATAATTAATTGATTCATGTAGTAATTAAGATTACTTAATGATCTTGGTTGAGACTAATTAATATTGCGAAGTTAATATAAGATAATTACTTGAATGTAATTGAAAAATAATTAATCCAGGGTGATTAATTAAGATGAATAATGAAGAAATCTAAGTGATTGAGGTTAGAAATTCAATTAAAATCAAATTGAATTAATTTGGAAGTGATAAAATTTGCTTATGAATGATTGATTGATATTGGATGCTTTGAATGAGTTGTTATCTCTGATATGAAAATGTTATGTTTATCATTTGGATAACTTGGGATAGGATGGTATGAGACTCGGAGAGGCCGGGATCGGGTATTGGGAGATACCCGAAACCACTTCGAATTTTTATAAATTGATTTGAGAAATTAATAGGCAGAAATGAAATGATTTAAGTGAATTGATTATTTTATCTAAGTTTGGTGCTTAGAAATTTATATGTGAAATAAGTGTTGTCTATAGCAAATTGTGAATTGGTTAAATTGATATAAGTTACCCTGGGTTTATATAAGTTGATTGCTTTGGTATTCCATGTTAGTTGGGTTTACTCACGCTGGTTTCCAGCCTGACCCGGGTGTTACTTTGGTGTAATGCTCGGGTCAGACCGAGTATTACAAATTTTCAGATAGGACGTTCTGTGGCTCAGGAGGCGAGCTAGATGGCAAGAATGCGTAGTATATTTCCGCTGTAATTATATTATTGTAATTCTACGAAAAATTGATTGTATATGACCAGCATTTGAATATATGTGAAACTCCGATGTATTAAAATGTAATCGACAAATATAATATTCGTTTGTAAGCTATTATTATTTATTGTTATATTTTATCCGCTGCGAATGTGAGATGCTTGGTGCTTCTATTCATCTTCTTCTATCTCTTTCTTCTTTTTCATAATTATCTGGAATTTTCGGGTGTGAAAATTTTGGGTCGTTACATTTGGTATCAGAGCGGAAAGGTTAAGCGAGAACCTTGGCTCTGGTGGGGATTATTCATTAAATAGAGTCCAAAGTACTCTAGAATGAGTTGAGTGTATATATGTGAGTGCGTACTTGTTATTTTCCTTGTATAAAGGTTTGAAATGATTTTATATAAAATATATTTTGATATATAAAGGAATATTTCATTATGATAATATTAAGGTGATTGGTTGTTAAATTATTAGAATTAAATTAAAAAGTAATATAACACAACCAAACTAAAATTAAATAAAGATAAGTTTGAAATGGATTCAAACTGAAATTGAAGTCTTGAATTGGAATTAGACTAAGTAGAAATAAAAATACAACCAAATTAAAATGTAATGGATTGAAAATGGAATTCTAAATCTGGTCCCAGAATTCGGAAATTTTGTTTCAAAAGTAATGAAAAATAATAAGTATTGTTTAAATAACTGGGACTTGTTGCAAACAATTGGTTGTTGGAAATTTGATTTGAATTTAAAACCAAGGGTGGCTTAAAATTTTAAAACATGGCTGGGAGAGACAAGAAATGAATATGTATATATGAATGGATATACATGATATCAAAGATAATTTGAAATAAACTCTAAGAGGTTGAGTTTTGATTTTTCCCTGAAATGTGATATAAAACTCAAAGTGATATAAGTTTTGAACTTATAAGAGGGAAAGAATTTTGAAGTTTGAAGCGGGAATTCAATTTAAGCAAGGTTGATTGGATTAAGTAAATTGGAATTTAACTTTGGAAAAGTTAAATAGGTGTAGAAAGAGCAGCCAGAATTAGAAATTTCAAGATGAAAATGGGAATTTAACTTGGAAAGTTAAATGGTTGATTTGAATTGGGATTTGTGTGATCTCAAACGGGTTTGAGATTTAACATTTGAAAATGGATGGACGTTTTAAAATAAAGTGGATGATAGCATCTTGTTGTTAATGAAAATCTTTAAATTGGAATGGTATTGTATAAATGAAATAAATTTGAATAATTGAATTGCAAAGTAAACTTGTTTAAGAACTGGCTTCAAAGTGGAAGATAAAATTGAATACTAAATTAATTTTTTTTAAAACAAATAAAATTGCATTGAACCTTGAAATACATAAATAAAAATGATTTATAATGGAATTTTGAGAATTGGATTCTGAAATTAAATTGATAATAATTCAAATTGATTGGAATAATTTGAAATTATAATATAAGTTGAACATGATTAAAATTAAATGGAATTTAGTTTAAATTTGGAAGAGAATCAAGATTGATTCTACTCGAATTGGGTTTAAATAAATTTCAACAAAAATTGAAGTTATTCAAGTTAGAATTGAGTCAATTAAATGGAAATTAGTTGGGGAAGTAAACAGTTTGACTCTTGACTATTTTTAATATAAATTGTTTTCACATAAACTTATTTTCTAAGCTATTAAATATATACAACCTTTCTTTTTAAAGCTAACTTATTTTATAATTGTTTACCATTATTTTGGAGCAATTTGACCATTTTTCAACTATTTTCTAAACTAATTATTATTTTTCAACTATATTACAAATTAATTACTACTTTACAACAATTTTGCAATTATCTAAAAGTTCTGAAATCATTTAACTATTTTCCAACTATTTTATAATTACTTAACTATTTTATAGCTATTTCGCAAACTAATAATTATTTTTCAACTACTTATCTATTTTTGAAATTTTCAAGCTATTTTCCAAAAATAAACTGGTCGGAGTTCAAACTGTTATTGATTTAAATACCCAACCGAGAAAAGAATTGAAGTGATAATCCAAATGGGGATTAAGGCAATTATAAATAAGTGAAGGGGAATTTAAGGAAATGAGAATAGAAAGGAAATTGATGTGGCAGATAATCAATGAAATAAATACATGGGATGTACGTATATTATTCTGTTCGCATAGTGATTTGATCCAGATTCGAGCATAGAATTTCAAGATAGTTTATGGATCCGAGTTGGGATTTTTTACTCGATTTTCAGCGACGAACCTGGATATGGATTGTTGATTGATTCTGGATATTCTTTATCATAGTTATGGCTATGCAAGGAGAATGACGATTTCTAATCAAGAAACTAGATCTGTGTCCGCATTAGGAAGTCGGGTGGATGATACTAGTTCGAAAGTGAAAATGTGTGATCGAGTAAGCGATCCGATTGGTATAGCATATGGACGATAAGTGTACATCGTACGAATTTGAATGAAATCGATATTGGAAAGAGAAATCAAATTTGAATATTTGTTTTAAATAAACAAAGTTATATATCTTTGTTATATGAGATAAAACTTCCCTTAATAAATCTATAGCCAGAAGAAAATATTTTTGGAAGTGTTTGAAGTATAAAAGGGTTTTATACAAGTTTGAAATGATCCAAAGTTTTAAATATTATATATATCTGTATATATATAAAGGATCTTATGAGAATTTTGGAAAAGGTTTTGAGAACCTTTGGATTTGGAAAGGCTTTTGATTTTTGGGTAAAATCAATATTGAATTTGAAAAGCCTAGTTTGAGACATATCGATTTTGGGATAATCGATTTTGTGTAAAGGAGCCTTGTATGAGATCATACTAGGTGTATGATTTGAAGATACTATATGTGTATAGTATAAAATGTTTTGATGATAGCTCTGGGGAAAAAGGCGCTCCCTTGAAATGAACTTCTCAGCAGTGCCACCGGGTGGTGCTGCCTTGAGCACCAAGGGGGGGTACTAAAGTTGTTCCTATGAGGAGTCCGGACAAAACTAGTTCCTGAGGATTATTGGGTAGCGTAATTCGATGGCGTTGATGCCTACAGAGGCATTTGGGTTATGCTGTGACGACAGTGTAACCCGATGTCGCTGCGATCTATTGTGAGAAGCATAGCGAAATTCGTGTGGAGGATGAGTGCCAACGGTCTACACTTGATTTTGCTGGGAAGGCAACGCAACAACGGTAGACTGCGATCTATGGTCAAGTGGAGTGGAGAAGTTTCATTTTTTGCAGCGAAATTCGATGGCGCTGATGCCTACAGTTATATGGGTTTTTGTTGTGGTAGCTACGTAATCCCAGTTGTAGCTGCGATCTGTCGTGGGTTCCATGGTGTAATCGAGGGGCGCGGAGGCCTACAGTTATCTATGGATTTTGTCAGGACGGCAACGTAACCATCGGGTTAACTACGACCATGGTTGGGGGTGATGATTTCCAGAGCATTCTCAGCAAAGTTATTTCCTCTATTTTCAAAAACTGTTTTCAATATTTTCAACAAAATTATTTTCAAAAGTATTTTCACTGGATGTTGAAAATGGGTCTGCTAAGTACTTATAGATTTTCAGTCCTACGCCTGATCAACACATGACTGAATTTCAATGAGAACAAGGATGGACTTGTTGAGACATCGAGTTATAAAAGTATTTTTATAAAGAGCTATTTTATTAGTATGATGTGAATTTAAAGGCATTTCTAAAAATTTTAAATAAAGGTGTTGGAATTTTGGAATATCAAGAAAATCCAAACTGGAATTCTAATGAAGTGAATTTATAATTAAAATCGAATATTGATTTAGAAGTTGAAATAAGCTAATTGGCTAAGTTATTATTTGATTGAGTATATTAATAAAATTTAACTTGGGAAAAAATAAATGGATTGTAAGTTGATAATGGGTTTGGGAATGAATTCGAATTTTTAATGGAATTCGACTTAGATTTGATAATGAATTGAATAAGGGGAGATGTTGTAAATAAGAATAAAATAGAGTTGGATTGATAAATGTGATGGTTTGAATTACAAATAAAATTCAAAGGTGATTTGAATAATATTTAATGAAATTTGCAAGTAAATTGGATATAAGAGAAGTGATTATAATAGAAATAGTTTGAGTTGCCAAACAAAACCCAAATGAATAGAAATAAATTGAGAATGACCTTATGTTAATAAAATAAATTCGATAATGAATTAAGTAAGTAAATGAAATTTTTTAAATGGGTTAATTGAATTAAATAATAATTGAATGAAGTCTGATTGAATAAAAACTAAATCAAGTTGTGATTAGAATTGGATTATCAGACTGAACTTAAAATTTGGTGATATATTAATTAAAAGTATAAATGAGCTAAGTATGTGCTTGGATATTATTTTGATAAATTGAGAAGGTGAATTTGAAATTAAAACTTAAAATGGATGGGCTAATTGTATTTGATGGAAGTTGCTTAAATAAGAGTCAAATAGAAGCAAACTTATGTTTGATGTTGGGATAAACTAAAGTAAATCTATTTAAGTTTAAAATTTATGAAGGCTTGGCTTCGAATAAGAGTGAAAGTCCATTAAATAAAAGCTTGGATTGAATTAATTTGGGAATGGCTAGAAGTATACAAGAATGGAATGTGTTGAGCAAAATGAAATGGAATTGAATACAGAAAGAGTTAAAATTTATATAAAGCAGCTATAAACTAAAATAGAATACTCTATTAAACGAATATCGTCGAAATTGCATAAAAATGGTTGTCGTTCGGCGTAAATGAAAGTAATTAAAGTGCTATGAGTCAATAGAGATTAAATAAACTTGGTTCTGAATCATTTGAAGTGAACATGAGCTTGTTTGGGTTAAAAATCAATGGAATGTAAGAAATTGAGTTCCAAACCATTGAAATTGAATGAAATGGTATATAAATTAGTTGAAAGCAATTGTGTTGGCTTTAAAAATTATATAAATCGCTTATGGAAAGCATTTGGTGCTTGTTGTTTATGTAATGCATATGTTTAGCTATTGAAAGTAAGTGAAATGCTAATAAATTTTCTATATATGACACTTACATATTTAAATTGAGTAAGTACAGGTACCTGAAGGCCGTTTGGCTGGATTTGGATTGCACTAATTGCTTAAATAAATAAGCTGCTTGCTTAAAATGCTAAATAAGGTACGCCTACGCAATAAAAATAGGAAATATGAACTGTTTTTTCCTTTTCCGACCGTGTGGGTCGATATATATATATTTATATCTCTTGTCAAATTGCAAAAGCTCCTCCGTACAAAGGAGACTCTGCCAAAAAATTTCGGAAATTTTGGGAGTTAGAAAATTTTTGAAAATTTTTGAGAAAAATTGGTTAACGACAAATCGATTTCAAATTGGAAAACTAATGTAAATTAATAGATGAAACTAATGTGAATCAGTTGTAAATGAAAAATAAAATTTAATATTCATAATTGAGGACGAATTGAATTCGCATAAAACGAGGAAACTAATTTGCGTAGAAGTATATGTGAAAACTTCTGCAAGAAAAAGTGTAAATGATTTGAAAGGTTACAATTATATATTGTTGCTAAATAAGATATGCAGATATTAAAAAAGGAAAAGAAAATTGGATTCAATTCCAAAAGATAAATGTGAATTGCCCGACAAAAGGTATGTATTTAATTTCTGTATAAGATTGGATTGGGTTTTTGATGTAGCCACTTGGCTTTCTGTTTTCTTTTGGAATTTGGGAGCCTGTAGAGGCCTTTTGTAGTAGTACCGAGCTAGCCGCGCAAAGGAGATGCTGGCAAACTTTCTCCAAAATTTAGAGAGTTAGAAAAAAATTTGAGAAATTTTTGATAATTCAAAATTTGACTTTAAATTGAAATCTGAATGGTTGAACAAAAAGGGCACTGTTTGAAAACTATGGGAGAGTTTGGTAAGTTGGTAAGAATAATAAGGGGTTTCTAATAAAAGATAGTTGGTAGGATGTTGAATAGTGAGTTTTGGAAAGAGGTAAACGGGTATTGGTCCATTCTTCCTAACTAGTAATTTCGGGGACGAAATTCTTTTAAGGGGGGAGGAATGTGATGTCCCGGAATTTCTAGCAACTTAAATTTGAATAGTTAATTGATTTTTAAAATATTTAAAGGTTAATCTTAACTTGAATTCAATATATCAATATTTACTTGATAATTAAATCATTGAATTATATAGTTTAAATATTGGATAATTGTTGAATCTGAAATTTCTAAGCCTGTTTAAATATTTTGAAGGCTTATAAAATTTATATTGTTAGAACTGAAAGTAGTGAAAGTGTTGAAATTGGGTTTGGAAGTGTTTTGTTCAGTTTTGAATAATATATCGTTTAAATTAGAATTTAAAAATAGCCTTCCGAAGCACAGTCTCGGAATTTGACGAAACCAGTTCCATTGGATCCATAAAAGTTAGTTATTATCGGATTTCAATTTTCGTAGCAATCGGAGTTGTCGTTTGACCGTGGCAGTTCAAAACGCTTAGAACTATTGTAATCGATTTAATTTAAAACTGATCGTTTTCTTCTGTAACTCGTGCATACGATTAAATTAGCTTCCGAAACGTATTCCATCGTGTTCGGAATACGGGTAAAACTTTATAATTGCCTCGCGACATTGCTTAAGAGGAGTTCGAAAATTTGAGTAGCAATCGATGAAGCATTTTGAAGTTTTATATAAGTTAATGAAAAAAAATATATATAATAATAATCATTAAAATAAATTAGCTAAGATATTTTTTCACAGTCGTTTTTAGGAAGCTTTCTCTAACCTATATCATAATTTCGTCTCACTCACTCTCTAATCGAAAAAACGAAAAAAAAACACACAGTAGATCGATCTTAAAAAAAAAATATCTTTCATGGCCGAAGCCTTTATGCTTAAAATCAGTAGATTGTAATAAAGAGGGGGAATCACGATACTGCCACCACTCACAACCCTAAAGCGTGCGACAATATTGGATGGAATCGCATACGCGCGCGAAGCAGAGGCCATGTGGGTTTGGGATTTTCGAGCGTGCGAGGCGGCTTGCGCTGGTTAGTGGATTTGGAGGGTGTTGCGCCGAGGGGAGGGGCGGCACGGCTCTCGAGTTTGGATCAGCATGTGACGTGGATGAGGTCAGATGAAGGAGGAGCGACGAGCTTCGTAGATTTGGGAAGCGGAGTAGGCGCTCGCACGCGAGACGACGAGGAAGAGACGTACATCTTGATTTAGGGTTTTGCCTGGTGGAGACTTCAGGCTGTGATCTATTAGGGTGGCTCGGTGGGAAGTGGAAGTCAAGTTCGTGACTGATTGGGGAAGCTCGTGGTTGTGGAGGTCCGTTTGGAATCGCATGGTCTGAATACACCAAGGGCTCGGCATCGTGTTGAGTAGTAAGGTATAGCTTTTCAATTTTTGTTATTAAATTTAATTTATCTACACATATGTTTATAAACGGGGGAGGATGTGTGTGTGAGCATGTCGTATATATATACAGATTTTTATTTATATAAAGAAAATAAATATAATTTAATGTTTGAGTTTAACAAGTGATATATACAGTTTCAAGAAATTAATTATATGTGATGATTTTGGGCAAATATGAAATATCGGGATGTTATAGAGCTATTTGAAATTATAAATATACATGTAAAACCTGCATGGTTGTTTAAAAATAAGGTATTTTTAAAATCTATTTATTTAATAATTTGTGTAACTTCAAAATTTATTTATTTAGGAAATTTAGTTTAAATAAAATAATTAGTTATTTTAAATAAGGTGTTATAGTGATTAATCTGATCAATAATCATATTTAATTTATTTTTGTTACAAAAAGGGTTTCTAAAAGGAAATGTTAGTTTAAAAATAAATTATTAGCTTAAAATAAATTTATTAAACGATAAATGATTATTCGATTCGTTCGAATATTAATAAATCTTATGATTTTTATACAAGGATCAAAACTATGAAGTAAACAAGTCGAGATCTGGATTGGGATTGCAAACAGCAAAGGTGAGTAAATCTCACTCTGTTGGATTTCTATTTAAATTTAAATGGTTAAATTTAATTATTTGGTTGGATGATTGAATTGATTTGATACGCACCGTGAATTGATGATCTAGTGATTTTGGGTTAGTTGTTGCTTAATACGAGGCATTGGGGGATTTTAAGTTGTTTTAAACTTAAAACATAAATGAGAAAATGTTTCTGTTTTAAAAGTTCTAAAGGCTTAATAATTGTTCTACATTAACTTAGTAGGGTAATTAAAATGGATAATTAATTAATTCGATTAATTAATGATTTGGGAATTTAATTTAGTAATTAAAGGCTTGAATAAATAACAATAAACTAAGTTGTAAGTTAATTAACTAAATATAAGTAATTCAGAATAATCATTGGCGGCGTGATAAATAATTACCCATGTAATTAAGAAAAAAAATAATTACTTTGAGAAATTGATCAAGAGATTGATTATGATGGTTAAGTAAGGAGTAATTAATTTATGAACGAAGTAAAATAAAGGATAGTTAATTCCATTTTGGGATTAATCAAAAATGATTGATACGGTGGTTTCATTAATATAATTAAAGTTGATAAGGATAAATTAAAAATATAATTGGAAATAATTAATTAATATAATTAATGATGTAATTGAAGATTGATTAATTAAGATGAATTAATCAGTAATAAGTGACATATGAGTAGTTAAGTAGTAAGGATTAATGTAATTAAATAATTAATTGATTCATGAAGTAATTAAGATTACTTAATGACCTTGGTTGAGACTAATTAATATTGCGAAGTTAATTTAAGATAATTAGTTGAATTTAATTAAAAAATAATTAATCCAGGGTGATTAATTAAGATGAATAATGAAGAAATCTAAGTGATTGAGGTTAGAAATTCAATTAAAATCAAATTGAATAAATTTGGAAGTGATAAAATTTGCTTATGAATGATTGATTGATATTGGATGCTTTGAATGAGTTGTTATCTCTGATATGAAAATGTTATGTTTATCATTTGGATAACTTGGGATAGGATGGTATGAGACTCGGAGAGGCCGGGATCGGGTATTGGGAGATACCAGAAACCACTTCGAATTTTTATAAATTGATTTGAGAAATTAATAGGCAGAAATGAAATGATTTAAGTGAATTGATTATTTTATCTAAGTTTGGTACTTAGAAATTTATATGTGAAATAAGTGTTGTCTATAGCAAATTGTGAATTGGTTAAATTGATATAAGTTACCCCGGGTTTATATAAGTTGATTGCTTTGGTATTCCATGTTAGTTGGGTTTACTCACACTGGTTTCCAGCCTGACCCAGGTGTTACTTTGGTGTAATGCTCGGGTAAGACCGAGTATTACCGATTTTCAGGTAGGACTTCTGGAGCTCAGGAGGCGATTTGGATAGAAAGAACGCGTAGAATATTTTCGCTGTAATTATATTATTGTAATTCTGTGATAAATTAATTGTATATGACCAGCATTTGAATATATGTGAAACTCTGATGTATTAAAATGTAATCGACAAATATAATATTCGTTTGTAAGCTATTATTATTTATTATTATATTTTATCCGCTGCGAATGTGAGATGTTTGGTGTTTCTATTCTTCTTCTTCTATCTCTTTCTTCTTTTTCATAATTATCTGGAATTTTCGGATGTGAAAATTTTGGGTCGTTACAGGGATGTGGCTCGAGGTGGGCGGTAGCTGCGCGCTACGCGTTACCACCGACCCGGAAGCGTAATTGGTATATCTACCCTGGCATTGCCTAGTTGTGCCATGTCACCTACCCTATCGCGCCTTGTACGAGTTTGGATTTCTCCCGTAGCCCGTGTGGCGTCCTCTGGTGGATTCCCGATCAGGAGGGACTATGATATTGAATGGACTACTGGGACTATTACGTGTTAAGGTGGAAAATGTAAAGCCTTAATGCTATTTAAAAGTATGTTTATTTTACTATAGACACTATTATAATAGAGAAATATACTACATAGTAAATTGTTTAACGGATCCTTAAGAGATGTAAATCCCGAGCATCTCTTGAGTTACTGCACTCATATTTATTTCTGTTAATTTAACTTACATAAGATCTTTTAGTTCTGACTCGAGTGTTTTGTCTTTTCAATTCGCTCGGGTCAGTCCGAGCGTTTCAGGATTTGAAGTTTTAGCTCTGGAGGACGAAGACGAAGATTTGTATTACTATTATCTACTATTATTGCACTACACTCATACTGTTCCGCTGCATTGTTATTGGTATGTGTAACTCTGATATGTATTATGTAAATATAATCAAATGTTTTGTAAAACAGCTTCATGAACTATATATTTGATTATTACATTTTATCCTTCCGCTGTGAGATTCTGGTTGCTTTTCTTCTTGTTTTTCTTGTTTACCTCATAACAATCCGCCCTTGCGTATGGTTTGAATTGGCACATGTGTCGATTTGAAGCATGCGAAAAGACGGGATGTTACAAAGTTTAACAACTTCTCTCATGTATATCTCGGTCAAACTCGAAGCCGTACGACTGGACTTGACTGGAATAAAATGAGTGGATTTCGTCAGTCTATCGACAATCACCCAAATGCTTTCGTTACCCTTTCTAGTCCTTGGTAGCCCATCAATAAAGTCCATAGAAATCTGCTCCCATTTCCTACCTGGAATCTCTAGTGGTTGAAGAAAACCTGCTGTCTTTCTGTGGTCAGCTTTAACTTGTTGGCAAGTTATGCATCTGATAACATAGGTAGAAATATCGCGCTTCATCCCACTCCACCAATATAACTTCTTCATATTTTGATACATTTTAGCAACAACTGGATGAAACGAACGCGAAGATTGATGGTTTTCTCTCAGCACTTCCTGTCTTAATCCATCAACATTAGGAACACAAATACGATTATCAATTCTCAAGACTCCATTACTATCGACTTGTGCACCCATCTTACTGTTAGCATTTCCAACTCAACCAAGAACTATTTCCTTGATACCATAGAGCAAAGTGTCCTCGTATTGCTTGGCTATAATGAGATCCATAAGAGCTGGGGAGACGACGAGCTGGAATAACATTCCTTCAACCAGATTACAACATGCCATTGCTTGGTTTCTGCTCAAAGCATCAGCTACGGCGTTTGCTTTCCCTGGAGTTTAATTAATATCAAGATCATATGCAGCTCAAAATTTGAGCCATCGGACTTGTCTCTGATTCAAATTCTTTTGCGAGAAAATATATCTCTATGACTTGTGCTCCGTGAATAACTCGAATTTGGTTCCCAATAGATAGTGCCTCCATAGCCTAAGAGCAAATACAACCGCAAGAAGCTTTAAATCATGAGTTGCATAATTTGCTTCATGGGTCTTTAACTGATGACCCGCATAGGCAATAACCTTTCCGTTTTGCATTAAAACTGCTCCTAATCCATCATGGCATGCATCAATATAGACGGTCAAACCATCACTACCGTCGATAACTTTAAGAACTGGAGCAGATGCCAATCTTCGCTTCATCTCATTGAAAGCTGCTTCGCACTTTTCACTCCAAATAAATTTCACATTCTTTCTGGTCAGTGCGGTAAGTGGGGTAGCAATACAAGCAAAGTTTTCTATAAATCTGCGATAATAGCCGGCCAAACCCAAGAAACTGCGGATATCTGTAGGAGTTTTGGGTGTCTCCCAATCCTGCAAATTTAAGGATTCGAGTTTAGATAGAGATAAGATGTTTAGATAGAATTGACAAGTAAGGATAGAACTCACATTGGTTACGGCGATCTTAGCTGGATCGACCGAAATCCCATTCTCCGAGACAATATGGCCTAGAAACCGAACTTCATCTCTCCAAAAGTGGCATTTCGAAAACTTGGCTTTTAGCTGATGTCCGCGAAGAGTTTCAAGAACAAAAGCCAAATGTGATCTATGCACTTTCTCGTCTTTAGAGAAGACGAGAATATCATCGATGAAAACAAGAACGAACTTGTTAAAAACATCTCGAAAAACTCTATTCATCAAGTCGACAAATTAAGCTGGAGCATTAGTAAGACCGAACGGCATAACCAGCCATTCAAAGAAACCATTTTCAGTACGGAATGCTGTTTTAGGAATACGATCCTCAGCGATTCTGAGTTGGTGAAAGCCGGTAGCCAAATCAAGTTAGGAGAAAACTTTAGCTTCATGAAGTTGGTCGAATAGATCATTGATGCGGGGTATCGGATACCTATTCTTGAGTGTGAGCTTGTTTAGCTCTCTATACTCCACACACATTCTGAGAGAACCATCAGACTTTGTGACAAATACAACTGCAGCACCCCATTCTGAATGACTTCGCCGAATCAAGCCTTTAGCAAATAAATTTTCAATCTGAACATTCATTTCTGCCTTTTCTTTAGGAGCCATTCTCCAGGGAGGGAGGACTACTGGTAGAGCACCAGGGATAAGATCAATGCGGAATTCGATTTCCCGTCGAGGTGGTAGAGAATTGACTTCTCCAAACACATCAGAAAAGAATTAAACAAATGGAGTAGAGCTTAGTTCATTTGGATGAGAGCAAGAGAGAATATAAAACTCCCAACACATTCTTGAGGCGATTTACCTTTAATAACTAAAAGTATACTCTTGTCGTCAATAAGAGAGACGGTCTGAGCTTTGCACAAGATAACAGCTTCGAACTTTCGTAGCCAATCAATACCTAATTGGATATCGAATGCCTCGAATCCAAGTACAAACAAATCCCAAGTGAAATGATGTATTCCATACATAAGCGAGACATATTTGCATACCCTTTTGAGGTTAGCTGGCCCTCCAATAAGGTTTGATACACATAAGAAGGTAGATGCAAGAATAGGTTCCAATCCAAGTTTGTTACATAAATCAATAGATATGAAACTATGTGTTGCTCCGGTGTCAAATAGAACTCTAACAGGCGAAGAATGCAACATAAAAGTACTCTGTAAAGTACCTTGATTATCTGGAACTTCCGGGGAACGTGTGGAAATAGCGAAAACTCTTGATGGGGTACCTCTCTTTTGTGTTGGGCAGTCTTTCTTAAAGTGTCCGGGCTGTAAGCAAATGTGACAAACATCTCTCTTGGCCATCTGAGCCGGTGGTGGAATTGCTGCACCCTTTGGGGATGGGCAACTACTAGCATAATGACCTTTCTGATTGCAGCTGAAGCAGGTAATAAAGGAGATGTCAATGGGCTTCTTCTGAGAATAGCCAAGCCCGGATTTCTTCTGCCAGTTCTTCTTCTGTTGCTCAAAATTTGGCTTCCTCTTCCCAGTCTGACTAGAGGATGGCTGAGTAACTGGAGCCTTGGCGACTGACCTTCCCTTTGGCTTTCCCTCATATCTAAGAGCAAAATCCATCAACTTGGTGAAGATTCCATCGACATGAGCTGTGAGGAGTTCGTAATACTCTGGACATGCTCTATGGATTAATTTCTCATTCTTTAGCAGAGATGTATCAATCAAGCCAGTTCCGAACTTGGAGAGTTCGTTAAACTTCCTTTCATACTCAGAGAAAGTCATATTGCCCTGCTTGAGGTCCATAAATGATCGATAAAGCTGGACCGTTCCGGCTGCTGGCATCCACTGAGCTGTAAAGGAATCCCTATTTACAAGTGATAATAAGATAAGTCAAAATTTTGACGAGATAAAAGGAATTTTATTTAGATGTAATTTAGATAGATTTCTACCTAAACTGGGCCCAAGTGATGGTTTCCTCGTCAGTACGAGAAGTGATTGACTCCCACCAATCTTGTGCCGCATCCTGAAGCTGCCAAGCGGCCAATTTACGCTTCTAAGCGTCATTGATCTCCAGGCCAGTAAAGATCCTCTCCATACTCTTCAGCCATTGTTGTGCTTCAATGATACTCTCAGAGCCAGTGAATTTGACTCCGCCAAGCTGAGTGTATTCCTTGCTAAGAGTGGAGAACTTGACTGCGCGAGCTGGGGCACGTGGTTCGGGAGCATTTCCTCTTCTCCCGCCTCTAGCATTCCTTCTGGTACTCATCCTGGAATACCAAAAGTGATTTAGAATCAACGATAAAGATTTATAGAACTTAAAGAAATTCAAATCAATGACTTTAATAAGAAGGATCGAATCAAAGGGTAAGGATTCTGAAATGATTCTCCTCATTCTAAGGCATGGTTACCCTATCTCTAATGAGCTTAAAACTCCACAGGCTAAGGTTATCGGGAACCAAAGCTCTGATACCAACTGTAACAACCCGTATATTTGTGCCATTTAAATTGACAATATTCCAAGCATGTCAACTTAAATAATACAAAACACGAATCATTAATGGAGTGTGTATATATATATATATATATAAATGAGAATCATCACAGAATCATAGAAATATAACATCAGAGAATAGTGCAGTGGAATTACAACATAGTCATAAGAGTAGTTCATGAAGCTACCCATAAATACAACAATGTCTCAAATAAAATGAAATAGAACAACATAAAAGTCCAATAGTCCAAATAGAAAGAGTAATACTGATAAGCTAAAATAATTAGAGTCTTCGGTCTTCAGCTCCAAGTAGAACAGCAACAGCAATCCTCAGTCTAATCCGAGCATAAGCATAAACAAACACTCAAATCAGGACATATATTCTTATACAGATAATATGGTTCAAATTCAAAATCGCAATAACTCAAAGATGATTGGATTAAACATCTTTCAGGATCCGTTAAAATATCTATGCATAGTAATGTACGATAAATAGATAATGTCTAACAGTAAGTAAAATATCAAAATAGTGTTAAGGCCTTACCATTGTTCCCCTTAACACATTTTATATAGCATTATAGACTATCCAGCACTGTAAACTCCATCGTAAACTAGTGGGGTATCAAGGAGTACTCCATAGGTATAATACAAAAAATTCGTAGTGGTTGCGTATATAGGGATACAAGTATGACAAGGCACATGAGGCGATACCCAAGGTAGTGAAACTATCGTTTGCCTGATCCGGACAGGGAGAACGCATCGCTGCAACGATCGCAACACCGCGAAACAACACTCCAAATTCAAGGGCGCGCACCAATCAATAACAAGTAATGAGTAGTTTACGAAGAAGTGTGTTCGCTCGAGGTAGCTAACCCCATTTGGCCCGGCACGGCTCATGTTTTTGTCATTTCCAATTTGACACAAGTGTCAAGGCTATCCATTACCGTTCTCTTTCTTCAATCATCACGTACGTCATTCCAAACACTTCATTCTGGATCACACTCCGCATATAGTTATTAAAGTGGTTTTTGGTTTAGATAGTGAGTATGTCCCTAACCGATTCCGGTCACTTTAATAACCTTCGTAATTGTTTCACCGATTGGTCGTTTAATAAATTTCAAAACCAAATCAAATCCAATTTCAATTAAAATTTGTAAATCATTATTTCCTTTGTCTTTCTAAAACAATTTCCAAAATTTACGTTTCATAACTTCCAAATTTCCATTTCCAAATTCGATAATTCAATTCCAAAACTTGATTTAATCAATTCAAATATACTTTTAAATTCGCATATAATCTTCATTCCGTAATCATTTAAAATAAACTTAATTCAACGTTCAAATCAATTTAAACTCATTTATCAATTTCATTCAATATTCGTTAAATTAATTTATCATTTAAAAAAATTTCAATTAAATTTCCAATTCATTAAATTACTTTAGTTCAACCTTATTATACCAAAGCTTACAATTTGAATTAAGTTAAAATCGACAAATCAAATTCTTTAAATTACAGTCTTACATTCATTTCAACAAAACGCATTTTATTTCTTGTTAACGAAATTCAATTTCATTTATTTATTTACTTAGTTACAATTTCAAAACTCAATTAATAAAGAAACTTAGTTTCACTTATTCAAGAGGTTCAATTTCACTTAATAATGAATTGAATTTAATTTAATTATTAAATAATTCAATCTCTTAAATTATCAAATAATTTCAAATCTTAGTTATTAACTAATTTCAAAACTTAATTATACTAATTCCAAAAATTAATTATTAATAATTCCAAATTTAATTATTAAATAATTAAATTTCGAACAATGTTCTTTCGTCAATTACTACGTTAATATTTTGTTTCAAATTTCAAATATTCACATTTCCTTTCATTAAAATTTAAATTCCAATTTTATTTCAACACCTTATTATTATTCAAATAAAATCTTTATTTATTTTAAATCAAATTATTGACCAATCGGGTTTTATTTAATTCTCTATCCGAAGTCAAAGTTTATTTGGGTATTTATCATTTCAATCCGATTCCATTTCAATTCAAAAATCAAAGTATAGCAAAGGGAACTTGTAGTATAATAACTGAGATGGTGCCAAAGTAAATAAACAAGCAATAGCAACCATACATAACAATTCAACAATTTATTTAAATAATCTCGAAATAATCGCATTAATTTACATTTGTTGTTTATGCAAATTAATATAACTATTTCTAGAATCTACACTATCATTTCATGTAGATTAAAGATTATTACATTATCGTTTTCATTTGATGTCTATTATTCAAATTATACTACATCAATTATACATCATACATTCAATGGTTCAAAGGGGGTCATACAAAACACGAATTATTAATGGAGTATATATATATAAATGAGAATCATCACAGAATCATAGAAATATAACATCACAAAATAGTGCAGCGGAATTACAACATAGTCATAAGAGTAGTTCATGAAGCTACCGATAAATACAACAATGTCTCAAATAAAATGAAATAGAACAACATAGAAGTCCAATAATCCAAATAGAATGTGTAATACTGATAAGATAAAGATAATGAGAGTCTTCGGTCTTCAGCTCCAAGTAAAGCAGCAATAGCAATCCTCAGTTTGATCCGAGCAAAAGCATAAACAAACACTCGAATCAGGACATATATTCTTATGTAGATAATATGGTTCAAATTCAAAATAGCAATAACTCAAAGATGAATGGAATAAACATCTTTCAGGATCCGTTAAAATATCTATACATAGTAATGTACGATAAGTAGACAGTCTAAGAGTAAAGTAAAATATCAAAATAGTGTTAAGGCATTACCATTGTTCCCCTTAACACATTTTATATAGCATTATAGACTATACAGCACCGTAAACTAGTGGGATATCAGGGAGTACTCCATAGGTATAATACAAAACAAATTCGTAGTGGTCGCGTATATAGGGATACAAGTATGACAAAGCACATGAGGCGATGCCCAAGGTAGTGAAACTACCGTTTGCCTGATCCGGACTGGTGAGAATGCATCGCCGCAACGATCGCAACACCGCGAAACAAAACTCCAAATTCAAGGATGCGCACCAATCAATAACAAGTAATGAGTAGTTTACGAAGAAGTGTGTTCGCTCGAGGTAGCTAACCCCATTTGGCCCGACACGGCTCCTATTTTTGTCATTTCAAATTTGACACAAGTGTCAAGCCTATCCATTATCGTTCTCTTTTTTCAATCGACACGTACGTCATTCCAACCACTTTATTCTGGATCACACTCCACGTATAGTTATTAAAGGGGTTTTCAGTTTAGACAACGAGTATTTCCCTAACCGATTTCGGTCTCTTTAATAACCTTCGTAATTGTTTCACCGATTGGTCGTTTAATAAATTTCAAAACCAAATCAAATCCAATTTCAATTAAAATTTGTAAATCATTATTTCCTTTGTCTTTCTAAAAAAAATTCTGAAATTTACGTTTCATAACTTTCAAATTTCCATTTCCAAATTCGATAATTCAATTCCAAAACTTGATTTAATCAATTCAAATATACTTTTAAATTCGTATATAATCTTCATTCCGTAATCATTTAAAATAAACTTAATTTAATGTTCAAATCAATTTAAACTCATTTATCAATTTCATTCAATATTCATTAAATTAATTTATCATTTAAAACAATTACAATTAAATTTCCAATTCATTAAATTACTTTAGTTCAACCTTATTATACCAAAGCTTCCAATTTGAATTAAGTTAAAATCATCAAATCAAATTCTTTAAATTACAATCTTACATTCATTTCAACAAAACGTATTTTATTTCTTGTTAAAGAAACTAAATTTCATTTATTTATTTACTTGGTTAAAATTTCAGAACTCAATTAATAAAGAAACTTAGTTTCACTTATTCAAGAGGTTCAATTCACTTAATAATGAATTTAATTTAATTTAATTATTAAATAATTCAATCTCGTTAAATTATCTAACAATTTCAAATCTTAATTATTAACTAATTTCAAAACTTAATTATAATAATTCCAAAACTTAATTGTTAATAATTCCAAATTTAATTATTAAATAATTAAATTTTAAACAATGTTCTTTCGTCAATTACTACGTTAATATTTTGTTTCAAATTTCAAATATTCACATTTCCTTTTATTAGAATTTAAATTCCAATTTTATTTCAAACCATATTATTATTCAAGTAAAATCTTTATTTTATTTTAAATCAAAATATTGACCAATGGGTTTTATTTAATTCTCTATCCTAAGTCAAAGTTTATTTGGATATTTATCATTTCAACTCGATTCCATTTCAATTCAAAAATCAAAGCATAACAAAGAGAACTTGCAGTGTGATAACTGGGATGGTGTCAAAGTAAATAAACAAGCAATAGCAACCATACATAACAATTCAACAATTTATTCAAATAATCCCGAAGTAATCGTATTAATTTACATTTGTTGTTTATGCAATTAATATAATTATTTCTAGAATCTAGACTATCATTTCATGTAGGTTAAAGATTATTACATTACAGTTTTCACTTGATGTCTATTATTCAAATTATACTACATCAATTATACATCATACATTCAATGGTTGAAAGTGTAGTTAACCAAATTCTACGTGTCAATTAATTTAATAATTAAAGGGGGTCATATTTAACTAATCAAATTTAACATATAAATCCATTTTAAATTGTTAACTACCCTATGTCAAATTTAATTATCACTTTAACAATAACAATTAACATCTAATTTCAACATTACATAGCAATCATTTATCAACCAAACTTGTATAAGAATACAAGTCGTGAAAATCAATTCACCTTTCGTGGTTAAAGAAATTGACGGGGAAGCACGAAGAAGCACGAATGAAGTCGGTACAACGCTAACAAACAGAACACTGTAATTATCGCCAAAAGAGAGACGGTATTAATTTAAGTGAATGTTTATATATAATTTATAAAATTATATAGATGCGCTTACCAATGACGGAGAAAAGAACGAAAGCTGAAAATCGATGCTGGTGCAAAAGGCTTAACCGGTTGCTTCTGCACGCAACAAGAAAGAGAAAAGCGGTTACTATGTCAGTAACAAAGTAGATGCTGCTAATATATTCTCTCAGCAACAATTTGAAATGACAATGCACTCCCACTATTGCATAAAGCAACAGTACACTGTTACTTCTTTTTTTTTCTTTCACTACACAAAGTCGAGACTTTAAAAAAATTATAAGCCTGTATTTCCAGACGGTAATTCATCCCTCCTTATTTCAACGCAAGCACAAATCACTATTTCTTTCATAAAACAGTGCCTCGTCCTTCACCCAATAGATTCAACAGCACTCCCCAACACGCACAACACATTTTTCTTTTTCTTTTCGATACTATTTCAAACTTTCCACAGTGGCACCTCCCTTCCTCAAGTCCTTCTGCTTTATAAATCTGCAGCATTGCATTCACTACATCAACTAACCGCTTCCTTAAACTTTTGTTCTGTTTCAACAAGCTCGGTCATCATTTCCAGTGCTGTGTGTAGTTGCCTTCTCCCATATACGCACACAACCCACATATATACGCACGCATCTCACTCTTTTTATTTTATTCAAACAACCGAGACTTCTCGTTTAAAATGCATGCATGCATTTTCATTCCCACACGTATATATATTTTTGTATACAAGCATGCACCCAGCGTTCATTCGCATGCACTTGTTTTGCACACCAATGCGTGCACACATCATGCACACTACGCACAAACACAGCGAGGTAGGGGAGGCTGTAAGTGCAGCAGCTTCGGGGGGTGGCGCAGGCAAAGCTCGGGATGGTTGCGCGATCTGGAAGGATGGTGGCTGGGTATACGGCAGGAAGCGGATGCGGTGCTCGCGGCTAAAGGTAGGGATGATGACATGCGACTGGGCCGAGGTGAGATGGTCAGGGAAAATGGGTATGTCCTTCTCCATGGCTAGTGAAGGTTTTTTTTCGGTTCCAGGTGGAAGCTCGGCAAAGTGGAGAGGAGGGAGAAGTAAATGAGGGGTGCGGTGCTCCTCATGTGGCGCGGCAGGGTGAAAGGGTGGACGGCGTGAGGTGGAAGGAAGGAGGAGTTGCGGTGCACTTTTAGTTTCGGCCATTTTAAATTTTCAGAAGAAAAAAAAATGAAAGAAGAAGGAGTAGGGTGAATGCCTGAAGAAATTTCGAAACGATGTGAAGTGGAACAGTGCAAAAGGATTGAAATAATATGTTCCTTTAAGTTTTAAAATTCCGTACCAATAAATTTCAATTTCCGGGTACCAAAACGCCACCACTCTTTCCAATGTTAACCCCCAGCTGCCAACTAACCTATTTATTGTTAGCTGAGATTATAAATTTTTCTCAAATTAAAGTGGATATGGGTTAAAGAATTTGGGCTGAAATTGTTTAACCAGTCCGTCCGGAATGGTTAAATTTACGCGACGATTTCTGTCGGACTCCGATTTGCACGAATGAATATACCGTTTTGATCAGTGCGACGATGCGCTTCCAACGGTACACAGATAATTGCGATACGATAGTTTTATAAAAACTCGAATTTACGCCGCTGAAATTGTTCGACTTACAAAACAATTTAAATGGAATAGACGATGACGGAATTAGATGAAACGAATTACGACATCTTAATCAGATAAATTTTTACAACATTACTGTGTAAAAATATTTGGATTTGAAAGATAAATTTTACGAAGCTTAAAATGAACTGATATATGGTAAAACGCAAACGAAATTTACTGCAATATTTCGCAACGAAACTTTTTCTATATTCATAACTAACTGGACGCATCTTATAAATAAAGTTTGGACGTTAATTGAGATCGTATATAAATTTCAAAATTTTTATATTAAAACGATGGATTTAAATTTTAAATTGGGTCGGAAATTCAGGGTCGTTACATATAGTTCTATTTCTTGTATGTAAGATTATTTCGTAATTGCAAATCATATTAATTATAATTCCATACTTATAATTCATTTGCTTATATAATTCATTCTTTTACAATTGTTGTTTTTATTAAGATTATTCAAACAACTTTTATTAACTTTTATATATATTTACATTCTCAAGCAAACAAAACAATTCAATTTATATACATTTTAATAGTTCAAAAAAAATCATTTCCATTATATATGAAATATAATCTAGGTAAAATTATTTCATTTACCCAGCTTAAAATGATACTATGTTGACTTGCCTCGTTTAAGTGTTTGAAAATCCCTATCGATAATATGGCGTCCCACTTCACGAGCAGAATTCACAAACAGCTCAACGGATAAGCAAACACAATATAAAATATTTTATATTCACTAACAAATACGCGCTCATATATATAATACACTCAACTCAATCTAGAGTGCTACTGTCGCTATCTATAACGAGTACACATCAAAGCTTAGGAATATACAAAATCTAAGCTTTGATACCATCTGTGACGACTCGAAAATCCGTACTCTTTGAATCGACAATAATCCACACATGTCCGACCCAAAAGCATGGACTGACAGAAAGTCAAGAGAAAGAAGAGAAGAGAAAAAGAGAAGAGAAGAAAGAGAGAAGATAGAACCAAACAGAACAATACAGAATCTCACATCGCAGCGGAAAATATATAATATCGTATCAATGATCTTTACAAAATAGAAACTGTATATATATACACATCAATCAGAGTTCAACAATCAATCAATAGTTTTCAGCCTGAACAATTATAATAACCTATCCTTACAAATGTCGATAATTTAAAATAATAACTAAGCAACAATGCAGCGGAAAATCAAACAAATACGGATGTACGAAAATGAAGATCTCCAACTCTCCTGCTGAAGCTCCAAAAGCACCAAATCGAAACCTGTAAATATTCTCGATCTGACCTAAGCATTGAAAGGGAAGAACTCCCGGATCAGTCTGGTAAACCAGCGTGAGAAACACACTCGACTGAATTTATTAAGTTACCAAAACTTTTCAAAACAAAAGTATCTCGTAAGACAAGTCCATACATAAACACGGACATGTCTTTACCTTACGATAACTAAAACAATTTTATATATCAAAACGTTTGATATTATTTCTAATGACATTATTTTGAAATCACTTTTTCAAATAAACTTATTCAAATAAGGTATCAATACCTGAACTAAGTCGAACGTAATATATCCAGACCGGGTCAATGGAATATACCGAATGGTATATATGATACCAAAAAGGGGTGGCTGAAATGTTTGCAAGTCAATACAGCTATTTTGGGTATACAATCAAAACTGTAAATATCATATTGGGATTGGATTTCCAACATGATAGAAAACTAGTGGAAAGATCAATCAGTATCAAAAGCTTACGTCCATGATGCAGACGCCGTTATACAACAACACAAATGGCTAAAAGTGGATGCAATCTGCGAATAACATCCAAGGACTCGGACTTCGCGTATCCCTGCCATGAGGTCCAGACGTATCTGGTACCTAGGGCTCTAAACATCTGATAAACCAAATCACTACTATTCGAAATGTGAGCATATATCTGACCACGTAGAATCCCATCATAACCGGGGTGTGAGGCTCACGAGGCTATGGTTACCTTTCACATATCACATATCACATCTCTGAATGCCACAATGCCATTCCTTTTATCACCATTTGACTCCCACAAGCATACAACCTTTGAGCATGTATGTCTCAGAGAAGGGTGTTAAGCTAAGAGAAGTTGCCTTCTCCGCCACAAAGCAGATGTACATTTGTAAAAGTCAAACATTGTGTCTCAGAAATGTCATGTCAAACATTCGTCCATACAAGTTCATTCCGAGACTGAACGAAATCGAAGGTACGTTCCTACCACATCCTACCGGGAAATCCTTAGGATTAGTAGTGAATAGTCCTCGCATTGTATATCATAATGAAGAGACCACTGCTACTATATGTATATTTGGATTTTAACCCCAAATGATCAACTAGCAGTCCCCCACTATGAAAATCTGGAATATCAACGTCATCATAAGCAACCTGCACAATCTTCGCATATATTTTGGTCTGAAGTGGTTTTCAGATAAATCTGATCTCGGTCATTTTGCACCAACAACGCAAAAGCGTTTCTCAACTTCACACAGAAACTAAGTCTCATAGACTTATCACGTCTCCAACTTTCAACTTGCTATCCTTTAGTCCAAGTAGGAAGCTCGATAGATCGGAGTAATACTCCTCACTATACGAATCAACATCCTCAACACAAAGGATAATCAAGCCTACACAGAAGGCGACGCACTAAGTGTACGACTAAATAGTTTCCACATCAAGTCGAGGAACTAAAATTTGGCTAATGTTTGATAGTCGGTTATTTAACTATCAAAGCAAACAAACAAATATTTAGCACCATATACAATCACTGGCCCTTTTGGTTAATTTTTTATTAGTTAAATCATTTGCCAAATATTCACTTCAAATTATCTTTTGAAAAGATATATTCTCAAAATCATTTCAACTTCTATTTTGGAAAATATTTCCAAATACTTATTTAATAATAAGTAATTCACAAATCAATTTATCTCTACACTTAGAAAATATTCTATATACTTAAAACATGATTAAGTATATATTTTATTCTTTAAGCAAAACATTCACTTGAACACATTTATTTGGGTTAAAACGAATGTTGCGTAAAACATCATTACGACAACCCAAAATCACTAGTATAGGGATTCGAAATTAGATAGATATATGAATCTCATACACTATACAAAACATCTCCTTTCGAAAATCATTTACTATAACAACAGTGTTATAGTCCATCATTTTCTTATTTCTCAAAAATGTCTATTTCAACAATGAATGTTGAAATCTATGGTTTCGATACTTAACACATTTTAAAACACCTTCAAAACATTTTATTCCATTTAAAATATCACTTCCTAAAACATCCATTTTATTTAATATATTACTCACTGTCCAAAATCATGAATATAATGTCTTTACCAAATTCATTGCTTCTATATAATCGTTAAAGGATTATCCACTATCCAAAATCGTGGATATATCTCCTTTAATAAACTTCTATATTTAACTTATCCAATTCAATTAATTTCGGATTATAAAACAATGTTTATAAATCACATATATATTTTATAAAAACTTCTAGTTATAAAATTCCTTTATCGACCAATTCTATATATATTTCAATTGCGTGAAAAAATCCAATTTATAAGTTAATTGCTTATAAATTCATTTACTTACAAATTCAATCCTTTATAACTTCGTCAATTATAATTCTGTAAATCTCATTTACCAATAAGCCCTATTTATAACTTCATTTTAACATTTATAAAAACCCCTTTAAAATTCCATCACTTTTGGTTTATAAAATACCAATTTATAAATCTTATATATAAACCATTTATAATAATTAAAAATTCTCAATTTAAATAAACATATTCTTTTCATAATTTAAAAATTGTAGTTAAAACTAATATAACTACAAAAATCTTACTTAAAGTATATTTCACAAAAATCATAATTTTTATAACATAAAAATTATAACTTTTTTTATTAAAAATCCATCCCTTTCATTTTAACAATTCAAAATTCAATAAACACATATTTTCAAAATCACTTTAAAATCCTTTTTAAATTTGAAACCATCACTTAAATATTTTTAAAATTCCAAAAATTGGCCCAATGTAGCAACAGCACCAAATACATCAATTACGGCATCCAAAACATCATATATCATATGATAATAGAATTTATTTCAATATCTATAAATAAATCAACAATGGTGAGGAATCCAGTTGGATCTCTCCAACCTGTCACCTACAACAAATATACATATTAGAATATGTGTACAATGTCCGCTTCGAGGCAGACGTGCGTGCAAGGGGTCATCCGCTCATACACGGGAACGTATAGGGTCATCTGCTCCTCTAGGCAGGTATATATCCAAATATCAATCAATATATCATATAACATCCAAACAATCATCAATCATCATATAATAAACTATTTTTCACTTATATAAAAATATCAGTGAGGTAGAAAGAGTGAGTTGTACTCACATTTCTTGTAGTCGTCGCGATAACGTTTTATTCCGATTAAAATTAAACAAGCGTTTAATTTCAACCAAACTTCATACTAGCTCCAATCAACTCCATACCAGCTCTAAAATATAATGCTCGTCAATATGGACCTAACGCAATTCGTTTCGTGCGAAACGGACCTCATATGACAAACATACAATGTTTTGAAGTTTATACGAATTATAAGATAATTAATTTGCTATTTCTTTTTAATTTTAAACCTATTTTCAATCCTACCCGCACGATTTTACGCCCTAGATCTCGGCCGTGCGATATCTTCTTTCTTCTTCCAGGTTACATCATTCAAAACTGAACCCATGCCGCCTTTATCTATTAATTAACACGGCTCCACCGAGTACTTTGACGACAATCGAAAGACGCCATCGTGCAGCCCATGCTCCACTCCACCTTCACCTCAATCCATGATGAGCTCGGTCACCACATGACCATGATACTCGTGTGTGAACGCGGCCAACTCGGGGTCAATTTCTAGCCTCAACTTGACGAATTAGCACATCACAACCGTTGGATCGATAGATTTCATCGCGCTCTACAAGTTTGTAGTTGGACGTTTTGTGTAACTCTCGATGGATTTGGAGATATTAGAGGAAAAAGATCATGTAATTCCAGCCATTGAATATTAATGGCGGCCTGCCCTAGTTAGGTTATGGTTTGACGAAAATTAGAGAAAATCATATCCTTTTATAGAAAATTCCAAAACACTATTCATCCAGAAAATTTTCGAACTCGAAACGAAGCGTGCCGCCTGGGGTTTATAATGTTTTACCCCTATTTCGAACGCAATGAAATATATATCGGGAGCCAATTCGATCGTATTTGAAAAATAGGTTTTCGAATCGAATTATTTAAATTTCAAATTTCACTTAAACAGATTTCTATGCGTTTTAGCTTGCCGTGGGCAAACCGTAACTTCGATTAACATAAAATTTTAAATCTTACAATAATATAACATTGCGGATCCAATGAAACTGGTTTCGTTGAAATCCGAGACTGTTTGAAAAATGACTATTTTCACTCGTCAATTAAATATTAAAAGATTCAAATTCTACATATTAACTTTTAATTTTAATTTTAAAAGTTCCCTAAAATCATTCTAATTCGAATGGAATTTAATTCATCTTTATAAATCATTTTTATTCACATTTAATTCGAATGTCAATTATTTCTGCAATTTCAAATATTAAATTAACAATTTAATTATCCAATTAAATCTAGATATTCGACATATAATTTATTCGACTTATAAAATTTACTTTTGAATATTTAAAATAAATTAAATATATGAATTTCAAATGACTGAAATTCTGGGTCATTATAATTGGTGAAAGTATTCTTGGTACGTTACTTGACATTAAAGGAAAATCAAAAGATGACATTAACTCAAGTAAAATCCAAAATTATCGGGTATTAGGAAAAGGTTACATCCTATAGACATGAGATCCAAAGCATTACTTCGACCAGCCGCCCATGCACCTTAACTGACCTAGAAAAGGAGATCTTTTACAAATGAGGAATTTAAAATTACCCGTTGGGTATAGCTCAAATGTTGGAAATTGTTTCGCAAAACAAAATAAAATTTCAAATCTTAAGTCCTATGATTATCACATTTTGATGCAACAATTATTGTCTGTATCATTGAGAGGACTTCTCCCTAATGGGACAAGGAATGCATTATTACGGCTATGTTCTTTTTACAACGACATTTGACAATGAGTGCTTGATAAAGATAAATTAGAAACCATCGAGAATCAGGTCGCATTAACACTATGCGATCTTGAGAGATTCTTTCCACCTTTCTTTTTTGACAACATAATTCATTTACAAATACATTTAGCGAGGGAAGAAAGAATTTGCGGGCCAGTATAATATCGATGGATGTATCCGTTTGAGAGGTAAAATTTAGCACGGGTACTTATAGTAGTTAATAATATATGTTCTTATTAAAGTATTTTACTTATGCATGTTGATTATAGATACATGAAAACATTGAAGGGGTATGTTAAAAATCAAGCACGGCCCGAAGGGTGCATAATTGAGCGTTATTCTGCTGATGAATGCATGAAGTACTGTGATGGATATATTAACGATGCATTAGAAATTGGACAAAGGAAAAATAGAAATAAAGTGGAACAAAGTGATTCCATACTCGAGGGGCATCCTATTTCCCAAGGAAAACATATAGTAGTCACTAAGGAGGTGGTTGATGCTGCTCTTCAGTATGTTTTATTTAATACCGAGGAAGTGGAGCGTTATATAAAGTAAGCATAAGTTCAATGCAACTATTATGTGTGAAATAAATTAGATTTTGATTGGTATATTTACGTATATAGGATGCATAATGAGGAGATGAAACGTTTGCATCCCCAGCTTTTACGAGATGATGTGGAACTTTCAAAGCTGCACTCAGAGACTTTAGTCATTGGTTTGAAAAAAAGGTTGAAAGTGTTATATCTTCTTTTCAGATCGATAAGTTTGACATAAAGGTATATAATATTGTGATTATTCTTTATATATAACATTTTTCTTTTCCAGGTTAAAGATGATAGAAAAACATCTGATATTAGCGAACTAAAAAAATTGGTGTTCATATGGACCTCGCCGTCAAGTAATTTCTTACACTGGTTATATAATTAATGGTCGGCGTTTTCATATAAAAGACTACAATAAGTCTACCCAAAATAATGGTGTTTCCATTAAGGCAAGTACTATTCGCATAAATGGGTCCATTGAGAAAGTAATATATTATGGGGTTTTGTCTGACATTTTATTATTAGACTACCGCCGGTTTAAAATTGCCTTGTTTAAGTATGATTGGGCAAATATTAATCATGGAGTTAAGGTCAAAGCTGGATTTAAGTTGGTCAATTTACATCAATTCCAAAATCAATGTGCAAGCGATCTTTCATCTTGGTAGTGCAAGCTCTACAACTGTATTTTTATAGAGAAAGTAGTTTTTCAAATTGTTATGTTGTACTGAGAGCACCCCTAGAGGTTTTCATGAATTGGAAAAACGTGATTAGGAGGATGAGTCAACTAGAAAACCGGTAGATGAGTCACTACTTGATTATAGAGATGTCGATAATGGGGATGAAAGTTGTATAAGGAAGGATTGTGATGGAATTTTGATATGATATAAGCATCCTTTATTGATATTTGTATTATGCACAGTTATATTCGTAAAGAGTGTAAATATACATAGTTTACGCATAATTATATTAATTAACCATCAATTTGGATTTGTAAAATTAGGAAAAATAATAATCATTCTTTTGCAAAGTATGGCCATTTTGTATTAGGATTCTTATATTTTACAACTAGGACTAATTCGTATGATTTCTAATTATTTACATATATATTATGATTTTTTTAGGTTTCTTCCTTAATAGAAGAACGTAGAAGCATCAATGGGTAAAATGGAGTAAGATTAAGGAGAGGTAAAATATAATTATCCCATATTTGCAAAAGGTATGAAAAAATTAACATCTTACACCTTACTTCTTTTTATCTGAAATAAGAAAAGGTTAAAACTGAAGTGGTGTATTCCAATAGACTTAAGTCTATTCAGATGTTAGATTAGACAACAAGTAAACTAATGTAGGAAAAAAAGGGTTGTTGAACTGATTCCAGTATAGGATAACTAATGGGGAAAAAATTTAAAATTTTTAGGAGAAGTACAAAAAACTCAAACCCCATAACAAAAATAAATACAATTACGTAATTACTCCCCTTTGTCATTGGGAAAAATTTAAACAATATACTAATACCATGTTTTTAGATAAATTTTGATAAACTTTACCATAATAATCTATCTGAGACACTGTAGCGTTTTAAGTAGAATTTGGCAAATTCATATATTTTTATTCAAAACTTTGATTTTTATGTAGAATAATGCAACCCCTGTTTGGTTTGGGTAGGGACTAATACAAAAAAAAACTTTTGCAAAAATTTACAATATATAATTATTGAATATTTATGTGTTTATGTTTTTAAAAATTTTCTGCGATTTGTATGATTAAATAATTCGTATATTATGAACGGTAACACTGGCAAAATGATAAGTTATGGTCATAAAATAAATATTCAATAGAAATACAAACAAACAATAATTTCATCATTAAAAACTGAAATGGTTACTCGTTACTTGATATTTTAGGCATACATAGAAGAAAAAAATTAGCATTGTTTATATCTGTGTGTGTATATATATATATATATATATATATATATATGTACTTATTAGTCATCTTGACTAAGGTTACTTAGTAGTTCCACTTGATGCAATCCTACTATTTGGTTATTTATGTAACGTGTAACGATCCAGAATTTCAATCATTTGAAATTCATATATTTAATTTATTTTAAATATTCACAAGTTAATTTTATAAACCGAATAACTTATATTTCGAATATCTAAATTTAAATGGAAAATTAAATTGTTAATTCGATATTTGAAATTGTGTAAATAATTGGAAATTGAATTTAATATGAATGAAAATATTTATAATGTTGAATTAAATTCCATTTGAATTAGAATGATGTTAGAGAACTTTTAAAATTGAATTAAAAGTTAAATTGTAGAAATTGAATATTTTAATATTTAATTGACATGTAAAAATAACCATTTTTCAAACAGTCTCAGATTTTGACGAAACCAGTTTCATCGGATCTGTAATGTTAAATTATTGTAATATTTCAAATTTCATGTCAATCAGATTTACGACTTGTCTAGGGCAAGCTAAAACGCGTAGAAATCTATTTAAATGATTTTTAAATTTAAATAATTCGATTTGAAAACCTTTCTTTCGAATTAGCTTCCGATATATATTTCATTGCATTTGGAATAGGGGTAAAACATTATAAATGCCAGGCGGCACGCTTCGTTTCGAGTTCAAAAAAAATCGGATGAATAGTGCACGCAAATTTTCTATAAAAGGACATAAATATTCACATTTTTCATTAAAACCCTAACTAGGTTTATAGCCGTCGCCTTTAGCATTTACACAGCTGAGAAACTCCGCACTTCCACCTAGATTATCTCTCGGTCCCTTCACTTTCAATCTTCGATTCCTAAATGAAAGTTGTAGAGCATCCCGTGATCTACAAATCTAACGGCTATGATCGAGAATGAAGCCACGAATCAATGGCAATTTGCGTTCAAAGGACGTGCATTCTTATGCGATGTTCGAGGCCATCTTGCGACGGAATTCAAGGCGTTTGGGCTGATGGTGGCACTAGCAGGGGCAATCGAACGATGGCCCTTGATCCTTGTCTAGATCGTCGAAGGTCGAGCAAAAAAATCAAAGATCGTAGCGGCTATGGGTTCATATGGCCTAGGGTTTTCACGATGGGAAGAAGAAGCTAATCATGGGCTCAAATGCATGGATGCAAAATCGAACGGCCGATGTGATCAAAGGTTAAAAAAATTAATAAAAAATGTGTAAAATTATATTATATAAAATTCGTATAATCTTTAGAATGCTGTAACTTTGTCATACGAGGTCAAAAATTGACGAAATGAATTGCATTAGGTTCGTATTGACGGGTATTACATTATGCAGCGGGATTGGGATTTATTTGAGCTAGTGAAACTTCTAGGTAATATTAAACGCTTGTTTAATTTTATTGGAATAAAACACTACGACCGCTATTGGAATCAATGTGAGTACAACTCACTCTTTCTGACTCACTGATATTTTTATATAAGTGAGAATAGATTTATTTTATGATGGTTGATGATTGTTTGGATGATATATAGTATATTATCTATATATTGAATTATATTTGGATATATTCCTGCCTATTGGAGCAGATGAGACTATATACGTTCTCGTGTATGAGCGGATGACCCTTTGTACACGCGTCTGCCTTGAAGTGGACATTGTAGACATATTCTAATATGTATATTTGCTTCAGGTGACAGGTTGAAGGGATCCAACTGGATTCCTCAACAGTATTGATTTTATTTACAAATATTGTGATATATGTTGTTATCATATGATATATGATGTTTTTGATGTCATGATTGATGTATTTAGTTTTATTGCAACATTGGACCTATTTTTGATAATTTAAAAATATATAATAATGATTTTCAAATTAAAAAGGATTTTCAAGTGATTTGGAAATATATATTTGAATTATTATTAAGGAATGTATTTATTTTAAATGAATAAATGTTATGATTTTTATGTTCGAAAAATTATGATTTTTGTGATATATAACCAGAAATGTGATTTTTAAAATATGAAGTAACTATTTGTTAAAATAGTTGAAATTGAGATCTTTGATTTATTATAAATGGGTTTATATAGAGGATTTGTAAAACTGATATTTTATAAATTAAAATATTAAAGTTATAAAACGAGTTTTATAAGTGTTAAAATGTAGGATAAATGAATCTTATAAGTAAATAAGATTTATAGATTTATGAAGTTGAGAAGTTATAAAAAGAACGAATTTGTAAATAAATGATTTATAAGTAAATTAACTTGTAAATTGGGTTTTTAGATATAAATGAGATTTAAATGGAATTGGGAAATAAAGGGATTTTAAAAGTTGAAGTTTTTATTTAGAATAATTGTGATTTATAAACATGTTTTTATAAATCCAAAATCAATTGGATTTGATAAGTTAATTATTGTAGTTTATTAAAGGATTAAATCCACAATTTTGGACAGTGGGTTATCCTTAGTATAAATGTGCAGAAATATTGAATTTGGTAAACGATTTGTATTCACGATTTTGGACAGTGAATATATATTAAATTAAATGAATGTTTTGGGAAGTGATAATTTTAAATGGAATAAAATGTTTTGAAAAGTGGCATTTAAATGAAGTAAATAATCTGAAGATGTTTTAAAATGTGTTAAGTATTGAATACATTGATTTCAACATTCATTGTTCAAATAGACGTTTTCGTGAAATAAGAAAATGATGGACTATAACACTATTGTTATAGTAAATAATTTTCTAAAGGAAATATTTTGTATAGTATATGGGATTTATATATCTATCTTATTTTCGAATCCCTATACTAGTCATTTTGGGTTGTCGTAACGATGTTTTACGCAACATTCGTTCTGGCCCAAATAAATATGTTAAAAATAGTGTTTTCCTTAAAGAATAAAATATACTTAATCCTAATTTAAGTATATGTAATATTTTCTAAGTATTTAAAATAAATTTAATTGTGAATTACTTATCATTATATATGGAAATGCTTTCCGATATAGAAGTTGAAATTCTTTTGAGATTATATCTTTTTAAAGTGAATATTTGGCAAGTGATTTGATTAATGGAAGATTAATTGAAAGGGCTTAGTGTTCGTTATAGTGTTAAATATTTGTTTGTTTTCCTTGATAGCTAAATAACCGACAATTAAATTAGGCAAAATTTTAGTTCCTCGACTTGATGTGGGAACTATTTAGTCGTGCACTTAGTACGTAGCCTCCTATGTTGGCTTGATTATCATTTGTGTTGAGGATGATGATTCGTATAGTGTGGAGTATTGCTCCAATCTATCAAGCTTCCTTCTTGGCCTGAAGGATAGCAAATTGAAAGTTAGAAGCGTGATAAGTCTACGAGAATTAGTTTCTGTGTGAGGTTGAGAAACGCTTTTGCGTTGTTGGTGTGAAGAGACCAGGATCAAATTTATCTGAAAACCACTTCGGACCAACGTATATGCGATAATTGTGTAGGTTGCTTATTGATGATATTGTTATTACGTATTTTCATAGTGGGGGGCCGCTTGTTGATCATTTGGGGTAAAAATCCCAAATACATTCAGTAGCAGTTGTCTCTTCATTATGAAATATCCAATGCGAGGACTATTCGCTACTAATCCTAAGGATTTTCCGACAGGTTATGGTAGGAAAGTACCTTCGGTTTATGTAACGGTCCTGACTCGACCTTCGAAAATCGGCACCCGTACTTCACTTGTACTCGAATGTCGCAGATTCAAACCCCGAATTGGGCTCGCCGGAGCTTATAACACATTAAGTACAACAACACAGCGGAAGAAAAAGAATAATATCATATAACTCCAATGAGTACAATATCCAATGATACACAACAGTGATACAAATGATGCCAATATCAGAGATACAAGATAACAACGGAAAATAACACAAAAAGGATGGTCAAGACTTTGCGACCATCGATAGCAGAAAAAAATAACTCCAATGGAATGCATCTCCAAAAGAATCCAACACCATCTTGCAACGCCATCTCCAAAACCAAAGATAGCTTGAACCAAAGCTCGAACAACCATCAACACTGAAGTGAAGCAACTTGATCCAAATGCGATTTCCAATATCCAGAGATAGAATGTTATCGACTTTACACCTACTATTCGACTATCTGAAAAACCCAACTCTAGACTGCCCGTGTGAAAAATTGTGGACACCCAGAGTTTAGGAAGGGAACGATAAACTCCGGGTCAGTCATGGGACTGGTATGAGCAAACGAAAACAGTTTTATCTTTAAAACAAACAACAAAATACTTTAAAACATTGAAAACCACAATGCTTTTTGGAAAATGAAATGGCCATAAGGCCTCCCGCCACACACACAATGCAAGCGCACAGTTGGAGGAGATTTCTCCTTATGACAATCAAAAATGCTTGATACGCGAAAACCATTTGATATTATTATTAGTGCATAGTGCAGAAAACATTATGAAAGTATAATATTAATCTTAGCCAGCATACCACATTTCGTCATATGCTTACTATAGCTACCATGTTAAATGGCAGGTTAAACAACTAAAAACCGTACAAGGAGCGCATTGGATGACTGGATTTCCAACAAATTGTCAGGCTAAGGAACTTCCTTACCGAAATGGAACGCCTCTGGAAGTATGCCCCCGAGAACCTAACCAGATCTCTGCTAACACAAGGCCGACGCTATCTCATGCTTTAACCAAGTTATAACACAGGTAACTACCAAATAATTATGCCATCCTCGGTCGTTACCAACCTTTATCCGAGGGCCCTCAACACCAACAACCATAAAGCAATAGATTTGCAGCAACCACATAGGTTAAATATCTGGGATCCATAACATGGTACCACCTTTTATCCAGAAGGAAATGGACATACCCTAGGGGGGAGACCCCTAAAAACCTTGCTACAATATTCATGTTTCGACCATTTCCAGTTTGTGAGGCTCGACGAAGTCACGTCCACAAAGCTACGTTTTTCACAAAAGTCATGCTTCGATCAACAAATGATCAGCAGCACTTCTTATGCCACGTTACCAAATTGGGAATGTATCACTAGTAACCATCAACTACATAACCTCTGAGCTCGTACGTCTCAGAGAAGGGTGTTAAGCTAAGAGAATAAATCTCCGCCACCAAACAGAAATGTATTCGATAGAAACCAGCTTTACATCTCAAAGTTTAATGTCAAACATACATCCATACAAGTCTGTTACGGATTCGAACAGAACCGAAGGCACTTCACAAAGAAGCCCTTGCAGATCCAGATAATACCTAATCACGTTCGGACTCCTCATCACAAAGGGTGGTCAAATCTCTATACCGGGGATCAGCCGATGCAGAGACGTTCGACGAGTTATCCTTTCACTTTCGAAAATATTCGATCCTCACCATCGGTCTTCAAATGCAATCCATATATGTCGTATCATTATTCGGAATGGGTTATATGACACGAAGTCCTCTCCCGGCTAAACTGAATAATGAGCGCAATATTTAAAAACATATGGATATATGAGATCTCAGTTAAGTCACAACTTGTTGCCCAAAACTTTTCTTCAAACGGTCTAAACAAATTACCATTTACAAATCTTTTTGAACAAAAATATTCACTTTACAAAGTTCACAAAGTTCACTAATCTTTTACAAAGATTCATTAATATCTTTCCAATTCAAATCTTTCATACAAAAGATACGCTTTTCAGATCCCTTTTCAATTTGAAAACAAACTTCACCAATCTTTAACCAAAATTCATTCATAGCCCTTTCCAAAACAATTTTCCTTTCAAATTGGATTAACTCATCCAATCTTTAAATCAAAGATTCAATTCATAGCTTTCAAAACTATTTCCATAAAACAATTCCATTCCAAATCTTTTATATAAAAGATACACCATTTAGAATCCTCTTTGATTCCAAAACAAAGCGCAACAATCTTTCACAAAGATTCATTCATAGCTTCCCAAACTATTTACGATTCAAATCTTTTTAAGTAAAAGATCCATTTCAGTTCAACAACAAGACTTAACCAAAATTTAAAGATAGCCTTCAAAACTAATCCATTTCAAATTTGAAATCTTCTCAACACAAATTGAAAATCCTTTCTTTAAATAAAGGCTATTATTATTTGAAAACAAATAGTTTTCGTTTTCGAAAAAATCCAATTACATTTGCTCAAGTTAAAGCCTTTCAAATATAAAACTTGGTTTAAATTCAAATTCCAAAATAATACTTTTAAAATGGTTTAAAACCAATATAAAAACATTTATAACTTGCAAAACCATTTTAAACCATTATTTCCAAATATAGAGTTCAATTTCAAATCTTTGAATTCAAATCAAACTATTTTAAATTTCAAAACTTTATTAAGTTACTCAAAATAACTTTTATTTTCAAAACTCCTTTTCAAAAGCTTTTCGTATTTAACCCAATTCCAATTCCAAAACCATTTGGATTCAAAATTCAACTTTAAAAATCATTTCATCATATTAAATTCAAATATCTGTGACTTAACCGATTGCCTTGTGAAATCCATATTTGTGTGTTTGGTGTAGTCCAGGGGTTTTACACAATAGTGCAACAACATCAATCATCACAGATTCAATCATATCAATATCGATAAGTGGTATAATCTATAAAACTTATCTTTTTCACAGATTCACAGATAATGTAAATTTATCATTCACAAAGATTCACCATTACGATTCGATGTGGATTTCTGATAATCAACTGGAATCCGACTCCCTGTTGCATCGAAATTCAAATGTCGTTTTACAGGCCAAGGGGTTTTCATATTCACACAGCAGTATATTCATCAAAGATATCACAGCTCAGCACAAAGCAATTCATTTTACATAGCATCATAAGCACATAACATAGATATAAAACAATTCAATATTCAATAGAATCCAAACATCCATAAGTAGGATTAATTAATTGTCTTATTAATTTAAATCAGATTAGTCACTAATCCTGGTTAATTAACAATAATTTATTACAAACTTTAATCATTAATTAACCTTAAATCATTTATTAATTAACCTTTAATTATAAATTTATTTATCTCTAATTATTCGTAAATAAATCTTTAATTGATAACAATAATTAATTAATCCTCAATTAATTATCATTCCTTGATCACTTTCATAAATTTAAAGGATAAACCATTTATCTTTATTACTTAATCCTTATTCAATAACCTTTGGAAATAAATCATCATCAATACATTATTAACTTAAAATCTTTAAGTTAGATTATGGATTATAAACTTAATTACAAAAATTAAGTTTGTAAACTTTAAAACAAAAGTTATATAGATTAAAAAACTTTTAACTTAATAAATTTGAAGTAATTTATTTTGAAAACAATTTGAGAATTAAATTAAATAATCACCTAATATTTAATTTTTCAAATCAAGATAATTTAATTTCAAAACACGTTTGCGTTAAAACTTCATTTATTATTGCCTTTGAACACCAGATACATATTTTAAAACCTGGTTCATCCCTTCAAATACTCGAGCCAACTTCGATTCTTGCCCAAGCCAAACCACAAAATACACGAGCAACCCCCGAGCCAATTGCAGACTTACCCGAGCAAACAGCCCTTTCTTCATCTCCTCTTTTCTTTTAACTTTGATTTTGTTTCAAAATTCAAAATTGTTTAAAAGCACTCGCGTATGCATCGAATCCCAACCCGAGCGAACATCACGTTTTCTCGAGAGTAAACCCGAGCTACAATCATCTTCTTCAACTACCATACTTTCCAGATGCACAGCGTTTTGCGCGTGCATGTGCATAGTTCGTCGGAGCAATTCCGATCATCGTCATTGATGCCAACAAGTCACCTACGACTTCCTCCATCGATTCCAATCATTAAATCTTTAAATTGAACTCGAAATCGAAATCATGATTGCACGCCGCTCCACCCCAAAACGCGTGACATGATTGCACTTCGATCCTCCTTGGATCCGTCCCTCTCGGTTCCTTGACATCGATGAAATCTCCCCTACAAACCTCGCGACCAAAACAGAGAAATAAACCCTAAAATCAAGTCGCGGCACCACCTCGATCAACCAGAAAATTCTCGAGTATTTTCCCCATAAACTTCATCACCTACATCTCCTCTGACATCAAGCCCAAGACTCAGTTGTTTGTTGATCGTTAGAAATAAATGTTTTTCTGTTTTCCGTCCAAACCCAAATACACACTTCAATCCAAAAATTAAAATCACAATTTTATTATTAAAATTCAACATTTACAAGCACAAATCAGATTGCACAATCAAAACAAGGAATTAAATCATTTGTTTTTTTTCATTAAAAGATCATTACTGTAAAAAATATCCAGTAACCTATTTGTAAATTTTACTTATTTATATTTTATAAATAATGTTATACTCATAAGAACATGATTCATTCAGCAATCTAAACCTAAATGTTTTGTGTTGGGATAATTTAAATTTTCAAGTAGGTTTTAAAAACCTAGAATGTGTGTACAGAAGCAAGTTTTGCCCGTTTCAGACATGCACATCATATTCAAGCATATATATACATACTTCTCACAATTATATCTCAAGCATGATCACAAACAATCAATAATAACCAGATTTATACACTAGGTATACTGTTTTCTCACAGGCATTCAAAATAAAGATGGTGCGGTTTGCTCACCTTTGTCAATGAAGAACAGAGAACATGTTTTGATCTGAAAAATGGAATTTCTTGATTTACTACTGAGTTAACTTGACCTTGGGTTCTTCGAGTTGCCTGATCTTTCAGAAAAAATTTCATGCTTGATCTGGAAGTTGTATTCGACCTGAAGCTTGATTGTTAAAATCTTTGCTTTGGAATGCTTCAGATTTTGAAATAGTTTTACTGCTTTGATTTGTTTCCCAGGTTTTGAAAATTGTTTTGATCTTTGATCTTTGGTTTGGTTTGGATTTTCAGGTTTAAGATGATCTACTAGTTTTGAGAGAAATTTGTTTTCTGGTTATTATTTCGTTTTCAGATTTAAGTTTTTGAATTTGAGTTGCTTTACTGGTGTTGATTTTCAGCCCAGGCTTTCTTTCCTTATTTTAAAACATGTTTATACAAATTCATATTAAAAGAAAATTCCTCATTGCCACTTGTTAAAACATGTTAACACTTGTATATACACATTATATAAATCTAACACTTGTTAACATATAGGTATCTTGTGTTTTTAACCTTGTTTAAAAATTAATTTATAACTTTGTTTTATATCCCCCTTTTAAATAATTTTATAAATTTTGTTTTTAAACCTTTATTCTTTTATGTTTATTTTTTTTATTTATATGGATTATCTATTTACATGTGATTGAATGCTTCTAAAAAAAATTTATGATATAAAAATCACATTTATACAAATTTCATTTTATCTCAAGTTTAAATTTCAAGCGAAAAGGTATCAAACAATTTACTAAATCATTTTCAACTAAAACTATTATATCTAATTTAATCATATAGAAAATATAAATAAAATTTTATTTTCAAATCAACAATATTCATTGTCAATATAATTATTAAATTTCAAAATCAAATTCCCAATTACAATCCATTTATATAACTAAATGAACACATATCTTATTAAATTTGGAAAATTCCAATTCAACTTTCTATCTAAAATACATATTTTTTCTCTATCCTGGAATTTTCACATTAATTCACAATTAATTTCACAATTAAATCCAAAATTTTATATTAATTTCTAAATTAAGTAGGCTTAAAAATCAGGAATGTTACAGATTCCCCCCTTAAGAAAATTTCGTGCTCGAAATTTGTAAAGAAGACAACAAAGGATAGATGAAAGATAGAGGAGTATCTTTCCAGATCAAACTGAATATCTACTCTGCATTTGGCTTACTAAACCAGAATATCATCAATAATTATGAGAACGAACTCATTCAATACTTCACAAAATATTCGGGTCATCCAGATCTACGAATATGCAGGGGCTTTTTTTTATTCGAAGGGATAACTAACCATTCGTAGAATATGTCTAGACCCAATAGAACAAACAATGGATACAATCCCAAAACTTTTTAGTTTAGAAACCAAAGTATACCTATCAACCATAGCAACCAAAGCAAACAATTCATCCAAACAAACAATTCTGACCGTCTGAAATTTATGTCCAATGCAAATATATCAAAGCTTCTTCCTCGAGCTGCCACAAAGCAATCAAAGAGTTTGAAAATGGATCAAAGGAGATTGATAGAAAAGTTGTTTTCGTTGTTGTTACAGGGTATTGACCATTTGAAGTCGTATTCCCCTGTCCCCTATCTCGTTCTCTTCTTGCACTCATACTTACTATCAGTGGATAGCAAGAGAATTTACTAAGGCACACGGATGGATATCTTAGGGATAATCATTCTAGGGTATACTTCACCCTATTTCTAATGAGTTACCTAATGTGTCATACACCTGAGCTAAAGTTCAACCTTCAGCTCTGATACCACTTTAACGGTCCTGACTCGACCTTTGAAAATCGACACCTGTACTTCACTTGTACTCGAATGCCGTAGATTCAAACGCCGAATCTGGCGCGCCGAAGCTTATAACACATTAAATAAAACATAGCGGAAGAAAAAGAATAATATCATATAACTCCAATGAGTACAATATCCAATGATATACAACAGTGATACAATTGATACCAATATCAGAGATACAAGATAACAGTGGAAAATAACACAACAAGGAGGTCAAGACTTTGCGACCATCGATAGCAAAAAAATTAACTCCAATAGAATGCATCTCCAAAAGAATCCAACACCATCTCGCAACTCCATCTCCAAAACCAAAGATAGCTTGAACTAAAGCTCGAACAACCATCAACACTGAAGTGAAGCAACTCGATCCAAATGAGAATGCCAATATCCAGAGATAGAATGCTATCGACTTTACACCTACTATTCGACTATCTGAAAAACCCAACTCTAGGATGCCCGTTTGGAAAATTGTGGGCACCTAGAGTTTAGGAAGGGAACGATAAACTCCGGGTCAGTCATGGGACTGGTATGAGCAAACGAAAACAGTTTTATCTTTAAAACAAACAACAAAAGACTTTAAAACATTGAAAACCGCAATGCTTTTTGGAAAATTAAACTGCCATAAGGCCTCCCGCCACGCACACAATGCAAGCACACACTTGGAGGAGATTTCTCCTTATGATAGTAAAAAATGATTGATACGCGAAGACCATTTGATATTATTATTAGTGCATAGTGTAGAAAACATTTCGAAAGTATAATATTAATCTTAGCCAGCATACCACATTTCTTCGTATGCCTACTATAGCTACCACGTTAAATAGCAGGTTATACAACTAAAAACCATACAAGGCGCGTATTGGATGATTGGATTTCAAACAAATGGTCTGGCTAAGGAACTTCCTTGCCGAAATGGTACGCCTCTGGAAGGACGCCGCCGATAACCTAACCGGATCTCTACTAACACAAGCCTGACTCTACCTCACGCTTTAACCAAGCTATAACATAGGTAACTACCATAGAAGTATGCCATCCCCGGTCGTTACCGACCTTTATCCGAGGGCCCTCAACACCAACAACCACAAAGCAATAGATTTGCAGCAACCACATAGGTTATATCTGGGCTCCATACCATGATACCACCTTTTATCCAGAAGGAAATGGACATACCCTAGGAGTGCAACCCCTAAAATCCTAGCTGCAACATTCACGTTTCGACCATTTCCGAGCTGTGAGGCTCGACGAAGTCACATCCACAAAGCTACGCTTTTCACAAAAGCCATGCTTCGATCAACAAATGATCAGCAGCACTTCGTATGCCATATTACCAAATTGGGAATGTATCACTAGTAACCATCAATTACATAACGTCTGACCTCGTACGTCTCAGAGAAGGGTGTTAAGCTAAGAGAATAAATCTCCGCCACCAAACAGAAATGTGTTTGGTAGAAACCAGCTTTACATCTCAAAGTGTAATGTCAAACATACATCCATATAAGTCTATTCCGGGTAGGAACAAAACCGAAGGCAATTCACAATGAAGCGCTTGCACATCCGGATAATTCCTAATCACGTCCGGATTCCCCATCACAAAGGGTGCTCAAATCTCTATATCGGGGTCAGCCGATGTAGAGACATTCGACGAGTTATCCTTTCACTTTCGGAAATATCCGATCTTCACCATGGGTCTTCAAATGCAATCCATATACATCGTATCATTATTCGAATGGGTTATATGACCAAAGGTCCTCTCCCGGCTAAACAGAATAATGAGCGAAATATTTTAAAAATTATGGATATATGGGATCTTAGTTAAGTCACAACTTATTGGCAAAAACTTTTCTTCAAATGGTCTAAACAAATTAGCATTTACAAATATTTTTGAATAAAAAGATTCACTTTACAAAGTTCACAAAGTTCACAAAGTTTACCAATCTTTTACAAAGATTCATTAATATCTTTCCAATCCAAATCTTTATACAAAAGATACGCTTTTCAGATCCCTTTTCAATTTGAAAACAAACTTCACCAATCTTTAACAAAGATTCATTCATAGCCCTTTCCAAAACAATTTTCCTTTCAAATTGGATTAACTCATCCAATCTTTAAATCAAAGATTCAATTCATAGCTTTCAAAACTATTTCCACAAAACAATTCCATCCCAAATCTTTTATATAAAAGATACACCATTTAGAATCCTCTTTGATTCCAAAACAAAGCTTAACAATCTTTCACAACGATTCATTCATAGCTTCCCAAACTATTTACGATTCAAATCTTTCTAAGTAAAAGATCCATTTCAGTTCAACAACAAGATTTTGCCAAAATTTTAAGATAGCTTTCAAAACTATTCCATTTCAAATTTGAAATCTTCTCAACACAAATTGAAAATCTTTTCTTTACATAAAGGCTATTATTATTTGAAAACAAGTAGTTTTCATTTTCAAAAAAAATCCAATTACATTTGCTCAAGTTAAATCCTTTCGAATATAAAACTTGGTTTAAATTAAAATTTCCATAATAATACTTTTAAAATGGTTAAAAACCAATATAAACACATTTATAACTTGCAAAACCATTTTAAACCGTAATTTCCAAATATAGAGTTCAGTTTCAAATCTTTGAATTCAAATCAAACTATTTTAAATTCAAAAATTTATTAAGATATCCAAAATAACTTTTATTTTTAGAACTCCTTTTCAAAAGCTTTTCATATTTAACCCAAGTCAAATTCCAAAACCATTTGGATTCAAAATTCAACTTTAAAAATCATTTCATAATATTAAATTCAAATATCTCTGACTTAACCAATTGCCTCGTGAAATCCATATTTGTGTGTGTATGGTGTAGTCCAGGGGTTTTACACAATAGTGCAACAACATCAATCATCACAAATTCAATCATATCAATATCGATAAGCGGTGTGATCTATAACGCTTATCTTTATTCACAGATTCACAGACAAAGTCAATTTATCAATCACAAAGATTCACCATTACGATTCGATGTGAATTTTAGATAACCAACTAGAATCCGACTCCCTGTTGCATCGAAATTGAAATGCCGTTTTACAGGCCAAGGGGTTTTCATATTCACACAGTAGTATATTCATCACAGATATCACATCTCAGCACAAAGCAATTCATTTTCATAGCATCATAAGCACATAACATAGATATAAAACAATTCAATATTCAATAGAATCCAAACATCCATAAGTAGGATTAATTAATTGTCTGATTAATTTAAATCAGATTAGTCACTAATCATGGTTAATTAACATTAATTTTTACAAACTTTAATCATTAATTAACCTTAAATCATTTATTAATTTATCTTTAATTATAAATTTATTTATCCCTAATTATTCATAAATAAATCCTCAATTGATAACAATAATTAATTAATCCTCAATTAATTATCATTCCTTAATCACTTTCATAAATTTAAAGGATAAACCATTTATCTTTATTACTTAATCCTTATTTAACAACCTTTGGAAATAAATCATCATCAATACATTAATTAACTTAAAATCTTTAAGTTAGATTAAGGATTATAAACTTAATTACAAAAATTAAGTTTGTAAACTTTAAAACAAAAGTTATATAGATTAAAACACTTTTACTTCATAAATTTGAACTAATTTATTTTGAAAACAATTTGAGAATTAAATTAAACAATCACCTAATATTTAATTTTTCAAATCAATATAATTTAATTTCAAAACCCGTTTGCATTAAAAATTCATTTCTTATTGCCTTTGAAAACCAGATACATATTTTAAAACTTGGTTCATCCCTTCAAATACTCAAGCCAACTTCGATTCTTACCCGAGCCAAACCACAAAATACACGAGCAACCTCCGAGCCAATTGCAGACTTACCCGAGCAAACAACCCTTTCTTCTTCTCCTCTTTTCTTTTAACTTTGATTTTGTGTTAAAATTCAAAATTGTTTAAAATCGCTCGCGTATGCATTCGAATCCCAACCCGAGCCAACATCACGTTTTCTCGAGAGTAAACCCGAGCTACCATCATCTTCTTCAACTACCATACTTTCCAAATGCACAGAGTTTCGCACGTGCATGTGCACAGTTCGTCGGAGCGATTCCGTTCATCGCCGCTGATGCCAACAAGTCACCTACGACTTCCTCCATCGATCCCAATCACTAAATCTTTCAATTGAACTCGAAATCGAAATCGAGTTCGAGGATACCCAAACTGGAATGAACCCAGACCAACAAAATCGATCGCCGACGACAGTCTCGACAACCTGGAACCACGCCGCTCCACCCAAAAACACGTCACATGATTGCACTTCGATCCTTGTTGGACCCGTCCCTCCCGGTGCGTTAACGTCGACGCAATCTGCCCTAAAAACCTTGCGACCAAAACTGAGCAATAAACCCTAAAATCAAGTTGCAACGGCACCTCGATCAACCAGAAAATTCTCAAGTATTATTCCCATAAACTTCATCACCTACATGTCCTCTGACATCAAGCCCAAGACTCAGTTGTTTGTTGATCATCAGAAATAAATGTTTTTTGTGTTTTTCGTTCAAACCCAAATACACACTTCAATTCAAAACTTAAAATCCCAATTTTATTATTAAAATTCAACATTTACGAGCACAAATCAGATTGCATGGTCAAAACAAGGAATTAAATCATTTGTTTTTTATTAAAAGATCATTACTGTAAAATAATTATTTCCAGTAACCTATTTGTAAATTTTACTTATTTATATTTTATAAATATTGTTAACTCCTAAGAACATTATTCATTCAGCAATCTAAACCTAAATGTTTTGTGTTGGGAGAATTTAAATTTCCAAATAGGTTTTAAAAACCTGGAATGTGTGTACAGAGGCAAGTTTTGCCTGTTTCAGACATGCACATCATATTCAAGCATATATATGCATACTTCTCACAATTTTATCTCAAGCATGATCACAAACAATCAATAATAACCAGATTTAAACACTAGGTATACTATTTTCTCATATGCATTTCAAAGTAAAGATGGTGAGGTTTGCTTACCTTGGTCAATGAAGAATAGAGAACATGTTTTGATCTGAAATCTGGAATTTCTTGATTTACTACCGAGTTAACTTGATCTTAGGTTGTTTGAGTTACTTGATCTTTCTGATATTTTTTCATGCTTGATCTGGAAGTTGTATTCGACCTGAAGTTTGATTGTTGAAATCTTTGCTTTGGAACGCTTCAGATTTTGAAATAGTTTTACTGCTTTGATTTGTTTCCCAGGTTTTGAAAATTGTTTTGATCTTTGATCTTTGGTTTCGATTTGGATTTTCAGGTTTAAGATGATTGTAACGACCTGTAAATTTAGACAATTTAAGTTGATTAATTTAATTAAGATTTTGTAATTTAATTTAAAAAGAGATGAAATATAAAGGGTAAATAAAACTAAATATTAGTATAGGGAATAAATCCTAATAAAGGTAGTAGTGAGAGTGTACACTTTGAAATTTTTTTATATATGAAAGGTAAGCAGTAAAATTATTTAATGCAATATTCGATTTATTAAAAGTAACTGCATGAAAATCTAGACAGTAAAGTTAATCTAGCTGAATTTGTATGAATTGAATGAAATAGGTTTAATATGAATGGTATATTAGGTTATAAAATCAAATGAGAAAAGCAAGCGTAATTATTTGATTTATCTAATGAATTAAACATGTTGAATAGTAACTGAATGTTAATAAATGGAAAATTATACAATTTTGTTAGATGATTTGGTCATAATGTTTAATGATTGATTAAATAATAACGGAAGTATGTATGCAAGTTTAATAGAAACATGAATAGCATGAATATAATTAAATGAAACCATGAAATAATGTGGTAAATGATGGCATTTATGAATGAAATAAGATTTGTAGGTAATTTGAATTTAATTCTAAAATGTGTAAAATGAATGTAATTTAATGTAATAAGGAGTGTAATAACAATTGATTGGGATTCAAATTCATCTTAAATAAAATTTCTATAGTAATTGAAATTTACTATTTTGCGATTTAGGTGAGAAATAAAGTTTTAATGAAATTAAGGAATGTAATCTAATTCCATGTAAAGAGTCAATATGTATAATAGCAAGGTTTTAACTAAATAAATGGTTTTATGTAGATTTCAACTGATAATTTATGAAGTCTAATGTGAGATCATAATTGCAATTAATTTTCTTAAGTTGTGCAGTAAGGTAGGTTAATTTGTCAATAAAGATAGTTGATTCTATAAGATGAAATAAAGGTTAGTATTAATTATAATATGAAGATTGTTGATAACGTTATTTGGGGGTTGAGGGATAAGTTGAAATTTGATAATTAAGATATTTAGACGTACAGTATATAAAGAAAGATATATTGATTCCATTTAATAAATTGGGTATTTAATATTATCAAAGAGAATTAAATATTGTCCTAATGTAATTTAGATAAATTGTGTAATTAAATGCTGGCTCCATTCAGAATATGACAATGGGTGTAATAATTTGGATTGTAAGAAATAGTTATAAGTTACATGTTTAATTTGGTTGATGAAATTTAAATAGAAATAAATGTTAATACACTAAATAAAAGTTACATTTAATATGAGAAGTAATACCATGTTAGAAGTGGTCAAAATTAGGGTGTTAAGACTTATAAATGGAAATTAAGAGGCAGTTGAAATTTAGTGGACTTTAATGTGTATTAATGAGAAATTTACGCTATGAATAAAGAGGTAAATGGAATAAATACAAACCAATGTGGATTGTATACATGGAATGACAATTTTAGTGAATAATAGGATTTAAACCTAAATAAATAAATTCCTTGAAATTTAAGTTGTAATCGCTGCATAAATTGGAATTGTACGTTAATTTTGAATTATTCTATAATAAATTTATGTAGGAAGTTGTTTAAGGGATTCTAAATTTACCAAGTAATCCAAACTGACAAAATTTGCAAATATTTATAGTTGAGTTGTAAATCTGATTCAATTAACCTATTAATAATTTATTCATTTGGAATATAAATGGCAATAATGATAGGATTTATTGCAATTAAAGGTAATGTAATTTGTACGCTATTTTAAATTAAGTCAAAACGGGTGGATATTAGGAACCAAGACCTAAAAATAGGTTAGATACATTTTATTTCAATAAGACTTGTATGACTAGAGTGGAGGATTTTATTTTAGAGTCTATGTTATAATTTCAAAGTTTAGTAGATATTGAAATAAAGTAAACATTTGAATCTATGAATCTATCAACTCAAATTTTCATTTAAATTTGTTTAATAATTGTAATTTGTTTGAGAAAATAAAGAGGTATAATAAGTTTAGGTGTAAATGGAAGTATGTATGGGAAAATGAATTATTTGTAGGGAAATATTTGGTAAAATGGGTGGGACTAAGGAAAGGTTATGGTTTGTTGGAAACATTAATTAATATGGGAATATAATTAGACAAGCATAACCCATGCAAGTGATAATTAAGAAATGAAACAATAATTAATAATTATTAACCAATCAAAAATTTGGTAACCCATTTAATTAGTGATTGGTATAGGCTATTTATTTAAGTAACAGTGCAATACCAATTTATGTATTTGCGAAATGTTAATAAAATATTTATAGTATGGAATTCAAAACTATATATACATAGGAATGTGGATTTTATAGTATGTAAACTTAGTCGATTTACAATAGTTAAATCTATTGGGAATGAATAAGAATCTAAGATAATTATTACGGTAATTTGAAATTTAGTTAAAAATGGAAATTATTTATGAATTTGAAATTTAGTGAAATTATATTGAAACTTAAATAAAGCGTCTAAATTTATATTTGTAAATACGTTTAAAATTCAATGTAAATGATTGAGGAAGAAATTTATTTATTTACTAATCCGTAACGATCCAATTAATATGAAATATTTTGGTGGGCCAACAACCGTTTTACGCATTTATAATTCGTGCCTACCTATTCGTTTTCACTTTGTCGATAAATAGGCTGTGTAAACCCTAGCCTCCATCTATCTTCATTTCTCGGTGTGTTCTTTTCTTCAACTTCTTCTTTTCCAATGGCTGCAAAATTCTAGATCCAATTACAGTCCAAAATATAAATAAAAATAAATGGAATTTCAAACTCCTCTAAAAATTTCAGAAAAATTTATATGTCATAGTTCTCGAAGAGAGGTATTCTTTATTTTAGTTTATTTGATTTTCAATACAATTTCTTTAACGTTTAACTTGTCTAATTTTCACATACCGTGTCTAATTCACGCGAGATTATTTTTGTTAGGATCGTATTGAAATTTCAGATCTGTTGACGCTGGTTTGGATGAATTTGGAGACTGCGAAATTTTGGGTTTAAATTGGATTTAAATCCAATTTAAATTCAAAAGGTGAGTGTTTTAACCCACTCATAACTTCTAAAATATTTTATGTTTGTTAAATTGATTTTTAGATATGAGTAGAAATTTATATATGATTTGTTTGGCATGTTTTATTCATCCTCTCAGTTAATTCGCATTTTTATTTATTTAACTGTTTATTATTTTAATTATTTCATATAAATTTACAGTTAGGATTTATTTTGCATATAAACTGCTAATTAACAGTTATTAAATTTATTATTGAATATAAACTGTTATTTATTACCTATATAATTTATATGCTCTATATCGATGACTGTTTAAATTGGACGATGATTGCAAATAATGGTTGATGATTGATATTTGGATGAATGGATGCTATATTTATATTGTATAAACTGCAAGTCATCATGCATTTTCATTTCATTCGGGATTGCGGTTTGAAATGATATACAACCGCATTTTTTTTTAAATTGCGGATTGAAATGATAAACATCCGTATCACTTGACCATAGGATAGAAAATTTTATACAGGCACCGCGGTAAATATATAAAATTAGTTTTGGAAATGTTTTACTATGGTTTTGTAAAGCTATACATATATATATGGTTTATGGGTTTTGATTTGATCATTAATAAAAGCTATATATATATATAGAAATTTTCCGGTTTTAGGCTTTGTATAAAAATTGATTTGAAGTATAAACCGAAGTTTGATTTTAAGATCAAATATGATTAAGCATTTAATTTAAAATTTAATTTCTGGTAGTTCTATTGACTTAAATGAGAATAAAATTGGAAGTTGAATATTAAGTTAAATCGGAATTTAAATAAAAGTTAAATTTTTAAAGGATATGATTTATAACTTGATTTTGTGTAAAGTGATTTAAATGAGTATCAGGTTGTTTTAAATGAATATATCAAGTTAAATAAATTGAAAATTTTTCCAGTTATGTGAAGTTAAGGGTTTACTTAAATTATATTGAATTCAATAAGTAAACATTTCAAGTCAAAATAATAAGTAATTGGATTTGATACATATGGGTTTGTCGAATAAGTTTGTTTTTGAAATGGTGAAATATTTAAAGCTTTTAACCATAAGAATTGAAATGGTATTTGGAAGTTTAAATCGATATTTAGAATTGATTTGTGAAATCTAAAGAAGCTATTTTGTTTTATAAAAGTAGCTAAATATTTAACCATTTAAGAGATGGAAATTTGTTTCAAAGCTATGTTTTTCCAAGGTAGTATAAGTTGGAAATATTATATTCAAGAGTTTTGATTTCTAAATATTTTACTTTGGAAACCCTATGATTTTGGAAATAATATATATTGGAAAATAAAATAATATCGTATTGATTTGGGGTTTTAAGAATAAAAATGATATAGTTTTTATATGGGTTTTAAATGGATATTTTATTTTGGTTTTAAAAGTATAATTATTTTTAAATGACCGTGGTGTTATAATAACGATTGGTTGGCAAAGAGACCGGGATCGGATATGGACATACTCTCTGTCGATACCGAAAACCACTTTGACTAACCGTGTACGCGGTGGAGATTCCAGAATGAAGTAGGTTGGTGGCGGCGTTTCCTGTAAGGTAAATACGTGGACCCGACTCCCGTGAGTTGGCATAAGGTGGCTAAAACAGGAGTGATTCTCGGGCCAATGAGGTCATACCTCTGATCGGACACTCCTCTTCGATACTATACTTTGACTTTGGATTGATTCAGTGGCCACTTATTTTTTTCTTGATTTTGGGGGAGTTTGTTCGAGGTGGGCGGTAGCTGCGCGCTACGCGTTTCCATCAGCCCGGATAGCAATTGGTATATCTACCCTGGCATTGCCTAGTTGTGTCGTATCACCTACCATACCGAGCCTTTACTACGAGTTTCTATTTGTGTCGTACCTATGGAGTATCCTCTAGTAGCCTCCCGATCAGGAGGTATTACGGTACTGTATAGACTATTGGCATTTTACGTGTTAAGGTGGAAAATTTAAAGCCTTAACGCTATTTAAAAGTAAGTTTATTTTACAATTAGGCACTATTATAATAGCGAAATATACTACATAGTAAATAGTTTAACGGATCCTTAGGAGATGTAAATCCCGAGCATCTCTTGAGTTACTGCACTCATATTTATTTCTAAAAATTTAACTCACATAAGATCTTTTAGTTCTGACTCGAGTGTTTTGTCTTTTCAATTCGCTCGGGTCAGTCCGAGCGTTTCAGGATTGAAGTTTTAGCTCTGGAGGACGAAGACGAAGATTCGTATTACTATTATTTATATTATTGTACCACACTCATATTGTTCCGCTGCATTGTTATATGGTATGTGTACTCTGATATGTACGGTATAAATAAAATCAAAGGTTTTGTAAACAGATTATGAACTGTATATTTATTATTATATTTTATCCTTCCGCTGTGAGATTCTATTTAGTTTTTTTCTTTCTCGGTATTCTTATTAATCCCACAACAATCCGCCCTTACGTATGGATTTAATCGGCATGTGTGTCTGTTTAAGTCGTGCGAAGAGGCGGGATGTTACAATGATCTACTAGTTTTAAGACAAATTTGTTTTCTGGTTATTATTTCGTTTCCAAATTTAAGTTTTTGAATTTGAGTTGCTTTACTGGTTCTGATTTTCAGCCAAGGTTTTCTTTCCTTATTTTAAAACATGTTTATACAAATTCAAATTAAAAGAAAATTCCTCATTGCCACTTGTTAAAACATATTAACACTTGTCTATAAACATTATAAATCTAACACTTGTTAACATATAGGTATTTTGTGTTTTTAGCCTTGTTTAAAAATTAATTTACAACTTCGTTTTATATCCCTCTTTTAAATAATTTTATAAATTTTGCTTTTTAAACCTTTATTCTTTTATGTTTAGTTTTACTTGTTTATATGGATTATCTATTTACATGTGATTGGATGCTTTTAAAAAAAAATTATGATATATATACAAATCACATTTATACAAATTTCATTTAATCTCAAGTTTAAATTTCAAGAGAAAAGGTATCAAACCTTTTACTAAATCTTTTTCAACTAAAACTATTATATCTAATTTAATTATATCAAAAATCCAAATACAATTTTATTTTCAAATCAACAATATTCATTGTCAATGTATTTATTAAATTTCAAAATCAAATTCCTAATTATAATCCATTTATATAACTAAATGAATATATATCTTATTAAATTTGGAAAATTCCAATTCAACATTCTATCTAAATTACATATTTTTTCTCTATCCTAGAATTTTCATATTAATTAACAATTAATTTCATAATTAAATCCAAAATTTTATATTAATTACTAAATTAAGTAGGCTTAGAAATCAGGAATGTTACAGTTTGTCATGTTCCTGGGAAACTTGTATGGATGTTTATCTGACAATTTCTAAATATTACGTACATTGGTTTTTACAAACGTACATCAGTGGTGGCGGAGAAGGCAACTTCTCTTAGCTTAACACCCTCCTTGAGACGGACAAGCTTAAGGGTTGTATTTTTGTGGAAGGCAATTAGTAGTCAACGGAAATGGTTGTATGGCATTCAAAGTGATGTGATATATGATTGTGAAAGGTAATCGTTACCTCTAGCCTTATCAACTGGAAATGACCAAAACAGGGTTTGATGCAGTAAGGCTAAGTGGGTCATTCCCAAGTAGGATATGATCATCCTCTTATAGATATATCTTTACATTCTATGACGTCGTGTACCTGATTATGAGGTTTGTATGCTTAGAAGGCCCTCGGTAAAGGTCGGTAACGACCGGAGGATGACATATTCGGTACCATCTAGTTATGGAGGTAGGCTGGTCATGTGTTGGTAGAGGGAAGATGTTCTATGCCTCGGGACATCCATCTAGAGGTGTGCCCCTTCGGAAGGTAGTCCCTTCACCTGGTCATCTGTATGGAAATCCAAACCCCCCTACGAGCTGCGATTTTGTTTGTAAAGGCATAATGAATAGCCTCGAAATGCTATATGGGTAACCATTTCGACTATGATTAATACAATTTGTATACTAGACACTAGTATAATATCAGAGGATTTGATATGAAATGTTTTAGTTATCGTATGGTACAAACATTTCCGTGTTTATGTGTGGACTTGTCTTACGATATACTATTATTTTGATAAAGGAAAAGTTTGGTAATTTAATAAATTTAGTTGAGTGTGTTTCTCACGCTGGTTTACCAGACTAATCTGGGCGTTCTTCCCTTTCAATGCTCGGTTCAGACCGAGCATATTTACAGGTTTAGATTGGTGCTTTTGGAGCTTCAACAGGAGAGCTAGCGATCTTCATTCCGTATACACGTACATGGTTTGTTTGATTATCCACTGCATTGTTGCTTAGTTGTTGTATAGTATTGGCAGTTGTAAGGACATGTTACTATAACTGTCCAGGATGATAACTATTGATTGATTGTTGAATTCTAATTGATGTATGTATATACAGTTTCTATTTTTGTAAAGATCATTGATATGGTATTATGTGCTTTCCGCTGCGATGTGAGATTCTGTATTTTTTAGTTTTGTTCTATCTTCTCTCTTTCTTCTCTTCTCTTCTTCTCTCTTCTTTTATTTCCCTTGACTTTCCATTAGTCTGTGCTTTTTGGGTCGAATATGTGTGGATTATTGTCGATTCAAAGGGTACTGAATTTGTTTGATTATGTTAAGCATAATAGGGGGTTCTCGCTTTGTGAATAGTGATGAAGCTTAGACTCTTACCCCTACATGACCCTAGTGTAAAAGGGTTGGTTGATTGTCGAGGGGCATTCCGTAAAATCAAATTCGAGGTATCACCTGTGGTCACCTCTATGTTGAAAAGCAGGAGTAACTCTATTTTAAAAAGCAAAAGGGTTGCGGGATGGTTGAAAAGCCTACCGGGGCGGGTGCAGGAGTTGCCTGTTCATCACATTTGGTATTAGAGCTTAGATTTTCTATATTCCTTAGCTTTGATGTATACTCAGTATAGATAGGGAGAGTAGCACCCTAGATTGAGTTTGAGTGTATTATATATATGAGCGTATATTTGTTAGTAATATAAAATGTTTTATATTGTGTTAGCTTATCCGTCGAGCTGTTTGTGAATTCTGGTCGGTATGTGAGACGCTATGTTATCGATAGGGATTTCCAAACACTTAAACAAGGCAATTCGACATAGTATTATTTTAAATTGTGTAAATGAAATAATTTTACCTCGATTATATATTATATATAAAGGTTTAATTTTCAGAAATTAGCAAAGTGTATATAAATTGATTGTTTCGTTGTTGAAAATGTAAATATATATAAGTTAATAAAAGTTGTTTGAATAATCTAAATAAAAACAACAATTGTAAAAGGATAAATTATAGATTAAATAAATTATAAGTATGGAATTAAAATTAATATAATTTACAATTGTGAAATGATCTTATATATAAGAAATGAAACTATATGAATATGTTTATAAATATGAATTCTAAATAAAAATGAATTTAAACTAAGAATTTGGATATTTGAATCCCATTTATTTTAAAAGTTGTTTTTCAAAGTTAAAGATGTTATACCGTTATAAATCTAAGTAAGATAAAAGAATTTGAAATGATCTTAAGTAAGTGAAGTAAAATAGTAAAATTATATAAGTGAAGGACTTATAAATGTGATTTATAAATAAAAGGATTTTTAAAAGAATATAAAGCACCGAATTCACTACTATTGCTGGGAAATAATACGGGTGATGACTGCAGCATCATCAGTACCATTTTCGAGTTTCTGTGTGATGGATTTGCTACAGATAGTAAATTGAAAATTGAATTTTTTGTTGTGATAAACAAGTTTGAATTTAAAATCCAAGTTGAAATTGATAAATAGAAGTAAAATTAGTTTTGGATTTATAATATGAAATGAAATTTTAGCTTTGGTAAAGTTGAAATAAATTTGAGTTAGCATAATAAATATATGATTGAAATTTAACTAAAGGAAGGTTAAATAATTTGAACTAGATTAGACAAGTTATTGAAATGGAAATTAAACTTTTAAGTGATTATATAATATAAATTTGGAAGTTCATATAAATAAGTCGTAAACTTGTAAAGTGAGAAAAAGTAAGTAAAAATCAATTGTTAAAATGTTTAAACAATTTTGTTAAGCAAAACAAAATCTGTATTTGAATAGTGATATGAATTTGACTTAAGTAAAAGTTAAATAAAACAGAATTTGAAATAAATTAGTGATGAACTTAAGTTTTATAGTGAAAGTAAATGTAAATGAAATTGAAATGAAACATAACTTAAGTGATGTTGAATGAAGTTGACTTTGGTATCGAAGTAAATTAATAAAGTGAGTTAATGAAATGAAGTCATTAGTGAATGTGAACTTGAGTTATATAAAAATTCAACTTTAATCTTAAAAGTGAATTAGTGAATAAACATGGATTAGAAAATGTTGATGTTAAGAATTTGAATAAAACTTAAGTTAAGAAGTTTGTGAATATAGTGAATACTAGAATCCAATGCTAATTGAATATTAATCAATCAAATGTAAATGAATTGATATGGAATAATTGATGTAAGTGTTGATTCATTAAAAGCTAATGAAATTAGGAATTGAATAATTGAATGAAAGTCAATTAGATATTAAACCAAATTGAATGTAAATGAAGTGAAGTAAATAAATTTGGTTATGTTGGATATATATTGGTTGTTAGATGGATGCTATATGATTGTTTAAAAATTCATTAAGTGTTAATGAAATTAAATTAATGAAATTCAAGGCTAAATGATTGAATTCAAATTGGAAGTTAAGTAAATCTAAATGGAACTGAATTTGATTTGATTTGAAAGTGAACAAACTTGAATTTAAATTAGTGAATGTAAACTAATTGAATATGAATAAATAAGCGTTAGTAAAATCCAATGTTAATGAATCAAATATGATTAAATGGAAAATCAATTCAATGAATATTTATAAGAAGTGAATGTATATTTGGTTATGGTCTGTTGGATGTTTGTTGGATGATAGTTGTTGGATGGTTGGATTTGTTGTTTTGATTGCATTTGTTATATTGACATATAGTAGTTGTTGGTATATGTTGTATATTGATATTATTTTCATATATACATGTTTATCATTTGTTTGTTGAGTATTTAGTACGTGCGTATGGCGCTTGCTTTGCATTTGGAGCTCGCTTTCGCACTATATTAGTCGTATATGCTCGCTAATAATATATAAAGTACATATCTTGGATTACATATCGTACTTTTATAATTTTCCCCTTTGGGATGCCTCATCCTCGAATATGAGAAGTATATTTGTGATATATATATATATATATATATATATATATATCTATGTATGTATGTATGTATGTATGTATATGCATATGTATGCATGTGTGTGTGTATATGTTGTGATCCTACTACGATCGAACCGCGCAAAGGAGACGTTGGTGAATTTTTTTGAAATTTAAGGAGTTAGAAAAAAATTTGGGAAAAATTGAAAGGAATTTTTTTTTGATAACTAAAATTTTGATTTTGAGTAAAAAGTTAAAAGGTTTAACTGATTTTGATAAATCTAATTGGAATGATTTGTTTTTGAAATGTTTATGGATTTTATGACTTTTTCTTACTTGATAATTTCAAGGACGAAATTCTTTTAAGTAAGAAGAATGTTACGACCCAGAATATCAGTCATTTGAAATTCGTATATTTAATTGATTTTAGATATTCACAAGTTAATTATATGAATTGAATAACTTATATCAAATATCTGGATTTAAATGGATAATTAAATTGTTAATTCGATATTTGAATTTGTGTAAATAATTGGAAATTGAATTTAATATGAATGAAAATAATTTATAATGTTGAATTAAATTCTATTTGAATTAGAATTATGTTAGAGAACTTTTAAAATTGAATTAAAAGTTAAATTGTAGAAATTGAATATTTTAATATTTAATTAACGTGTAAAAATAATCATTTATGAAACAGTTTCGGATTTCGACGAAACCAGTTTCATTGGATCTGTAATGTTAAATTATTGTAGGATTTCAAATTTCGTGTCAATTGGATTTACCGTTTGTCCAGGGCAAACTAAAACGCGTAGAAATCTGTTTAAGTGAATTTTAAATTTAAATAATTCAATTTCAAAACCTATCTTCCAAACACGATCGAATTGGCTTCCGATATATATTCTATTGCGTTCGGAATAGGAGTAAAACATTATACAAGCCAGGAAGCACGCTTCGTTTTGAGTTCAAAAAAATTGGATGAATAGTGCGCACGAATTTTCTATAAAAGGATGTAAATATTCACATTTTTCATCAAAACCCTAACAAGGTTTGTAGCCGCCACCATTAACATTTACACGGCCGAGAAACACCACACTTCCACCTCGATTATCTCTCGATCCCTTCACTTTCAATCTTCGATTCCTAAATGAAAGTTGTAGAGCATCGCGTGATCTACAAATCAAACGGCTGTGATCGAGAATGGAGCCGCGAATCAATGGCAATTTGCATTCGAAGGACGTGCATTCGTACATGATTTTCGAGGCCATCTTGCGATCGGAATTCAAGGTGTTTGGGCCGAAGGTGGCACCAGCGAAGGGCAATTGAATGATGGCCCCTGATCGTTGTCTGGATCTTCGAAGGTTGAGCAAAAAATTCAAAGATCATGGCAGCTATGGGTTCGTATGGCCTAGGGTTTTCACGAAGGGAAGAAGAAGTTATTCACGGGCCCAGATGCATGGATGAAAAATCGAACGGCCGATGTGACTAAAGGTTAAAAAAATTTAATAAAAAATGTGTAAAATTATATTATATAAAATTCATTTAATGTTTAAAATGTTGTAACTTTGTCATACGAGGTCGATAATTGACGAAATGAATTGCATTTGGTTCGTATTGACGAGCATTACATTATGAAACTGGATTGGGATTTATTTGAGCTAGTGAAAATTTGGGTAAAATTAAACGCTCGTCTAATTTAATTCATAGGAAAACACCACGACTGCTATTGGAATCAATGTGAGTACAACTCACTCTTTCTGACTCACTGATATTTTTATATAATTGAGAATAAATTTATTTTATGACGATTAATGATTTTTTGGATGATATATAGTATATTATCTATAAATTGATTGATATTTGGATATTTCATGCCTATTGGAGCAGATAAGACCTATACGTTCTCGTGTATGAGCGGATGACCTTTCGTATGCACGTGTTCCTTGAAGTAGACATTGTAGACATATTCTAATATGTATATTTGTTGCAGGTGACAGGTTGGAGGGATCTAACTGGATTCCTCAACGATATTGATTTTATTTACAGATATTGTGATATATGTTGTTATCATATGATGAATGATGTTTTGGATGCCCTGATTGATGTACTTAGCGCTGTTGTAGCATTGGCCCTATTTTTGATAATTTAAAAATGTTTAATGATGATTTTTAGATTACAAAGGATTTTCAAGTGATTTGGAAATATTTATTTTGAATCATTATTAAGGAATAAATTTATTTTAAATAATTAAATGTTATAATTTTAATGTTATAAAAATTATGTTTTTTGTGATCTATAACCAGAAATATGATTTTTGAAATATGAAGTAACTATTTGGTAAAATAGTTGAAATTGAGATTTTTGATTTATTATAAATGGGTCTATATGTAGGATTTATAAAAGTGGAAATTATCCACAAGTGCCTCTTTAGCAAGTGGAATTAGTTTTTAGGAGACACAACTGAAATAATTACTTTCAAGGACAAAACATAAAATAATTAGTTTCTAGGGTCTAAAAACCTATGAAATTATGTCCTTGAAAGTAATTGGACTGCTAACTTTGTCCTTGAAAGTAATTATTCTGCTGACTTTGGCCTTGAAAGTAATTTTTTTGAATGTATGTCCTAGAAACTAATTGGACTGTAAAGTTTGTCCTTTTGGTGAAATGCCCCTTTATAAAATTGATATTTTATAAATTAAAATATTGGAATTGTAAAACGAGTTTTATAAGTGTTAAAATGTAGTATAAATGAATCTTATAAGTAAGTAAGATTTATAGATTTATGAAGTTGAGAAGTTATAAAAAGAACGATATTATAAATAAATGATTTATAAGTAAATTAGCTTATAAATTGGATTTTTAAATATAAATGAGATTTAAATGGAATTGATTAATAAAGGGATTTTTAAAGTTGAAGTTTTTATTTAATATAAATGGGATTTATAAACATTGTTTTATAAATCCGAAATCATTTGAATTTGATAAGTTAATTATTATAGTTTATTAAAGGATTAAATCCACAATTTTGGATAGTGGATTATCCTTAATATAAATGTGTAGAAATATTGAATTCGGTAAACGATTTGTAGTCACGATTTTGGACAGAGAATATATATTAAATTAAATAAATTTTTTGGGAAGTGATAATTTTAAATGGAATAAAATGTTTTGAAAAGTGGCATTTAAATGAAGTAAATAATCTGAAGATGTTTTAAAATGTGTTAAGTATCGAATATATAGATTTCAACGTTCATTGTTAAAATAGACATTTTCGAGAAAAAAGGAAATGATGGACTGTAACACTATTGTTATAGTAAATGATTTTCGAAAAGAAATATTTTGTATAGTATATGAGATTTATATATCTATCCTATTTTGGAATCCCTATACTAGTGATCTTGGGCTGTCGTAATGATGTTTTACGCAATATTCGTTTTTACCCAAATAAATATGTTAAAAAGAATGTTTTCCTTAAAGAATAAAATATACTTAATCCTGATTTAAATATATGTAATATATCTAAGTTCTGAAAATAAATTGAATTGTGAATTACTTATCATTAAATAAATATATGGACATGTTTTCCAATATAGAAGTTGAACTTTTGAGATTATATCTTTTTAAAGATAATTTAAAGTGAATATTTGGCAAGTGATTTAATTAATGGTTAATTAATTGAAAGGGCCCAGTGGTTGTTATAGTGCTGAATATTTGTTTGTTTTCTTTGATAGTTAAATAACTGACTATCAAATTTGGCCAAATTTTAGTTCCTCGACTTGATGTGGGAACTATTTAGTCGTACACTTAGTACGTAGCCTCCTATGTAGGCTTGATTATCGTTTGTGTTGAGGATGATGATTCATATAGTGCGAAGTATTACTCTAATCTATCGAGCTTCGCCCGAAGTATAGCAAGTTGAAAGTTGGAAACATGACAAGTCTACGAGACTTAGTTTCTATGTGATGTTGAGAAACGCTTTTGCATCGTTGATGCGAAGAGACCAGGATCAGATTTATCTGAAAACCACTTCAGACCAACGTATATGCGTGGATTGTGAAGGTTACTTATTGATGATATTGTTATTTTAGATTTTCATAGTGGGGGATTGCTTGCTGATCGTTTGGGGTTAACATCCCAATATACATCCAGTAGCAGTGGTCTCTTCATTATGAAATATTCAATGCGAGGACTATTCGCTACTAATCCTAGGTATTTCCCTATAGGATGCGGTAGGAAAGTACCTTCGTTTTGTCCTGTTCCTGGACAACTTGTATGGATGTTTGTCTAACATTGCATTTCTAAAGATTACGTATATTGGTTTTTACAAACGTACATCAGTGGTGGTGGAGAAAGCAACTTCTCTTAGCTTAACACCGTCCTTGAGATATATGAGCTTATGCGTTGTATTTTTGTGGAAGGCAATTAGTAGTCAACAGAAATGGCCGTATGGCATTCGAAGTGATGCGATATGTGATTGTGAAAGGTAATCGTTACCTCTAGCCTCGTCAACCGGAAATGACCAAAACAGGGTTAGATGCGGCAAGACTAAGTGGTTCATTCCCAAGTAGGATATGATCATCCTCTTCTAGATATATCTTTACGTGCTATGACATCCAGTATCTAAGTATGTGGCTTGTTTGCTTAGAGGGCCCTCGGTAAAGGTCGGTAATGAGTGAAGGATGACATATTGGGTACCATCTACTTATAGAGGTGAGCCAGTCTTGTGTTGGTAGAGGGCAGATGTTCTGTGCCTCGGGACATCCATCAAGGGGTGTACCTCTTCGGAAGGTAGTCCCTTCACCTGGTCATTTGTATGGAAATCCAAACCCCACTACGAGCTGCGCTTTTGTTTGTAAAGGCGTCATGAATATCCACAAAATGCTATATGGGTAACCATTTCGACTATGATTAATACTATTTGTATACTAGACACTGGTTTAATATCAGAGGATTTGATATGAAATGGTTTAGTTATCGTAAGGTAAAAACATGTCCATGTTTATGTGTGGACTTGTCTTACGAGATACTTTTATTCTGATAAAGGAAAAGTTTGGTAATTTAATAAATTCAGTTGAGTGTGTTTCTCATGCTGCTTTACCAGACTGATCCAAGCGTTCTTCCCTTTCAATGCTCAGGTCAGACCGAGTATATTTATAGGTTTAGATTGCTGCTTTTGGAATTTGAGCAGGAGAGTTGGAGATCTTTATTTCGTATACACGTACATGACTTTTTTGATTATCCGCTGCATTGTTGCTTAGTTGTTGTATAGTATTGGCAGTTATGAGGACTGGTTATTATAATTGTCTGTGCTGATAACTATTGATTGATTGTTGAACTCTGATTGATGTATGTATATACAGTTTCTATTTCAAAAAGATCATTGATATGATATTATATATTTTCCGCTGCGATGTGAGATTCTATATTGTTATGTTTTGTTCTATCTTCCCTCTTTCTTCTCTTCTTTTCTTCTCTCTTATTTTCTTTCTCTTGAATTTCCGCCAGTTTGTGCTTTTGGGTTGAATATGTGTGGATTATTTTCGATTCAAAGGGTATGGGTTTACGGGTCGTCACATCGGTATAACAATTTGGTTTCTTTTGTGCAGTTGAGATTCATGGTGGATGAAGCATACAAGGATTTGTTGCTTAAGATGTTGGGGGTATGATGGAGAGAGTCAATGTCAAGGTTGATTTCCACTATTAAAGTAGCATCTCTACTTGTCCCGACTCTTCCTTGAGATTATCCATGCTAAAACCAGACACTAAAGAAAATGTTCAAGAGTGGAATGACTTTGTGATGGAAAAACTGTTGGAGAAATTTGAGGTAATAAGTTGTATTTTATTCATTAAATTAAAAGATAAATTATAGTTTATTAATGAATTTTTCCTACGTAGGAAATTAGCAAACAATTCATATCACTGAGAGATAAGAATAAATTTCCACACACAATGAGTAGAAAGGGTTTTGCAAGACTGGTAGATGATATGATAAGAAATGCATGTCTATTTACATTGATTATATTTTTTCTTTGCTTCTTCTTCTTATTATTATTTGCAGAAAAAGGAAAGTGGAATATCGGATATTAGCAGAGATGAGCAATGGTGGAAAGTCCACAACAAGAAAAGTGGAGACCCGCCGAATTCTGTTGTTGCAGATTGCATTGTAAGTATTTTTTATTATTATCAATAGAGTGATTTTGAAAAACATACACATCATTTCCTTTAAACATTGTTTGTTAACAAATTTTCAGTATTTTAAACAACATAATGTATTACACTTGAAATGATATGCTTTATTATGGTTGAAATGATATATTTTATTTTGTAGGCTAAGATAAATGAGAACAATAGTAGTGCTTAGAGCTCTTAGGGAACAACATTGTAAGTGGAGATGGATTTCCAAAGGTTTTTGGAAATGAACATAGGGGAAGAGTGAGAGGACTAGGTTTTGGTGTTGTATCATCTCAAATTGGTATTTATTCAAGTAATTCAAAAAAGGTGAGTAAATTGGAAAACCAATTAGCTTGTTTGCAGGCTAGAGTAGAAGAGCTGGCAAATTTGTTCATGACACTAAGTTTATAGTTAAATAGCTATTACTGATGAATATGTGATACGTTCTTATGAATTACTATGTCATCTCTTGTACTTTTTACAAAACACGAATGGAAGAAAAGATGATAATGTGGCGGATATGGAGATTTCTCATGCTCATACGCCTCAAGTTAGAATATGTGTACTATTATACCTCCTTTTGTCAAGTTTAATATATGTTTTTAGCATGATATGAATTTTTCGCATATATGAATTCTCTTTCTTGGTTGTTCAAAACCTTGTCATCTTATTAGTTTGTTATTAAGTCCATTAGCAAATAGTACAAATTGTTTATTTGTATTTTTTGCACTTTTGGTACCCAAACAAATCCAGTTGTTAAAGTAAAAAACGAGTTCTTCTGATTCCATGGTTATTAGTAATTATTTTAAATAACTGTAGCTCACAAACTATAATTTGTTTTAAAACAATACTGAATGTCAGTACTGGCAGTACCCAGTGTAATTTGGTAAGTCAATGTGAGTTCTTCTGAATGTCCACTGACAATACATGCGTATCAGTTATTAGTGAAGGATTTGTTTTAGATGTCCACTATCAGTACTAGCAGTACCCAGTGTGATGTGCTAAGTCAATTATTAGTACCAAGTTTTATCATAACCATAGGCAGCCAACCTATTGATTCGATAATAACATAAATGTTTTAGATATCCACTGTCTATTACCCAATGGGGAAATTTTTTACTGTCCCCATATGTTGTTGCACCTGGTGGATTTAAGCTGCATGCATTTGTATGTAATTATAGCAGTCAAAATGAACGATGTGTCTGTAGGGGTTTAAACAAAATTGACGTGTGATAATCTATCAGTTTTGTCATTCAAAAAATCATGTTGAACTTGATGTTATGCTTACAATTAAAATATTCTATGAAGAGATTAGAGTTCTGCATTGCACAATTATTGAAGTTAAAACATCCTTAGCTATGTTATTAATGTTGAAATAATTGACACAAAAATAGATTCCATATACAATAATTATTTTGGACCTATCAGTCTTATGTTCTTTTCTCAAAGCAATTTTGAAAATGTAAAATATTTATGAACAATGTAATTCTAAGAAACATTTACCTTTACTTATTCTATGCCATGTCTGTTTTGTTCAAAAGTGTACTTGCATAAAACTAACTGAGTTGATTAATAGGAAACCTTTCTCATTTTCTATTCTAGCTCAGGACAATAGGTGCGTGTGATCTACTAAGTCAGTATGAGAATAGGATGAGTGAGGGAGATGTTATCGTGAGTGTATAAGTGATATAAGTGCAGTCTTTACAAACTACAATAGACTTCACTTTTTGTTCCTACGAAACTTAGCTACTCATATTGGTAGTGTACAAAAGTAGGATTTTGTGTGGAGCAACCAATTTTTTTATTTAAATCTTTTAGATAAAGCAACCGTTAATAGATACAGAACCACTACACTTCCTATTTATCCCTTTATAGATCATCATACATAGTGAAAATGTTTGTTTCCATAGGCAATTTTGTTCTACTATCCACTAAGCGATATTACCATATGAAAATCATAGTTGTCATTTTTTTGGGCTTCTATCAATTGATTTTTCAAACTACATGACATTTGGATTGGAGTGTAATATTTTTTTACCATATTGCAATTGAGCCTCAGTTTTTGTATGTTGAGTTGTGTGCTTCCATACTTTGTTTTGTGCATGGGTTTATATATTTTGTCATGCGTCTGCTGGCCTGTAGGCTTAGTCCTATCTATAATCTATATGGTGAGGTGAGGCTTAGTTTGGTTGAATGAAGGCAGATGATCAATAGACTTGACTTTCAATATCAATATTTGGCATAAGGATTACATGGTGTCTTTTAATAATTATTTGCATACGTCCCTAGGTTGTTATCAAATTTTTGGATACCAGATTTATGCATTATTTTATGTTCCCTTTTTATTTACTACCGCATCCATACACTTAAATTTTATTTCTAAACAATTAATGTATTAATCTTTAAACATAGGGTTTAAAATAAAAACAGTTTGATTGTCAATATTAGAATGCTGACAGCATTCACTTTAATTTCCCTACAAAATTTGTATTTTTAGTTAGCTTGCATCCAAACCAATTATTTCTTGTTTGACTTACCGTCACACCATTAGAGTAACAATATGTAGGTTCAAGGTGAGCAAAATAATGTACTTCGGATGGTCTGGTGAAAAGAAAGTGCAAGCTATCGAGTTAGTAGAGGAACATAGTTGTAGAAGGGATGATAGTTTGCCTCGATCCCGATGCTTTGGTACATTTTACAAAGCTTGGACCAAGATGCTTGGAAGATATGGGTGAATGTAGCGGTGGAACCGGAAGCTTTTTTATTTAGGGTGAATTCAGAGACGTTCACTATTAAAGAGGCTGTTGGATCAACCGTCGCATGGCACAAAGACTTCATCACCTTGGCCTAGTAAGTATGTGCATGGTTTATGGGTTAGAGGATAGTGCTTAGAACTTGATATTTGTAACTGGTTGTTACGTAACAAGTTGTTATATGTTATGTCTACGTTAGAACTATGTCAATGTAAACTTATCTAACCATTTGGAATGTGTGGGTGAATGTAACTTTATTTAGTCTTTTGATATGTGATTTTGGTTGTTTTTTGATCATATTTGTAAGTCGTCAAATTATTAATTATGGATGAACTGCTTGGATGCTGATGTTATTTTTTTAAATTTTGTATTTATTTTGCAATGGTCAATGCATGTTGTCATAGGAGCTTTTTGCAATGGAATGTCTCTTGTCAAAAGGGAATTTTGCGATGGTAATGAAAATTATAGACAAGTGCTATGACAACGGGCCTACCACTTGTATTATAGTTTACTACAACAGGCAGAGCGCGTTGCAATATCATGTACTTCAGAGAAATGTTACATATTTGCAACAGGCATTAATTATTGTCAAAGAATCTATTACAACGGCCGTAGACCGTTGTAATTTTTCTTACAACTGTTATAAACTGCTGTCAAAACTATTGGATCAGTTACAACATCGCCTAATAAGACGGCGCTTTCCCATTTCGAAACCCATATTACAACGAGAATTCCTCGTTGTAAAAAGGGTATTTTGTTGTAGTGTTATTAATTATGATTAGGAAACTTCTAGAATATAATTAACAAAAGTAAGTAAAAATGAAAAGTCAACAGGTAAACATCACATCAAAATCAAACCAAATCTTCTTTTTAGCCACTTTTCCTTCCTAATACATTTTCTTAGCTTTTAAATGACTATGACATAAAGTTAGAAGTGATAAGTGTTGGTAAGTGTTGAAAAAGTAAGGTTACTTTAAAATTAAGTAAGGTTATTTTGGTAAAGAGATTTTTTATTAACTTACCACTTCATATTTTTCTTATAAAACACATTCATCCTTCTCATTTTCTCACACAAATCATTCTTTTCTTCTTCCTCTTCTTTTAAGCCATGTTAACGACTTCTTCTCCTCTTCTTTTCCTTACCAACTTTCCATAAAATCATATCAAACCAAATTCAAACTCCACCAAACTTTGTCAAAATTCTTATATCATCATTGAAACAAGGTTTAGCAACTAAGAAGTGAAGAACTGTTGGAGGAAGAGGTGGAATATGGGGAGGCCGAAGCTATTAAGGAGGGGGAGAAACTTAGAAAGCTCTAGTGCAAGAAAAAGAGAAGGAAGTGTCGCCCGTTTCATTCCATGGAAATAGGAGGAAGTTTAAAGTATTGCGGAAGCTCTGCTAAATTTTTGGCAGTTTGGAAGAAGAGATTGATAACATAAAGCAAAGAGGAATGTAGTGGAAGTTGACTGGCTGAAGTTTAAGTGAAGTGTTATTAGTAATAATGTTGGTAGGAAGTTTGGTTGAATTTTGGTGAGAACTCCTAAATTACCATATTTTATTTTGAATGATGATATGATGTTTGCAAATGGATATTTAATATGCTTTTTCAATAAGTTTGGTTGTTTTCATATAAATGTTGAAAATATATGCAAGTCACGAATGTACATGTCGATAAACACAAAGGAAATCACTTTCCTTGAATTAATGAAATAGTGTATATGGAAGTGTTAAACCTCTAAAAAATGGTTTGAAATGTATTTGAAATGTTTTTTAAACATTTAAAAGTGTTTCGATGAAGTTTGAAAAAATAGAAAATTTGTTAAAAATAAGCGCGTCGCGTAACGGTAGTTCACGATTTCACGCTATAAAAGTCAAAAAGCCTAAAATTTGGAAAATAGCTCGGAATTCTTCAAGCTAAGACTTTTCCGAATTATTATATTTACAATTTTCGAAGGAGGAAAGAAAATCAACATTCAATAAGTAGATTTTGAAATATGAGTAAAACAAGTTTTGGAAAAATCCTAAATTTACGGTTCGGAATCCAAAACTGAATTTCTTTAAAAATGACATTTCAAATTTTTTAAAAATATGAAATAAATCTTATAAATCTTAATATGTTTTAAAAGTGATTTTAGTAATAAAAATGGATCTTCAAATAATAAAAAGTCATTTTGATCAATATAGCTTAAAATGCACTTTCCGCGGCACTTTTTCGTAGCACTTTTCTATAACTTTTGAAATATAGTTTTATATCGTCTCTTATCCAAAACTTTTATAAATGTTTTTGAATGATTAATAAAGTTTTTTCAAGGTAATTTTAAGGATTTATGAAATGTGTAAAATTTATAATAATTTAGAGTCGACTAAATAATTTGACCGCCTTATGGGTGTCAGAGGGACAGTGTATAGGCTTGACTTTGGAAAACCAGTTTCCTGCTCTCCCTTGCTATCCCGACTGGCCCGATAAATGTCATAGTGAATTTGATTTACTTGAATCGGAATTTTCTAAAGATTAAGCATTTTCAAGGATTTTGCTAAGATTATCTTCTTATACTAGGTGTTAAACCCCAAAGAGTGAACTCGTACTATTCGTGGAATTTAAAAGGTGATTTCAACGTTATTTTGCCCATAGTATTTATTGAATACGGGGATTAATATTGAGTACAATTAGACGATTTCTATAGATTCTGCACGCTTAATATTTACTTGTTTTGGATTAACATACTAGATAACATGTTTTAAACTCAATCGTAAATGAGAGTTTTGAATTAAGAAATCTTTGTTAAGATTTAAGTAAAATGATTTGGAATTAATTTATATTCCTATACTTAAAAGTTATTGGTTTGGATTTATAGCAACAACGTCTTGAATAACATTGTTTTTGGTCCATGTTAAAGTTGTCATTTGGAAATCTTTGTTAAGATTTAATTAAAGGATTTGGAATATTTTCCGAAGAAAAGATGAAATGATTTGGAATATAAAAGGGTTTTATGTAATCAAAGGATTTAATGAGATAGTTTTAATGATTTTGTAAATACAGGAAAGAATGTTGATATATATATATATATATATATATATATATATATATATATCTTTGAAAGAGATTTTGATAAAAAGAGCATAATCAATTAAAGAATGATTCCCTATTCACAAAACCTCTTTTATCGATGATGGGTTTTGAAGGAACCGAGATCGGATCTGATCTGGCACTTACCACTCATTTTGGGGTATGTTCCATTTGTTGGAGTGTGCCGTATGATAGGAGGTTCTTGCTTTCTATTTGGTGGCGAGCATGAGGCTCTTACCCCTACATGTTGCTGGATGGAAAAGGATTGGTTGTTAGTTATGAGGCTGGCCGTAAAATCAGACTTGAGGTACTAGTGTTGGGCCACGGTGGTGCTCGGATGGTTGAAAAGCCTACCAGTTGTCATTGTTAATGGTTGAAAAACCTACACCCTTACAACATGGTATCAGAGCTTAGGTTGAGCGAACATCTGAGCTTGATAGGGGTAAAAGACTCATAAGAGATTGGGATTGTAATGCCCTAGGATGACTAACTTATTAGAGATGGGGTAACAATGCCCTAGAATGAGTTTGAGTATATTATATATGAGCGCGTATTTGCTAATAAAATATTCAAAAGAATTTGGTTTTATATTAAATCTTTTTTTACCTAAATATATATGTATGTATGTATTTGCAAAGAAAAGAATATTTTGGTAAAATTTCCAAAGAATTTTCGAAATAATGAACCCTTTTATACAAAGAATTTTAAAAAGCCGTCGTTTGAAATAAATCTTGAAACATTTTCTGAGTATTAACCAGACCTCTCTATGCTACTAATTACCTACTACTCATGCATGAAAGAATGATTGTTTGTCTTGTATATACCATATGTGGAAAGTTGCACAAACGAGAGTCCTCTAGAGCGAATTAGGGCGTGAAGGATAGCCTCATAGCTCTCTATAGTGAGGAAGAGGAACAGCTAGAATATCCGCCTAAAAATGGTGGGTTTTCGATCGAGGAAGATTATCCCCATAAGATCCAAATGATTTTGGTTTTGAAAATTGATTAATGAAATAATTTTACCAATGATTATATTTTGAATATAAAGAATATTTTTCAGGTAATATAGTTATTTTATTAAGGAAAGGGTAATACTCGGATATTCTCAAAAATTGATCGGTTGTTTATTTTCAAAATTTAAGCACGAACACCTCATGAATTTAGTTTCACAATCTGACTATGGCATATTCGATAATCTTATTTTAATATTAAAGGAATTTATTTATGATAAATAAATCTTATGAATACGTTTTATATACGAATTTTTGTTAACTGGATTTATAAAATGTGTTTTATAAAGGAAATTATGAGATATTAAATTTATAATATTTTTGAAAGGAAATACAATTGATTTTTGGAAAAGGAATAATAATAGTATAATTTCTAAAAAAGAGCTTTTGAAAACGAAAACGATCTTCTGATTAACTAATTCAAGTTGCTCGAAAGTAACTAAAAATGGGCAGAAGATGTGTTCAGATGGTAAATGCGTCTCTTAAGTATTCTCCTTCTTGTTAAGGAAATATGCAATATTACTGGTAGGACCCAGCTCTTTGGTATTATTTTTGGGTTACTCAATCAACATAATTTTCTAAAGTTAAAAAAGATAATGTGAATTTGTAATTGAAAATTTAATGGTTGTTAATTCTTATCAAAGTGTATTATCTTATTTGATAAGCATAGGTATGCTTTGATCTTTAAAGTAAATATTAAAAGCTAATAATGAATGGTTTTGGTTTGTAATAAAAAATATTTTAGCGACATTTGTTTTTAAACCCTTAAAAGACACTTTGGATGAAATCTTATGGGTATATTTGGATCTTTAATAATGGGATTTTAATGATAATAACAAGTATTAAAGTCTACTATAAAAAAAGGAAAAATTATAATTAACTTATTATGAAAAGAGATGTTCATTTTAACAATGTTTTAGTAGTAATTATTTTAATCTCTTCGATTATATTTTAAAATAAGTAAAACTTGTTAAATAAATTATGAATATACTTAAAGCAACTGAATTATTATATGAATACTTTTATATATTGAAACTGTAAAGGTAAAGAGAATATATATATCTATACTATAAAGCAAAACCCTGGGTCAAAGGGTCAAAGTGAAGCCTTTTTGGCATTTCCACAAATACCCACCCCTTAAACTCAAACACCAACACTACAAAAGAGGCTATATTCGTCATTTTTTTAACCTTGAACCATTGTTAATTTCAGCGTTCGAAAGTTGCTCCATGAAGCCGCCCACGTTATCTATATCTTCCACCTCCCCTGTGTCGAACAATAACGCTTCTTCTCCCTACAATCTAAACAATGGTTTTGGAAAAGAGAAAATCAATAGAAAGAAATAAATATCTTCTAATCAGCCCGTCTTCTAATCACAGATCTGACTTAAGGTTTGTATGAATTTTATTACGCTTGCTTTTCACTACGAATTCTCATGTTTTTACTTCGTACTTTCTCTAATCATTGATTACTTTTTATTACCTTCCGATTGTTTTATGATTTAATTGCGTTTGATTATTTGATTTTATTGTGTTTGATTTTGAGATTTATTGCATTGATTTTGGATTTGCTTAAAAGGGGAACTGATTTTCAATGTCTACAAATTTCATAACTTGCCACATTTTCTCCTTACTAAGCTGTTAAGAATCTACGTTTGTTACCTTCCTAAAGGATCACTACCTTCATATTATTTTATTCAGTAAGGTTGTAATATATGAAGGGGTAATAAACATTTTTTTAATGCAGTGGAGGTCTTTTGCAGATATGGAAATGACAATCACGTTCACTTACTTTTTAGGAACATGTCATGGACATATGAACTTGGATCTTATTCTTTTCTTATGCAAGTGAATTGCCAAGTTATGTATGTTTAGAGGCTTTTTTTATTATGTTATCTAATGTTGATGCTAACTAACTCTACCATGGACCATTTGGTGTGCATGTTTCATAGTTTCATTACAGGACGTTGTCTTAGAGGATGAAAAAAGGATAGCGAATGCTAAAACCTCTTCACTGTTTACGGTTCGGAATCCAAAACCGAATTTCTTTAAAAATGACGTTTCAAATTGTTTAAAAATATGAAATAAATCTTATAAATATTATATGTATTAAAAGTGATTTGAGTAATAAAAATGGATCTTCAAATAATAAAAAGTCGTTTTGATCAATATAGCTTAAAATGCACTTTCCGTGGCACTTTTTCGTAGCACTTTTCTATAACTTTTGAAATATAGTTTTATATCGCTTCTTATCCAAAACTTTTATAAATGTTTTTGAATGATTAATAAAGTTATTTAAAGGTAATTTTAAGGATTTATGAAACGGTTAAAATTTATAATAATTTAGAGTCGATTAAATAATTTGACCGCTTTATGGGTGTCAGAGAGACAGTGTATAGGCTTGAGTTTGGAAAACCAGTTTCCTGCTCTCCCTCGCTATCCCGATTGGCCCGATAAATATCATAATGAATTTGATTTACTTGAATCGGAATTTTCTAAAGATTAAGGATTTTCAAGGATTTTGTTAAGATTATCTTCTTATACTAGGTGTTAAACCCCAAAGAGTGAACTCGTACTATTCATGGAATTTAAAGGTGATTTCACTGTTATTCTGCCCATAGTATTTGTTGAATACGGGAATTAATATTGAGTACAATTAAACGATTTCTATAGATTCTGCTCACTTAATATTTACTTGTTTTGGATTAATATACTAGATAACATGTTTGAAACTCAATCGTAATTGAGAGTTTTGAATTATGAAATCTTTGTTAAGATTTAAGTAAAATGATTTGGAATTAATTTAAATTCCTATACTTAGAAGTTATTGGTTTGGATTTATAGTAACAACGTCTTGAATAACATTGTTTTTGGTCCATGTTAAAGTTGTCATTTGGAAATCTTTGTTAATATTTAAATAAAGGATTTGGAATATTTTCCAAAGAAAAGATGAAATGATTTGGAATATAAAAGGGTTTTTTGTAATCAAAGGATTTAATGAGATAGTTTTAACGATTTTGTATATATTGGAAAGAATGTTTAGAAATATATACATATACATATACATATACATATATATATATATATATATATATATCTTTGAAAGAGATTTTGACAAAAAGAGCATAATCAATGAAAGAATGATTCCCTATTCACAAAACCTCTTTTATAGATGATGGGTTTTGAAGGAACCGAGATCGGATCTGATCTGGCACTTACCACTCATTTTGGGGTATGTTTCATTTGTTAGAGTGTGCAGCATGATAGGAGGTTCTTGCTTTCTATTTGGTGGAGAGCATGAGGCTCTTACCCCTACATGTTGCTAGATAGAAAAGGATTGGTTGTTAGTTATGAGGCTGGCCGTAATATAAGACTTGAGGTAACATTGTTGGGCCACGGTGGTGCTCGGATGGTTGAAAAGCCTACCAGTTGTCATTGTTGATGGTTGAAAAACCTAGACCCTTACAACATGGTATCAGAGCTTAGGTTGAGCGAACATCTGAGCTTGATAAGGGTAAAAGACTCATCAGAGATAGGGATTGTAATGCCCTAGGATGAGTAACTCATTAGAGATGGGGTAACAATGCCCTAGAATGAGTTTGTATATGAGCGCGTATTTGCTAATAAAATATATAAAAGAATTTGGTTTTATATTAACTTTTTTACCTAAATATATATATATATATATATGTATATATGTATTTGAAAAGAAAAGAATGTTTTGGTAAAATTTCCAAAGAATTTTCGAAATAATATACCCTTTTATACAAAGAATTTTAAAAAGCCGTATTTTGAAATAAATCTTGAAACATTTTCTGAGTATTAACCAGACTTCTCTACGCTACTAATTACCAACTACTCATGCATAAAAGAATGATTGTTTGTCTTGTATAAACCATATGTGGAAAGTTGCACAAACGGGAGTCCTCTAGAGCGAATTAGGGCGAGAAGGATAGCCTCATAGTTCTCTATAGCGAGGAAGAGGAACAGCTAGAATATCCGCCTAAAAATGGTGGGTTTTAGATCGAGGAAGATTATCCCCATAGGATCCAAATGATTTTGGTTTTGAAAATTGGTTAATGAAATAATTTTACCAATGATTATATTTTGAATATAAAGAATATTTTTCGGGTAATATAGTTATTTTATTAAGGAAAGGGTAATACTCGGATATTCTCATAAATTGATTGGTTGTTTAATTTCAAAGTTTAAGCACGAACACCTCATGAATTTAGTTTCACAATTTGACTATGGGATTGTAACGACCCGCCGTTCGGACCGCCCCCGGTCGGTAATTAAACCAACTTGAGACGTTCAAAATGACGGGTTGTTATTCAGTTTATAGAGTTTAAACAGAATCAGCCACAGAAACACAGAATAATTATATTTCACATAATGAATTTTTGTACATATATCAGAGTTTATACAATGCATTAAATTTTTATACAGCGGAATATATCTTTTACAAGTACAAATTTTTTTCGAAAAGCTAAAGTGAAGCAATTTCCCCAACTCTCTCTAACTTCGTGGCCTGAAAATCTTCAAGCTGTAAAATACTCGGTCTGACCCGAGTATTACGTTCAAAAGAAAATAATACACATGTCAGTCTAATTCAAACTCAGTTATTAGTGCATAGAGGCAATAATAATCAAACAACAATGAGACGACGGTCAAATATAAATTTACCTATCCGATCCTTTAACAAGAAATCGGATAACGATAAATACAACACTTAACAGTGTTAAACAACAAATCAGTAGATTCAGATTATCAATGAGGATAGATGAAGGGATTCTTGATGAAGATAATTTAGAAAACAATCAAAATTTTCCTAAACGGCAATTAACAACAAAATCATCAAAATCGATCCAAAATATATTGAATTGGCAACATAAAACAATTTTCATCAAATAGAAAACATCAATTAAAACATTAGATTTGGTAGGGCTGCAGTACACACACGCGTATACGGCCTCGCCACATTTAAAATGTTAACTCTGTGTGGCTGCAGTTCACGCTTGCGTGTACTGCCTCGCCACAACAACATGTGAAATCATCTCAACATAGAATACTATCAGAAATCAAATTTGCAGAGGTCAAGTCAGTGACTCAACACAGCTGCAACACCAAACCCATGCAACTAGGCAAGGTCGAAATGCAACTGTTTGCATATACTCAAGTAAACTCAAGAAAACAAGTTCCAAAACAACTTATTACTGCACACTTCAACAAGTGTAAAATTTCAAAAAAAAATGAAACTGCGGCCATTACTTGGACACAAGGGCAACTGCAACAATAACGCAGCCACCACAAGATCATAATGCAACAAAAACTGTCTCGAAGCAAATTAGTCGAGACTATCAAAATTCAGTAAAATCAGAAGCAAGCTAAGATCAACATATCAAGAAACCCAATCAAGACAGTGACAATAAGGCACTGTAAATACAAGTAGGACTGCAACAACGATCACAAAACAACTCAAAAGTTCCCAAATTAAATAGGGCAGCCAGTATTAGTGCACAAGGGCAACTGCAACCAAGATCTGCAGCCGCCACGAGTACACGAAGCACGAAGGCTCGAATGACCCAGTGGGCAAAGGCAGGGGTACAAACTACATGAAAAAAGCTGAAAGAAGGTGAGAGCACCAAAAATATGGCACCACAACACACAAAACAAGATCAAAGTATAGTTAATATAAAACAAACCAGAGTGACAACTCAGCATGTACAAGGCAACTGAGGATGCAACATGGAACTGTAAGGGACAACATGAAAAATGTTTACATGCCCAAAAGGTCAGAGGCAATATAAATGCAAACAATGTCATATATGAAACAGTGGCAAATTGCACAAACAAGCATAAGTGTGCTCAGAGAATATGCAACATGAAAGACATGAAAGCAGTGAAGTGCTGACTAGAAACAAACTACAAAGGCATCATCAAGTTTGACATAAAGCAGTGCTACAGGTGGGCAGTGCAAATCAAAGTAACAAGCTATGGGATATGTGTGCAATTTCAACAATACATGCATACACAGTTAACATATATGATCAGGTGGCTACACTATATGAAGTGCACAACAGGTTCGTAACAGTACTTATGTATATACACACACAGAAGAATCATCACTAACCAAGCATTCAAAGCATACTCATTTACAGGCAACTGATATTTAACATTTATGTTTACAATATAAAGTTAATTACCTTAAAGTGAAGACAGAGCAGTTTTACTTGCAACTGTTTGATTTTTTTGAAAAGCAGTTTGAATTTGAAACTTTAGATTTTTAACAGGGTATACAATATGCAGTAATTTCATCACCCAAATGCCCAGAGAAAAGAATATATACAAATATCCACACAAATATATTGAGCATCCAAATATTAGCATGCAACAGATTTTAAAAACTTAAGTTATTTAAAAGTGTTACTCACAGGTTTTTTTTTCTTTTGAACTTTCAAACTCAAGCATGTCAAAATTTTAAAAACTCAAACAAGTCAGGCTACAAGAATGCACAGTTAACTTGAATGAAGACATGGTGCTAAACTGGAATGCATACGATGTCAAAATAAAGGCCAAAGTGAACAAGATCAGTGTGAAGGCCGAAGTCAATATTAATTCATGGAATCACATAAACAAGTTAATGCCTATACAGCTGCAAGCAACTCAACAATTCATAATGCAGTAACATACTTACATGAATGGATATATACACAAAGCAAAGCAAGTTAAAAATATATATATATCTATGCAGTTCAAAATCAAAATCCAATGTTAACAATATTTGGAACATACCCCGACAGAGGCCGAAGCCAATACACAAAAATGTCAAAGTCAGGAGAAGACATGAAAAAGTTTTAGCCAGAAAATCATCAACTGGAACAATCCACAACAGTGATGTCTCAAATTCAAAGCATACTGGAATCGAGTCAACAGAGAAATTCACGGACATAGTCAAACATCACAAAAATTCAAAGCCGAGAATTTCAAACCAAGTCAAGAAACCCAAACCGTGACTATCAAGTAATATATACGAAAAATAACCGAATTTGAAAAGATCAGAAATTATCAACAATAAATAAAATCGAACTAAATCAGAAATCACGAAATTTCAAGTTCATAATCGCTAGAGTTCTTGAATTAGATGTGAGTGAGGGGGATCACTCACCTTTCACCGAAGCGGTCGCGAAATTTGAAGCTGAAGCCCTAATTTGAAAAACCCTAGCTGTTGAAGAGGGGGACGAATGAAGATGAAGCCGTCGATATTTTTTTCTTTTTCTTTTTTTTTGTTTGCGAGGAGAAAGGAAATGGAGGAACGAACGAAAATTAAGGAACGGCAGCCATTTTTTTCTCAGAGGAGTTTGATTTTTATGAAAAGGAAGGGGCTTCGTGTTTTAAGGAGAAGGGGAACGTGATTTTAGCGTGGGTTACGGCAAAAAATTTTGGGCTTGAGTTATGGCGTGGGTGAAGGCATGGTTTGAAGTGAAGGGTGCTGGTAAAAGTAAGGCAGTGTACTCTTTTTATTTTATTATACTATTATTATTTTTTTTCATTTTAAATTCAATTTGTTTTGTATAATTATTTTCTTCACTTTGTTTTGTTTATTTTGTTGTTTGAATTTTTAACTACGTGTATTTCTTTATTTATTTTATATTGATTAAAAATTTATTCCTTTTTATTTTAAAGAAAAGAAAAATGTTATTTAAAACTAACCATCCTTTTATAAATTTGCATAAATAATAATTCTTGTATCCAAATTATTTTTCTAAGTCATTAGTTTGAATTTAAATACAAATTTAACGTTCAATTTCAAACCCCAAAATCAAATTTAAATTTTTATTCAACTTTTTATAGATTAAATTTTAAAATTTAATCGTCAATTTCATTGTTATATTGGGAATTCAAACTAAACCATCATTCAAATATTTAAAATTAATTAAATATTCTCAATTTAAATTGTTCAAAATTCAGGGTTGTTACAATCTTCCCTCCTTAAAGAATTTCGTCCCGAAATTATAAGTTAGGAAAACGATTGCTAAATCTCACCGATATTTATACCCTACACAATTTTTACCAAGTTCGAATCTTATAAATAAATATAGGATTCATTTCTTTTATATTATCTCACTAGATTTGTTCATTGATTTCTATAATCAAGACACAAAAGTCTTTTACCAAAATTTTCGACTTACAAAACTCAGATTTTTAAACTTGAAATTCTTCATGCTAAAGATTTGCATATTATATCTATATATTTTTTTTTTCAAAGCTGTGGACTTTCAAGATATTTTAAAAGATCTTCTTCCTTAGTTCATTAGGTTGGAATTATGTAATTCTAATTTCAGACTATTGATTTGCTATTCAAAGTTTGAAAATACTTGCTAACTCGAAGTTTAACAAGTCCATCGTCGTTCTTACAGACATTAGGCATACGCTGGCCAGGCGCAGGACTAAAAATCTCCAAGTACTAAATATACTTGCGTCAACTCCCAGTGAAAATACTTTTAAAAATTCTTTTAAAAATGGATATGGAAAGCACGTTCCCCCATGGATCACAGTTTACCCGGCGGTTACGCTACTATCCCAGTAGAATCGCTTGTAACTGTAGATTTCACATCTCTCTTGAATTTCGCCATGGTTGTTGCCATAGATCGCGGTTCACACGACATTTACGCTACTATCCCAGTAGAATCGCTCGTGACCGTAGGCATCTCGCCCCTCAAATTTCGCTTTGGCCTCTAGATCGCAGTTTACGCGGCGGTTGCGCCACTATCCCAGTGGAATCGCTTGTAACTGTAGGCATCACGCCCCACGAATTACGCCAACATCAATTCACATAATCCCAACACGATGATCCATCGTGGGGGATTCCAGTCCCAATGGACATTCCACTAATGGAAATTCTACGTAGCTACGATTTCCAATGGACACTCACACCGAGTTCCAATCACCTTCACAAATTATAAATGGAAGGTACATTTCCATATCCTCAGTTTAGAAAACATATGTCATATACATATAGTACTTCATTTCACATTTTGTACATATCATACCTATGTAAACTTGCATAGGATTTTCATAATAACGACTTTCCAAACTGATGGTTTTCGAATTATTACATTCACATATATAAGTTACGAAAATTCAATTCACATCATAACAAATAGAGGATTTCTAAATTTTCCATCTCGTTTTAAAATTTTCCTCTAAATCGATTTGAAAATTTAAGGTTATCTCAAACCCAATTCACATTCATAATCCAATTCATTATCGACTTCACATTAGATTTGGATTTCACGTTACATCGTCAATTCTCAACACATAATTGATGTCTACCGATATATAACCTCTAAGCTCGTACGTCTCAGAGAAGGGTGTTAAGCTAAAAGAATAAATTCTCCGCCACCAACAGATATATATTTAATAGAGATCAATTGCTATGTCATCAATTCACAATGCTAGACATACAATCCAAATCGACTATCCAAAATTCAAAGCTCAACTTATATTGTTTTTGATGTCGAAGTTAAACTTAATTTAACTCAAGATTCAATCCTTTTTGAAAAATTTCCAAGTTGAACTAATTGTTCAAATTTCCCAAAAAATATCTTTACAAGACATGTATAATTTTCCACACTTAACTATTTGAAACAAATTTCAAATATTCATTTTTTTCAATTTATCTTTAAAAGATAAAATTTCAAACCATTCATTTCATATCGGAAAACATTTCCATACTTATTAAATAATAAGTAATTCACAAATCCATTCATTTTCAACACTTGGAAAATATTCAATATACTTAAATCAAAATCAAGTATATATTCCATTCTTTAAGGAAAACGTTGTTTTAAACCCATTTATTTGAGTGAAAACGAATGTTACGTAAAACATCGTTACGACAACTCAAAAATCACTAGTATAGGGATTCGAATTTTTAGATAGATATATAAATCCCAATACTATAAACAACATTTCCTTTCGGAAACCATTTACTATAACAACAGTGTTATAGTTCACCATTTCCTTATAATTCTCGAAAACGCCTATTTCAACAATCAATGTTGAAATCTAGGGTTTCGATACTTAATGCATTTTAAAACATCTTTAAAACCATTAACTTTTTTCATAATATCACTTCCCTAAAACATATCCGTTTTATTCAATAATATATTCACTGTCCAAAATCGCGAATATACATCGTTTATTCAATTCAATGTTTCTACACATTTATTTAAAAGATTATCCACTGTCCAAAATCGTGGATAAAATTCCTAACCAACATTTACTATCACAATATTTAACTTAAAGGATAATTCGCTGTCCAAAATCACGAATATATCTCCTTTAATAACTTCTATTTTTCATTTATCAAATTCAATTGGTTTCGAATTTATAAACAATCTTTACAAATTCCATTTCTATTTATAAAACTTCGATTTATAAATCTCCTTTAATAATTCAATTCAATTTATATAACTCAATTATATATCAAAAGTCCATTTATAAGTTAAGTACTTATAATCCATTTATTTTCTAAATCATTCTTCAAAACATTTGAAATCAATTTTCAAAAGAATTCAGAATCAAATTCCCAAGTTATAGTTCAATGATCCTCTTGGTTATACTAAATTGACATGTCATTTTATTTCCCAATTATTATTTTGGAGATATTCAAAATATTCGATTAAAACCAATTCATTAATTCACTTAACTTATATTTCATTTTTCATAAATCTCAACAAATCGATAATGTGTTTTTTCGAAGAGAAACTATCGCAAACCTAAATTTAGAGAGGGGAATTTCCGAAAAAGATATGGATTTTCAAAATACCTTTTATTTTTCAAAGAAAACAATTTCATACTTCTTTAAATTTGAAAAACATTTTTATTTAAAATGATCCTAGTAACTATTCATATTAAACATCATAAACTGAGCTTTGTATAAACCAAAGCTCTGATACCACTTTTGTAACGACCCGCCGTTCTGACCGCCCCCAGTCGGTAATTAAACCAACTTGAGACGTTCAAAATGACGGATTGTTATTCAGTTTATAGAGTTTAAACAGAATCAGCCATAGAAACACAGAATAATTATATTTCACATAATGAATTTTTGTACATATATCAGAGTTTATACAACGCATTAAATTTTAATACAGCGGAATATATCTTTTACAAGTACAAATTTTTTTCGAAAAGCTAAAGTGAAGCAATTTCCCCAACTCTCTCTAACTTCGCGGCCTGAAAATCTTCAAGCTGTAAAATACTCGGTCTGACCCGAGTATTACGTTCAAAAGAAAATAATACACAGGTCAGTCTAATTCAAACTCAGTTATTAGTGCATAGAGGCAATAATAATCAAACAACAATTAGACGACGGTCAAATATAAATTTACCTATCCGATCCTTTAACAAGAAATCGGATAACGGTAAATACAACACTTAACAGTGTTAAACAACAAATCAGTAGATTCAGATTATCAATGAGGATAGATGAAGGGATTCTTGATGAAGATAATTTAGAAAACAATCAAAATTTTCCTAAACGGCAATTAACAACAAAATCATCAAAATCGATTCAAAATATATTGAATTGGCAACATAAAACAATTTTCATCAAATAGAAAACATCAATTAAAACATTAGATTTGGTAGGTCTGCAGTACACACATGCGTATACGGCCTCGCCACATTTAAAATGTTAACTCTGTGTGGCTGCAGTTCATGCTTGCGTGTACTGCCTCGCCACAACAACATGTGAAATCATCTCAACATAGAACACTATCAGAAATCAAAGTTGCAGAGGTCAAGTCAGTGACTCAACACAGCTGCAACACCAAACCCATGCAACTAGGCAAGGTCGAAATGCAACTGTTTGCATATACTCAAGTAAACTCAAGAAAACAAGTTCCAAAACAACTTATTACTGCACACTTCAACAAGTGTAAAATTTCAAAAAAAAAATGAATCTGCGGCCATTACTTGGACACAAGGGCAACTGCAACAATAACGCAGCCACCACAAGATCACAATGCAACAAAAACTGTCTCGAAGCAAATTAGTCGAGACTATCAAAATTCAGTAAAATCAGAAGCAAGCTAAGATCAACGCATCAAAAAACCCAATCAAGACAGTGACAATAAGGCACTGTAAATACAAGGTAGGACTGCAACAACGATCTCAAAACAACTCAAAAGTTCCCAAAATAAATAGGGCAGCCAGTATTAGTGCACAAGGGCAACTGCAACCAAGATCTGCAGGTGCCACGAGTACACGAAGCACGAAGGCTCGAATGACCCAGTGCGTAAAGGAAGGGGTACAAACTACATGAAAACAGCTGAAAGAAGGTGAGAGCACCAAAAATATGGCACTACAACACACAAAACAAGATCAAAGTATATTTAATATAAAACAAACCAGAGTGACAACTCAGCATGTACAAGGCAACTGAGGATGCAACATGGAACTGTAAGGGACAACATGAAAAATGTTTGCATGCCCAAAAGGTCAGAGGCAATATAAATGCAAACAATGTCATATATGAAACAGTGGCAAATTGCACAAACAAGCACAAGTGTGCTCAGAGAATATGCAACATGAAAGACATGAAGGCAGTGAAGTGCTGACTAGAAACAGACTACAAAGGCATCATCAAGTTTGACATAAAGCAGTGCTACAGGTGGGCAGTGCAAATCAAAGTAACAAGCTATGGGATATGTGTGCAATTTCAACAATACATGCATACACAGTCAACATATATAATCAGGTGGCAACACTATATGAAGTGCACAACAGGTTCATAATTGTACTTATGTATATATACACACAGAAGAATCATCATTAACCAAGCATTCAAAGCATACTCATTTACAGGCAACTGATAGTTAACATTTATGTTTACAATATAAAGTTAATTACCTTAAAGTGAAGACAGAGAAGTTTTACTTGCAACTGTTTGATTTTTTTGAAAAGCAGTTTGAATTTGAAACTTTAGATTTTTAACAAGGTATACAATATGCAGTAATTTCATCACCCAAATGCCTAGAGAAAAGAATATATACAAATATCCACACAAATATATTAAGCATCCAAATATTAGCATGCAACAGATTTTAAAAACTTAAGTTATTTAAAAGTGTTACTCACAGTTTTTTTTTTCTTTTGAACTTTCAAACTCTAGCATGTCAAAATTTTAAAAACTCAAACAACAGGCTACAAGAATGCACAGTTAACTTGAATGAAAACATGGGTGCTAAACTGGAGTGCACACGATGTCAAAATAAAGGCCAAAGTGAACAAGATCAGTGTGAAGGCCGAAGTCAATATTAATTAATGGAATCACATAAACAAGTTAATGCCTATACAGCTGCAAGAAACTCAACAATTCATAATGCAGTAACATACTTACATGAATGGATATATACACAAAGCAAAGCAAGTTAAATATATATATATATATATATATATATATATCTATGCAGTTCAAAATCAAAATCCAATGTCAACAATATTTGGAACATACCCCGACAGTGGCCGAAGCCAATACACAAAAATGTCGAAGTCAGGAGAAGACATGAAAAAGTTTTAGCCAAGTTCTAGTGGTCCAGTGGTTTCGACATAGTGGATGTTGCTACATTGTGTTGTAGTGGCACCGGATCGATTCCCAGCGGCCACAATAATGAGACATAGTGCACGGCCACTTTAAAACCGGCTTAACCGAAGGCCAAGGCGACATAGTCTCCTTGGCCCCAAAGTTTTGTCCGCGGGCTTGGTTCGGTGGTGGGATGATGCGGCTCCCAAGTGGGAGGTTTGGGGTTTGAGTCCCACCTTGTGTGGGAGGAGAAACGACTTTTCACTTGGGAGGTATCCGGTTCATTTTCGCGCCTCCTGCCCCTAGCCAACCGAAAGGTCTGGCTGTTCGGAATAGTTGGTTGTGGCGGGCCTTCCGGCTATTCCCTAGGTTTACTGTTCAGGAATCGCTGGTCGGTAGTGATTGAACAGGTTTCCCTAGTTCAAAAAAAAAAGTTTTAGCCAGAAAATCATCAACTGGAACAATCCACAACAGTGATGTCTCAAATTCAAAGCATACTGGAATCGAGTCAACAGAGAAATTCGCGGACATAGTCAAACATCACAAAAATTCAAAGCCGAGAATTTCAGACCAAGTCAAGAAACCCAAACCGTGACTATCAAGTAGTATATACGAAAAATAACCGAATTTAAAAAGATCAGAAATTATCAACAATAAATAAAATCGAACTAAATCAGAAATCACGAAATCTAAAGTTCATAATCGCTGGAGTTATTGAATTAGATGTGAGTGAGGGGGATCACTCACCTTTCACCGAAGCGGTCGCGAAATTTGAAGCTGAAGCCCTAATTTGAAAAACCCTAGCTGTTGAAGAGGGGGACGAACGAAGATGAAGCCGCCGATATTTTTTTGTTTTTGTTTGCAAGGCGAAAGGAAATGGAGGAACGAACGAAAATTAAGGATCGGCAGCCATTTTTTTTCTCAAAGGAGTTTGATTTTTATGAAAAGGAAGGGGCTTCGTGTTTTAAGGAGAAGGGGAACGTGATTTTAGCGTGGGTTACGGCGAAATTTTTTGGGCTTGAGTTATGGCGTGGGTGAAGGCATGGTTTGAAGTGAAGGGTGCTGGTAAAAGTAAGGCAGTGTACTCTTTTTATTTTATTATACTATTATATATTTTTTTCAATTTAAATTCAATTTGTTTTGTATAATTATTTTCTTTACTTTGTTTTGTTTATTTTGTTGTTTGAATTTTTAACTACGTGTATTTCTTTATTTATTTTATATTGATTAAAATTTTATTCCTTTTTATTTTAAAAAAAAGAAAAATGTTATTTAAAACTAACCATCCTTTTATAAATTTACATAAATAATAATTCTTGTATCCAAATTATTTTTCTAAGTCATTAGTTTGAATTTAAATACAAATTTAACGTTCAATTTCAAACCCCAAAATCAAATTTAAATTTTTATTCAACTTTTTATAGATTAAATTTTAAAATTTAATCGTCAATTTCATAGTTATATTGGGAATTCAAACTAAACCATCATTCAAATATTTAAAATTAATTAAATATTCTCAATTTAAATTGTTCAAAATTCAGGGTTGTTACAGGGATATTCGATAATCTTAGTTTAATATTAAAGGAATTTATTTAAGATAAATAAATCTTATGAATACGTTTTATATACGAACTTTTATTAAGTGGATTTATAAAATGTGTTTTATAAAGGAAATTATGAGATATTAAATTTATAATATTTTTGAAAGGAAATACAATTGATTTTTGGAAAAGGAATAATAATAGTGTTATTTCTAAAAGAGGGCTTTTGCAAACGAAAATGATCTTATGATTAACTAATTCAAGTTGCTCGAAAGTAACTAAAAATGGGCAGGAGATGTGTTTAAGGTCTCTTAAGTATTCTCCTTCTTGTTAAGGAAATATGCAATATTACTGGTAGGACCCAGCTCTTTGGTATCATTTTTGAGTTACTCAATCAATATAATTTTCTAAAGTTAAAAAAGATAATGTGAATCAGTAATTGAAAAATTAATGGTTGTCAATTCTTATCAAAGTGTATTATCTTATTTGATAAGCATAGGTATGCTTTGATCTTTAAAGTAAATATTTAAAGTTAATAATAAATGGTTTTGGGTTTGTAATAAAAAATATTTTAGCGACATTTGTTTTTAAACACTTAAATGACACTTTGGAAGAAATCTTATGGGTATATTTGGATCTTTAATAATAGGATTTTAATGATAATAACAAGTATTAAAGTCTTTTATAAAAAAATGGAAAAATTATAATTAACTTGTTATGAAAAGAGAAGTTCATTTTAACAATGTTTTGGTAGTAATTATTTTAATCTCTTCGATTGTATTTTAAAATAAGTAAAACTTGTTAAATAAATTATGAATATACTTAAAGCAACTGAATAGGTATATGAATACTTTTATATATTGAAACTGTAAAGGTAAAGAGAATATATATATATATAAAGAAAGTTTTAATTAATAAAGGAGTGTTAAATTGATTAAGTAAGTTTTAACTAAATAAAAAATGTTTTCGCATTTGATATTAGTTAAAGGAAGTTTATGATAGTTTATCAATTTAATGAATTATTTTGAAAATGAGTTTTTTAGATACCATTGAGATATGTTTAGAGATGTATTATAATAAAAATATTATGTAATATAAATAAGTATTTCTATATAAAGTTTTTAAATTAAGAAATTATTTAAAGTATATATTTTATAAAGTATATTTTATAAATAAAGTGTGATTAGAAAAATAAAATTATGTTTGAGAAAGATAGATATCCTAATGTTTTGAAAATAAATAAATGGGAAAGTTATGTAATACAAAATAAGTTTAGAACTAAATATATAAGGAGATTTATTAACAAAGAAATTTCAAAGGAATTTTGAAATAAGAATTATAATGGCATTACTCCAAATTAAGGATAATCAATTTCTTTTGAAAAAAAGGATAGAAATATTTTGTGATAAAATATTTCAAAAGATAATAATAAAAAGATAAAATGGTTATTTATAAAAGAGTATCTTTATAAAAGTTTGAATAAAAGATGAAGGTTTTGTGAAATATTTTCATAAGAATTTAGGGAAGGTTAATAAATAAATATGAAGTATATGGATTATTTCATCATATGATTTAATCGAAGATTCGAGTGTAGAACTTTGATGTGTTTGAAACTTATCCAAAAGAGTATTTATCACTCGTTGTTGACGATAAAATTTATGAGGATTTAGGGTAGGCTACTTGATTTTTCTATCGTAATTGAGAGATATGCAAGGAGATGTCACAACCCATTTTTCCGTACCGATTTAAACCGACTTTGAACCACTCTCGTCAGCTAATCGAACGGAAAGACGGATAATGAAAGAAAGAAAGAAGATAGAAATAGAAAGAAGATAGAAGAAAGAGAATAAATCAGAATCTCACAGCGGAACGAATAATTTATAATATGAACAATCTTTACATGAAACCAAAACAATACCTTTATTTATATCATATACAAGTTTTACATCAGAATTACAATCATACAATTCAGACAGTTATATCAAATCTGTCTTTACAATCATAACCACACGACCCAAAACAGACCAAATAAAGTCATCTACGAGAATACGTCTCCTAATCCAGCTCCTTCTCCTGAAGCTTCCACTCTTCCAGTTAAACCTAGAATATGCTCGGTCTGACCCGAGCACAAAGGAAAACACCAAAGCCCGGGTCAGTCTGGTAAACCAGCGTGAGAAAACACAATCAACTTGATTATTAAATTTTGAAAATTCCCTTTGAAAACAAAAGCATCTCGTAAGACCGCGCCACAAATAAACATGTCGGGTTTTTACCTTACGATAGCTAAAACATTTTTTATGAAATCCTCTGATATTTTAATAGGGTCTAGATACAAATACTTATTAAAATAGCCGAAATTGTTACATTATTAAATTCCAGCTACTAGCCACCGAAGTGGGTAATACAAACAAAACTCGTACAAAGCTCGTAGGGAAAAATGGATTTCCAACTAATGACTAGGCACTGGGGTACCACCTGTCACAGTACGTGGTCTAGATCACAGTACCGAGGACTACTCCCTTCATCCCCTGCAACACAAGACCGGAATCACCTATGGGCAATTCCGAATAAGATCACCCCGCGGTTGGGATCAGCAACCGCACCACTAAGCCGAATAATAAAAGGGACCTCTAGACAGGGATGACCTTACTCTCCAGTGGGGGCTACCCACGAAGCCTTGCTGCATATCCCCTGATTTTCAGTCATTCCCGGTTGATGAGGCTTGAGGCTAAGCGTTACCTTTTTAGAACATATCCCTTAGAATGCTCATCGTCCTCCTGACGATGTTCTGAAAGCATTCGTCCATACAAGTCCGTTCCGGGTTCGAACGGAACCGAAGGCACTATTCCTACTACATCCATTTTGGAATCACCCTCAGGATTAGTAGCGAGTAGCCCTTGCACTTCACTGCTTCATCTCCGACTCCAAACTCTTGTCTTCATCCCGAAAACGTATTGTTGGATCGAAGTGGTTTTCGGATTACAAATCCGATCCCGGTCTCTTCGAAACAACATTCGCTATTTCCCGGTAAACTCAACCCCGGTTCTTTAGGAAATACTCCGACGAAATACAAGATCGGAGTTCACCTCCTAACCGTTAGTGGACGGGTCTCCTCATAATTCGTCCTAGAGAACAAACGAGTTTATACGTACGGTATAGCGCCTCGATTGGTAACCGTACCATATAGTTCTCGAGTCTCCTCTAGATATTTCCAAAGTCAGGTTTTGTCCAATTTTGATAGTCGGTTATTTAACTATCAAAGCAATCAATCAATACAACAAAGTTATTTCCCATTTCAACCATTAAACCTTGTTCACCTTTTAAAATCCAAGTGAATTATCATTTGTTTAAGAAAGCTTATTTCATTTGAAATATACATAAAACTGTTTCCTTTCAAAACATACTTATAAATTTCCAAATATATTTCCAAGTTTAAAAAAACAAATTATTCTTTACAAAAGTTATTCTAATTTATTATTCAAACTACTTTTATTAAAGAGATTTTATTTTTAAGAAAATGTACTTTAAATATTAATAAAAATTTTCTTCTAAAGAGTTATTACTAAATGAGTTAATACTTGAAAACAATTTATAAATTATAACTTAAAAATAAATTTCAAAGGTATAAATAAATATCCACTTTCAATATTCCAAATATTGATCAAATTTAAAAACATTTCTAAAAAAAATTATTATATTACTTAATTTTAAAACAAAGTTGATTGCATAAATCAATTTAAATCAAACAAGGCTTATCAGTCCAAACGGTACTTATCAATTCATACTTCACAAGGTCAGATATTCAAATCAATCTAATTCCAAAGATCGATTCACATTACATTCTTAATATAATTAACAGGCACATAACAGATATATGCAAGAACAACAGATTAGGGATTATCATTACTAGAACAATTATTCAAACATAATCAGATCAATGGCTTACATCCTACACAACAGATAGATTAATTATACAGCAGAAGGGTGTCGATTTCCGCCGCCCCAATGTCATCTAGTTTGAACAATGTAAATAAATGCAACTAATCAATTGGAATCATTTTCAATAATTTGGCCATAGGATTATTAAATAGCATCCATTCCCGATTAATAATTAGATCCTACCTAAACAAGCTATACAAGTTCTCAAATTAACTTCACAATGGATCATACGACGAAATAACGTTCGTCGAATACGAATCACTCATTCATAACATTAATTTATGAAATGATTTATAACTTAATATAACTTAAGGACTTGGATTTACTTCAAAGTATAAGTAATTATTTCCCCTTTATTATTTCAATTATATTTTGCTTCTTAATTAATCATCCTAGATTAATTATTTCTAATTACATTAAGTAATTAACTTTTTAATTAATTACACACATTAATTATTTTAAACATTTCAGCAATTAACCCTTAATTGCTTAATTAATTACATAATTATAATTAATTATTATAAATTAAAATCTTTAAGTACTTGATTAATTCAAACTTAATTTTAAATGATCTTCTAAATCATTTTACTTTACTTAATTTTACTCTTTAAATTAAATCAAATACGAATATCAATTTTACTTAATAACTATAATTAAGTATTAATATAAACAATTTTTAATATTAAAAACCCTTGTTTTTACTTAAATCTTAAATAGTATTCAAGATTGAGAATGTTGTTCAAATGATTCACATATCATAATTGTTAAATGTGAAAGCCATGCAAATTGAAAACTTTTATATACCAATTTATATAAAATAAAAGAATTTATTTTAAACAACCGAACCCTTGATCAATCAGCCAAAAGCATCATGCTCGACCCACAAACAAGCCCAATATCTCCAAGCCGATAAAACACAACCCAGTATAAAAAAAAAACAAGCAAACCAGTTGGGCCGAAGCCCAACATCCCAAAATCTTTCCACTACAACTCGTCCTACCTACAGCCGAATCCACTCTCATACTCATCTTCCCCAACACTTCGCTGAACCAACTTCCCACACCAGAAAATTTGAGCCGATCCATCATCTCCGTGAATTACAAAACAGAGTCAATCCAAAATCATCTTATCATGCTAAACAAACCTGAATGCTAATTATTGACCATCATCCCTTACCTCTAACACTTTGCCGAACAATCCCCAAATCGATTGAAGATGCGTGCACAGATACACGTGCACGTGCACCGCCGAACCTCGGCCAACCTTAAGTCGCGATGTTCCCAACAACTCCACAACATCGGTCGAATGCTTAAAAGCAATACGACGAAACAATCAACTCCGGCAATCTCAAATTGAACTGCAGGCCGCAACTTCCCAGACCGAAACACATACATCACCCACACTAATTCCTCAATTGCTTCCACAATCAACCACTATGACGAATATCAACCACCCCTATCGAATGCTGACACATACAGCAATCTATGAGCCAAATTTCGTATCTTTCAATCTTCCCTTTGCTCCTCAAATCCACCGTGAAGTACACAGTACTTCGACATCCCTTAAAACCCTAAAATTCATTCACCTACCAAATCAAAAGCCAAATCAAACAAACGACCACGGTCACCATCTTCCCCAAGTCACCCAGCATCCTCCAGCATTGGCCGCACCACCCCACGACGATTAAATTGTCGGGAATTAATTTTTGAACAAAAAAGGTTCAAACCCAAATTTCTTACAAACTAGGTGATTAAAAATCACAATTCAACCTCTAAAAATCCTATTTTTATCAGAGAAACTAACATGCATGCTTGAATCTTCGATTTAAACAATTTGAATTTTCATAAAAATTCGACTTTTACAGTAAAATTCAATGCATATGAACTATACAGCATAAAAACTTAAATAATATATTTTAACTTAAGGTATGCTAGTAAATAAACAAACTTGCAGTTCACAATATCTTCAAATTCAAGCTAAATCAACAGAATGGAATTTTAGAAGTAAAGTTAAGCATGGTATTTACTGAACAGAGCATGCATAATATTTCAATTCGAAAACTACCTATTTTCTCACCTTAAACATTTGCTTTCAGATGCCCTTTAAAACTTGATGTTGAGTTCCTTGATTCTTTTTAAAAACTTGAAGTTGAATTTCAAAAAAAAACTTGCTTCCAGGTAGCTAGAGATTTCTTCAAGATCTTCCTTCCTTTTAGTTTCCAAATTTTTGTTTACAGAACACTTCCAGATTTTGATTACAGAGCAAAATTTAACTTGTAGAAATTTTTTCCAAGTGCTGCCATTTCTTTATTTATGTTTTGATATTTTAAAAAAAAAAAAATGTGAACTGACGATTCTTTGAGGCTGAAGCAATATATTTTTTTTAACCAGAGAAGATTTTGAAAGGAAACTTGAATGATTATGTTGTATTCTCAGATTTTAAAAATGCCAAGTGTAAGACATGTTTGCTGATCAAATTTTATCTCAATTTACCCAATGTTTACTAAATACAAAACTGTTCTTACTTGTTTGATTCATGTTTTGGTTAGCCTGATCCTTTGTTTACTTCCAGTGAATGTTTTGAAATCTTTCTAATACTATATACATTATATAAACTATAAAATGTTCAATGTAAATATAACTATGAAGTTAGAAATCCAAAGTTAGTTTTTTTTTTTTTACAGACCAGCTACACATAGTTTTAATTAGAATAATTTAGTTTACTTGTTATTCTTTGTTAATCTGCACTTACATTTACAGTAGAAAGTTTTGGGGTTCATTACTTATTGTATTGTTTATATATGCCTTACCATATTAAACTATATTTAAGGTTTCATCAGTCCATACTTAAGATTGATCAAGAAGAAATGTAATTGTCACTTTTACATTTTAAACAAAAATAAGAATTTAATTAATAAGACTTAAGGCATGTATTCTCATATGTTTTTAAAATAAAGGCGATGAATAAATCAATTAAAATAACACCCCTTTTTAAATTAATACTCTTTAATAAATATATTGTTATTTTAAACAAAATGAGATAAAATAACATTTATATTTTCATACAATTCAAACCAATGAAGCTTAAATAAAAATAAGATCTATACCATAGATTAAATAAATCAAGTCACTCTCCTCTCTATAATTTATAACTTCAAACAACTAAGTTTCATAAATATTTATGTATAAATAGTTTCTCTTATTTAATTTAGTAAATTTTTTATACACACCAATTTATAACATTTTCTCAATTAACTATTATGAATTTTCTTTTTACTTTACTACGAATCTTTCACTTAATTTCATTACATAAAAAATTTATCATTTTATTATGAAAGAATATTTGGTTTTCAATAAATTTTAGATTTTCTATTATATATTCAACTTTAGAATAAATATATATTTATCTTTAAAACACATATGCATTAAAGAAATTTTATTTAAATCAAATTAATAACTTAATATAATTTTGAAAACTCAAGTTATATTGATTTTAGAAAAAAAAAACAAATTTTATATAATGATAAATCATTGATTAATGGAAATATTGTATATTAATATACAATATCATTGAATATTATAAATAATATTCACAACTCGGGATGTTCAAAAATCCCGGGTCGTTACATACCTTCCCCCTTAAAAAGAATTTCGTCCCCGAAATTCCATAGTTAAGCTAGTCCACTGTCAACAAAATAGATCAATAACCACTCGAACTAAACTGGTAAACATAAAAATTCACATGGTATATCAAAATATACATTACATTGAGCACTATCCAAAACATTCCTACAAATGTTATCACCATTCATTAACCATACATAAATACACATATATGTAACTATCCTACCAAATACTTAACATCCATGACGTCCATGGGTCAAAACACAACCAAAAACTACAAACATAAAAAGGAGAATACCATCTAACTCCTTCTACGGACTTCCTCTATCAGAGTCCTCCCCCTCTGGTCCGGATAACTCCCTAACTTCTTTATCATTATCAGGAACTTGTCCCACTTCTGGATTAGGACCTACAACAACTGGTCCCTCAACAGCTTCAACTATATTCCAAAGAAAAGCATCATCGACCTCAGAATCGGAATCTTCTTCTACCTCGAATTCCTCCTCATCATTGAATTCCTCTTCTTCTTCGACTTCAAATTCTTCTTCGTCGTCGAAGTCTTCCTCTGGTTCTTCCTGATAAGGCTGAGGCTGAGGCTGCTGCTGCGGCTGCTGCTGAGGCTGTGGCTGAGGCTGAGACTGAGGCTGCTCAACCGGTTCTCCAGATGCTTCTGGCTCTTCCTCATACAAAGATGGTTCATTAAGTCTCGCCTTAATCCTTCTGACCTCGTCCAAATTACCCTCTCTCCTAGCTCGAGCCAAAGCTCCACCACGAAGAATAATACGGGTTCTCTATAATCAAACCAAGTCTCAAAAAAATGAGTTCCTAAGGTTTATAATTCTATTGGCTAAGAAGTTTATCAAAATTTATACTTCCAATTTATTCTACCTCTTTGAATTCTCATTATCCAATATTTTATAAAACCATCCTTTCAAAATAATCCAAGTGTATATATATTTGAAAAGTAATTATAGGTAGGAAAATATCCATACTCATCCCTAATGGTTATTCACCTTTGATTAACTCCATTCAGTAATTAACTACCCTTCATTACCTTACCCAAAATAAATAAATTACTCATTAATTAATTTTCCTCAAATTAATCCCTTGATTAATTTACAAAGTAGTTATACTCAAATTACTCTCATCAACAAATTACTTCAATTAATTACATTCAGTAACTATCCATTAATTACTTTTCTAAGTAATTTCTCTTCATTCAGTTACATTAAGTAATTATCTCCAAATGATTATTCTAAATTAATTAAACTGAATTAACTAACTTAGTCTAATCAAATTAAACTCAATTAATCACAATAAGCAATTAATGCCTTAATTAATTCCATAAGTAGTTATACTTAACAATTTATACAAATGATTATCTTTTAAATTAATTTATCTATTTAATAATTAAGATTAATCATATTATTCAATCATCACATAATTCCTAGTTAATGACCTTCATTAACTATTTAATAGTTCTTTTTAATTGTAATTTATCTCTAATCACTGGATTAATTAAGTGTTAAATGTAACCCAATTAATCTTTGCTTATTTGGTTAATTAATTTTATCTTTAAAGAGTGGAAAATTTCCTAAAAATTTACCATTAAAACTTTTCAAATATCAATTTAAGAGTTTTTCAAATTTTCTCTTGTAAATAAAATTTATTAAGTATATGTTTTCCATAGATTCAAACTCTAAAGGGTTCAATTTCTAAGGGTATACTCTAGTCAAAAGGACCATTCTATGCATATACTTAAGGTTGTTAGCTAAGACCACACAGAATCCAGATGATAAATTATTATCATCATAACCTACTCAATTCAAATTCCATATATATATTTAAAAATAATCATATCTTTTATATGGAAAATATATTTGGGTAAATTTATTTCATCTACCCCTTTTTAAAACAATATTGTGTCCACTGGCCTAGTTCAAGTGTTTAGAGATTCCTATCAATAACGTTAGCTACTCGCATTGACCAGAATCCATATGCCACTTAACCGATCAATTAACACAATATAAAACCATTTTATACAACTAACAAATACGCTCTCTCGTATATATATATACACACTCAAACTCAACAGGTTGCTATAGACTCTATTCCTAATAAGCGACCTACTCGAACCTAGGTATTCACTCAACCTAGGCTCTGATACCACAATGTCACAACCCATTTTTCCGTACCGATTTAAACTGACTTTGAACCACTCTTGTCAGCTAATCGAATGGAAAGACGGATAATGAAAGAAAGAAAGAAGATAGAAATAGAAAGAAGATAGAAATAGAAAGAAGATAGAAGAAAGAGAATAAATCAGAATCTCACAGCGGAACGAATAATTTATAATATGAACAATCTTTACATGAAACCAAAACAATACCTTTATTTATATCATATACAAGTTTTACATCAGAATTACAATCATACAATTCAGACAGTTATATCAAATCTGTCTTTACAATCATAACCACACGACCCAAAACAGACCAAATAAAGTCATCTACGAGAATACGTCTCCTAATCCAGCTCCTTCTCCTGAAGCTTCCACTCTTCCAGTTAAACCTAGAATATGCTCGGTCTGACCCAAGCACAAAGGAAAACACCAAAGCCCGGGTCAGTCTGGTAAACCAGCGTGAGAAAACACAATCAACTTGATTATTAAATTTTGAAAATTCCCTTTGAAAACAAAAGCATCTCGTAAGACCGCGCCACAAATAAACATGTCGGGTTTTTACCTTACGATAGCTAAAACATTTTTTATGAAATCCTCTGATATTTTAATAGGGTCTAGATACAAATACTTATTAAAATAGCCGAAATTGTTACATTATTAAATTCCAGCTACTAGCCACCGAAGTGGGTAATACAAACAAAACTCGTACAAAGCTCGTAGGGAAAAATGGATTTCCAACTAATGACTAGGCACTGGGGTACCACCTGTCACAGTACGTGGTCTAGATCACAGTACCGAGGACTACTCCCTTCATCCCCTGCAACACAAGACCGGAATCACCTATGGGCAATTCCGAATAAGATCACCCCGCGGTTGGGATCAGCAACCGCACCACTAAGCCGAATAATAAAAGGGACCTCTAGACAGGGATGACCTTACTCTCCAGTGGGGGCTACCCACGAAGCCTTGCTGCATATCCCCTGATTTTCAGTCATTCCCGGTTGATGAGGCTTGAGGCTAAGCGTTACCTTTTTAGAACATATCCCTTAGAATGCTCATCGTCCTCCTGACGATGTTCTGAAAGCATTCGTCCATACAAGTCCGTTCCGGGTTCGAACGGAACCGAAGGCACTATTCCTACTACATCCATTTTGGAATCACCCTCAGGATTAGTAGCGAGTAGCCCTTGCACTTCACTGCTTCATCTCCGACTCCAAACTCTTGTCTTCATCCCGAAAACGTATTGTTGGATCGAAGTGGTTTTCGGATTACAAATCCGATCCCGGTCTCTTCGAAACAACGTTCGCTATTTCCCGGTAAACTCAACCCCGGTTCTTTAGGAAATACTCCGACGAAATACAAGATCGGAGTTCACCTCCTAACCGTTAGTGGACGGGTCTCCTCATAATTCGTCCTAGAGAACAAACGAGTTTATACGTACGGTATAGCGCCTCGATTGGTAACCGTACCATATAGTTCTCGAGTCTCCTCTAGATATTTCCAAAGTCAGGTTTTGTCCAATTTTGATAGTCGGTTATTTAACTATCAAAGCAATCAATCAATACAACAAAGTTATTTCCCATTTCAACCATTAAACCTTGTTCACCTTTTAAAATCCAAGTGAATTATCATTTGTTTAAGAAAGCTTATTTCATTTGAAATATACATAAAACTGTTTCCTTCAAAACATACTTATAAATTTCCAAATATATTTCCAAGTTTAAAAAAACAAATTATTCTTTACAAAAGTTATTCTAATTTATTATTCAAACTACTTTTATTAAAGAGATTTTATTTTTAAGAAAATGTACTTTAAATATTAATAAAAATTTTCTTCTAAAGAGTTATTACTAAATGAGTTAATACTTGAAAACAATTTATAAATTATAACTTAAAAATAAATTTCAAAGGTATAAATAAATATCCACTTTCAATATTCCAAATATTGATCAAATTTAAAAACATTTCTAAAAAAAATTATTATATTACTTAATTTTAAAACAAAGTTGATTGCATAAATCAATTTAAATCAAACAAGGCTTATCAGTCCAAACGGTACTTATCAATTCATACTTCACAAGGTCAGATATTCAAATCAATCTAATTCCAAAGATCGATTCACATTACATTCTTAATATAATTAACAGGCACATAACAGATATATGCAAGAACAACAGATTAGGGATTATCATTACTAGAACAATTATTCAAACATAATCAGATCAATGGCTTACATCCTACACAACAGATAGATTAATTATACAGCGGAAGGGTGTCGATTTCCGCCGCCCCAATGTCATCTAGTTTGAACAATGTAAATAAATGCAACTAATCAATTGGAATCATTTTCAATAATTTGGCCATAGGATTATTAAATAGCATCCATTCCCGATTAATAATTAGATCCTACCTAAACAAGCTATACAAGTTCTCAAATTAACTTCACAATGGATCATACGACGATATAACGTTCGTCGAATACGAATCACTCATTCATAACATTAATTTATGAAATGATTTATAACTTAATATAACTTAAGGACTTGGATTTACTTCAAAGTATAAGTAATTATTTCCCCTTTATTATTTCAATTATATTTTGCTTCTTAATTAATCATCCTAGATTAATTATTTCTAATTACATTAAGTAATTAACTTTTTAATTAATTACACACATTAATTATTTTAAACATTTCAGCAATTAACCCTTAATTGCTTAATTAATTACATAATTATAATTAATTATTATAAATTAAAATCTTTAAGTACTTGATTAATTCAAACTTAATTTTAAATGATCTTCTAAATCATTTTACTTTACTTAATTTTACTCTTTAAATTAAATCAAATACGAATATCAATTTTACTTAATAACTATAATTAAGTATTAATATAAACAATTTTTAATATTAAAAACCCTTGTTTTTACTTAAATCTTAAATAGTATTCAAGATTGAGAATGTTGTTCAAATGATTCACATATCATAATTGTTAAATGTGAAAGCCACGCAAATTGAAAACTTTTATATACCAATTTATATAAAATAAAAGAATTTATTTTAAACAACCGAACCCTTGATCAATCAGCCAAAAGCATCATGCTCGACCCACAAACAAGCCCAATATCTCCAAGCCGATAAAACACAACCCAGTATAAAAAAAAACAAGCAAACCAGTTGGGCCGAAGCCCAACATCCCAAAATCTTTCCACTACAACTCGTCCTACCTACAGCCGAATCCACTCTCATACTCATCTTCCCCAACACTTCGCTGAACCAACTTCCCACACCAGAAAATTTGAGCCGATCCATCATCTCCGTGAATTACAAAACAGAGTCAATCCAAAATCATCTTATCATGCTAAACAAACCTGAATGCTAATTATTGACCATCATCCCTTACCTCTAACACTTTGCCGAACAATCCCCAAATCGATTGAAGATGCGTGCACAGATACACGTGCACGTGCACCGCCGAACCTCGGCCAACCTTAAGTCGCGATGTTCCCAACAACTCCACAACATCGGTCGAATGCTTAAAAGCAATACGACGAAACAATCAACTCCGGCAATCTCAAATTGAACTGCAGGCCGCAACTTCCCAGACCGAAACACATACATCACCCACACTAATTCCTCAATTGCTTCCACAATCAACCACTATGACGAATATCAACCACCCCTATCGAATGCTGACACATACAGCAATCTATGAGCCAAATTTCGTATCTTTCAATCTTCCCTTTGCTCCTCAAATCCACCGTGAAGTACACAGTACTTCGACATCCCTTAAAACCCTAAAATTCATTCACCTACCAAATCAAAAGCCAAATCAAACAAACGACTACGGTCACCATCTTCCCCAAGTCACCCAGCATCCTCCAGCATTGGCCGCACCACCCCACGACGATTAAATTGTCGGGAATTAATTTTTGAACAAAAAAGGTTCAAACCCAAATTTCTTACAAACTAGGTGATTAAAAATCACAATTCAACCTCTAAAAATCCTATTTTTATCAGAGAAACTAACATGCATGCTTGAATCTTCGATTTAAACAATTTGAATTTTCATAAAAATTCGACTTTTACAGTAAAATTCAATGCATATGAACTATACAGCATAAAAACTTAAATAATAAATTTTAACTTAAGGTATGCTAGTAAATAAACAAACTTGCAGTTCACAATATCTTCAAATTCAAGCTAGATCAACAGAATGGAATTTTAGAAGTAAAGTTAAGCATGGTATTTACTGAACAGAGCATGCATAATATTTCAATTCGAAAACTACCTGTTTTCTCACCTTAAACATTTGCTTTCAGATGCCCTTTAAAACTTGATGTTGAGTTCCTTGATTCTTTTTAAAAACTTGAAGTTGAATTTCAAAAAAAAACTTGCTTCCAGGTAGCTAGAGATTTCTTCAAGATCTTCCTTCCTTTTAGTTTCCAAATTTTTGTTTACAGAACACTTCCAGATTTTGATTACAGAGAAAAATTTAACTTGTAGAAATTTTTTCCAAGTGCTGCCATTTCTTTATTTATGTTTTGATATTTTAAAAAAAAAAAAAAATGTGAACTGACGATTCTTTGAGGCTGAAGCAATATATTTTTTTTAACCAGAGAAGATTTTGAAAGGAAACTTGAATGATTATGTTGTATTCTCAGATTTTAAAAATGCCAAGTGTAAGACATGTTTGCTGATCAAATTTTATCTCAATTTACCCAATGTTTACTAAATACAAAACTGTTCTTACTTGTTTGATTCATGTTTTGGTTAGCCTGATCCTTTGTTTACTTCCAGTGAATGTTTTGAAATCTTTCTAATACTATATACATTATATAAACTATAAAATGTTCAATGTAAATATAACTATGAAGTTAGAAATCCAAAGTTAGTTTTTTTTTTTACAGACCAGCTACACATAGTTTTAATTAGAATAATTTAGTTTACTTGTTATTCTTTGTTAATCTGCACTTACATTTACAGTAGAAAGTTTTGGGGTTCATTACTTATTGTATTGTTTATATATGCCTTACCATATTAAACTATATTTAAGGTTTCATCAGTCCATACTTAAGATTGATCAAGAAGAAATGTAATTGTCACTTTTACATTTTAAACAAAAATAAGAATTTAATTAAATAAGACTTAAGGCATGTATTCTCATATGTTTTTAAAATAAAGGCGATGAATAAATCAATTAAAATAACACCCCTTTTTAAATTAATACTCTTTAATAAATATATTGTTATTTTAAACAAAATGAGATAAAATAACATTTATATTTTCATACAATTCAAACCAATGAAGCTTAAATAAAAATAAGATCTATACCATAGATTAAATAAATCAAGTCACTCTCCTCTCTATAATTTATAACTTCAAACAACTAAGTTTCATAAATATTTATGTATAAATAGTTTCTCTTATTTAATTTAGTAAATTTTTTATACACACCAATTTATAACATTTTCTCAATTAACTATTATGAATTTTCTTTTTACTTTACTACGAATCTTTCACTTAATTTCATTACATAAAAAATTTATCATTTTATTATGAAAGAATATTTGGTTTTCAATAAATTTTAGATTTTCTATTATATACTCAACTTTAGAATAAATATATATTTATCTTTAAAACACATATGCATTAAAGAAATTTTATTTAAATCAAATTAATAACTTAATATAATTTTGAAAACTCAAGTTATATTGATTTTAGAAAAAAAAACAAATTTTATATAATGATAAATCATTGATTAATGGAAATATTGTATATTAATATACAATATCATTGAATATTATAAATAATATTCACAACTCGGGATGTTCAAAAATCCCGGGTCGTTACAGGAGAACTAAAGTTCTAATCAGAAAACCTGGCCAGAGTCCACACTAATGGATCGGGGGACCAATACTGGTTCGGAAATAAAGCTGTGGATCCGAACAGAAGATCGAATCAGATATTGTGTACATGTGACCTATGTACATTGTACAGGTAAAAGTTTAAAAATAAATATTTTGGGCAAAACCTTTGGGTTTTTGTTTTGAGTAATTTCGGAGACGAAATTCTTTTAAGGGGGAAGTATGTAACAACCCAAAATTTGACCACCTAACATTTATAGTGATTTTAAGTATAAAATATATAAGATTTTATGATTGGAATAATATTAGATAGGATTTGGAAATAGAAATAAACGTAAAAATCGGAACATTTGCTTATATCGACAAAAGTGACAAAAAGTTGATTTCAGAAAAGTAAGTTTTAATGGTTAAATAAATTATTTTAATTAATTTATAAGTGTTTATATTTTTAAATAGCATTATACAAATTTATTTTTAAATTTTGATTACATAAATAAATAGTTTAACTATGACATCAAAATGTAGCCGTAAAACATTTTGTCGAAAAACAACATTTTATCGAATAAAAGTTGTCGCAGCGTTGTTGCACCTGTATTAACATGTTTTAGCTTATATATTACATATTTTAATAACTAAAAATGTTTACTTTTATTAGTTATGATTAGGAAACTTTTAGAATATAATTAACAAAAGTAAGTCAAAAAAAAGTCAAAAAGTAAACATCACATCAAAATCAAACCAAATCTTCTCTTTAGCCACTTTTCCATCCAAATACATTTTCTTCGTTCTTAAGTGACTATGACATAAAATAAGAAGTGATAAGTGTTGACAAAGTAAGGTTACTTTAAAATTAAGTAAGGTTATTTAAAGGGATATTTTAGTAACTTACTACTTCATTTTTCCATATGAATATACATATTCATCCTTCTCATTTTCTCATACAAATCATTCTTTTCTTCTTCTTCCTTTAATCTATGTTAATGGCTACTTCTTCTCTTCTTTTCCTTATTAACTTTTCTTAAAATAATATTAAACCAACTCCAAACTCCACCAAATTTTGTCAAAGTTCTTATATCATCATTGAAACCTGGTTTAGCATCTAAGAAGTGAGGAAATGTCGGATCAAGAGGTGGAATAGGGGGAGGCCGAAGCAATTGAGGTGGGAGGAGCAAGTTAGAAAGCTCCGGTGCAAGAACAAAAGATGGAAGTGCCACCCATTTCATTCCATGGAAACAGAAGGACGTTTAAAGTATTGCAGAAGCTCTATCGAATTTTCGAGAGTTTGGAAGAAGAGATTGATAGAATAAAGCAAAGAGGAATGGAGTAGAAGTTGATTAGTTGAAGCTTATGTGAAGTTTTGTTAGTAAGAATGTTGGTAGGAAGTTTGGTTGGATTTTGTTGAGAACTCCTAAATTACTACATTTTATTTTGAATGATGAAATGATGTTTGTAAATGGATGTTTAATATGCTTTTATCATTAAGTTTGGTTTTTTCATATGAATGTTGAAAATATATGCAAGTCAGGAATATATACATCGATAAACACAAAAGAAAATCACTTTCCATGAATTAATGAAATGGTGTACATGGAAGTGTTAAACCTCTTAAAATGGTTAAAATGTATTTGAAATGTTTTGTAAACATTTAAAAGTGCATTGGTGAATCTTGAAAAGAAATAGAAAATTTGGTTAAAAATAAGCGTGTCGCATAATGGTAGTTCGCGATTCCATGCTATAAAAGTCAAACAATTGTAAAAGTTGGAAAATAGCTCTGAATTCTTCGACGTAAGAATTTTTCGAACTATTATATCCACAGTTTTCCAACTAAGTAAGAAAATCGAGATTTTGATAAGTAGATTTGGAATATGAGTAAAATAAGTTTTGAAAAAAATCCCAAATTTGTGGTTTGAAATCCGAAACTAGATTTCTTTAAAAATGATGTTTGAAAATGTTTAAAAATGTGCATTAAATCTTATAAATCTTTTAAAATGTTCTAAAAGTGATTTGAATAATAAAAATGTATTTTCAAATAATAAAATGTCGTTTCGATAAATATAGCTTAAAAGCACTTTCCGCGGCACTTTTTCGTAGCACTTTTGTATAACTTTTGAAATATAGTTTTAAACTTATCGATTCTTATCCAAATCTTTTATAAATGTTTTGAATGATTAATGAAGTGCTTTAAAGGTAATTTTAAGGATTTATGAAGTGGTTAAAGTGTTTTATTGAATTAGAGTCAATCAAATAACTTGACCACCTTATGAATGTTAAAGAGATAGTGTTTAGGCTTGATTTTGGAAAACCAGTTTCTTGCTTTTCTTGGCTATCCGAACTGGCTTGATGGATGGGATAGTGAATTTGATTTACTCGGATCAAATTTTCTAAAAAATAAAGAATAAGGATTTTTAAGATTTAAACAACTTGGATTTTATAGAGATGACCTTCTTGCACTCGGTGTTAAAGCCCGAAGAGGAAACTCGTACTATTCGTGGAATTTAAAAGGTGATTTCGCCGTTATTCCCTCTATGGTATTTTTTGAATACGGGGATTGATATTAAGCAGAATTAGATGATTTCCATAGATTCAGCTCACTTAATATTTATTAGTTTTGGATTAATATCCTAGATAACATGTTTTTAACTCAATCTAAATTGAGAGTTTTTAATTAAGAAATCTTTGTTAAGTTTTAAGTAAAATGATTTGGAATTAATTTAAATCCTATATTTAAAAGTTATTGGTTTGGATTTATAGTAAATGATGTTTTGATTAACATTGTTTTTATTCGATGTTAAAAGATGTGATTTGGAAATCTTTGTTAAGATTTAAATAAAGGATTTATAATATTTTCAGAATAAAGGATGAAATGATTTGGAATGTAAAAAGTGTAACATCCCGCCTTTTCGCACACTTTAAACTGACACACATGACGATTCAAACCATACGGAAGGGCGGATTGTTATGGGGTAAATAAGAAAAACAGAGAAGAAATAAAACAAAACAGAATCTCACAGCGGAAGGATAAAATGTAATAATCAAATATACAGTTCATGAAACTGTTTTACAAAATATTTTATTTTACTTGTACAATGAATATCAGAGTTACCCAAACCAATACTATCAATGCAGCGGAATTAAATGGTGTAGTGAAATAATATAGTAGATACTAGTAATACAAATCTTTGTCTTCGTCCTCCAGAGCTAAATCCTCAAATCCTGAAATGCTCGGACTGACCCGAGCAAATTTGAAAAGACAAAAACACTCGAGTCAGAACTAAAAGATCTTATGTGAGTAAAATTAACAGAAATAAATATGAGTACAGTAACTCAAGAGATGCTCGGGATTTACATCTCCTAAGGGTCCGTTAAACTATTTACTATGTAGTATATTGCGCTATTATAATAATGTCTATTTATAAAATAAACTTACTTTTTAATAGCGTTAAGGCGTTACCCATATAGCTTAACACAGAATATATTCCCAAAGTCTATACAGTACCGTAATCTCCCCCGTAATGGGCGTCGTCAGAGGGCACTCCATAGGTATGGTACAAAACAAAACTCGTAGTAAAGGCTCGGTATGGTAGGTGACACGGCACAACTAGGCAATGTCAGGGTAGATATACCAATTGCTATCCGGGCTGGTGGAAACGCGCAGCGCGCAGCTGCCGCCCACCTCGAACAAACTCCCCCGAAATCAAAAATAAAAGTGGCCACTGAATCAATCCAAAGTCAAAGTATAATATCGAAGAGGAGTGTCCGATCAGAGGAATGACCTCATTGGCCCGAGAATCGCTCCTGTTTTAGCCACCTTATGCCAACTCACGGGAGTCGGGTCCACGTATTTACCTTACAGGAAACGCCGCCGCCAACCTACTTCATTCTGGAATCTCCACCATGTACACGGTTAGTCAAAGTTGTTTTCGGTATCGACAGAGAGTATGTCCGTATCCGATCTTGGTCTTTTTGCCCACCAATCGTTATTATAACACCGCGGTCATTTAAAATAGTTTATACTTTAAAACCAGAATAAAAATTCCATTTCAAAACTATGAATACGATATCATCTTAGAACCCAAAACAATATGATATCATTTTATCCAAATATATTTCTTTTCCAAAATCATACTGCTTTAAAATTTAAAATATCTGGAAACCAAATATTTGACTTATACTTTCAAAGCATAATATTTCGAAATTCATATATTTTAAAACCAGAACTTCTAAAACTTGAATGGTTTGGATATTCAACGGTATATAAAATAATGGTTTGACTTTAAGGTTACTTTGTAAAGAAAATAATTTCCATGGCTTTACAAATATATTTATATATTTAAAGTCTAAACCAAAATTTAAATATCACTTTCAAGTTCCAAAACCACTTCAATTTCTATATATATATATATATATATATATATATATATCCATTTGGAGTATTAATATTTCAAAACTAAAGTTGGAATTTATTCCTTCAACCAAATTAAATGTTTTATTATTTAGTCTTGAATATTTACATAAAAATCCATAAATAAAACTCCAATTTCTAGCAATTAAATATTTTCTTCAATTAAATTATACTAGAATAATCATTTTAAATTTATCTTGGAAGTTGTGAGTGGGTTAAAACACTCACCTTTTGAATTTAAATCGAATTTAAATTCAATTTAAACTCAAAAATCCAACGGTCTCCAAATCTGTCCAAACCAGCGTCATCAGATCCGGAATTTAAATACGATCCTAACAAAAGAAATTTCGCGCGAAACGGGTAACGTATGAAAAAGTTGTTCAATTTTAATGAGTTGAAACAAAAATTAAATAAAACAAAATTAAACAACAACCTAATTAAAGCTTGCCACGTCATAAAGCTTCTTCTCAACTCACGTATGCTCCTCCAGGGAATGAACCCATTTCAACGCACGCCCTCCCCATCTTTGACCGTGCCTTTAGACCGCCCCAGGCCACCAGATGGTGACGCGCCTCCACCATTACGACTTCCCTAGCCGAGCTCTCCAATACCCAGAAACCAATTTGCAAATAGTCGCTCCAAATCAAAATGCCGAAATTGACTTAGGTTTCGAATTTCTTGATTTTGACCGCGATTTGCCGCTGACTCGAGTATCGATTTCGAAAACAGAGACTGCGCGTAGATTCGTATGGATGAAATCTACAACATATATTTTTTTTGGAATTTTTCTGAGATGTTTGAATTTTAATTTGAAATTTGAATAGAAATAGATCTAGCCTTGCATCCATTTGAGGAGGAGAAGGAATTGAAGAAAAGAACGTACAGACAAATGATAGAAGATGGAGGCTAGGGTTTTTTTGTTCGTCTATTTATAGATAGATCGCAAAAGAATAGCTATGCATGAATTTTAACGTGCAAACGGAAGTGGTCCCAAAAGATAAATAATATTAATTACACACGTTACGGATTTAGGAAATAAATAAATTCCTTATCATTTACATTTTATTTTAACGTATATACAAATGTAAATCTAGACGTTTCGTTTACGTTTCAAAATATATCCACAATTTTATTAATTTCCAAATTGATCTAAACAAATTTAGATGTAAATTAAAAGCTGATAAGTCTATCCATTGCAGTATTAATTTCTCCACTTCCTTATATTTAGAAATTATAAATTAAGTTTTCAAAAACCTATTTTTGATTTTCAAACTTTTATATACTCATCTTTTACCAATAATAAGGATGCATTAACATTTGTTCATGATTTCACCTTATTATCCTCAACTTCCATTTTAATTTTCAATAATTACAATTGTTGAATGTTGATACTTAAATTAAATTATACATCTTGCTTTCTATAATCTATATCAACAAATGGTCCAATTATAAATAGAATTAGCATTAACTTCATCTTATAGGATTAACTACTCCAATTGCAAAACAAATCTATGCTAATTGCACGATTTAAGTCAATTTTGTAATTGAGTCTACATTAAACGTTAAAAATTATAAATTGGAACCTCAATAAATTCGCTTATTGATTTAAAATCTTTCTATTCAGTAAATAGACATTTTATGGGTATAAATAACATTTGAATTATAACACATGTCATTAGTGCATGCTTCATTTCTTATAAACTCCCCTTTATTAACTAGAACACATTAACCAAAACAAAATAATTAATTTAGATTTATTTCAATCGATTGCCATTCTTAACTTCACATACTCAAAAAGGTTAACCTAAATAATTGTTACCCTTTTACATTCAAATTCACTTACAACCATCATTACAACAATGTTGCCATAGATTTAGATTTAATTAAATAAATTAGATAAATGGGTAAAGTTTTGTAATTATCACTAATGCCAAATATATATGCATTAATTACTACTTATTATTATGAATTCATTTATTAATTTACTAGTTGCCTTTGTCTTCTTATATCCTATTTACTACCAATCTTTCTATTTAGTTATAGTTTATCAATATATATATACCTAGGCAAATCAAGTTCTTGTCTTTTCTGTTATTTCAATTAAATCGGGTATGCACAAATAAATTGTTTATAACTTATTCTTACAAAATTATTTACATGCATTCAGTTACACCTAATTTAATGCATTGATTTTCATTTATAAATTAAAGGTTTTTCCTTTAAAAGCTTTTATTACTAACCATACTCCAACCTCTACAGGACATTGATTTATTAAATTTGCACTTATTATGCATACTTTTAGCAACTCATATATACTTTGCGTCTATTCCCCAAATTTCACATTCTATTGTTACATAATTTGCATTGATTATTATTTATTATTATTGCTTTACTGATAAATTAGATATTTGCATTGGTTTTGCTTACGCTAAATTATTTTCCCATAATAAATAAGATTTCAAAACAATCAATAACATTTCCTTAGCCCAAACCCGGTTTACCAATTATTTTCCTTCAATAACTCATGTTGCTATAAATACGTACATTTACACTTTATAGTTATTCTAATATACCTATTCCAACACTCTTAACCCTTATCTTTACTTTCACCCACTTGTAACATAAATTTTTATTTTCAAATTTATTCCCATTAACCAATGTTATTTTAAATTAACCAATTTTAATATTCACCTTTAATTTCACATCTTCAAAGTATATCTAGGAAAAATCTTTCCACCACTTAATTTACTGAATCTCATGCAGTCTTACTATAAATAGGTTTTAAATTACCATTACTGTACATTCAATTACTATCCAAAGTATTTATTCATAAATCAATTCAATATATACGTTTGTTTCCTTCTATTTGATTTATACCTAGTATACATTTTTCTAAATCCTGTTTCATTACCTTCATTAAATGATTAACGCATTGAGATCAAATTTATTAGCTTATATCGCATTATTACCATTAATTAAAATTGGCTTAATTTTTTTTTTATTCAATACTCTAAATAAATAACATATTATTCCATAATTACTCTTGTTTTCACATATTCCATTCAAAATTTAAACCACAATATTTACATTATTTTATTGAATTGGAAATATCATTTTAAATTATTAACTTTTAATAAGAACAAATGGCAACACCAAATTCCTAATATTCATTTTATTAAAAATTATGGAAAATATGTCAAATTTAGTTAACGAAATTGCTATCCGGGCTGGTGGAAACGCGCAGCGCGCAGCTGCCGCCCACCTCGAACAAACTCTCCCAAAATCAAAAATAAAAGCGGCCACTGAATCAATCCAAAGTCAAAGTATAATATCGAAGAGGAGTGTCCGATCAGAGGATTGACCTCATTGGCCTGAAAATCGCTCCTGTTTTAGCCACTTTATGCCAACTCACGGAAGTCGGGTCCACGTATTTACCTTATAGAAAACGCCGCCACCAACCTACTTCATTCTGGAATCTCCACCGCGTACACGGTTAGTCAAAGTGGTTTTCGGTATCGACAGAGAGTATGTCCATATCTGATCCCGGTCTCTTTGCCAACCAATCGTTATTATAACACCGTGGTCATTTAAAATAGTTTATACTTTAAAACCAGAATAAAAATTCCATTTCAAAACTATGAATACGATATCATCTTAAAACCTAAAACAATATGATATCATTTTATCCAAATAGATTTCTTTTCCAAAATCATACTGCTTTAAAATTTAAAATATCTGGAAACCAAATATTTGACTTATACTTTAAAGCATAATATTTCGAAATTCATATATTTTGAAACCATAACTTCTAAAACTTGAATGGTTTGGATATTCAACGGTATATAAAATAAATGGTTTGACTTTAAGGTTACTTTGTAAAGAAAATAATTTCCATGGCTTTACAAATATATTTCTTTATTTAAAGTCTAAACCAAAATTTAAATATCACTTTCAAGTTCCAAAACCACTTCAATTTATATATATATATATATATATATCCATTTGGAGTATTAATATTTTAAAACTAAAGTTGGAATTTATTCCTTCAACCAAATTAAATGTTCTATTATTTAGTCTTGAATATTTACATAAAAATCCATAAATAAAACTCCAATTTCTAGCAATTAAATATTTTCTTCAATTAAATTATACTGGAATATTCATTTTAACTTTATCTTGGAAAAATCCAGTTATAAATATCATACCTTAAAAATTTCCAAACTTAAACATATAATATGAATTATCAAATTCCATTTCTCAGTTTTCCCATTTTTATTTAATAGATTTATACACAGCTTAAATTCAAAATTTTTAACTTCATATGTATATATATAGAAGAATAACATTTATAAAATATCAAAATTAAAAATTTTTATAAACCGTATCCCATCCAAACCATAGAAATCACTTTAAAATAATTTATATATAGACCACGGTGCCTGTATAAAATTTTCTATCCTATGGTCAAGTGATACGGATATTTATCATTTCAATCCGCAATTTAAAAATAAAATTTGCGGTTGTATATCATTTCAAACCACAATCTCGAATGAAATGAAAAATGCATGATAACTTGTAGTTTAATGATATACAATATAACATCCATTCACCCTTCATCAATCAAAATTATTTCAAACATCATCAGTTTAACAACCATCAATATATATACAGCATAACAAGAAATAATTGACAGTTATTAACTAACATTTTATATTCAATTAAATTTATAACTGTTTAACTAGTAGTTTATATGCAAATAAATAAATTCTAACCGTCAATTAATATGCAATAAATGAATTAAATTGACAGTTAAACTAAATAAATGCGAATTAACCGATATGCTGAATAAAACATGCTAAACAATCATAAATAAATTTCTACTCATATCTAAAACAAATTTAACAAACATAAAAACTTTTAGAAGTTGTGAGTGGGTTAAAACACTCACCTTTTGAATTTAAATCGAATTAATTTCAATTTAAACTCAAAAATCCAACGGTCTCCAAATCTGTCCAAACCAGCGTCATCAGGGAATTTAATTACGATCCTAACAAAAGAAGTTTTGCGCGAAACGGGTAACGTATGAAAAAGTTGTTCAATTTTAATGAGTTGAAACAAAAATTAAATAAAACAAAATTAAACAACAACCTAATTAAAGCTTGCCACGTCATAAAGCTTCTTATCAACTCACGTATGCTCGTACAGGGAATGAACCCATTTCAACGCACGCCCTCCCCATCTTTGACCGTGCCTTTAGACCGCCCCAGGCCACCAGATGGTGACGCGCCTCCACCATTACGACTTCCCTAGCCGAGCTCTCCAATACCCAGAAACCAATTTGCAAATAGTCGCTCCAAATCAAAACGCCCAAATTGACTTAGGTTTCGAATTTCCTGATTTTGACCGCGATTTGCCGCTGACTCGAGTATCGATTTCGAAAACAGAGACTGCGCGTAGATTCGTATGGATGAAATCTACAACATATATTTTTTTTGGAATTTTTCTGAGATGTTTGAATTTTCATTTGAAATTTGAATAGAAATAGATCTAGGCTTGCATCCATTTGAGGAGGAGAAGGAGTTGAAGAAAAGAACGTACAGACAAATGATAGAAGATGGAGGCTAGGGTTTTTTTGATCGTCTATTTATAGATAGATCGCAAAAGAATAGGTGTGCACGAATTTTAACGTGCAAACGGAAGTGGTCCCAAAAGATAAATAATATTAATTACACACGTTACGGATTTAGGAAATAAATAAATTCCTTATCATTTACATTTTATTTTAACGTATGTACAAATGTAAATCTAGACGTTTCATTTACGTTTCAAAATATATCCACAATTTTATTAATTTCCAAATTGATCTAAACAAATTTAGATGTAAATTAAAAGCTGATAAGTCTATCCATTGCAGTGTTAATTTCTCCACTTCCTTATATTTAAAAATTATAAATTAAGTTTTCAAAAACCTATTTTTGATTTTCAAACTTTTATATACTCATCTTTTACCAGTAATAAGGATGCATTAACATTTGTTCATGGTTTCACCTTATTATCCTCAACTTCCATTTTAATTTCCAATAATTACAATTGTTGAATGTTGATACTTTAATTAAATTTATACATCTTGCTTTCTATAATCTATATCAACAAATGGTCCAATTATAAATAGAATTAGCATTAACTTCATCTTATAGGATTAACTACTCCAATTACAAAACAAATCTACGCTAACTGCACGATTTAAGTCAATTTTGTAATTGTCTACATTAAACGTTAAAAATTATAAATTGGAACCTCAATAAATTCGCTTATTGATTTAAAATCTTTCTATTCAGTAAATAGACATTTTATGGGTATAAATAACATTTGAATTATAACACATGTCATTAGTGCATGCTTCATTTCTTATAAACTCCCCTTTATTAACTAGAACACATTAACCAAAACAAAATAATTAATTTAGATTTATTTCAATCGATTGCCATTCTTAACTTAACATACTCAAAATGGTTGACCTAAATAATTGTTACCCTTTTACATTCAAATTTACTTACAACCATCATTACAACAACGTTGCCATAGATTTAGATTTAATTAAATAAATTAGATAAATGGGTAAAGTTTTGTAATTATCACTAATGCCAAATAAATATGCATTAATTGCTACTTATTATTATGAATTCATTTATTAATTTACTAGTTGTCTTTGTCTTCTTATATCCTATTTACTACCAATCTTTCTATTTAGTTATAGTTTATCAATATATATATATACCTAGGCAAATCAAGTTCTTGTCTTTTCTGTTATTTTAATTAAATCGGGTATGCATAAATAAATTGTTTATAACTTATTCTTACAAAATTATTTACATGCATTCAGTTACACCTAATTTAATGCATTGATTTTCATTTATATATTAAAGGTTTTTCCTTTAAAAGCTTTTATTACTAACCATACTCCAACCTCTACAGGACATTGATTTATTAGATTTGCACTTATTATGCATATTTTAGCGACTCATATATAATTTGCATCTATTCCCCAAATTTCACATTCTATTGTTACATAATTTGCATTGATTACTATTTACTATTATTGCTTTACTGATAAATTAGATATTTGCATTGGTTTTGCTTATGCTAAATTATTTTCCCATAATAAATAAAGTTTCAAAACAATCAATAACATTTCCTTAGCCCAAACCCCGTTTACCAATTATTTTCCTTCAATAATTCATGTTGCTATAAATACGTACATTTACACTTTATAGTTATTCTAATATACCTATTCCAACACTCTTAACCCTTATCTTTACTTTCACCCACTTATAACATAAATTTTTATTTTCAAATTTATTCCCATTTACGGTTAATCAATGTTATTTTACATTAACCAATTTTAATATTCACCTTTAATTTCACATCTTCAAAGTATATCTAGGAAAAATCTTTCCACCACTTAATTTACTGAATCTTATGCAGTCTTACTATAAATAGGTTTTAAATTACCATTACTGTACATTCAATTACTATCCAAAGTATTTATTCATAAATCAATTCAATATATACGTTTGTTTCCTTCTATTTGATTTATACCTAGTATACATTTTTCTAAATCCTGTTTCATTACCTTCATTAAATGATTAACGCATTGAGATCAAATTTATTAGCTTATATCGCATTATTACCATTAATTAAAATTGGCTTAATTTTTTTTTATTCAATACTCTAAATAAATAACATATTATTCCATAATTACTCTTGTTTTCACATATTCCATTCAAAATTTAAACCACAATATTTACATTATTTTATTGAATTGGAAATATCATTTTAAATTATTAACTTTTAATAAGAACAAATGGCAACACCAAATTCCTAACATTCATTTTGTTAAAAATTATGGAAAATATGACAAATTTAGTTAACGAAATTTTCGGGTCGTTACAAAAAGGGTTTACGTAATCAAAGGATTTAATGAGAGAGGTTTAATGATTCGATTATAAGTGTATAGGTAGACACTCATGCCGAAATTGAATTTCCCAAAATACCGCGTTGTAAATAAAAATTTGGCAAACCTCAGAATATATAGTAAATGAAAATCACAGATCACAGACACAGAGTAATAATAATGCAGCAGAAGTAAAAGAGATAGTAGTTCATGAAGCTACTATATAAATATATCGGAGTTACATAAGATACAACAGAAGAAATAAAGTACCAGAGAAGTCTCAATACATAGAAATTTACTAATACAATAGCTGGAAAGGACCGAAGGATGAAAAGATAAAACTTGACAAGTAGATAATCTCTAGCGATTCCAATCTCCAGAAAGTGGAAATCCAAATCTGTGAATAACTCAGGCTGACCCGAGCGTAAATAAAAATACAAACACTCGAGTCAGGACATACATACTTATACAATGTAAACCAACTCAAGTGAACTGCAGTAAAGGTACAAGTAACTTAGAAGATGCTTGGGACTGCCCATCCTCTAAGGATCCGTTATACTATTTACTATGTAGTAATATACGCTATATACAGCAGTATCTAATCAGTAAAGTATAAACATATAGAAAATAGCGTTAAGGGGATGGTGAACCTTAACGCGGTCGGATCTTTAAAACCAAAATCGTAATGGGCTCGATATAAGGATATGACACGGCACGCGAGGCAATGCCACGGTGGATACACCGTTTACACTCCCGGACCGGTGGTGACGGCAAGCCAGCACCTTCCGCCCACCTCGAACAATACCCCCGAATCAAAGTGGCGCCACATATCTAATCACAAAAGTAATAGAATGATTTCCGATGGAGCATGCTCGATGAAAGGGTGCGACCCTTTTGTAGCCCGGTATAGCTCCTGTTTTAGTCATATATGCCAACTCACGAGAGTTGGGTCCACGTAATATACCTCGAGAACGAACATCGCCACCATCGTACTTCATTCTGGAATCTCCATCGCGTACACAGTTGTTAAAGTGGTTTTCGGTATTGGCCGGCTATAAGACAATATCTGATCCCGGTCTCTTTAATAACCAATCGTTATTATAACCCGTAGTTATAACTTTAAAACAATATTTTATACTTCAAAATAAAATATCATTTCAACCCAAATCTTTATCAAAATAAAGATTAAATCATTTCCAAACTATTTCAATATATCAACATACCATATCTTTCAAATTCAAATATTTATCAAAATAAATATCAAGTCATTTCTAACCATTCAATATATTAAATTATCATATCCTTTCAAAAATTCCTTTCAAATCATTTTATTATCACAATATCATATCTTTCAAAACTTCGTTTTTTAAATCATCATATCTTTCTAAAGCTTCATTTCAAAACATTTAATATATGTCAAAATATCATATCTTTCCAAAGCCTCATTTCAAAACATTTAATATATATCAAAATATCATATCTTTCCAAAACTTCAATTCAAAACATTTAATATGTATCAAAATATCATATCTTTCCAAAGCTTCATTTCAAAACATTTAATATATATCAAAATATCATATCTTTCCATACCTTCATTTCAAAACATTTAATATATATCAAAATATCATATCCTTCCAAAGCTTCATTTCAAAACATTTAATATATATCAAAATATCATATCCTTCCAAAGCTTCATTTCAAAACATCATATAAGTTCAAATCCAAATATTCAACTTTAAATACCTTTTAAATTCAAAGATATCATTCATTTATTATCATTCCAAATCACCTTCTATATAGCTTATATTTTTTCAAAACCACATTTCAAATCATTTCAATATACCAAAATATCATATCTTTCAGTGCCACATTTCAAATCAATTTAATATATCAAAAGTTATATTTCAAAACAAATTACTTCATTTTAAATCATAAAGATGAAGTTATTACATTTAATAATTAAATTATTAAATTCCAAAAATTTAAACTTTTCAATGTTCATTTATGCACTTAAATTTATTAAGACAATGAAAATTCAAGTTTCGCAGCAGTTTAGAAAATGCTACAGAAAGTTACATTCGAAAACAATTCAATTTAACAAAAGACAGTATTAAAAATGCTATTAATTAACTTCAAATATTCAATAGAATTTCACAAACACTTATATTTTTATTTAAATCAATTTTAACTTATAAAATCATACATTTTCACATTTATAAGCATCATTTAATTTTCCTTAAATTCATGATTTTATAAAGTTAAGTTTTCTTTCAAAAATCAATATTTATTAAAAATTCGCTTATTAAATTTCAACATTCAAATTTAAATTCATTACATTAAATTTCAACTTATCACTTAAGTTTAAAATTTCAAATATAACATAATTCCATTATATTTAACTTAACTTAAAATTACACTTTTAAACCAAATTCATAAATTCCAATTTAAGTTATATTTTCAAATTCAACTCAATATTCACTCATTAACATTTTAACTTTATTCAAAAATCATTAATATGTTATAAAATCATTTTAAATTAATTTAAATTCAAAATATCATAAATTTATCATATTTCAAAGTTAATTTAAATTCCATTAAAAATTAAATCAAATTTTCCAAAATAACTTACATTCAAATTTTCTAACTTTTCCATAATTTATTTAACTTATAGATTTCGAGAGAATCAATAATACTTTTACAAAAATTATATTTTTATTTAATTTTATATCAAAATATTATAATAATTAAATTTCCAAAATATTTTAAAATTTTTAGAAAAACATATTTTAACTACTGGCCTGTATATAATTTTCTACGCTAGGTAAAGTGATACGGGTAATATATCATTTCAACCCGTAATTTACAAAGAAAAGTCCAGGTTTTATCATTTCAAACCCGTAGTCCCAAGTAAATAAAATAAGTTGAAAATCGTTCAGGCCTATCATTTCAGCCCATAACGATTTTCCCCTATTCTAAAGTCCCTTCGGGTATGTATCATTTCAACCCATAGTTATTCTAATCTAAAGGGAACTTGCAGTGTGATAAACTGATAAAATAGCAGAACAACATAATATAACAATAAGAGATGTTATAACAGGTGTTTAAGCATAGGTGAACATCATAATATAGCAGGTGTAACATGATAATGCATTTTACAGATTCAAAAGGGGTCAATTTACTAGTTATATATGTATATATATACACACATATTGTCTGGTGAGAATAACTCACATGTTCAAAGCTGGAGATCGCTGCCAAAGCACACATAACGACAAAATGAAGGCACGACAACACGGATACAATAAGAGAGTGGAGAGCCAAAGCTAATAGCCTTGTTCAAACATTTACACAAAACAATAGAATAGATATAAGTTTTCGACACAAATTATCACTAAACAATGCTAGAATTGGATGTACAAAACAAAGCCAAAGTGTTTGCACTTTCTTTCTACCTCTTACCCTTCAGCTATGATCTGAAATGGCACAGCTACAGCATGGTTTTAGATCAGGCTTGGGTTCCTAAAGGTCGGCCATAGCATGGGCAATGATGGAGCAAAGATTTGTGACACATGAATTACAAGTCAACGCAAACTACATGGTTTTCTAAGCAATAAAAAGGCTCGGCCACAAGCTAGCATGGCCTGTCCAGGTCGAGGTGGGGTGGAGGATGACATGGCAGAGGTGTCTCAGGTCAGCTAGGGTGGTGGTGGTGGTGTATGTGGCGGCCAAAGTGGAGTTTTGGGATGGTGGTGCTAAGGTAGGCCCAGCTAGGTGCATATATGTGGTGTATGTTCATATTTTAGTGGATCTAGTCAACACAAAGGCACAGCCATGGCTTGGATGTGGGCTGGAGGAAGTATTTACCAGATGTGGTGGTGGTGGAGGAGGCCAAGGTGGAGGAGATGGAAGGAGCTTAGCCTTGAAGGTGAAGAAAGCAAGAGCAAAATCATAAGAAAACTAGAAGAAAATGAGTAGAAGGAAGAAGAAGATTACCAACTCTTTGCCTAAGGAATGGAAGCCATAATTTTTGTGAATGAGAAGAGTTTGTATACAGGAATGAATGAGAAAAAATGTGCAGCTGAAAGAATTAAGGTCGGCCAAGCAAAATGAATGCATGAGTTTGGAAAATGAAGAGGTGGAAAGCAAAGAGTCACAAGCAGCTAAAGAGTCACAAAACCTTTCATATTTCTTATATATGTTTATATAACTTGATATTTCTGGAAATAATAATAATCCCAGATAAAATTTCAAAAATTTATCAAAATATAAAAATATATATAATATTTATTAATTATATAAAGTTAAATTAAGGAAAATAGTTAAAAATAGTAAACTAGTCTAGAAAATTTGAAATTACATGAAATAAATTTTAGAAAATTCATATGAGCTTGTAATATATTTTTAAACATAAACAATAAACAAAATAAAAGTACATTCACAAAATAAATAAAATTAAATAAAATTTAAATAAAATTTTAATGAAGAAAATAGCAGAAAATAAGAAAACAGCCTTTTAAAGAAAAAAAGAAATCAACACAGTAAACTTTGGAAAAAGTATAACATCAATTTAAAAAAATATTAAACGAAAAAATATACTTAAAATAACCCATTAACACATAAGAATTTTTTTTTAAAGAAAATAGAAAAAGATTTAAAGAAATTTCTTAAAAATCCAAAACACTGTCCAGAAATTACAAATAAATCACCATTGACTTTGGAAAATTATTTACTTCATTTTAAAATTATTATAATACAAAAATATACATACAATAACATATTAAATTAAAATATGACAAAGAAAATAAGATTTATATAATTTAAAATAGACAAAATTGTTAAATAAATCAACTTACACTCAAAATTGAAATGTACATAACTTTTACAGTTTAACTCCGTTTTCAACGAAACGAAAAGCAGTGTTCAAGTATTACATATATTTTCATAATAAAATATAAAATTTAAGATTTTAAATAATTTAAATTTGAAGTTTAAAAGTCACAGTTTGAACAGCTTGACCAGAAATCCACTTTACAGTTCAAATTATACTGGTTTGAACTATAAATCTTTTAATAATCATCATTTATATTTAAAAATGAAATGTTTGAAATAAAACAAATTTAAAATAATTTAAAAATAAAAGAAAGTCCAATTTAAATAATATACAAAAATCTAGGGTTGTTACACTCTCCCCGCTCAAAACTTTTCGTCCTCGAAAAGGGATGAGGTACGAAAAAGCACAGAAAAAGATAGAGTGAAATAGGATTAAGATAAGATGACAAGAAGATTGAAATTATACCTGATAACTATTGTTATAGGTAAATTTAACAAGGTGCATATTATCAAAGATTATAGAAAGATTTCTAAACAGAAAGATTATAGAAAGATGCCTATACCTGTCTATAGGAAGATAAGAATAATAAGGACGACAAAAAGATAGTTTGAAAAACAAAATAAGGAAATAGATTTGAAAGCATGGAAATTTCAACTTAAAATTTTTTTTTACCTTTTTTTTCATAAGTTAAATAAATCGTTAACTATCTCAAATTTCGTTATCTTATTATCCAATCATCTTAAATTAACAATTTTTTTAAACCATGGGTTTGAAAAATAATCATTTATTACACTCACAATGTACTTAATAAATCTTATTCTTCTTTATTCCTAATTAAAATTAAATTTATTCCGCTCAATATATTTATCACTTATGTTAAATATACTTACACTTATTATAACTGCTTTCTTTTATTAGTAGTTCTTTTAAAATTATTTTATTGTAAATTATTCAATTACCCATTTATTCTATTTACCTCTGTTAATCATTTTATAATTAAAATTTAAGTGTACAACATTTATTATAACCACTCAAATTTTATAAAAAAAATCTTTTTATATTGTATATTATCCAGTTACATTGTTAACTTCTGAAATTAAGGTAAGTTATATTTGAATGCAATTGTATTATACAATTAAATCATTTCATGCTTGAATATTCATCCAAAAATTTTATTTTCTTTTTATAATTGAAATTATTCTTTAAAAAAAATTTAAGAATTAAATTTCCGATTTCTTCAACCCATTTTGAGATAAATAAATGTATGTACATAATTTATCAAATCAAACTTAAATCATATGTCTATATATATTATAGATCAAGTCATATTTTAGAAATTCAAATCAAATTGATTTCCAAACCAAAGCTATAGCATGACTACAGAGCGGTCTCTTCACTTCGAAACTCGAAAATGAATGTCGATGATGCTGCAGTCATCACCGAAGTTATTTTCCAGTGACAAAGAGAAGAGCACTAATTTTTAAACTTTCGAGTCCTTTGCAAACAAATTTTTATTCGAAAATACTTTAAATAATATAACTTTTAAAACTTTAAACACAAGGTCTGAAACCATCGGAAATTAAATTCTCAGATTTCTTGTTCTAAATTCATTTCAGTTCCCAAATCAATTTATAACTATCTACAAATTCATTTATAGAACAATAAATGATAAATCAAGTATTATCACTTTAAATAATCAATTTAAATTAGTTTATTAAGTTCCACAAATTTACTTATATATCAAAATTTTATTTCATTAACCAAATTTTAAAATAATATTGTGTCAGTTTGTGCTGTCAAAGTGTTTTGGAAATCCTATCGATAGCGTTGATCAGACGAATCGATCGGAAACCCAAATCAACATCAACAACTCAGACAACACAATATATAAACAAAACGTAGATTTACAAGTACAATTCAAAATGTTTGAAAATAGGTTGGAAACAAAAGACAAGATGATTAAATAACAAAATAGGGAGGTGGATAAGCTTAAATAAATCAAGGGCAACATTTACCGGGTCAACCGTGGCTTAAAGAATAAGATCAATGTGGATTTTTCTAGGGTAAATCTACATTCGATCTCATTAGATAAAGTTTGGAATAACAAAAGATATTAGCATCTAAACCAAGGATAGATATAAATCTCTGGTGAATCGATGCTAATTGTAAAGGAGTTTCACCCTTTTACAAAACAATTTTTTTTTTTGAGATTGGCGGGACTACCAACTCATTATAAAGATCATTTTGAAGTGGAGTTACGGGATACTCCAGAACCAAAAGAAGATGAATAGTGAGGGACATGAATGGATTTTGGAACCGCAGGGAACGTTCCAAAATTCAAATGAATCGAGTCAAAAAGGAAGAGATTCAAACTCGAATGAAAGTGATTCTATAAATACGTTCGCTCCATATGTTGAGTTTTTCCTAGAGCTACCAAAGCTCTGATACCAACTGTAACAACCAGGTATTTTCAATCATTCACATCCATTATAAGTGTATAGGTAGACACTCATGCCGGAATTGAATTTCTCAAAATACCGCGTTGTAAATAAAAATTTGAAAAACCTCAGAATATACAGTAAATAAAAATCACAGATCACAGACACAGAGTAATAATAATGCAGCGGAAGTAAAAGAGATAGTAGTTCATGAAGCTACTATATAAATATATCAGAGTTACATAAGATACAACAGAAGCAATAAAGTACAAGAGAAGTCTCAATACATAGAAATCTGCTAATACAATAGCTAGAAAGGACCAAAAGGCTGAAAAGATAAAACTTGACAAGTAGATAATCTCCAGTGATTCCAATCTTCAGAAAGTGGAAATCCAAATCTGTGAATAACTCAGGCTGACCCGAGCGTAAATAAAAATACAAACACTTGAGTCAGGACATAAATACTTATACAATGTAAACCAACTCAAGTGAACTGTAGTAAAGGTACAAGTAACTTAGAAGATGCTTGGGACTGCCCATCCACTAAGGATCCGTTAAACTATTTACTATGTAGTAATATACGCTATATACAGTAGTATCTAATCAGTAAAGTATAATCATATTGAAAATAGCGTTAAGGGGATGGTGAACCTCCTTAACACGGTCGGATCTTTAAAACCAAAATTTTAGTGGGCTCGATATAGGGATTTGACACGGCACGCGAGGCAAGGCCAGGGTGGATACACCATTTGCACTCCCGAACCGGTGCTGACGGCAAGCCAGCAGCTTCCGCCCACCTCGAACAATACCTCCGAATCAAAGCGGCGCCACATATGGAATCACAAAAGTAATAGAATGGTTTCCGATGGAGCATGCTCGATGAAAGGGTGCGACCCTTTGTGTAGCCCAGTATAGCTCCTGTTTTAGTCATATATGCCAACTCACGAGAGTTGGGTCCATGTAATATACCTCGAGAACGAACGTCGCCACCATCCTACTTCATTCTGGAATCTCCACCGCTTACACAGTTATTAAAGTGGTTTTCGGTATTGGCCGGCTATAAGACAATATCCGATCCCGGTCTCTTTAACAACCAATTGTTATTATAACCCGTAGTTATAACTTTAGAACAATATTTTATACTTCAAAATAAAATATCATTTCAACCCAAATCTTTATCAAAATAAAGATCAAATCATTTCCAAACTATTTCAATATATCAACATACCATATCTTTAAAATTCAAATATTTATCAAAATAAATATCAAGTCATTTCTAACCATTCAATATATTAAATTATCATATCCTTCCAAAACTTCCTTTCAAATAATTTTATTATCACAATATCATATCTTTCAAAACTTCGTTTTTTAAATCATCGTATCTTTCTAAAGCTTCATTTCAAAACATTTAATATATGTCAAAATATCATATCTTCCAAAGATTCATTTCAAAACATTTAATATATATCAAAATATCATATCTTTCCAAAACTTCATTTCAAAACATTTAATATATCTCAAAATATCATATCTTTCCAAAGCTTCATTTCAAAACATTTAATATATGTCAAAATATCATATCTTTCCAAAACTTCATTTCAAAACATTTAATATATATCAAAATATCATATCCTTCCAAAGCTTCATTTCAAAACATTTAATATATATCAAAATATCATATCCTTCCAAAGCTTCATTTCAAAACATCATATAAGTTCAAATCCAAATATTCAACTTTAAATACCTTTTAAATTCAAAGATATCATTCATTTATTATCATTCCAAATCACCTTGCATATAGCTTATATTTTTTTCAAAGCCACATTTCAAATCATTTCAATATACCAAAATATCATATCTTTCAGTACCACATTTTAAATCAATTTAATATATCAAAAGTTATATTTGAAAACAAATTACTTCATTTTAAATCACAAAAATGAAGTTATTACATTTAATAATTAAATTATTAAATTCCAAAAATTTAAACTTTTCAATGTTCATTTATGCACTTAAATTTATTAAAACAACGAAAATTCAAGTTTCGCAGCATTTAGAAAATGCTACAGAAAGTTACATTCAAAAACAATTCAATTTAAGAAAAGACAGTATTAAAAATGTTGTTAATTAACTTCAAATATTCAATATAATTTCACAAGCACTTACATTTTTATTTAAATCAATTTTAACTTATAAAATCACATTTATAAGCATCATTTAATTTTCCTTAAATTCATGATTTTATAAGTTAAGTTTCCTTTCAAAAATCAATATTTATTAATAATTCGCTTATTAAATTTCAACATTCAAATTTAAATTCATTAACATTAAATTTCAACTTATCACTTAAGTTTAAAATTTCAAATATAAATTTGTTATCCCGCCTTTTTCAGCAAGGCTGTGATATCAAAAGATCGACCAAGAAAAGCGAGACAGCTCGTCTCAAAGATTGGTCAACTCAACATCTCAACAAAAGCAAGTTCTGTTGAATGATTTTTCATCTAAGATCCCTTGCGGAGGGGGGGTTCAGGGGGGTGCCAACCCCCCAAGGTGGGGGTGCGGGGGCAAAGCCACCGCTACGGTGTTCGACCTGCCCGGTCAGGTCGCAGGGGTCTAGGGGGCAACGCCCCCGGCGGGGTGCGGGGTGCGGGTTAGCGCCCCATCCAAAACGGTATACGACTTAAAGAGTGAAGTAATCCGGCGACTCAACTAGTTAACGACCTAACCAATGAAGCGACCTAGCGACCTAAACAATGAAGCAAGTTAGCGACCTAACTGATGAAGCGGGCTAACGACTTAACAGAGTTCATGACTTAACAGACCTCACGAATTAGTGATCTAAGACTTCACGAGTTAACAGCTCAGAGGAAAGTTCGCGACCTAACGACCTATAAATCCAAACGACCTACAACCTAGAGCAACTCAGCAGTCAGCAACTTAACTACTCAATGGCTCAAGCGACCTACCTGCAAAGCGACTTATGCTTCTCCTCAAAAAAGTTAGGTCGCTCGCGACCTAACTCTTCTCCTAAACCCATAGGTCGCTCACGACCTAACCCGCCATCACCTAGGTCACTCGCGACCTAACCAGTCTCACCTCATCAAAATCAGGTCGCTCGCGACCTAACACCCATAGGTCGCACACGACCTAAAGCATACCCCGCCTTTTCCCTTAGGTCGCTCCAGGCCATACATTCTAATGTCGTTATCCCTTAGGTCGCCTTCCTTCTTCTGCCGCTCCTCTAGGTCGCAACGACCCACCTTAGGTCGCTCCAACCGGCCTAAGACCTATCTTAGGTCGCTCCAGTGGACCTAACTCCGAAGTCGCCTATAAATACTCCACCAACTCCACATTCGAGGGGGACTTTTTTGGATTTCAAGGCGCCTATACTCTGCTGATTTCCTGTAACAATCCGCCTATTTAACGATTTTATATTTAAATGTTTAATTTAAATATGGCGTCGTTATTTGGATTTTTGAGGTCCGAAATGTTACTTTCTGCAAATGGCCGAATTGGAACTCGAAACTACCTCCATTGGTTCCAAAATGGCGTTTGCGATCTTTTTGAGTATAATCTTTGATATGTTTTGAGTTTGTGAAATTTTGACCCTTTTTCTATTGGGTTTTGGGTTTGGGTTCAGCCCACTAGCTTAACTAAATACACTAGCTTAGCCACTCCTCTCATTCACTTATTCATTTCTTAAAAACTTAAGCTTAAAAACTGAAATGGTGGAAGGGAAAGAGAAATAGAAATTAGCAAGCCCTAGTTTCAACTTCCAACTTGATTTCTTGCTCCAAAGTCAAAGAGAATCCATTGGTAAGTTCATCTCCATCTTCTCCATTTCTTCTCCTCTTCAATTTCAGTAATTTCCTAACCCTAACTTAGGAAATACTTGCTTTGATTCTAGATTGAAGCTTGTAGTGTTGAAGTGGATTGTAGTTGGTTGATTCCTTGCATTTGTGCTTCTTCATCTTCTTTGTTTTGTGTAAAAAGGTGAGTTTCGAACTCACATCTACTTCTCCTGATTTCATTGATGTTGGGTATGAATTCCTAACACCTTGTTCATATGCACTTGGTTTTGGTTTGGATTGAATTGGTGAATATCCAAATTTTTAGTGTTTGGGTTCAATTCTTTAAAGATCCTAACTTTGATGTGTGATCACGCTTTAGGAGGTGTTTCGGAGAGCCTATAAGGCTGGGTTGTCATTTGACATTAATCCCTAGTCTTCGTCGCTTGTCCGATCGCTTCCGTTTGGATTTTCGCCCATTTTTGGGCAAGGCTGATTTTTGCCTACCAGGCAATTTCAGACGTCTGGAATAAATTTCAGACGTCTGGTTTCAAATTCAGACGTCTGGTTTGGAAATCCAGATGTCTGAAACTGGTCCCTGGAAAACGCAAAAAGGCAGAGAAGAATTTCAGACGTCTGGAAATCCATTCAGACGTCTGGTTAGTGGTTCAGACGTCTGGATGGAAATTTCAGACGTCTGAAATGTGCAGTTTTGCCTTTTTTGGCTAATTTTGAGCTAATTTCCAACTTTTATTGATCCATGTTGATTCCAATTAGTTGTTATTGCACAATTGACTTTGGTGACTTGTTTTTGACTTTGTTCACGGGTTTTATAAATAATCTCTCTAAATCGTATTAAAAGCTCCCTTCTCCAAATTATAAATTCTATTTATAATACACACACAAAATTTCGCACTTCGAGCGAAGTGGAAGGGTGATTAAATGGTTGGGCAAAACACGGACCATGAATCTGTGCGTTTATCCTTCCGATTAATTCCCGACCTATTCAATTGATTGTTTTGACCTTCGGGTTTGGTTTATCGATGATATGAGGTAAACTTTGTACTGCTTTGAGTGTGAAAGTGACTGACGGATAGTAAACCGTTTAGTGCGAACGAGTGGTTACGGGACATACGTTAACACTTTTCGGATTCCTTTTCGAGAGTTGTGACACATTCCGCCAGTTAGTGGTGTCCAGTACTGGGTCTTTTACCTTCACCACTACGGTTTGTTGCCTCTGGGATAGTGTCTTCGGACTGTCTCCCTAGGTTTGTTGCCTTCGGGTATGTTGCCTTCGGGTTTGTGCCTTCGGGTTTGTGCCTTCGGGTTTGTCGCCCTATATAGTTTCGCTCTGATGTTGGCCTTATGTGCCGCATGGGTGATACTTGGGTTTGGAGTCTTCGGGCTCATGGATCCTTGTTTGTACAGTACTGAGCTTGAGCAAATTTTATGATATTTCATTGATATGTATATTCCCTTGGTATCGCCCTTCGGTGTTGGTCTTTTTGAGCCGCATGGAGAGTAGCGATTTCCTCGTGGAACTTGTATATCTTATGGGTATTTGCTATTTGCCTATTGGCTTGCTTTAGGATATTCATATCCTTTGATTATCTATGTTGCCGATGATATGAGGCTTGTTTTATTATGTTCATCTGTTGTTGATGATTGTGTTATCTCCTCTAGAGATATTTGTTATACTGTGTAACCTTGCAGGTTTATTATTGTTCAGTTTATCTAACTGATTTGTTATCTAGACTGACCCGTGTATTTTATACTCGGGTCAGACTGAGATGTTTCAGGTTAGGTGCTTTTGGACTTAGCCTATTTTGCTTCCGCACGGTCTATTCGCTAGCTTCATTTTGTTATAGCGTCTTTTGTAGTCCTTATCTGTTGTAACTCTGTTATGTATTCTATTGACTCGTCTGTATATTGTGGTTTGCTATACCACTTGACATGTATTATTTTGTATACTCTGCTTGGTATCAGTATATGTGTGTATATGATGGTTTATTGTTCTGTGATGTATATTGCATTTGAGTTGTTATATTCTGTTCTGATAGATCCTCTAGCCATTGTAGTTTTGCTTTAAATATTTATTGAATAGGTCGAATTTGTAGTGATTCTACTTATCGACGTATTTAGTGAATAGTTAAGGTAAGATTACACATGGTCGCTTCCATTATACTCTATTGTCTGCGTTAGCCGACAATATTATCTAGGTAATACTCTTTGTTAACGAAGCTCTCGGAGTGGGGCGTCACAGCGTGGTATCAAAGCTGTGTTCAGAACAAAATATGATAAACACAGAATAGAGCACATATTACGATACATCAAAGTGTATGAGTGATACAGATCCTTGAATCATCGTGTCTCTTTATTCCATTAAGGTTAGATAGGATTTGGGAATATGCCTAGGAATGCATTTAAATTCCGTAGTATTCCATATTGAACTATCTACCTTGTGAATAATCTTTTCCTTATCTTGACTTTCAGCTTATGTCTGGAAGAGGCAGAGGTCGACGTTCGGATGCTGGGCAATCTAGTGGCTCACATCCGGATGGCGTTTATATGTCTGCCGACCAGTTAATGGAGTTGTTTAGGAGCACTCAGCCTCTCGTTCCTCCTCGAGTGTCTCCACCTCGCAAGTCTGGCTTTGCGCGTCAGTGCAGTGATTTTGCTCATCTTGGAGGAAAACCGTTTAAGGGTTCCGAGTCTGTTCTTGAAGTCCAAGCTTGGTTTCGCACATGCAAACGTATCTTTTCTCGCATGGATCTTTCTGACCATGATCGAGTTCTTGTGACTTCTAACTTATTGCAAGAGCGTGCCCATGATTGGTATGAGCTTCTTATAGCTGAAATTGATGAGTCTACTCTTTCTTGGACTCAGTTTCGGGAGCGATTTGAACTCAAGTTCGTTCCTGAATCTGAAAAAGTTTTATTGACCCGTCGCTTCCTTGAGTTGAAGCTAGGGAAATCTTCTATTTCTGAGTATGTTGCATCTTTTGAGGCCTTATCTAAATATGGTCTTGAATTCATTAGCACTTCTTACAAGAAGAATTTGAGGTTTGTTTCTGGTCTTAAGAAATATCTTAAGAAGTCCTTGTTGCTCCAGCTTAAACTTTCTTTCAAGGAATTGGTTGATTCGGCACTTCATCTCGAAGCTGTCGCGAAGGAGTGTGATAGTGGTGAGAATGTTGTGGTTTCCAAGAACCCCAACAAGAGGCCGTTTCCAATTCAGAAGAAGTCTTTTCCTTCTAAGAAAAATAAGACCGGTGGTCCTAGCTCTCAGCCTCAGTCTTCCGGAACACCTTTCGTTCGAAAGTGTTCAATTGTGGTTCTACGGACCACATAATTCGAGCTTGTCCAAAGCCTCTCTTCTGTCGCTATTGCAAGAAGGAAGGTCATCATGTTTCAGCTTGTCCTACTGCTCCTGCTAATGCAAAATCTGGCAAGCTCAATGTGGCTAATGCTTCTGGAGGTTCATCTCAATCCAAAGGTATTTCTCCATCTATTTTGGAGGGTTCAATTCTATTTCATCATCATAGTATACGAGTTCTTTTCGATACGGGTGCTTCACATTCTTTCGTATCGAAGAAGCTTGTAGATGATTTATCTTTGGATGTTTCTTGTATGGTTACTTCTTTAAGGATTGCGAATCCTATTGGGGGATCCACGACCCTTAGCTGGCTTTGTGATGATATTGAGATTGTTTTATGTGGCTTTTCTTTCCGTGCGAATCTGCACGTTGTTTCTCATTTGGGTTTTGATATGATTTTTGGTATGGACTGGCTAGTGAGGTACGATGCCAGGATTATTTGTTCCGAGAGAATTTTATATCTTTGTCATCCTGATTCGCCTTCTCAGTTATCTCTTGTTCTTCGGGATGTGGATAATTCCGAGATGGTTTTATATTCTCTTGACTCGCGAGATGATGATGATATATCTCGTATTCCTGTTGCTTGTGACTTTTCTGATGTTTTTGAGCCTGTATCGGGTTTGCCACCCAAGCGGGAAATTGAGTTCCACATTGATCTCATTCCAGGCACACAGCCAGTTAGTCGTCCTCCCACGAGGATGTCTACAAAGGAAAATGAGGAACTCAAGAAGCAGCTTTTAGAGCTTGAATCCAAGCAATTGATTCAATCTAGTTTTTCTCCGTGGGGATCCGCGGTCGTCTTTGTGAAGAAATCTGATGGCACTCTTAGGCTTTGCATTGATTATCGCAAGCTTAATGAGTTAACCATTAGAAATAGGTATCCATTGCCTAGGATCGATGATATGTTCGATCTATTGAGTGCTGCTAAGGTCTTTTCTCAGCTTGACCTTGCCACGGGATTTCATCAATTATGAGTTGCGGAGGATAGCGTACCTCTTACCACTTTCCGCACTCGATATGGTTCTTTTGAGTGGCTCGTTATGCCGTTCGGTTTGACGAACGCTCCTGCTTTCTTTGTTGATCTCATGAATCGAGTATTCCGGGAATCTCTCGATAAGTTCGTCCTTGTCTTCATTGATGATATCCTTATTTATTCTAAGTCTGAAGCCGAGCATGCTAATCACTTGAGAATTGTCATGAGTACTCTCCGTCACCATCAACTTAAAGCCAAATTCTCCAAGTGCCACTTTTGGGAGAATAAGGTTAAGTTCTTAGGCCATGTTGTATCTTCCGATGGCATTTCTGTCGATCCCTCAAAGATCGAAGCCATCCAGAATTGGAAGAGGCCATAAAATGTTCATGAGATTCGTAGTTTCCTTGGATTGGCGGGTTATTACCATCGGTTCATCAAGGATTTTTCCCGTGTTGTGCTTCCTCTCACAAGCCTTACCCGAAAAGGCATTCGTTTTGATTGGTCCGACAAGTGTGAAGTTTCCTTTCAGACATTGAAGGAACTTCTCACTAATGCTCCTATTCTTGTGGTTCCCGAGGGGAATCATGATCTTGTTGTCTACACCGATTCTTGTGGTAGTGGTCTCGGTGCTGTTCTTATGCAGAGAGATCGGGTGGTTGCTTATGCTTCTAGGCAACTGCGTCCGAATGAAGTTCGCTATGCCACTCATGATCTTGAGTTAGCCGCCATTGTCTTTGCCTTGAAGATTTGGCGACATTATTTATTGGGCGAGCACTTCATTCTCTATACCGATCATAAATCTTTGAAGTACTTGTTCACTCAAAAGGAACTCAATATGAGACAACAGCGTTGGCTCGAGTTTCTTGCCTCCTATGATTTTGATATCCAATATACCCTTGGTAAGGGTAATCGTGTTGCAGATGCGCTTAGTCGCAAACATTCGGCTGTTGTTTCTATGATGCTAGCCGAATGGGATATTCTTGAGACTCTATCTTTTTGTGAAATTCGTGATCGTGATTTATCTTTTGATTCTTCGATTGCACTATTCAGTTTAGATGCACGGCCCTCTTTGTTGGATCGTATTGCCGATGCACAGAGGTGTGATCCTAATTTGTTGCATCTTATTCAGCTTTGTGAGTCTGGATCTTGTGATGAGGCGTTGCAAGATTTTAGCATTGATTTTCATGGGTGTCTTCGTAAGAAGAACCGTCTTGTTGTGCCTTCTGATTCTGTACTTAGGCATGATATTCTTGATGATTGCCATCGTTCTAGGTATACCATTCATCCCGGTAGTACCAAGATGTATGCCGATATGCGTCGCCTTTACTATTGGGAATGTATGAAGCGCGATGTGTCGAGTTATGTGAGTAATTGCATGACTTGTCAACGTATGAAGGCCGAACATCACGTCCTTCTGGTCTTCTTCAGCCTCTTGAGATTCCATTGTGGAAGTGGGATCAAATTTCTATGGATTTCATTGACGGCCTACCTCGTTCGAGATCAGGCCATTCTAGCATTTGGGTTATTGTTGATCGCCTTTCTAAGTCTGCTCGTTTCGTCCCTATTAAGTCTAATAGGACTGCTTCGCATTTGGCTAAGTTGTATATCAAGGAAATCGTGAGACTTCACGGTGTTCCTAGTTCTATTGTGAGTGACCGTGATCCTTTATTCACGAGTCATTTTTGGAAGAGTCTTCAGCAAGCTTTGGGAACAAAGCTTAATTTTAGTACAGCTTATCATCCGCAGTCTGACGGACAGACTGAACGGGTAAATCGTATCTTGGAAGATCTTCTCCGTATTTGTATCTTTGATTTCGGTGGTAGTTGGGAGGATCACCTACCTCTTGTAGAATTCTCCTACAACAATAGTTTTCAGTCTAGTATTGGTATGGCTCCTTTCGAAGCCTTATACGGAAGGCCATGCCGATCACCTTCTTGTTGGTTGGAACCTGGGGAGAAGCTTATTCTTGGTCCCGATTCTATTCGTGATTCTTCCGAGAAGATTGATCTTATTCGATTGAGAATGAAAGAGGCTCAGAGTCGCCAGAAATCCTACGCGGACAACCGTAGGAAACCCCTCGAGTTCTCAATTGGTGATCTTATTTTTATTCGTGTTTCTCCTTTAAAAGGGGTTATGCGTTTTAGTACGACTGGGAAATTGGCTCCTCGTTATATAGGACCGTTTTCTATTACTGAACGTATTGGCCCTGTGGCTTATAGAGTTTCACTTCCAGCTCATTTATCTGGCATTCATGACGTGTTCCACGTCTCGCAACTTCGGAAGTGTCTTCGGAAGTCGGATTCTGTTATTACTTCTCCTGATTTGCAAGAGCTTGAGATCTCACCGGACTTATCTATTGTACAGCAACCTATTCGCGTGCTTGACATGGAGGTGCTACACCTTCGGAACAAGGACGTGTCGCTCGTTAAAGTTCAATGGTCCACTAATCCCAATGATTGTACTTGGGAAACCAGAGAGTTTATTGAGCGATCTTATCCAGGTTTTCTATCTTTGTTTCGTAATGGTAAGTCTATTTCTGTATCTCAAGCTTATTTCCTTTTTCTTTAGAATGTTGTATGTATGTAGTTGTTACAAATATCGTCTTTAGGGAATTGCGGGGACGCAATTTTGTAAGGAGGGGAGATCTGTAACAACCCGCCTATTTAACGATTTTATATTTAAATGTTTAATTTAAATATAGCGTCGTTATTTGGATTTTTGAGGTCCAAAATGTTACTTTCTGCAAATGGCCGAATTGGAACTCGAAACCACCTCCATTGGTTCCAAAATGGCGTTTGCGATCTTTTTGAGTATAATCTTTGATATGTTTGGAGTTTGTGAAATTTTGACCCTTTTTCTATTGGGTTTTGGGTTTGGGTTCAGCCCACTAGCTTAACTAAATACCCTAGCTTAGCCACTCCTCTCATTCACTTATTCATTTCTTAAAAACTTAAGCTTAAAAACTGAAATGGTGGAAGGGAAAGAGAAATAGAAATTAGCAAGCCCTAGTTTAAACTTCCAACTTGATTTCTTGCTCCAAAGTCAAAGAGAATCCATTGGTAAGTTCATCTCCACCTTCTCCATCTCTTCTCCTCTTCAATTTCAGTAATTTCCTAACCCTAACTTAGGAAATACTTGCTTTGATTCTAGATTGAAGCTTGTAGTGTTGAAGTGGAGTGTAGTTGGTTGATTCCTTACATTTGTGCTTCTTCATCTTCTTTGTTTGTGTAAAAAGGTGAGTTTCAAACTCACATCTACTTCTCTTGATTTCATTGATGTTGGGTATGAATTCCTAACACCTTGTTCATATGCACTTGCTTTTGGTTTGGATTGAATTGGTGAATATCCAAATTTTTAGTGTTTGGGTTCAATTCTTTAAAGATCCTAACTTTGATGTGTGATCACGCTTTAGGAGATGTTTCGGAGAGCCTATAAGGCTGGGTTGTCGTTTGGCGTTAATCCCTAGTCTTCGTCGCTTGTCCGATCGCTTCCGTTTGGATTTTCGCCCATTTTTGGGCAAGGCTGATTTTTGCCTACCAGGCAATTTCAGACGTCTGGAATAAATTTCAGATGTCTGGTTTCAAATTCAGACGTCTGGTTTGGAAATCCAGACGTCTGAAACTGGTCCCTGGAAAACGCAAAAAGGCAGAGAAGAATTTCAGACGTCTGGAAATCCATTCAGACGTCTGGTTAGGGGTTCAGACGTCTGGATGGAAATTTCAGACGTCTGAAATGTGCAGTTTTGCATTTTTTGGCTAATTTTGAGCTAATTTTCGACTTTTATCGATCCGTGTTGATTCCAATTAGTTGTTATTGCATAATTGACTTTGATGACTTGTTTTTGACTTCATTCACGGGTTTTATAAATAATCTCTCTAAATCGTATTAAAAGCTCCCTTCTCCAAATTATAAATTCTATTTATAATACACACACACAAAATTTCGCACTTCGAGCGAAGTGGAAGGGTGATTAAATGGTTGGGTAAAACACGGACCATGAATCTGTGCGTTTATCCTTCCGATTAATTCCCGACCTATTCAATTGATCGTTTTGACCTTCGGGTTTGGTTTATCGATGATATGAGGTAAACTTTGTACTGCTTTGAGTGTGAAAGTGACTGACGGATAGTAAACCGTTTAGTGCGAACGAGTGGTTATGGGACATATGTTAACACTTTTTGGATTCCTTTTCGAGAGTTGTGACACATTCCGCCAGTTAGTGGTGTCCAGTACTGGGTCTTTGACCTTCACCGCTACGGTTTGTTGCCTCTGGGATAGTGTCTTCGGACTGTCTCCGTAGGTTTGTTGCCTTCGGGTATGTTGCCTTCGGGTTTGTGCCTTCGGGTTTGTGCCTTCGGGTTTGTCACCCTATATAGTTTCGCTCTGATGTTGGCCTTATGTGCCGCATGGGTGATACTTGGGTTTGGAGTCTTCGGGCTCATGGATCCTTGTTTGTACAGTACTGAGCTCGAGCAAATTTTATGATATTTCATTGATATGTATATTCCCTTGGTATCGCCCTTCGGTATTGGTCTTTTTGAGCCGCATGGAGAGTAGCGATTTCCTCGTGGAACTTGTATACCTTATGGGTATTTGCTATTTGCCTATTGGCTTGCTACAGGATATTCATATCCTTTGATTATCTATGTTGTCGATGATATGAGGCTTGTTTTATTATGTTCATCTGTTGTTGATGATTGTGTTATCTCCTCTAGAGATATTTGTTATACTGTGTAACCATGCAGGTTTATTAATGTTCAGTTTATCTAACTGATTTGTTATCTAGACTGACCCGTGTATTTTATACTCGGGTCAGACCGAGATGTTTCAGGTTAGGTGCTTTTGGACTTAGCCTATTTTGATTCTGCACGGACTATTCGCTAGCTTCATTTTGTTATAGCATCTTTTGTAGTCCTTATCTGTTGTAACTCTGTTATGTATTCTAAGACTCGTCTGTATATTGTGGTTTGCTATACCACTTGACATGTATTATTTTGTATACTCTGCTTGGTATCAGTATATGTGTGTATATGATGGTTTACTGTTCTGTGATGTACATTGCATTTGAGTTGTTATATTCTGTTCTGATAGATCCTCTAGCCATTGTAGTTTTGCTTTAAATATTTATTGAATAGGTCGAATTTGTAGTGATTCTACTTTTCGACGTATTTAGTGAATAGTTAAGGTAAGATTACACATGGTCGCTTCCATTATACTCTATTGTCCGCGTTAGCCGACAGTATTATCTAGGTAATACTCTTTGTTAACGAGGCTCTCGGAGTGGGGCGTCACATTTCCCGACTCTCCAAACACTTCAAACACTGAAGAATCTTCATCTAGAGATCAACCTCATTAACCATGAATCCAAAGAGCAATTCATCATCAAAGTTCAAACTTCTTTCTCTGATCGTGTTGTAATTGTAAGATCGTGTTGTAAAAGTGTTGTGATCAAGAGATCGTGTTGTAAAAGTGTTGTAATCTTGTAAAGTGAGCTCGAAAAACATAATGGAGGATGCAAAGTGGATGTAGGCTTATTAGAAGCCAAACCACTATAAAAATCTCTGTCTCTTTTACTTTTTCTGCTATTTTCTTTTTACTTTAATTCCCGTGCAAACGGGTGGTGCTTTCATTTCATCACGGCATACACCGGGTGTTAGCGTTAAAGCCATTTTTACCGTTAACAAAATTAATTCCATTTTATTTAACTTAACTTAAAATTTCACTTTTAAACTAAATTCATAAATTCCAGTTTAAGTTATATTTCCAAATTCAACTCAATATTCACTCATTAACATTTTAACTTTATTCAAAAATCATTAATATGTTATAAAATCATTTTAAATTAATTTAAATTCAAAATATCATAAATTTATCATATTCCATAGTTAATTTAAATTCCATTAAAAATTAAATCAAAATTTCCAAAATAACTTACATTCAAATTTTCTAACTTTTCCATAATTTATTTAACTTATAGATTTCCAAAGAATCAATAATACTTTACAAAAATTATGTTTTTATTTAATTTTAAAACAAAATATTATAATAATTAAATTTCTAAAATACAATTTTTTATAAAAACATATTTCAACTATGGGCATGTATATAATTTTCTACGCTAGGTAAAGTGATACGGGTAATATATCATTTCAACCCGTAATTTACAAGGAAACATCCAGGTTTTATCATTTCAAACCCGCAGTTCCAATTAAATAAAATAAGTTGAAAATTGTTCAGGCCTAGCATTTCAGCCCATAACGATTTTCCCCTATTCTAAAGTCCGTTTGGGTATGTATCATTTCAACCCATAGTGATTCTAATCTAAAGGGAACTTGCAGTGTGATAAACTAATAAAATAGCAAAACAACATAATATAACAGTAACAGATGTTATAACAGGTGTTTAAACATGGGTGATCATCATAAAATCATAATATAGCAGGTGTAACATGATAATGCATTTTACAGATTCAAAAGGGGTCAATTTACTAGTTATATATGTACATATTGTCTGGTGAGAATAACTCACATGTTCAAAGCTGGAGATCGCTACCAAAGCACACACAACGACCCAACAAAGGCACAAAAACATGGATACAACAAGAGAGTGGAGAGCCAAAGCTAATAGCCTTGTTCAAACATTTACACAAAACAATAGAATAGATATAAGTTTTCGACACAAATTATCACTAAACAATGCTAGAATTGGATGTAACGAAGCCAAAGTGTTTGCACTTGCTTTCTACCTCTTACGCTTCAGCTATGATCTGAAATGGCACGGCTATAGCATGGTTTTAGATCAGGTTTGGGTTCCTAAAGGTCGGCCATAGCATGGGCAATGATGGAGCAAAGGTTTGTGACACATGAATTACAAGTCAATCCAAACTACATGGTTTTCTAAGCAATAAAAAGGCACGGCCACAAGCTAGCATGGCCTGTCCATGTCTGGGAGGGGTGGAGGGTGACGTGGCAGAGGTGTCTCAGGTCATCTAGGGTGGTGGTGGTGGTGTATGTGGCGGCCAAAGTGGAGTTTTGGGGTGGTGGTGCTAAGGTAGGCTCGGCTAGGTACATATATGTGGTGTATGTTCATATTTTAGTGGATCTATTCAACACAAAGGCACGGCCATGGCTTGGCTGTGGGCTGGAGGAAGTGTTGACCAGATGTGGTGGTGGTGGAGGAGGCCAGGTGGAGGAGATGAAAGGAGCTTAGCCTTGAAGGTGAAGAAAGCAAGAGAAAAATCATAAGAAAACAAGAAGAAAATGAGTAGAAGGAAGAAGAAGATTACCAACTCTTTGCCTAAGGAATGGAGGCCATGATTTTTGTGATTGAGAAGAGTTTGTATACGGGAATGAATGATAAAAAAATGTGCAGCTAAAATAATTAAGGTCGGCCAAGCAAAATGAATGCATGAGTTTGAAAAATGAAGAGGTGGAAAGCAAAGAGTCACAAGCAGCTAAAGAGTCACAAAACCTTTCATATTTCTTATATATGTTTATATAACTTGATATTTATGGAAATAATTATAATCCCAGATAAAATTTCGAAAATTTATCAAAATATTAAAATATAATATATATTTATTAATTGTATAAAGTGAAATTAAGGAAAATAGCTAAAAATAGTAAACTAGTCTAGAAAATTTGAAATTACATGAAATAAATTTTAGAAAATTCATATGAGCTTGTAATATATTTTTAAACATAAATGATAAATAAAATTAAATTAAATTCACAAAATAAAAAAATAAAAATAAAATTTAAATAAAATTTTAATGAAGAAAATAGCAGAAAATAAGAAAACAGCCTTTTTAAAAAAAAAGAAAAAGAAATCAACACAGTAAACTTTGGAAAAATTATAACATCACTTTAAAAAAATATTAAAATACAAAATATACTTAAAATAACCCATTAACACATAAGGAAAAAAAATTAAATCTAAAGAAAATAGAAAAAGAAAAAGATTTAAAGAAATTTCTTAAAAATCCAAAACAGTGTCCAGAAATTAAAATAAATCGCCATTGACTTTGAAAAATTGTTTACTTCATTTTAAAATTATTATAATACAAAAATATACATACAATAACATATTAAAATAAAATATGACAAAGAAAATAAGATTTATATAATTTAAAATAGACAAAATGGTTAAATAAATCAAATTACACTCAAAATTGAAATGTACATAACTTTTACAGTTTAACTCCGTTTTCAACGAAACGAAAAGCAATGTTCAAGTTATTACATCTATTTTCATAATAAAAGATAAAATTTAATATTTTAAACAATTTAAATTTGAAGTTTAAAAGTCACAGTTTGAACAGCTTGACCAGAAATCCACTTTACAGTAAAATATTCAAATTATACTGGTTTGAACTATACATCATTTAATAATCATCATTTATATTTAAAAATGTAATGTTTGAAATAAAACAAATTTAAAATAATTTCAAAATAAAATAAAGTCAAATTTAAATAATATACAAAAATCTAGGGTTGTTACAATTCTGTATTGTAACGGCCCTAGTTTTTCTGGCACTTTATTCTTTTATTTATAAAACCTTGAAATTTGTTTTAATATATATATTTAATTTGATTAAATCTTTTCCCAAAATTCTAAGTATAAAATGTAAGTTCTGAATTTTTTTAACTTTGTTTAAAGGATAACTCTAATTGGAATTTTAACAAAAGGATTGGATTATCTACTTGCTTTAAAAAATTGGTAATATTTTGTCCATTTGAATAATAAATCGCTTTGTAAACGGTAATAGTAATCAGAGAAGAAGGTAACCATAATTCTATCTTTTATTCAAGTAATAAATTTGAAGAAGATTTATAGTGTACAAGGAAACTGTTAAATTACGCATTTAAAGGGTATGATATTTAATAAATAACGTATAAAATAGAAAATCGTATTAATTAAAAAGCGTTACTTTTGCATTAATTTTGGGTGTATATTATTTCATAGGTTCTACGCATTTTTAAAATTCACACCGCAATATATATGAACAATACTTATTTTGTGGTTGTTCTACTGATATTTGTTGTATACTATTTAAAGAAAAAGATAAATATTACGAAAGGAAATAAAATTTTACCTTAACTACATAAATAAATATACAAGTAGGCGTGCATTCTTTTAAGAGGGAAAGAAATAAATTTTCTCTTTCCGTTACCTCCTTTTATCTAATAGAAATAAAACGCATTGTTTAAAAACGTTCAAACCATAAATTAGTGACGTTTTCTTCCACTTAAATCAACGTCATCTAAATATTTAGTGCCTGCCTTTTTCTTTCCCTGAACCAACGCACTCACGTACGAAATTTATTGCCACTTCGCTACTCTAAATTCACGCAAGTTATTATATGATAAGGTAACGTTCGAAATCAAATATCATTCCGTTTCTTCAGCTATCAAAGGCCAACTCTCTCATTTAAACACGTTGCAATAAATTTGTCCAAAATTCTATTCCGTTCAAGGATAAAATAATTGCTTGCCGCCTTTAAAATCCAATCAACAAATCAAGTGCTTGCATGCCTGTTTTGGTTACTCAAAATTTTCGCAAGCTTCACCTAAATACTGGAAACGTTGCATTATTACTTCACCTCATTTTTAGCTCAGTTAATAAACATTAAATGGAAGCAACTTACCCCTTACCTGTGTGAACGAAATTACTAAATCTGAAAAGAAAAAAATCATGCAGCTTCCTATTTTATAACACGTTCGGAATGTTCAATTATCTTCTACCGTTTTTTTCCCATAATCCAAGTAATAAAAACCCACGCACCTTTTTATTGCATTGAAATCATTTATTTCAAAATGTGACTTGCCGTTTTCTCTACTTATTGATTTGCAAACAAACGAAATTCCTTGACCATAAAACTTGCATGCTTTGATTGCGCATCTTATTATTTCCTTGCGTACAAAGCAACGAAAATATAGCTCCTATAAAAAATATACAGTCCCTAGAGTTGTCGTTTATAGGAAAATGAGATTTCTTTCCATAAAATAAATTTCTTTAATAAATTTCATAACTCCGAAATTGAAGGTACTGTAACTATTCCCAATTCAGTAAAAACGTTCTATTCTTTAATTCGAACGTCTCAAATTGGAAATTTTGATTTTTGATTGCTCCCTGCCTTTTTTCACCTTAATCTATTGATGGTACGTTGATTTCCTTTTTCATTCCTAACCTTAGGCCCTACGCATTGTTTTATAACCGTTGAGAAAAGCAAACGTACGTTGCATTGATTTTTTTTCAATCAAACGGTCCATAATTTATTGCTTTACATTGGGTTAATTAATTTGAACGTTACTTTTGTGGCGTTTCTTTTTTTTTATCGGTTGCTCCAGTCTCTTGGATTCCAATTCATACTTATATATATATATATATATATATATATATATATATATATATATTCCATTCTCTTCTATCTGCATCGTTGTTCTCTTTTGTCTCCCCTGTTCATTTTCTCTCTGCCATTATATTCCTCCTCCCCTTCTTTTCTTCTTTCAGACCCAAATGAAAAAAAATGTTGAAGAAGCTGCTCGCTCCACCTCCAGCATCCGCTCACCATCTCACTCTACTGCTTCGGCTGCGTATCTACATATAGTGGATACATATCCTTATTCAAGTATGGGTATGTTTTATGTTTATATATATTTTACAAGTTATAATATTAGTTCCATTTGTTTTGACTTAAACTATAATATGTCAGGACGTGCCTTGATTTTTCTTTTATGCGTTATGTTTATGTTTACATAAGTATAAATTGTTGATTCGGTGTGCTTATATAAGTTAGGTTATATAAGTTACAGTATGTATAATATAAATTATCTTAAGTTATAAAAGTTGGTATAGTTTATGTTTTTAAGATATATTAAGTTTAAAAGTATAATATATGTGGTAGTTGATACGTTGCAAATAAACATGCATTATATATTTGTATTTATATTTTAATTATTATTATTTCAACATATATATTGCATACATGTCTGATTTTAGTGTATATACGTTTTGTTGAAAACAATGATTTGGAATGTATGTATATTAAATTTAGAATATGTTTTAATATTGATTTTAATATTTTATTTACAAGGGTTACTTTATAAAGATTTAAATTTTTAAATGGTGTTGGATATTGGTTTGTATATAGGTTTAAACATATACATTATTTTAAACTATACTACATATAGATATGTTTTGTTTACACCAATGGTTTTTGAAAATATATATTTAATTTAATATATGTCTAAATTTAGAATACAGTTTTATTCGTATATGGTTATATATAGCTCACTTATCCTATTTATCTTCAATCGACCCAACTCTGATTTGAGTTTCGTCAATTCCTCTTTATTAGCTTTGATCGTTAAAATTCTTGCCAATATTGCGTTGCTTCGAAATCTGTGCTTGGATTCGTATCTCTTCTCATTCCGCCCTTTCCTCTAGGCTCGAAAGGTGAGCAATCACTCACGATTAACGTTCTTTTATTTATTAAATTTGATTTCAATTGAAATATGTTGCTGTAGTTATTTAAATTGTTATATTTATGTTATTACTTGTATCTGTTCACCTACGGGATATGACACCATATCCTATTGTTTATACTTTATTTAATTACTGATGATATATTCCTGTTGTATATTATTATCATATCCTGCTATATTTTTGTTATCTGTTATCACTCTGCAAGTTCCCTGTAGTTTAGAATTTACTATGGGTTGAAATGATACATACCCGAACAGACTTTAGAATAGGAGAATTTCGTTATGGGTTGAAATGATAGACCCAAGCGATTTTCATTTAATTAAATTTGGGATTTCAGATTGGAATGATATCCACCCGTATATATTTAGTGTACGGATTTAAATGATAAATATCCGTAACACTTGACCAGATGATAAGGTATATATATAGACACCTTGGTTCATATATAAATATTTTGGAAATAAATTCTTTGTTTGGAAAGAAATAAGAAATTTTAAAAAGGCAGGATTTTATAACTGGATTTTTGATTTAAGGGATTAAATGAATATTTCACGTTTAAGTAAATTAAAGAAAATGTTAAGAAAAATGGAATTTAAGGTCAATTAAACAATCTTGAATCAAATAAGGAAGTATTTCAAGACTAAATAATAAAGAGGTTAAATCGAGATCTATATGAAATGGTTAAATTGAACATTTAAATTTTTAAGCCATAAACTATATTGGAATTTAAATGGTTTAAATTTGAGATTCGGATCTGTATTTGAAATCAATATAGTTGAATTTGTTATTTAGAAACTAAATTGAATTAAAATGAAAATTTAGGTTGAACTAAATTTGAATTTATTATTTAGAAAACTAAATTGAATAAAAATTTAGTTGAAACGTTGAATACTTAAAAGTTTAAAAATATTGAATATAAAGGGGTATTTTGTGATTACAAATCCGAATTTGAGATCGATAAAATTGAAGTGGTTATTTTAGGAATTGAGTTGAATTTAAATTGATAAATTGAGATTGAATTTAATTTAAATGGGAAGGTCGGGTTGATGTTGAAACAATTTGCTAAGTTGAGGGAATTGAAAATATTTTACGATATAAATTATTTAATATATCTAAATACTATTTTGGGAAAATAGCTATATTTGAAGTGAAATGATATTTGATTTTGAGGTATAAATTAAGATGAAAGAACCACGGTGTTATAGTGTATATTTCTACCCTGTAGATAGTTCCATGGACCCTTAAAGGATGGTTATTCCAAACATCCTTTAAGTTATTTGTATTTCATTTGATATTTCACTTGAGTTGGATTTATTGATATAAGAATGTTAATCCTGACTCGAGTGTTTTGTGTTTTGCTTTACGCTCGGGTCAGACCGAGTGATACAGCATTTGAGACTCACCTTCGAAGTTGGAGCCTTGCTTGAAGATCCAGCTACCTATCCTTTCAGTCATCTTGTTGATTTGTTCAGATAAGTCATCTGCGCATAATGGAGACTTCACTACATCTAAGATATTCGGTTGTGTTTTATTTCTAACTCCAATGTATGTAGTAGCTTCATGAACTACTATTCTTTATCTATTCCGCTGCATTATATTACTCCGTGTCTGTGATCTGTGATGATTTATTTACTATATATGTTAAGTTTTGCCAAATTTTAATTAACAATTCGGTATTTTGAATTATTCAAGTCGGATATGTATGGTTTTATCGTCGATTTGAATGGTCCAAAATAGCGGGTCGTTACAGTTGGTATCAGAGCTTTGGTTCTAGGCAAAACTTAGCATATATGGTAAATTTATTTACAGAATCACTTTCGTTCGAGTTGAATCTCTTCCTTTCTGACTCGATTTCCTTTGAATTTTGGAATGTCCCTCGGTTTCAAAATTCATTCTTGTCTCTCTCTATTTATATTCTTTTGATTCTGGAGTATCCAATAACTCCACTAAATGATTTGTAAAGGGGGATGAAAACTCCTTTACAATTGGCGTCGATTCACCGAAGATTTTTGTATCCTCAGTTTAGATGATACTATCTCCTGTTATTCCAAATTCTATCTCTAGCGATCGAATGTCGATCTGCCTTAGAATTATGCATCCATCATATTGCTAAATGCACGATTGACCTGATTAAGGTCGCCCGTGATTTATAGAAGTATATCCATCTCCTATTTTGTAATTTAATCATCTTCGATCGAGTCTATCTTCGAATCAGGATTCTATTGGTTAGAGTCTTCTAATTTAAATCTCTACCTTTGTTTTGAAATCCATTCTTAAATCACCCTTTGAAAAATCGAGTATGTTGTATTTTTGAAATTGTTTTATACCGAAATTATTATTATGATAACTTTGATTTTATTCTATATATAAAAAGAAATTGTTTTCGACAAGGATTATATACCTATATATAAAACAAATAAGAAATGTTATTCTATATATATAAAAGTTTTGAAAGGATTTGAAAATTTGAAAATTTGAAAACTTGTAAGAAATTTATTTATATAAAAATGATTTACAACTGAAGGGTTAAATTTGAAATTCGAGAATTAAATTCCGGTATTTTGAAACTGGATTTAAGATTTTGGAAAATATATAAAAATAATACGATTTAAAGGTATTTTTTCGAATAAGAAATGTTTCAAATGAGTTCAAATGAGTTCCAATAATTTTGAAGAAATTTCACAGAAGTTTTCAAGAAAATAGAAGTCCAGAACTCGCGTATGTCGCTGGAAAATAGTTTCGGTGATGAGTGCACGCATCATCGACATTGATTTTCGAGTTTCAGAGTGGGGGAGAGGCCACTTTAATAGCTTCGCTATGCAAGTGATTTTGTAAAACCGTTTTGATTTCAAATTCCGAAGTATAATTTGATATTTTAGAAAGATATAAGTATATATTTGAAACAATTTAAAATGAGACCGGTGTTCAGTCCTCGAGTTTCGGATTTAATAATTGATTTATTGATTTATTGTTGATTTTCAACTCTTGAATTGAAAATTTGATTTCCCTAACTATTTTGAATGTTCGAACACTTCCAAATCGAGATTAAATTTTCAAAGCTAAGAAATTTCGAAGAGTATAAAATGTCTAATAAAGAATATAAATTTAGTTTTGAAATGTTTTGAAAAAAATAGTTGAATAATGGTTTTTAGAAAGGTAAATTGGATATTTCACATAGAAATAGATAGTTTAAAAGTTTTAAAAAATGGATAATTATAAATTTGGAAACCATTTTGAGTATAATTGATTTTGGGAAAATATTTGGTTTTGAAATTAAATTGGAATTAAAAACCAGTACTTATATGGTGATTTTGGAAATGAATTTGTTTGACTTGAATTATTTTAATTTGGAAAATGGGATAATTTTCTAAACATATTATTTTGGGAACTTTGCAATTTAGATATTTAATTTGGAATAAAATTGGGTGAAATCATATATGATTTTGAAACTGAATTGATATTGAAATGATTTGAAATTTAAGAACCTTATATTTTTATGCACTTGATTTGGGAGTGGTCGAACTTATATAAAATGGATTGTATAAGTTTGAAGTTGATTTGAAAGGTACTCAATTTGGAAAGAGATTTTATATAATCGAAGTTTATATAAGTATGATTTGATCTACTATTGATTTGGAAAGTATTCGATTTGGGAAAAATATATATATGGACTTTATATAAGTACGATATTTGAAAGTAATTTGAAAAGGTACTATATGATATATATTTTCGAAGTAAAGATATGGAAAGTGCCTTCTTCTTGATATCCGCTTTGTGGCCACATCGTGGATTCATTCTATCGATATTATTCTTTCTAATTTTTGGTTTTCCGGATGTAATACTCGAGTGTTCCCACCGTGGCGTAACCCATGGTTTTTTTTCTCTCGTGAATGCATAGCGCAATTGCCTGGCTGAGTCTTGCCTAGGGGTACAGATTGTTTCCTGGGGGATCCAGGCGTAACCATTGTGTATCCTGCAATCTGTGTAGGTCGCGAATAGTAGCGCAAGTGCCTGACTGAGTCTTGCCTAGGGGTAGGGATTGTTTCCTGGGGGATCCAGGCGTAACCATTATGTATCCTGCACTCTACTAGTCATCATGGCGTAACTCGCAGGGCTGAGAAAGCTAACGGATATGGATTGTTTCCTGGGGGATCCAGGCGTAACCATTGTGTATCTACGAACCATGGTCAGACAAAGGTTTTGGTTGGTTGTTTTGCTTGGATTGTACTTTCCATATCTGTTTTTTTTAAAAGGTTTTTCAAGTATTTTCACTGGGTGTTGAAACGGGTCTACCAAGTACTCGAAGAATTCTAGCTTTGCGCCTGATCAACTCATGGCCAGAGTCTGCAAGAACGGGGATAAACTTGTTGAAACATCGAGTTATAAAAGTATTTTCGAAAGGAAAATTTATTTCGATATAATAGTATTTTATTATAAAAGTATTATTATAAAGTTATTTATTATAAAAGTATTTTTCCCAACAAAGAAATTTTGAATTAATATTTGAAATTTAAATTCTTATGGTTCTAGATTAATTATTCGTGCCCGATACTATTCCTTGCATCTACCTTATCTGCTCAGTTTAGTTATTCACCTTGATTCTGTTTTCCAAATTTACCTTCCTTCCTTGTTGGATATATCCTTTTTAAATATTTGCTTTACTATCTTATCTTCCTTTATTTTCCTTCTTTCGTTCCTTTTCAAGGACGAAAAGTTCTGAGTGGGGGAGAGTGTAACGGCCCTAGTTTTTCTAGCACTTTATTCTTTTATTTATGAAACCTTGAAATTTGTTTTAATATATGTTTTTAATTTGATTAAATCTTTTCCCAAAATTCTAAGTATAAAATGGAAGTTCTGAATTTTTTCAACTTTGTTTAAAGGATAACTCTAATTAGAATTTTAATAAAAGGATTGGATTATCTACTTGCTTTAAAAAATTGGTAATATTTTGTCCATTTGAATAATAAATCACTTTGTAAATGGTAATAGTAATCAGAGAAGAAGGTAACCATAATTCTATCTTTTATTCAAGTAATAAATTTGAAGAAGATTTATAGTGTACAAGGAAACTGTTAATTACGCATTTAAAGGGTACGATATTTAATAAATAACGTATAAAATAGAAAATCGTATTAATTAAAAAGCGTTACTTTTGCATTAATTTTGGGTGTATATTATTTCATAGGTTCTACGCATTTTTAAAATTCACACCACAATATATATATGAACAATACTTATTTTGCGGTTGTTCTACTGATATTTGTTGTATACTTTTTAAAGAAAAAGATAAATATTACGAAAGGAAATAAAATTTTACCTTAACTACATAAATAAATATACAAGTAGGCGTGCATTCTTTTAAGAGGGAAAGAAATAAATTTTCTCTTTCCGTTACCTCCTTTTATCTAATAGAAATAAAACGCATTGTTTAAAAACGTTAAAACCATAAATTAGTGACGTTTTCTTTCACTTAAATCAACGCCATCTAAATATTTAGTGCTTGCCTTTTTCTTTCCTTGAACCAATGCACTCACGTACGAAATTTATTGCCACTTCGCTACTCTAAATTCACGCAAGTTATTATACGATAAGGTAACGTTCGAAATCAAATATCATTCCGTTTCTTCAACTATCAAAGGCCAATTCTCTCATTTAAACACGTTGAAATAAATTTTTCCAAAATTCTATTCCGTTCAAGGATAAAATAATTGCTTGCCGCTTTTAAAATCCAATCAACAAATCAAGTGCTTGCATGCCTGTTTTGGTTACTCAAAATTTTCGCAAGCTTCACCTAAATACTGGAAACGTTGCATTATTACTTCACCTCATTTTTAGCTCTGTCAATAAACATTAAATGGAAGCAACTTATCCCTTACCTGTGTGAACGAAATTACTAAATCTGAAAAGAAAAAAAATCATGCATCTTCCTATTTTATAACACGTTCGGAATGTTCAATTATTTTCTACCATTTTTTTTCCCATAATCTAAGTAATCCACGCACCTTTTTATTGCATTGAAATCATTTATTTCAAAATGTGTCTTGCCGTTTTCTCTACTTATTGATTTGCAAACAAACGAAATTCCTTGACCATAAAACTTGCATGCTTTGATTGCGCATCTTATTATTTCCTTGCGTACAAAGCAACGAAAATATAGCTCTTATAAAAACTATACACGTCCCTAGATTTGCCGTTTATAGGCAAATGAGATTTCTTTCCATAAAATAAATTGATTTAAAAATTTCATAACTCCGAAATTTAAGGGACTGTAACTATTCCCAATTCAGTACAAACGTTCTATTCTTTAATTCGAACGTCTCAAATTGAAAATTTTGATTTTTGATTGCTCCCTGCCCTTTTTCACCTTAATCTATTGATGGTACGTTGATTTCCTTTTTCATTCCTAACCTTAGGCCCTACGCATTGTTTTATAACCGTTGAGAAAAGCAAATGTACGTTCGCATTGATTTTTTTTAAATCAAACGGTCCATAATTTATTGCTTTACATTGGGTTAATTAATTTGAACGTTACTTTTGTGGCGTTTCTTTTTTTTATCGGTTGCTCCAGTCTCTTGGATTCCAATTCATACTTATATATATATTCCATTCTCTTCTATCTGCATCATTGTTCTCTTTTGTCTCCCCTGTTTATTTTCTCTCTGCCATTATATTCCTCCTCCCCTTCTTTTCTTCTTTCAGACCCAAATGAAAAAAAATGTTGAAGAAGCTGCTCGCTCCACCTCCAACGTCCGCTCACCATCTCACTCTACTGCTTCGGCTGCGTATCTACATATAGTGGATACATATCCTTATTCAAGTATGGGTATGTTTTATGTTTATATATATTTTACAAGTTATAATATTAGTTCCATTTGTTTTGACTTAAACTATAATATGTCAGGACGTGCCTTGATTTTTCTTTTATGCGTTATGTTTATGTTTAAATAAGTATAAATTGTTGATTCGGTCTGTTTATATAAGTTGGGTTATATAAGTTACAGTATGTATAATATAAATTATCTTAAGTTATAAGAGTTGGTGCAGTTTATATTTTTAAGATATATTAAGTTTAAAAGTATAATATATGTGGTAGTTGATACGTTGCAAATAAACATGCATTATATATTTGTATTTATATTTTAATTAGTATTATTTCAACATATATATTGCATACATGTCTGATTTTAGTGTATATACGTTTTGTTGAAAACAATGATTTGGAATGTATGTATATTAAATTTAGAATATGTTTTAATATTGATTTTAATATTTTATTTACAAGGGTTACTTTATAAAGATTTAAATTTTTAAATGGTGTTGGATATTGGTTTGTATATAGGTTTAAACATATACATTATTTTAAACTATACTACATATAGATATGTTTTGTTTACACCAATGGTTTTTGAAAATATATATTTAATTTAATATATGTCTAAATTTAGAATACAGTTTTATTTGTATATGGTTATATATAGCTCACTTATCCTATTTATCTTCAATCGACCCAACTCTGATTTGAGTTTCGTCAATTCCTCTTTATCAGCTTTGATCGTTAAAATTCTTGCCAATATTGCGTTGTTCGAAATCTGTGCTTGGATTCGTATCTCTTCTCATTCCGCCCTTTCCTCTAGGCTCGAAAGATGAGCAATCACTCACGATTAACGTTCTTTTATTTATTAAATTTGATTTCAATTGAAACGACAATTGAAATATGTTGCTGTAGTTATTTAAATTGTTATATTTATGCTATTACCTGTATCTGTTCACCTACGGGATATGACACCATATCCTATTGTTTATACTTTATTTAATTACTGATGATATATCCATGTTGTATATTATTATCATATCCTGCTATATTTTTGTTATCTGTTATCACTCTGCAAGTTCCCTGTAGTTTAGAATTCACTATGGGTTGAAATGATACGTACCCGAACAGACTTTAGAATAGGAGAATTTCGTTATGGGTTGAAATGATAGACCCAAGCGATTTTCATTTAATTAAATTTGGGATTTCGGATTGGAATGATATCCACCCGTATATATTTAGTGTACGGATTTAAATGATAAATATCCGTAACACTTGACCAGATGATAAGGAATATATATAGACACTGTTATCCCGCTTTTTGGGCAAAAGCCGTGATACCAAAAGATTGGTCAAAAACAGAAAAAAGTTCGCCTCAGAGATTGGTCGTATTTCACCTCACTATGGATATCGATGAATTCTGTCCGAGCCCGGATCGGGCCACAATTAATAAGGCATGACAAGAAAGACCATAGAAGCCAGCATTTCAAATTTCAAGTCAATCCGAGGTCATATGCTCAAGTTATGATGGATTCAAGTTAAGAAGGTACACATTGCTCGGTTCGAACCCATCATGTTCGAACCCATCATATTCGAACCCATCGTGTTCGAAACCATCGTGTTCGAAACCATCTATTTCGAACCCATCATATTCGAACCCATAGGAAGAGGCGACGTTCGAATCCATTAGCCAACGTCTCCCTTCGAATCCATCAGCCAACGTCTCCCTTCGAATCCATCAAGCCAATTCATGCTTCGACTCCATCACTACTTCGAATCCATCACCACTTCGAATCCATCCATCAACTTCGTATCCATCACTACTTCGAATCCATCCATCAACTTCGTATCCATCACCACTTAGAATCCATCAATCAACTTCGTATCCATCACTACTTCGAATCCATCCATCAACTTCGTATCCATCACTACTTCGAATCCGTCCATCAACTTCGTATCCATCACCACTTCGTGTCCACCTCAAGCTTCGAACCCATCACAAGCTTCGAGTCCATGCTGTCTTCGAACCCTACACGTTAAAAACAACTTCGAATCGATCCAGAGCCATCGATTCGAAGCGTCGCTGCCCCCTCATGCAACAGGTTCGATTCGAACCTATGGTTTCGAACCGTATGGATTCGAACCATATGGATTCAAACCTATGGGTTCGAACCATATGGATTCGAAACATATGGGTTCGAACGACCCATAGGATCGGTTCGAAGTTGCCAGCGTACCGAAATGCATCACCTTGAATCGATCATATCTCTCAATCTCTTGATCCAAATGCCATGAAATTTTCACAGAAGCTTGATTACATGATGAAGAACGTCCACGCCAAGTTTCATCGCAATTGGACAATTTTTTGATCGATTCGAAGTTCACTTCGAATCGATGCCAAACTGGGCACGCAGTCCAAGAACGCGGGTCTGTGGGCCCCCCGTCACGTGCCAAGCAGCCTCTCCAGGTTTTGGGCGGGATTTTGGCCTTCCACGCCTATAAATAGAGCCCCTGGTCATTCAGAAAAGGGGAGGAGATTCAGAAAAGAGAAAGCAAGTCCATACTGTGCTGAATTCAATCCTATTCGTCACTATTGCTGTTGAGTTCAGAGTTCAAAGCTATAATCCATTGTAATCAATTAAGATTATCAAGTTCAAAGCTACAACCCGTTGTAATTGAATAAGATCATCAAGTGAAGCAATAAAGAGAAAACCTTCAAAGTGGACGTAGGCACGAACGCCGAACCACTATAAATCCTGTGTTTGTGATTATTGTCTGTGGATTATTGTGATTAGTTGCTTAGATCTGAATTCTATATTGATTGTTGCTGAGAACTGTGTTGATTATTATTAATTTGAGTACGTAAACGGGTGCTTTCGCGGTATTGGGTGTTTGTGACCAATTTTGGCGCAAACAGACACCGTGGTTCATATATAAATATTTTGGAAATAAATTCTTTGTTTGGAAAGAAATATATGGTCTTAATAAATGTTAATTCTTAAATTTCTATATATATAGATTTAATAATATTTAATTTAATTAAGTTTGATTTAATACATAAACCATGTTAATATTTATGTAAATTATATTTCAAATAGATTTTTTAAATAATTGGGATAAATTAAGATGGGGAGATAAATTTGAGTTTATTAAATGGTATCTAAATAAGGATTTATTTAATTAAATCGATCTAAAATTTTTAAATGGGAAATTTTAAAAAGGCAGGATTTTATAACTGGATTTTTGATTTAAGCGATTAAATGCATATTTCACGTTTAAGTAAATTAAAGAAAATGTTGAGAAAAATGGAATTTAAGGTCAATTAAGTAATCTTGAATCAAATGAGGAAGTATTTCAAGACTAAATAATAATGAGGTTAAATCGAGATCTATATGAAACGGTTAAATTGAACATTTAAATTTTTAAGCCTTAAACTATATTGGAATTTAAATGGTTTAAATTTGAGATTCGGATCTGTATTTGAAATCAATATAGTTGAATTTGTTATTTAGAAACTAAATTGAATTAAAATGAAAATTTAGGTTAAACTAAATTTGAATTTATTATTTAGAAAACTAAATTGAATAAAAATTTAGTTGAAATGTTGAATACTTAAAAGTTTAAAAATATTGAATATAAAGGGGTATTTTGTGATTACAAATCCGAATTTGAGATCGATAAAATTGAAGTGGTTATTTTAGGAATTGAGTTGAATTTAAATTGATAAATTGAGATTGAATTTGACTTAAATGGAAAGGTTGGGTTGATGTTGAAACAATTTGTTAAGTTGAGGGAATTGAAAATATTTTACGGTATAAATTATTTAATATATCTAAATACTATTTTGGGAAAATAGCTATATTTGAAGTGAAATGATATTTGATTTTGAGGTATAAATTAAGATGAAAGAACCACGGTGTTATAGTGTATATTTCTACCCTGTAGATAGTTCCATGGACCCTTAGAGGATGGTTATTCCAAACATCCTTTAAGTTATTTGTTTTTATGTTGATATTTCACTTGAGTTGGATTTATTGATATAAGAATGTTAATCCTGACTCGAGTGTTTTGTGTTTTGCTTTACGCTCGGGTCAGACTGAGTGATACAGCATTTGAGACTCAATTTCGAAGTTTGAGCCTTGCTTGAAGATCCAGCTATCTATCCTTTCAGTCATCCTGTTGATTTGTTCAGAGAAGTCATCTGCGCATACTGGAGACTTCACTACATCTAAGATATTCGGTTGTATTTTATTTCTAACTTCAATGTATATAGTAGCTTCATGAACTACTATTCTTTATCTATTACGTTGCACTATATTACTCTGTGTCTGTGATCTGTGATGATTTATTTACTATATATGTTAAGTTTTGCCAAATTTTAATTAACAATTCGATATTTTGAATTATTCAAGTCGGATATGTATGGTTTTATCGTCGATTTGAACGGTCCAAAATAGCGGGTTGTTACACGTATATACTGGAAAGAATATTTTAGAAGTATATATGTCTCCGAAAGGGATTTTAATAAAAAGTACACAATCAATTAAAGAATGATTCCCTATTCGTAAAAACGTCTCATTCGGTGATGAGTTTCGAAGGAATCGGGGTTCGATTTTGGTGATTCTTATCCGAAGACCACTTTGAACCAATCTATGTATTCGAAGTAAAAGATCAAAAGTTGAAGATATTGAGACGAATAGCAACAAAGGACTGCTTGTTGATTTGATTAGGGATAACTCCCGAAATACTTATAGTAGCGGTGGTCGCTTTGTTACGAAAAATCTCAGAAACACAAGTACGACTTGCTACTAGTCTTAAGATGCGGTAGGAAAGTGCCTTCGGTTTGTCCTATTCTTGGACAAGTTGTATGAATGAGTGTCTGACCTTGCATTCTTAATTACAATGAGTGGTCTCCATATAATGTATATCAGTCGGTGGCGACGAAGACACCTTATCTTAGCTTAACACCCTTTCCCGATACATTTGAGCTCATGAAGTTATATGTTTGTACAAATCATTCATGTGACTATGAAATGACAATATGGAATTCAAAGAGAAAAGATGATGTGCTATGCGAAAGGTAATCGTTACCTCAGGAATCACACTAAGAAATGACCAAAACAAGGTTAGATGCGGCAAGGCTAAGTGTTTCGCAATCATTAGGGTATGATCATCCCCTACTAGATATATTTCTTCCTGCTATGATGTTCGGGATGTATGCTATGAGGGTCCTTGGATAGGTCGGTAGCGACCAGGAGATAATATATTCGACACTATCTAGTTACAGAGATAGGTCGGTCTTGTGTTGGTAGAGAATCCTTTGTGTTGGTCCTCGGTACATTCCTTTAGAGATGTATTGCCGGAAGGTTGCCCCTTCACTCGGTCATTTGTATGGGATCCTTTTCCTAATAAGTACCTTTACAAATCTAATTATAGAACCCCCGTTGGACTAGTATGCTAGAGTTTAAGCAATTTAACAATCTCGGCTAAGATTAATAAGAGTACTTGCAAATGTTTTCAAAGATATGTCATTAAAAATAATATCAAGTATTTTGACGTAGAATGATTTGGTTATCATAAGGTAAAAACTCATTCCATGTTTATGTGTGGCATAGTTTTATGAGATACCTTTTCGTTTTCAAAATGTGTATTTTGAGTTCTCACACCAGTCCCATGACTGACCCGGAATTTATTTTCCCTTTCCCTAAACTCTGGTGCCATAATTTTCCCCGGGTATCCTAATAGTTAGGTGTAGTTTAGAAGATAGCTGGATAGAGCTCGAAGCATGGAGTCAGAAGATTTTACTGAACATTCTTGTCTATTTCCACCACACTCTTGTATTATATTATTCCGCATTTGTAAGGACAGGATTTATAATTGTCCATGTTTTTAACTCTGATAAATGTATTTTAATTTCCGCTGTAAATATTTTATGTTGAAATAACATATGTGAGATTCTTTTCTACCTTATTTTCTTTCTTACCCTTAAGAATCCGCTTCTCCGGCACTTGGATTTACAGCACGTGAATACCAAGGATGTATTAGCGTTGATTTCTTGGAGTCGAAGAAACGAGTCCTTACAAATTTAGGCCGCGTAGGCTATTGACAATAATACCATCGTTGAAACCGGACCAGCCCGCAGAGGAAGAAATGAGTAAATTCAAAAAAAAAATTATTATTAGATCTTAATGGGTCTATGTAGTCTAAATTCATTTAGGACTTCTCTAAATCTAGTTTAAATAATTTTTACTTTGATTTATTTTGTATTATATTTTGAACATGTGTAGCATTTGCATATAGGTTTAAACATCCATGTGCAACATAATAATTTTTGCATGGTTTAAAATGCCTATGTATAGATGCTAAGATTTACATTGTAATGAACATGATATTCCCACTTGCATTTGATTATATCGCCTAAATGTATGTACAAAGTGCATCAATATTGTAGAAACACAATGTATATATGTGTGAAAATAAAGATATATTACTTATAAATAATTTATAATATATGTATATAATGCACATGCACATGCGCACGTGCATATATATATATATATATATATATATATATATAACAATTAAGGTGATACAAAAATGTTGTTTGAAATGAAGGGACAATGTATTATTAAAGGGAGAAAATTAATATGTGATAACATGGTCATTAATCTCATTTAATACTACATTTTCTTTTCCAAACATAGAAAAAATTAACGTGTGATAAATTTTATAAAGTGTTTTGTAAAAGAAAAAAAATCTAAGGTTATATAAAAAGATTAAGGTGATATGAAGAAGTTACTTGAAATCAAAGGGCAATGTATGATGAAAGTAAGAAAATTAATATGCAATTAATATAATAATCAATCTCATTTAATACAAACTTTTCTTTTAAAAACTTAAAAGAAAATTAACGTGTGATAACTTTTATAAAATATTTTTATAAAAGAAAAAAAATCTTTCGACCTGAAAAGTAAAGTTATACACAAGTATAAACATGAAAATAATTAAACACACACAAATACATATACATATACATATATATATATATATATATATATATATATGCATGTATGTATGTATATATGTATGTATATGTGTATGTGTGTGTATATATATATATATAACTTTTATAAAAATCATACAACGCTAAATAATGTTATGTTATTATGCATGGATAAAATTCTTTCTAAATTTAAATCATAGTTTATATAACATATACATATTAAACAAAAATTTACATAGTTAAAATCGATTAAATAATATTATATTTAATTTTATTAATCAGACTGTGAGCAACATAAGTGTTGCGTATAAACAAAAAAAAAATCCTTACACACACACAAAAATACACATACACATGACACAGACACAACACAATCATCGATTATTTAACGATAAATGGATTTACAAGATTCATGATAACTAATGACATCTAACAAATATGTGATACAATAATCGAATCTAACATTCTTAAACCAAAAATATACCTTTTATTAAAGCCTAGAATTCACACTTTGAAACGTTGAATTTTCACCTTAAATCGAATTCATGTTCTAGAGTTGCTAGATCTCGAATTGTATTACTACCGATGATCAAATCGTATTATTTTGACATAAATTGAACTTGGAATTTTTGTACAGCTTTTAGCATGTCATGGCTGAATTATTCTGATGTAGGAGTATGTTTTTGGAATAAAGTTCTATTAAAAATGAAAGGATTAAGTCATACAAAAAAAGATAATTAATGTTGTGATTAATTTAATCATTGATCTCCTTTGATACAAGTTTCATCACAAATTCAAAAGAAAAACCTCGACATTTGCTTCATTCAAGGCTGGGCATATCTGTAACAAACAAGGCTAATCATGTACACTTTCTTATGGACTTTAAACATATTAAGTTCATACAAAAATTCTCGCATTTAAATCCAGTTTAAATGTGCCTTGATATCACATGTCATTTAGTATATTTATAACTATTATGAATATACTATTTAATTATGCCCAATACATCAAATAAAATTTCACAAATATTAATTAGTTTATAACAATTATAAATTAATTAAATCAGGTGGTCGAAGTTGTATTTAACATTTTGGTTGTATGACTTTAAGGTGTAAAATGGTCAGCAATTAATATTGAACAATTCAAGTATTAATGTTCATACGTCACACATGTAGTGTGACATTTTAGCCAAATTTACCGCTCACTTGGTTTAAGTAAATCCAATTTTACTTTGTTAAATGTTACCCTACAGTGATGATTATTTACATCAATTCTCTTCGTCAAAACTATATCACTTCAGACTTATGAAATTTGGTAATGGTCAAAATTCCAATATCGTCAATATTCACCTTGATAGTCCAAACATAAAGTGCTAAGTTCAATAATAACAATTACTATAAATTGAACAACTCTAACCAAAGATTTGACTTTGAGTTGACTTCAATTTGATCGTGATACCAACTCCATATAACCGAGGAGACAAATCTTCTCTTGAATGGTGTTTTACTTTCAATACTTCTACCCGACCAAACTATAGTCGTTCGATGGATTTCAGGCCAAATTTTAACAAGGATCAAAACAGAGCTTTCATATTAAAGATCAGCAGTATTCTCAAGTCAAGAGAATCGTGCAAGTTAGTCACTTTGAAATTTTCTATTTGACCTTAGTTATATTAATCAATAGAAAATTATTGAGTGAATCATTCCATAGTTATCCAATAATTATCAATACATAACCCCTTGGTGCCCCCAACAGCCAGAGTAATAAACTTTCCAACATTTATAGAGTGTTACGTACTCTAACCTCAACAGATGCATTGATGTCCAATCTCGATATACCTTGACTAGGAAATTAAATTGATTGCTTATCATATTGTGATATAACACTTATGGTTACAATTATTTGTAACTGCTACCACAAACAAATCATGTATGGACTTTCTGACATATATACTTAAATTAACTAATTAATTGTTTATAATATTTTATAACAAGTATATAATAGAAAGAAAATACCTTTTATTTTTGAACAAAGTAGATTATTGAGTTGGATTTATTTAAAAAATGACATAATTGTCCCTAGGGCGTATCCTTAGCTCTATGATCAGTAGCCTTTTTATATTAACGAAAAATTTAATTAATTTTTATTTTAAATAAGGATTATATATGTATGTATATATTATACATCTTACGTATGATGTGATCATAAATCTCAATGGTCACATGCGCTCTCCGTATTATTTAATTCATGAATTATGAGGTTTGAATACATTTTTTTCCTTATAATATCACACTAAATAATATTACCCATGTAATAATTAATATATGTATAATAAATTAAATTGATTATGCCTAAAACAAGATGAAATAAAACTGATTAAATAAAATAATGAAATTGAAATTAAGATAAAATTAATTTTACAACACAAATTATAGAAAAACATTCAATATGACTTAGTGTGGCTACATTATTATTGGTAATACAAAACTAAGATCTAATACAAAATTTATAAAATGGTTTTTTTTTTGAAATTTTATGCGTATTTAATTTACTCCACTCTTGATGCACATAATCCAACATTTTTAGTTTTGTAGATGACATAAGATTATTTTTAAATATATACAGAGTACCATCCCATTTTGTTGAATATCAGATCTACGACTCTCGTACGAAGCAGAATGCAGTTATGAGTTTCTTACTTATGAAGCGTGATGAAAACTAGTAGATAAAGGTGCACAAGAAAGTTAGCCCTTCAGACATAATGGCCAAATACCATCCAAAAGATAAATTTGACCTCGGCATATTGGAATGCTAACCCAACAACTTTTAGATAATAGTGTTAATGCGAAAGGTATGTATATTTAAAACGATATGGAGTGTTAAATTTGATTGATTTGAATGTGTCAAAAAGTGTGATATGTCGAAGAGGAGTTCCGTAGATTTGATATAGAAGGAATGAGATGTCATTTAAACATATTGATCTGAACTTATGGGATTTCAAAGTTTGAAAAGAAATGGAGTTGGCATAGGCTTCATTGTTCACAAAAAATATGACTATTAGACTCCAAAACTATCGACTGTTTGGGACATGAAATCAAATTTCTGTCCAGAATCGCACAAGCAATCAGCTAGTAGAGTGGTTAGCATGGACCTTTCAACTATCTCAAATGATGTGTCCCAGTAGCTATGTATTTTGGGTCGGGCTTCTCTACCCGATGTGTCGATTCAGTGCCCTTAATCTAAGGGTTTCCATTAGTTCGAAGACATTTATATATCTAAACATCTTCTACATCATGCATAGAGTTCCACGACATTTAAATTGTAAAATTGAAAATCATAATCTCTTGTCATCCACAATAAGATTTTCATTTAAATTGTGTGCTCTTTTTGGTTCTTGCTCTTCTCTCTCTAGATTAATACTATCTGCTCCCTTTTATAAACTTTAATCAGAGTTTGATAATAGATTCATAATCTATTATGTAATTTTTGATAAACAAGTAACATGAATTGTTAATCTCTGTGAACTTATGTCAATGCGACTGAACCACGTTAGATATTTATCATTTTGTTTTTATCTATTGTTTACGTTTGTTAATTGGATAGTATCTGAGTTTGGAATAGATGTTTCATCGCAATATTAGATTTAAGGAATTTCCACATTAATAATATAATTTTCACTGTAGGTTGCCATAATATCGGCATATTACTAGTTAGAACCAATGTTCAAGATTCCGATCAGACCTTCGAAATTTCGACCACGTCATTTCGGTTCCGTTCAATTCCAGAATAAAATATGACCAAAAATATCAGTTTCGGCCTGGAACTCTAAAAAACAAGCTTGGGCCAGGTGAAAATCAAAGTCAAATATCATGAAAAATAGAAAATATGGCAAATTTGGTGAAATTTAGAATCATTTACAAGAAAGCGGAATAAAAAAAAAATCGACATCAAATATCAATGGAAAAAATAGAGCAGCTGTAGTGAGCAATAGAAAAATCAAAAGAAACCAAACGGAACTTGTAATCAAATTTAGGAACAACTAACTTCAGATTCAAAGTCGATCTAACATATTCTATCAGTTTCACATTTTCATTCATTTCTAGCTTTAAGCCTAGTTTTTCTTTTTCCAACGATGACTTAAAGTTAAGGTTTTAAATGAGTAAGTTTGAGTTGTTATAGCTTATTATTTTATCCGAGATGGAAAAACCGAACTGAAGTTAACTTGAGTCTGCTTGTGACATCCAATACTAAAGTACAGTAATAACCGTTGGCTCTATTTATATGGGATAATATAATAATAGTGAGGATAATTTGATATTAAATTTGACGGGTATTGTATATTTTTTCTTGAAACTTGTATAATATTTGTTATTGTAAGGATAATATAAATATGTTAGCACAATCTATTTACTTAAAGAATAATACCGGAATTACAAGAGAATCTTTCAAAAATTTCAAAATAGAATCGAAATTTTAAAATTTATCATGGACTGAAACCGAAATGGGAAACAGAGTTTTAACTTCATAGAGGAAAACTAAGATAATGAGAAAATTTAACATAGTTGAATGCTTCGTCCTATTTTGAACGTATCATATTCATTAACATCTTAATACACATTTCATCAGTATCCAGGATCCTTAATGCACATTTAATCAATATCCAGGATCCATCTATATCCACTCACAAAACCGTGGCCTATGTAGTATTAAGACAACGACTAATATCTCAATTCTAATCAAAAGGTGAGTAAATAAGACACCTCACATGAAGACAAGTGCCCATAAACTTTACCATTAATCAAATAATCAAGTAAAAATGGATGGTCACCCATTCACCAATGGGCCACTCGCACTTTATTCATCAATAATCTGCTCCTTAATAATTCAAATGACCACGTGGCCAACTCAACTAATTCCATATAAATCCTTAGATCCCAAAAACTTTGACTACAATTTCTTATTCCTATTTTCCATCTTCTTCCTATTTCCTAGCTGTTCCATACATATTCCTACTCCATTTCACTAAATTATATCATATCCTATGTAAGCGACTGATTTTTTCGTCGTATTTTGCCAACATATACTAAAGATTCTTAATTTATTAGCCAATCAAGAACATGCCAGTAAGTTTTTATTTCAAATATTTTGAAGTTTCATTTTAAAATTTCATGTCTGCATATTCCCATGCATGTTATGTCATGTTACTCACATATTCTTTTCAATATATCTGTCTAGATTCTTCAATGGCTATTCAGAACACCTTCAAACACTAGTTCAAGAAGCAGAAAAGAGCAATGCAGTAAGACTCAACACATAGTGTTTCTTTCAACATTTTCTGTATATATAATATATGTTGATTATTTTCACTTGTATTTAGATATCACTGAAGAAGAATCTGACCAAGAAGAGGAGAGTTGTAAAGAAGTAGCCATATACGATAAAAGTGCAGCAAAAGAAAGGAAAACACTAACTATACTGCTAAATAGGGACGATAGCGAAGCTTGTTTTTATAAGACATTACAACTAAAACGTTTGCGTTTCGAGAACCTTGCAAGGGAGATTTATCATACAAGAAGCTTGAATTTTATGAAAATGGGAAGCAAGAACAATTCTGCAGTTTCTGTAGGATGCAAAGTACTGCCTATATGCGACATTGCGACACTTGGCAGCATGCAATTGGATAGGGATGTTCAGAAGCAAAAGAAGGCGGTATCAAAGATGAAGGAGCTGATAAGGTGGGCCGCTGCTGCTAACAAGACTGGAAGAGCTGGAATCAAAGGATGGAAGGTATAATTTTTTAATAAGATTTCATGGTTATATAGCATGAGTTATGGAATCCATGAAAGTTTATGAAATTGTAGAAATAATGATAGCTGATAGTGTTATGATGTGGTAGGTTACTTACTTCAAAAACAAGACAAAAGAAGCACAAGATGATGAAAGCTCAAATTCAAGCAGAATAAGCTTTAGGTGGGATGTAGGAAGCTGCTCGACTTCTTCTGTGTTTTCTCCACTTTCGATTGCTTCGGCTCCTTCAAGATTTCATGAACATAAAGCTATATCAGATACAATGGTTACTCTACCAAGTTCTACTAGTAATTCATTAGAGAACTTGAGAGATGAAGAAGGAGGTGGTGGTGGTGGTGGTGGCAGTAGTAGAGGAGCTCAATGGATAACTTCTGATTCTGATTGTAAGTAATTTTGTGGAACATATATAATTTTCTTTCAGTTTTTGAGTTTAATATAACTATTATATCATGTTTTTCTCATTTGCAGTTGTTGTGTTAGAGCTCTAGAAGAAAGTGCCTTTACTTTAATGGAAGGAAAGGCAACAGCTGTGAAAGGAGATTTTGGTTTCGCTAGTGTGAGTTTACCAGTTATTGAACGGCAAGAAATGCACTGGGCTGCAAATTAAATGCTTTTTGGAAGTGATAGTAATAAATTTGAGTGTATTGTACATAATTTCAATTATTTCAGTTGGAGGTTTATTTCTGATTATTTATATTGCTACACAGTGGCTTCACATGAATTGAAACTTAAAGATATTTAAGACCATCACTGATAGTGGTCGTTCGGAAGAAAGGAGAACCTCCCACTTCTTCTTGAGAACTCACACAGTAGTGGAATTTTGAATGTGAGTTCCCAAGTAGGAGCACCTTATATCTTCTATCTTTTAAAGGGAGTGCTAAATGGTATTTAGCGCTAAATGATTTTTGAAAATCGTTTATAAAGCCAAATGATTTTAAGAAAATCATTTAACAAGCTAAGCCATTTTTTTCCTGAAACAATTAATCAACAACACCATATTAGCCGTATGCAACACTACGGCTAAAGGGTCAAAACCGAACGAGTATAAGTAGTCATTTACAAGGTGAGCGAAGGGGGAAAAAATTGCATCTAAGGAAGACTAACGCGGTCGATATTATAAGTCCGAACTCTCACCTCTTCACTGATAAGCATAATTGATTCATCATCATATTATGTAAGCAGTACTGACGCCATATCTAAAGTATATACGAAACTTATTCAAAGACTCTTAATATCAATCTATGAAAATAAATGTAACATACAACTTAGAGATCAAGTAACCAAGTGAACATGTTGCATCTAACGTCGCCAAGCTTTATAATAGAGAGACATGCAGCAAGTCATCACATTGCCATCTTTTTTGCCTCTCTACTGAAATAATCATTCCTTCAGCATCAAAGAGTTACTCCAATTATTCCTAACATATTCGGATGTTGGTGTTGATACATGCTTTCAGATTTGAAGAAGGAGCATAGCCAAACTAAGTGTTGCTGCCGATCCAACGTGTGCCGCTCCATATCCTTGGTTCAGTGAATGCCGCTACGACGTATGCCGAGCCAAATATTTGGTTCGGTATTAGTGTATGCCGGACCAAATCATGCCGGTCCAGACGGATGCCGAACATGAAAGTGTTGCATGCCGAACCAAACTGCAGGACTGCTATATAGCAGCTACCCCTTTTCATATCCTCGCTATATAAATAAAGGAGCTCTGGACAATAATGACAGCCGAAATTGAGAGCTAATTTCAACCAATTTCTCAGTCATCCTACAGAGCTAAAACTCTACATAATTTTTTATGTATTGTTAATTCTTCTTATGTTTAGCCTCCAAAAGTGAATCAATCTTGTAACACTAATCTTTTAGTGATTAATAAGATCTTCTCTTCCCAAGTGGACGTACACTGCCTCGCGTAGTGGAACCACTATAAATACTGGTGTTATTTCTTTTTTTTTCATTGCATCGATTTATGACTGTCTATTCTTTTGTTTATCTCTGTTTGTTCCGTCTCACTACAATCACGATCCAGTTCGTTGTTTTTCCGCCGAGTTGGGTTTCTTGTTCTCTTAGACTGATCATCTGAAGGGATTTTCCCCAACAGTCTGGTATCAGAGCTACGAGATTGATTGAGAAGTGTTAGACGCTATGGTAGGAGATGAAGCGACTCCAGTCGTTACAAGACCTTATATTAGAGGGATATATATCACGTCAGGATCATAGTTGGAAATTAAGAAATATAATGGGGCTAAAAAATTCGAAAAGTGGCAATGGAGGATGAAGGCTGTTCAAATGAGGAATGAAGTTCATCTAGTAGTGTTTGCCCCTAAGGAGTTGACCGCTGATATCTCAGTCGTGGAAAGGAAGGAGATGGAGAAATGGGCGTTTACTACTTTACAACTAGTTATGAGAGAGAATGTTATCTCAGCGATTAGCAGTGAGACCAATGCTCGGGGTATTTGGACCAAGCTAGAAAATCTCTACTTGAAGAAATCTCTGATTAATCATCTGATATAGCTGAAAACATTTGTGACCTCCCACCTCTATACTCACACTAGCCAAGGACACTATGGGTTAATGCCGTCGACTAGCACGAAGAATAAGGCTGTTGAGGAGCGACCATCCGTGTAATTGCTTTGTGCGAGTACCAATATGCTAGACAGAAGGTCACGCATTTCATTTAAAGAGGAAATCCGGCATATCAAGTACAAACTCAAAGCTACAACACAGTGACTATGTGGTCTTTGGAGACAAATATAAAATAAACATAACACAAATCAGTATGGATATTCATATCACTAAAGCGGAAACAGATATGAATATATCACATAGAAGTGTACATCAAAGTAGTGGTCATATAAGATCCACTACATCACAAAAGAATATATACAAGTGCTAGACAAAAGAATATGTATACATCAAGGAGTCTCTACCTCGAATGTATAGAAGCAAAAACTACTAATCTAAAGTAGTTAGTCAAAAGTCAGAAGCTTGTCCCTACTAAGAAGTCAAGTGGAAGCACCTGAAACATCTTGGTCTGACCCGAGTGTTATTTAAGAAGAAAAATAATAAACGGATCAGTATAGCTATAAATATCATATAAAAATGAGATAGGATAGGAGATACAACAGAAATATATGATAACAAAGAAAATCATACAATATCTCAAATCTACTCAAAACCTCAAAAAGAATGTCATATTCTTTAGCTTATTCACCAAACCTCAAATATTGATAAAGCTTATCAATACAAACCACAAAAAAAGGTGAAACACAAAAATTCTAGAAATCCGTAATAGAAAATCCAGAAAGCATAAAAAGGAGGAAAAAGGCCTATCACAAACGGGAGCATGATAACTCACCAATACGTGTATCACAAATGGATCGCTATCCCATAAAATGAGCCGGAGCTCCTCCAAACAGGGTATAGTCCCCATTTGCAGACTATGAGCTGAAGCTACTCCAAATAGTGTATAGTCCCCCTTTGCGAACTATGAGCCAAAGCTCCTCCAAACAGGGTATAGTTCCACTTTGCAGACTATGAGCCAAAGCTCCTCCAAACAGGGTATAGTCCCCCTTTGCAGACTATGAGCCAAAGCTCCTCCAAAAGAGTTTAGTCCCCCTTTGCGGACTATGAGCCAAAGCTCCTCCAAAAAGGGTATAGTCCCCCTTTTCGGACAAAGAGACATCAGACATCGCACATCGCTAGTCTAAATCACCATGGATCATCATTGATTGATAAGTGTAAATTACACTATGCTAGTAAATAAACGAGTTTAGCTTCATGTCCCATAACCACTGGCTTAACTTAAGTATTTACAAACAAATTGTAGATTTTCACTCGAAACTTGTCATAAGAGTTCAATCGAACAAGTCCAAGAATTAATCGGTGAAATAAATGCAAGCCTTTCATACCACTTGTTTTGCTAAGTCATTTAATTAGATTTCTCATACGAATGAGGTAAAGGTTTGTGTATCCTAGTAGATTTGAAAACAGGTTTAAAAACGAGCTTTGTATTAAAAGTAACGTTGAAATCATTTTTGTGAAAGAGCTTTTGTATTTACTACCAGTATAGAAACCTTTGTATTTTAAAGTGACAAATCACAGAAATGATTGTAAAAACAATCAATCATCAAAAATTCACATACGAAAACATGAATCAAAACCATAGAAATCAATATCAAATCCATCAAATGGATGTTCTTAAAAATCCATAAAAGAAGCCATCAAAGTCGATAATAAATTACAACAACCAATCAGATCAACCAAAGACCGATATAAAATGGAAAGCCATATAAAACAGGCAAATTGCTTGAATTTAACAGCTCTAGACGTCTGATGGTTTTCCCAGACTTCTGAGCTGAAAGACTAGAATATTCACTTCAGATCGCCCAGACGTCCAGGGAACAGACTTAAACGTCCGAGCTGTACATCTGGAATTTTTATTCCGATGGTCCAAACGTCTCAGTGTTATACCAGACGTCTGAACTGAAGCTCAGAGCAAAAATCAGCCTTGGCCATTAATGGCCAAATCAGTTCGGGAGCGATCAGACAAGCAACGATGGTTAGGGATTCATGCCAAACAAGAACCCAGCCCTATAGGCTCATCAAAACACTCCAAACGACATGTCCAACATCAATATAAGGGTTTTCATAGATTTTGACTTCAAAATTCCAAAAATTAGAAAATTCGCCAAAACAAATCAATTCAAAAGCAAATGGACATGAAATTGATGTTAGAAATTCATACCGAACAACTATCAAAGGTATAGACATAGATGTGAGTTCAAGAACTCACCTTTAAACCTAAAAAGATGAATGAGAAGTTCAAAACAAAGGAAAGATCAACCACTCTTCAACTTCAACTCTAGAAGCTCCAATCTATGATCATAGACAAATATTTCCTAAATTAGGTTATAGGAAATTTCTAAAAATTGGAGAGGAATTGAGATGGAGAAGATGAAGATGATGCTTACCTAAGCTTCTCCTTGATTTTGGAACTAGAATCTTGAATTTCCTAAGAATTTAGGGCTTATGAATTTTGATTTCTTTTCTTTTCCCCCAATTTTCTTTTAGGGCTTGAGGGTGTTAGGAAATGAAAATGAATGAAGAGGAGAGGAGTGGAGTGGGATATATATGGTAAGGAGTTTAGGTTATCTTATTGGGTTAGTGGGCTAGAACACAACCCAAAGCCCAAACAAAAATATCAAATTCCTAATCAACTCCAAACATATCGATACTTATACTAAAAAGGTCGCAAACGTCGTTTTGGGCTCAATGGAACTAATCTCGAGTCCAAATTCGACTATTTACAGAAAGTCATGTTTCAGACTTTAATCCGACTAACGTTGCTATATTTAAATTTCAATATTTAAATATACAATCGTAAAATATGCGGGTTGTTACAGACTCCCCTCCTTAAAGAAATTGTGTCCTTGCAATACTTAAGAAGAAAATAAAAGGTAACAACCACACTAAGGCATAACAACACAACAGAATTTTTTTGAAATTAGTAGTTTACCTTAAGAAGCATGAGATAGTAAGTCTGGATGCGTTCGCTCGATGAATTCTCTGGATTCCCAAGAACAATCCTTAGGTTTTGAGGGCCATTGAACTTTCACAAGCGGAACATATTTATTACAAAGACATCTAACTTCCGTAGCAGTGATACGAATAGGATGTTGCACATAAGTCAAATTACGTGAAACTTCAATTTCTTCAATAACATAGGGCTCAAGAATAGAATCAGAATCCCTAAGGCATTTCCATAGGTGAGAGACGTGGAAAACATCATGAATAACAAAAAATCCTTCTTCAGTGATGGTAAATGGACAGATACATCGAGGTGCTAATTTTTCCCGAACGAATGAAATGCACAACACCCTTTATAGGTGAAACACGAATGAACACCAAATCTCCCACAGAAAATTCCAAATTCCTTCTTCAGTTATCGACGTAGGATTTTTGTCTACTTTGAGCTTCTTTCATCCTATGACGAATAAGGTCAATCTTTTCTGTGGTATCACGAACAATATCTGGACCTAAAACCAACTTCTCACCGACTTCAAGCCAACATGAAGGAGATTGGCGTGGCCTTCCGTAGAGTGCCTCGAAAGGTTCCATAACAATACTAGATTGGAAGCTTTTATTATACGAAAACTCAACAAGAGAAATATGATCTTCCCAACTTCCGCCAAAATCAAGAATACATGCACGAATGAGATCTTCAAGAGTTTGATTCACACGCTCGGTTTGTCCATTGGACTGAGGATGATAAGCAGTGCTAAAATTAAGCTTCATTCCCAAAGCTTTTTGAAGACCTTTTCAAAATCCACTAGTAAATAACTGATCACGATCGCTAACAATAGAAGTAGGAACTCCTTGCAATTTAACTATTTCTTTAACGTATAGTTTAGCCAGAAGAGGTACGTTCCGATTAGACCGAACGGGATAAAATGGATGGATTTTGTAAGTCTATCTACAATCACCCATAAACTATCATGACCCGAACGAGAGCGGGGTAGACCATCAATAAAGTCCATGGAGACTTGATCCCACTTCCAAACGGGAATGTCTAAAGGTTGCAATAAGCCACCGGGCATTTGATGCTCGGCCTTTACGAGTTGACAAGTCATGCAACGCTTAATAAAGTTAGCAATATCAAATTTCATCCTATCCCAATAATAAAGTCGCTTCATATCTGCGTACATTTTACTACTACTGGGATGAATGGTAAATTTAACGATGGGGAACTTCTAAAATGTCTTTACGAAGATCACTAATAATTGACACGATAATTCTACCAAATTTTCGAATGCCGCCAAGAGCATCGATTTCAAAGTCTTTTAAATCATCAACCTTATTTTTATCCCTACAACTTTAGCTAAGACGAGCCAATTCGGGATCATGCTTTTGATCTTCAAGAATGCGGTCCAAAAGAGATGGATGAGCCTCAAGGCTACATAGAACAAGAGATGAACATGAGTCGGATCCATGATCTCGAATCTCATAAGTGGATAAAGTCTCGAGGTCATCCATTCGGATATCATCATGGAAACAACCGCTTGTTGCTTATGACTAAAAGCATTGGCAACACGATTTCCCTTTCCGGGAGTATAAAGAATATCAAGATCATAAGATGCAAGGAACTCGAGCCAACGATGTTGACGTAAATTAAGTTCCTTTCGAGAAAATAAATACTTCAAAGATTTATGATCGGTGTAGAGAAATAATTTCTCTCCCAAAAGATAATGATGCCACATTCTAAGGGCGAAAACAATGGCCGCGAGCTCTAAATCATGAGTGGCATATCAGTCTCGGCAGGCTTTAATTTTCTAGAAGCATACGCGATAACAAGTTCCCTTTGCAAGAGAATGACACCCAAACCAACACGACTAGCATCGATATAAATAATATAGTCTTGATTCCCTTTAGGAATCACAAGAATAGGAGCATCAGAAAGGAGGTCTTTTAATTTCTAAAAAGTAGCTTCACATTTGTCTGACCAAATGTACTTAACTCCCTTCTTTGTCAAACTAGTAAGAGGTACGGAAATTTTAGAAAACTTTCTTATGAACCGACTATAATAGAGTGCCAATCCAAGAAAGCTACGAATCTCTGTCACACTCTTTGGTCTCTTCCAATTTTGGATCGCCTTGATCTTTGAAGGATCCACGAAAATTCTGGATTTAGAAATGATATGCCCTAAAAATTTCACACGAGATTGCCAAAAGTGGAACTTAGAAAATTTTGCTTTAAATTTATTGCTGCTAAGAGTTTCCAATACAACCCGAAGATGTTTTTCATGCTCTTCCTCGGTTTTAGAATAAACAAGAATATCATCTATAAAGATGACTACAAATCGATCGAGGAAGTCTTTGAAAACTCGATTCATAAGGTCAACGAAATAAGCTGGAGCATTTGTTAAACCAAATGGCATAACAAGCCATTCATACAATCCATAACGAGTATGGAACAATGTCAAAGGAATGATATCCTTTGCAATATAAAGCTGATGAAAACCGATTGCTAAGTCTAATTGTGAAAAGACTCTAGCACCGCAAAGTTGATCGAACAGATCATCAATCCAAGGTAAGGGATAGTTATTATTAATGGTAAGATCATTAAGCTTGCGGTAGTCAACGCAAAGCCTAAGTGTATCATCGGATTTCTTCACAAAAATAGCTGAAGCTCCCTAAGGAGAGGAACTAGAACGAATAAACTGCTTCGCTTCCAATTCGGATAATTGCTTACATATCTCCTCATTTTCCTTATTGGATATACAATAAGGAGGACGAGTGATAGGTAGAGTTCCAGGAATTAGATTAATTCTGAACTCGATTGCTCGCTTAGGTGGTAATCCTAAAATGGGCTAAAATATATCAGAAAATTCACGAACAACGTGAATGAGGGAAATAAGATCTTCCTCATCATCGTCATCATCATCATGTGGATTTAGAGAATATATGGATGCCATCGAATTGGAATCTGAATCTTTAAGAATAATATAAATATGCTTAACAGAATGAGGATGTCAAAGATGGATAGTCCTCTCAAGACATAGGATGTGGGCTTCATAACGATTAAGCCAATCCATTCCCAAAATCATTCTGAAACCAAGGTAATGCATAACATGCAAATCTTCTCAGAAAGCATAATCACATAAAATAATCTCGACATCTTTACAAAATAAACTGAGTGTTGTGGATCCACTGATCGAATTCACAATTCTCAGTGAAGTCATCAAAGCCATAACATTTAAAGAAAAAGTACCAGCAAGTTCTTTTGATATAAAAGAGTGGGATGCACCCGTGTCAAAAAGAACTCGAATATGATGATCACGAAACATAATAATGCCATCAAGGATATAATGATAAATACCATGACCAAAAGAAGTGTTATTAGGGACTCGCACAACATTTAGCTTTCCCTCTTTCTTGCTTTGAAGTTTGGGACATGAAGATATATAATGATCCGAACTTTTACAATAGCGGCAAGAAAAAGGCCTTGGACATCTATTTATATAGTGGATTCAGAGCCACAATTGTAGCATTCTCCAAGATTAGGGATTGGAGTCTGCTACCGAAGTTGCTTCCTTCACTTTCTTGTTGGGATCAGGACTTTTGAACTTAATAAAGGGATGCCTCTTCTTATTGATGTTGAATTCTTCTTGGCACCCACTACTTCAACATCACTTTCTTAATCCGCCTCTTCAAGTCGATGAGCGATATCAACAAGCTGATTGAAAGAAACTTCTAGTTTCAAAGGTAGAGCCATCTTGAGATTCTTATTCAACCCATAGACAAACCTATGATTTTTATTCAATGGGGTATTAATATACTCGACCCCATATTTAGAGAGAGATTCAAAAATGCGACGTAATCCAACATAGAAGATTCACCTTGAACAAGGTTAATAAAGCGTCGAGCTAAAGTTACTTTTTCGACTTCCGGCACAAACTTCAACTCGAACCTTTCTCGGAATTTCTCCCAAGTAAGATCCGCCTCAATAATTTCCCAATCAAAAGCTCATACCAATCTAATGCTCTTTTATGGATCATGCTAGAAGCCACTTGGACTCGATGTAGATCTATAAGATTCATGCAAGAAAAGATGCGGTCGCATGATCTAAGCTAAGCTTGGACTTCTATAAAACTTTCGAAACCCTTAAATGGCTTTCCACCTAAATTGGTATAATAACTGCACAAGCATGCAAACCCAGATTTAGGATGAGTAGGCTTGGGAATATGACCGACAGCGTGGACATTCTTTACAAGATCTAAAAGCTGTTGGGCAGACATAAATATGCCATCCTGAGGAGTAGCACTGGATTGACCAGCACTGGGATGGCCAGGTCTAACCATTTCTCTTCTCTAAGAAAGAAAGAAAGAGGAGGAAAAAGTTATTCTCGGAATGAATATCAAACAAACTTGATTGATAAAACAAGGGATCATAAAAGAAATTAGGATAGAACGGGTCCTATGACTCGAATTAAATCCTAAGGCACGATTCTAAGAAAGACTTAGGACGATGATCATTGCTATAATATTCTATATTGTTTTGAAGTTTGGCTTTGGTACCAAGCTGTGATGCCCCACCTCTATACTCACACTAGCCAAGGACGCTACGGATTAATGCCGTCGACTAGCACGAAGAATAAGGCTGTTGAGGAACGACCATCCGTGTAATTGCTTTGTGCAAGTATCGATATGCCAGACAGATGGTCACACATTTCATTTAAAGAGGAAATCTGACATATCAAGTACAAACTCAAAGCTACTACACATTGGCTATGCGGTCTTTAGAAACAAATATAAAATAAACATAACACAAATCAGTCACGGATATTCATATCACTAAGGCGGAAATAGATATGAATATATCACGTAGAAGTGTACATCAAAGTAGTGGTTATACAAGATCCACTACATCATAAAAGAATATATACAAGTGCTAGACAAAAGAATATGTATACATCAAGGAGTCTCTATCTCGAATGTATAAAAGCAAAACTACCAATCTAAAGTAGTTAGCCAAAAGTCAGAAGCTAGTCCCTGCTAAGAAGTCAAGTGGAAGCACCTGAAACACCTTGGTCTGACACGAGTATTAATTAAGAAGAACAATAATAAACGGATCAGTCTAGCTATAAATATAATATAAAATGAGATAAGATAAGTGATATAACAAATATATACGATAACAAAGAAAATCATACATATCTCAAATCTGCTCAAAACAACAAAAAGAATGTCATATTCTTTAGCTTATTCACCAAGCCTCAAATATTGATAAAGCTTATCAATACAAACCAAAAAAATAGGTGAAACACATAAATTCCAAAAAGCATAAAAAGGAGGAAGAAGTCCTATCACAAACAGGAGCATGAAAACTCACAAATACGTGTATCACAAAATGGGTCTTTATCCCATAAAATGAGCCAGAGCTCCTCCAAACAAGGTATAGTCCCCCTTTGCGGACTATGAGCTGAAGCTACTCCAAACAGGGCATAGTCCCCCTTTACGGACGATGACTCAAAGCTCCTCCAAAAAGGGTATAGTCCCCCTTTGCCGGACTATGAGCCAAAGCTCCTCCAAACAGGGTACAATCCCCCTTTGCAGACTATGAGCCAAAGCTCCTCCAAATAGGGTATAGTCCCCCTTTGCGGACTATGAGCCAAAGCTCCTCCAAACAAGGTATAGTCCCCTACTTTCGGAGAAAGAGACATCGCACATCGCTAGTCTAAATCACCATGGATCATCATTGATCGATAAGTGTAAATTACACTATGCTAGTGAATAAATGAGTTTAGCTTCATGACCCATAACCACTGGCTTAACTTAAGTATTTACAAACAAATTGTAGATTTTCACTTGAAAATTATCACAAGAGTTTAATCGAACAAGTCCAAGAATTAATCGGCGAAGTAAACGCAAGCGTTTCATACCACTTGTTTTGCGTCTAATTAGATTTCTCATATGAATGGGGTAAAGGTATGTGTATACTAGTAGATTTGAAAACAGTTTTAAAAACGAGCTTTGTATTAAAAGTAACGTTGAAATCATTTTTGTGAAAGAGCTTGAGTATTTACTATAAGTATAGAAACCTTTGTATTTTAAAGTGACAAATCACAGAAATGATTGTAAAAACAATCAATCACTAAAAATTCACATACGAAAACATGAATCAAAACCATAGAAATCGATATCAAATCCATCAAATGTATATTACCAAAAATCCAGAAAAGAAGTAATCAAAGTCGATAGTAAATGACAACAACCAATCGGATCAACCAAAAATCGATATAAAATGGAAAGCCATATAAAATAGGCAAATTACCTGAATTTAATGGCTCCAGACATCTGCTGGTTTTCCTAGATGTCTGAGCTAAAAGACTGGAACTTTCATTCCAGATCGCTCAGAGGTCTAGGGAACAGACTCGGACATCTGAGCTGTACATCTGGAATTTTTATTCTGATGGCCTAGATGTCTGAGCGATATACCAAACATTTGAGCTGAAGCTCAGAGCAAAAATCTGCCTTGGCCATTCATGGCCAAATCGGTTCAAGAGCGATTGGGCGAGCAAGGAAGGCTAGGGATTTATGTCAAATGACAACCCAGCCCTATAAGCTCATCAATACACTCTGAACAACATGTCCAACATCCGTACAAGGATTTTCATAGATTTTGACTTAATAATGCCAAAAATTGGAAAATTTGCCAAACCAATTCAATTCAAAAGTAAATAGACATGAAAAAGATGTTAGGAATTCATACCGAACGACTATCAATAGTATAGACATGGGTGTAAGTTCAAAACTCACCTTTAAACCCAAAAACAATGAATGAGAAGCTCAAAACAAAAGAAAGATCAACCACTCTTCAACTCCAACTCTAGAAGCTCCAATCTATGATCGTAGACAAATATTTTCTAAATTAGGTTATAGGAAATTTCTGAAAATTGAAGAGGAATGAGATGGAGAAGATGAAGAGGATGCTTACCTAAGCTTCTCCTTGATTTTGGAACTAGAATCTTGAATTTCCTAAGAATTTAGGGCTTAGGAATTTTGATTTCTTTTCCCCAATTCTTCTTTTAGGGCTTGAGGGTGTCGGGAATTGAAAATGAGTGAAGAGGAGAGGAGTGGAGTGGGATGTATATGATAAGGGGTTTGGGTTCTCTTATTGGGTTAGTGGGCTAGAACATAAACCAAAGCCCAAACAAAAATACCTTCCTAATTAACTCGAAACATATTGATGTTTGTACTCAAAAAAGTCGCAAACGCCGTTTTGGGCTCAATGGAAGTAATCTCGAGTCCTAATTCGACTGTTTTCAGAAAGTCATGTTTCAGACTTTAATCCGACTAACGATGGTATATTTAAATTTCAACATTTAAATATACAATCGTAAAATATGCGGGTTGTTACAACATTTTTCACCATGCGGATGAGAGAGGGTACTTTAGTGACGGAACATCTTAATTTCTTTGATGATCTAGTGATAAAGATGAAGACTATTGACTTGAAGATGGATGAGGAGAAAATGACAATGATTCTTTTATGCTCTCTTCCAGAGCGATACACAAGTGTCGCTAACTGCCTTATCTTCGTTGGAGACGCATTGACAGCGGAAGATGTGAAGTCAGGCCTTCTGTCTGAGGGCTTCAGAGATTAGATGAAGGAGATAAGTGAAGGAAGTATAGGTAGAAGTAGTAATCACGGCCTGCTTGTTGAAAGAGGTAGAGAAGATAAGAAGAACTGGCACTCTAGAGAGCGTTCCTAGTCCAGGAAGCCCACTAATGGTAGGAGAGGAAATTCTAAGAATGAGAATTGCTTTATCTACGAGAAACCTGGTCACTAGAAAAAGGACGGACCATATTTGAAGAAGAAGGAAGAAGACGGATCTTCATCATTTGTGGTGGAGAAGTCTGTATCTGACGATGTGTTGCTGCAGCAGTATCGGATGTCTTAGACCATTGGGTGCTGGAATAGGGAGCGTCTTTCTATATGATGCCTAATAAGGATTGCTTCAGTTCTTTCATTTGATGAGAGGGAAGCTCTGTTCTTATGGGTAATGATGCTAGCTGTAGAGCAATGAGTGAAGGTGCAATGAGGATGAGGATGTTCGTTGGAGTGATACACACTTTGACAGGTGTCCGGTATGTTCTAGGTCATCGTAATTCCTTAATTTCTTCAGGACAATTGACATCTTTAAGAAGCAAGGTGACTATTGAGAATGATAGTCTAATGGTTTCGAGAGGTGCATTAGTTCTTATGAAAGGAGATGTGTTTCAAAATCTGTTTTCACTGAAAGGAACCACAGTTCTTAGAGAATCGTGTGTTAGAGTAGACAGTTCTCGTGCATTGGATGCCACAAAGATTTGGCATCTTAGGTTGGGTCATATTTCAGAGAAGAGCTTAGAGTTGCTTTAGATAAAAAATATGATCAAAGGAGAAAGCTTTGACAAGTTGGATTTTTACCAAGAGTGTGTGTTAGTCAAGCAAACTAAAGTATCTTTTGGAGTTGGACTCCATAGATCGAGACGAGTACTTGAGTACATGCATACAGATGTTAGGGGATTAGTAGCTACTCCTTCCCTTGAAGGAGTAAAGTATTTTATCTCTTTCATTGATGACTTTTCTCGAAAAAGTATGGGCGTATGTGATGAAGGCTAAATTAGAAAGTTTTGAGAATTTCAAATACTGGAAAGCGCTTGTTGAGAACCAATCTGGTTCTAGGTTGAAGGTGCTGAGATCTGATAATGGCGGTGAATTTGTCTATAGGGAGTTCCTCGACTTTTGTAAACAGTGTGGCATTTAGAGACATTTCACTACACCAAGAGATCTGCAATCCAATGGGGTTGCAGAAAGGATGAACAGGACTCTACTGAAGAAGGCTCGTTGCTTGAGATTAACGGCGGGCTTGTCTAGAGGCTTTTTGGCTGAGGCATTTTCAACTGCGGCGCATATCATAAATTGAATTCCATACTCAGCCATAGATAGGAATATTCCTGCGGAGAAGAGGAGAGGTAAAGCAGTGTATCTTGGTTACTTTGGAATTTTTAGTTGTCCCATGCACGTTCACCATACATGTGATGATAAGTTGGAGGCTAGAGCATACGAGGGCTTACTAATGAGACACGCCGATGGTATCAAAGGGTATCGAATTTGGAACCTTGTTAATCGAAAGATTTTTTATTCCAGACATGTTACTTTTGATGAGTACACTATGTTCAATCCGAAGGAGAAGCTACCTTCCACATCAGAAGAGTCTGATAGGCCTAAGGAGATAGATTAAGTTCCCGTGTTCCAGCCAAATAGTGGAGTTGATGTTGACGCTGTCGAGGAAAATGTTGTTTATGAAACATCATAGGATAGTGCACAGGAATCTTCTAATAGTGCTGGTGATGTGCATGAATCTAGAGGAAGTTCAGTTCAAAGTGGAGCTGAAAGGATTTTAGACGAAGCAGTACATACCCGGATCAGTTGTAGGGCTATTAGGCCGCCCAATAGGTATGGTGATTGGCAGTTTGCAGACCTTAACCTTGGTAATTAGTTTGACTATGCCTTGCATGTGGTTCTTGAGGAGCCGTTTGACCTTGATGAAGCTTTGAAGTCATGTGACAGTTCGAAGTGGATGTGCGCTATGGAAGAGGAGTTAGAGTCATTGAAGAAGAATAAGACATGGGATTTGGTGCCACCTCCGCAAGGAAGTCGAGGCATAGGTTGCAAATGGGTATTCAAGGTGAAGGATGATGCGAGATACAAGGCTGGACTAGTTGCTAAAGGGTTTTTACAAAGAAAGGGATTGGAGTATGATGAGATATTCTCTCTAGTAATGAGGCATACGTCTATCTGCATTTTTCTCGCTATCATCGCAGCTCATGACTTGGAGTTGGGCACCTAGATGTGAAAACCGCTTTCTTGCACGGAGACTTGGATGAGACCATCTACATGAAGCAACCAGAAGGATTTTTTGTAGATAGGGAAGAAAATTGGGTTTGCAAATTGAAGAAGTCTTTGTATGGACTTAAGCAACCGCCTAGACAATGATATAAGAGGTTTGAATCTTTTATGCATTCACTTGGTTTTGACCGTAGCATCGAAGACGATTTTGTGTACTTCATGCATTTAAAGAATGGTAGATGGTTTTACCTACTCTTGTATGTGGATGATATGTTGATTGCTTCCAAAGATAAAGCTGAAATCGATAGTTTAAAGCGAAAGCTAAAAGCAGAATTCGAAATGAAAGATCTTGGAGAAGCAAAGAAAATTTTGGGTATGGAAATCCAAAGGGATAGAAAGATAGGACTTTTGAACCTCACTCAAAAGGAGTACATTTGAAAGGTGCTTGCTCGGTTTAGCATGGAAGGGGCAAAGTAAATTAGCACACTTATACCTTTGCACATACAGCTTTCTAGTAAAGGCGCTCCGATCTTAGAAAAGGACAAGGTTTCAATGAAGGTCCCATATGCAAGTGTAGTTGGCAGCTAGATATATGCCATGGTCTGCACTGGACCTCACATTTCACAGGTAGCTGGATTGGTGAGTAGGTTCATGGAAAATCCAGGAAATACGCATTGGGATGCAGTGAAGTGTTTCTTCAAATACCTTAGAGGAACTCCAAACCATGGACTTGTCTTTGGCGGCAGAGATAGAGATTTCAGCTTAGTTGAATTTTGCGATTCCGACTATGTCGGTGATAGAGGTCGAAGGAAGTCAACCTCCGAATATGTGTTCACCATTGGTGGGACGGCAGTTGGAGAGCGAGGTTGCACATGATTGTGGCTTTGTCTACTATAGAGGTAGAGCTCATAGCTGCGGTTGAAGCAACTAAGGAAGCGCTTTACTTGAGGAGATTGTTGTGTGATTTGGGCTTCGCATACGAAGGAGTGAATGTGCATTGTGAGAATCAAAGTGCAATTCACTTAGTCGAAAATCTAGCATTCAGCTCGAGGACGAAGCATATTAAAGTGAGAGAGTCGTTCCTTGTCTCGATGAGTGAATAAAAGCTAGTTCGTCTTCAGAAAGTTCACACAAAGGAGAATGTAGCAGACATGTTTACCAAGTCATTACCTGTTGCTAAGTTCGAGCATTGCTCGGACTTGATTCGCTTAATGAAGTGCTAGGTGCCACGGGGTGGCACGAGGGGAGTGTTGAGATGGTTCATGGAGACATATATTTTCATGGTGGAGGTTGATAGGTTCTACATGGACCGGGTACTTCGAACACTTTGTTGATGGGTGGTGGCTTGCTGGTGTTCGTTGACATAGTGTAATGGATAATGGCATTGTCGAAGCTCATTGGATAAATATCCAATGCTTAGAGCACAAAGGTGTAGATGGAGTTGGAAGGCTTGCTTGAAAATCTGGTATCAAGGTGGAGATTGTTTGTGTCGATACCTTATTTTGAATTTGAAGAAGGAGCATAGCCATTGGAGACGCGCGGAGGTGGAAGCCCAAGCTCGAACTGAAAGGAGCGACATTGGTGATGAAGATGATTTGGAGAAGGTTTTTGTTTCGGTGATTTTGGGAAAAGAACTGGAGTGTGTTTATTCGGTGGAACAAAAGGGAAGTCTAAATTTGGAGTAGTGAAGAAGATTTTCCTTTTGGAGTGGTGATTTGCTGAATGAAATTTTTCGTTCGGTGGTTTCTGAATGCCGATCCAAAATTTGAAGCAATAACACCGAACCAAATTTGAGTACCGGTCCAAACTAAGTGCCGCTACTGAACCAACGTGTGTCGCTCCATATCTTTGGTTCGGTGAATGCCGCTCCAATATATGCCGAACCAAATATTTGGTTCGGTACTAGTGCAAGCCGGACCAAATCAGACCAGACCAAATCTTGCATGTCCAGATGGATACCGAACCAGAAAGTGTTGCATGCCGAAGCAAACTCTAGGGCTACTATATAGCAGCTATCCCTTCTCACATCCTCACTATATAAATAGAGGAGCTTCTGGACAACAATGGCAGCCGAAATTGAGAGCTAATTTTAGCCAATTTCAAAGCCATCCTAGAGAGCTGAAACCTTGCAGAATTTTTTCTGTATTTTTAATTCTTTTTATGTATAGCCTCCAAAAGTTAATCAATCTTGTAACTCTAATCTTTTAGTGATTAATAAAATCTCCTCTCTCCAAGTGGACGTACACTACATCGTGATAGTGGAACCTCTATAAATACTGGTGTTATTTACTTTTTCTGCATTGCATTGATCCGTGACTGTCTGTTTTGGTGTGTATTTCTATTTGTTCCGTCTCACTACAATCACGATCAAGTTCGTTGTTTTTCCATTGCGTTGGGTTTTTTGTTTCCTTAGACTGATCATTTAAATGGATTTTACCCAACATTGGATAACTGGATGTCATCATGAACCTCCCGTGTGCTTCTCTAGACTCTACTAGGATTCACTACCAACACCATCCCTTACATGACAAGGGATATATGCTATTCTTCATTCGAGCAATACGAATCATAATGATCAAAATCACATATTTGAAACCCTATTATCATGCTTTCGAATAACTGAACTACGGAGTATTTTGAATATTGATAATAATTTCCTACAACTTGATAATTGTTATACTGTCATTTACATTTACATTACCGGAGCTCATGTAATTATATAATAGAAAAATGTCAAATTCTATTCAAACACCAAAAAGTACTATACCCACACCAAAAAATACTTTATGTACTCCATGATATTACAACACTACCCATACCCTTTAATAAAATTATATTACTTATTACCTTTTTCTTCATTTTTTTTCTTTCTTTAAACTAAAATTTCCAAATCATAATCCAACATAACAAATTCAACTCTAAGTGCATAGTAGATTTTCATGTCTTTAATTCATATCAATCCATTTTTTGAAGAACTATCAATATCAATTTAAAAATCATTATCGTAGTTGCATTCATTTGAATAAAAAACTAAAAAGGAAAAGAAAGAACAGTAAAATTATTATCTCTTTTATTTTATTCTATTTCAAGATTGTAGTGAAATTCCTACTTAAAACTAATAATGTTTTCTTTTGTTTTTATGAAACTTACTATTTTAATTTAATTATTTACAAAACAAATCTATTAAGGTTGTAATGAAATAGAATGACAAATACGTACTAAGATTAATTTTGAAAATGCAAGTGTATGTTAAGTAATTTTTGGTGTTTGAATAGAGTTAGCCTGGGGAAAAATTGTAATTTGGGAAAATAAAAAATACTGAAATGTTCTTAGAATATTTCCTAATATACAAATAGTATTTTCTTAACATCCCCACTTAAACTAATGATGCGGTTACCATAAGCATCGATTGTGCCAATCAAAATCGAAAAACAAGAAAATGAGTCAAAATTAGTAAAGAGGTCTGCAATCTGCATGGAAGAGGAAACGAATGGTAAAGTAACGATGGCTTTTTCAAAAGTGACATATGATTCGATAATCAATCTCAATATGATTGGTCCATTAATGAAAGATAGAGTTGCTATAAATCTAAACACCGCTGTTTTTATTTAAACACATAGGAGTAAGACCAGAAAGAGACACCCCATGTCAACAAGTAACCAACACAACCAACAATCTCTCTGTAGTAAATATCCACTTCAGGTGAAAAATAAGAAACCACTGATTGCTTCTTACTCTTTCATGACATAAGAAAACACCCAGAAAGATACAAAAGCCAGTAATAAACTTGTGATCCCTGAGATCCCTACCATAATTAGCATCAAAATAGGCCCCCAAGGAGGAGGTGGATGAGGCATAAGGCTATGGAAAATAGTATCTCGAAGGTGTCTTAAAATATGAAGGATAATTGCCAATGAAGTGTAGTCAGAGACGCTATGAGCCGACTACACCGCATACGATATACCCATGCGAGTGATGATAAGATAAACTAAGCTTCCAATGATGGTTCAATATAAAACATGATCTAATAGTGGTATACAATCATAAAGGGAGTATTGCATCAATTTCAATAGAAGTATCGATGAACTTATTATCAGGAAATCAAGCTTTCTAAATAACGTTTGTGATGTATTTTGACCGTGAAAAAAAGATAATAATTTTGGGAGTATGCTTCCCCAATTTGTAGGAAATATTTGAGAGGATCAAGCTCCTTTATTTCAAATTTCCTAGCTATTCTTTTCAAAGTAGCAATACTATCAACATCATCTTCTATAATAATCATATCATCAATATATAATGATAGTATAGTGCATCCTGCATTAAAGGTTTAAATAAAAAAGGCATTATCACTAAAGCTAGAGGCAATATCCAAAAATGCGACTAATGACAGAAAAATTCTCAAACCAAGTACAACGTGCTTGCTAGAATATGTCGAATGCTTTCTTAAGCTTGCAAACATATCTAGATTCATGTGTAACACATTGAGGAGACTCCGTATAAACTTGTTGTCCAATTTCTTCATTCAGGAAGGCATTTTCAACATCAAGTTACGAAGTAGATCGTTATAGAGTAGAGGCTACAATAATTAGAATAAAAATGGTGGTCATTTTTAATAGGAGTGAAACCTCCTAATAATCCATGTTGTATTGTTAAGAGTAATCTTTTCAACCAGTCTAGCATTATGTCTTTCAATAGGTCAAGCAGATTTGGTTTTGATTTTACATACCAAATGAAAACTAATAATACTTACCACGTGATACGAAACCAAATCCTAAGCACTAAGTCTTTTGCAAGATAGAAAGTTCATCATTCATAGCCTCTTGCCACCAAAGATTAAGAATTTCCTCTTTATAATAAGTTAGCTCGCAATGATTAAGAATAAAGGTTCAAAATGAAGAAAAGATGACGAGTAACAAGAGTAAGCAAAATTAGGTAATTTTTTGGCTTATGAATTCATGTGGAATGATAAAGAGGTGGATCTACAAAATCAATTGGAGGTTGATGGGCCATAGAGGTAGAGGAAGCTTCAAGTGTCCTAGCCTCTTTGGAGCTATAAATATTATTATTACATTAAAAAAAGGAGTAATATGAATAAGATTAGACATTTTTAATTTATGAGTGCTAGATGGAATGGAGTAAAATGGAACATGTTCAGTAAATGTAACACTTGGAGACAAATAAACTTTTTGAGTGGTATGGTTAGACATATATACCCCTTTTTATCCTAACCTTTGCTAAGATAGAAAATGTATGATAGATCGAGGAGATAGCTTATTACATTTATAGGAGGTTGAAAAACAAATCACACCCAAATGCTTTAAAAATATAACAATCAAGTGCATGTTCATATAATTTTCAAAATATGAAAAACTTGAAAGAAGGAATAGCGTTAATAGTCATTGTTTTTTTCTTTCTTAGTATCTCTACACAATTAGATTTTAAAAGAGATATGAGGTTAAAGTAAGCAATTTTTTCCTCCAAACAAAACCTCTATCAATTCACTAAAAGAGTACAATAAAACCCTAAAATTGAGAACCAATCTCAATACCAAAAACTCTTAGGAAAATAACTCCTAACTTACATATTTATAGATACTACCAACCAATAAAAAACGTATATATTTGTTAAAATATCTGTCATAATCAGTCAAGTAAATAAATAAATAAATTTGATCATATATATATATATATATATATATATATATATATATTTCTTAAAAATGAAGACATCTGAGAGAAATATATGCATAAATATTTCTTACAAATCAAATCCAATACTTTCCATAGTTAATTAGTCGACCAACCAATTGACTTATATATAAAAAATATATTATATTGCAGATCTTTAACACTTCACCTCGACATATTATTCTTCATATGCTCCACCTTTGTTCGGTAAAAACCATAATCAACCTTCAAACCACCAGTTATGCATGCTCCCATTGAACACATATATTATCAACAATCAGAACTGTTTATAATACCAAAAAGGTCTCTATGTAGACCTTCTGGTTTTTCGTTGCGTGCTCTACCTTAATTCAGGCAAATTTGCCTCACCAACTCCAATTTGAGAACTATCTACATTCTCCATGGTTTTTTCAAGCAATATGTATATGCTATCATTTCCCCGTTTTGTGCGCAGAACCTACTTATTATCCCTCCAAACCCTTGTGACTCTTCCTCTAGTTGAAAATTGGCATAAAAATTCCAATTGTCCTATTGAATCATGATTCTTGTTAACTTCTAGGATGTACCTAACTCCATTTAGCTTCACCACCCTTCAATCATACATCTTTAAGCTAACCAAACTTATTCCTTTAACATGCAAATCTCTAACATCAGTAGATTCAACATTATCACTTTATTCCTCATAATCAATAAATGCTTCATTTTGATTACATATATGGAAACGAGCGTCTGAATCGAGTATCCAATCTTTGCATATACCTTTATCCACACATAGGATGTTATCATCAAAATCTTCACCAAAATTTTCCTCTTAGTTGCTGCCTTCATCAACCTTGACTTTGTCTTCCCCTAATTTTTATTCTTTCTTTGTTCTTTTTAGGCTTGTTGCAACATCTTAGACAGTGATAGGATTTTTCACAGTAATAGCAAATGAAATCCCTATCTATATTCGATTTATTTGATCGCCCTTGCATGATTGAATGGTTACTATTTCTAACAAGATTGACTTCTTCCAATGGATTTCTACCTCTCTTTCTTCCTTATACTTTTCTTTTGTTAGGTTCATCCTCTGTATCCCCTCGTTAAGCAAGCTACTAATCACCTACCCCATTAAAATAGCGTCACTCGAATTTGAGTTATTCAATGCTACTACAAGCATTTCCCAACCTCTAGTAATGAACTCATCAACATCAAAGCCTTTGTTTTACCATCCACCTTGTAATTCACAGCAGTCAATTGGTTCACGATTACTTGAAATTCATTAAGCTGTTCTCCCACCGACCCACCTTCCTTAAGCTTTAGATTCACCAATCTTATCATAAAAATAGCCTTGTTCGTTGCAGAGTTCTTTACATAGATTCATTTTAATTTCTTTCAGATTTCTTAAGCAGATATTTCCTTAGGAACAATATGAAATACCGAATTCTTCAAAAAACACCGAATAGCCGTTGTAGCATTTTTATCTAAAATCTTCCATTTTTTAATAAATTACTAGGTTCCTCTCCTTTATTCTCCAATGGTTGCTAAGATCATTAAGATATAGAAAATCCTCTATCTTTTCCTTCCATAACACCTAATTTCTTCCATTAAGTTTTTCCACATCTTCTCTATAACCAAACTCTCTTCAAAAAAAATTATGTAGTAGACTTTGATACCAACCATTAGGTTTTTTCCATAGGATCTCTACACGATTAGATTGTAGAAGAGATATGAAGTAAAAAACTAAATTTTTTTCCTCCAAAAAAACTTTTTTAACTCATCAAGAGATTACAAGGAAACCATAAAATTAAGAACCAACCTCAATAACAAAAACCCTTAGTAAAAGAACTCCTAACTTACATATTAATAGATACTACCAACCAAAAAAACGTAGATATTTGCTAATATATCTCTCAAAATTAGCCAAATAAGTTAATATATTTGACCATATATTTATTTATCTATTTTCTTCAAGATGAAGATAATTGAGAGAAATATATGCATAAATATTTCTTATCACATTAAACCCAATACTTTCCATAGTTAATTAGTTAACCAACCAATTAACTAATATATAAAAAAATATTGCATCGCATATCTTCAATAGCTATGAGAATAGCCTTACCCAAAATTCCTTAGGAACATAACTAAATATTAACATAGATCGAGCAGTTTCAAGAATATGTCTATGTTTTCTTTCTACAATGCCATTTTTCTGAGGAGTATCAACACATGAGATTTTCTGTCCATCCATGGAAAGAAATTCACAAAACTTCTTAGAAGTGTAGGTTGAACGAATCATTATTTCCTAACCATAGGCTTATTGGAATCCAATCTATAAATCAGTAACTGAAAGAAGCTTTTGTTATGTGACTTAAGTTATAGAACAATTCCTTAATCCAAGAATTCAAAATAAAATATTCTTCATTATCCATAACAAAATAACCACTTAGAATAGTAGAACACATTATGTTTGTCTACAAATGCAAATTGATATGGAGATGATATCTTTATCTATTTTTCCTAATTGTATCATTTGTTTCTGTATTCCTATATGAAGCTTTTTTATATGTATCTCTAGGTACTCTTTTATCATTTCATGCAAAAAGAATAGTTCTTCTAATTGTAGAAGTTTTTTTAGAACGTTTTCTCATGAATATCACTCAAAAAATTCAGATGCCTACTATTCCACCAACAAATAATCCAAGTTTCTTGAGTTTTTGAAATAAGAGAGATCATATAGGGAAAAAATTTCATAGATGCAAGATATGGGATAAAATCAAATGCTTTCTTTATTTTGCCTTTTACCTATGAATTTTTAATGAACTAGTTCATTTTTCAACTTTATATTATCATGTATTTCTCTAAAGCATAACTCTATAACAATATATCAACCTATGTGTAACAAACCGTATTTTTAACTATTTTAAATTATTAAATTTGATATAATTATTGAAAAAAAATGGTTAGAAATAAAAATTTAATGACTTATTAAAGTAATTTATTGGATACGAAATTAGATGAAAAAATTTAAATAACAAAATTCAATAAGATAAAAGATGATAACTTATATTAGAAAATAAAGTAAATGATATTGAATTTTACATAGTTAACGATAGAAATTGAAATAATAAATGTTAAGTTAATAAAGAATCATATGAATGTTTATCAAAAGTTTTATTTAGAAGAAAGTGCATTTCTAGTAAGTATAAATTTCAAAAATAAGAAAACATTATTAGGTGAGAAATGAACAACTTTTGCTATATACAGTAATTGCATTGATGTTGAATTACTGTAAATGAAAGTAGTTGTTTTATTATTTGAATTCGTTTTAAAAGATAAATTTTATATGTTAAATAACATATATTCAAATATAGTGATTTTTTGACAATTTAGTTGTCGTACTTATTATTTGGAATTGTTTAAATAACCGAATCTTGAATTTAATATGAATGAAAATTATTTCGAATGTTGATTTAAATTCTATTTAAAATTTAAATGGAGTTGGTGAATTTTTAAAATTGGAGTTAAATATGATTAAATTTATTTTGGAAATTACTCGTTTTAATTTACGTGTAAAAAATAGTCTTTTTGGTCACTATCTCAGATTTCCATAGAACTAGTTTCATCGGATCCGTAATAATGAATTATTATAGGATTTCAAGTTTCGTAGCGATTGGCCTTATCGCTTGATCGTGCGAGCTTGAAACACGTAGAATTTATTTTCCGAACATTAATTAATATAATTCAATTTTGAAAAGCTATCTTCTGAATATGATGGAATTGGCTCTGATATATGTTCCATTATGTTTGGAATAGTGGTATAATATATAGAACGCCAAGCGGAATGCTTCGTTTGGAGTTTGGAATTTTCATGGATGAATAGTGCCATGGGAAATTTTCAGTAAATAGCCATCAACCTTCTTTCATTTGCAAACCCTAATTCATCCACCATAAAAAAAAATCTCCATCCAATAGCCATCATTGCACGGTGAGCTAAGAGAAAAATTTGTTGAAACTTCCAACATGAAAGTTGGAGAGCTTGACTCCACGAACAAATCTATACGGTTGGATCATCGATCGATGGGCTGAGTTAGCGGCAATTGAGCCCCATTTAGCAATAGCACGTTTTCAAGTTTTGGGTTTTTGTGGGTGTACGCTTGCACGTGAGGCTTAGGCGAGATGTGACAGCGGGGGGTGGCAGCTACAGAAGGTGGTGGCTTGGTGTCATGGGTGGCAAACAATTTATGATCGAGTAAATAGAAAATGAAGGGTGTGTGGCTTGGAACGCGTGATTATGGAAAAGGGGAGAAAGGTTTAATTTTTATCTTAATTATTTTGTTAATTAAATTTTAATTATATCGAATGTTAATTAATTTGTAACTTTCTTGCACGAGGTTGAATTCGAGCAAAACAAGTTGCAATAGGATTCGTATCGAACTTGTCTACAACTTGGTGTTGGATTCGAATTTACTCACCTCTGAAAAAATTTCAGTTACAAATAAAGGTGAGTGTTTTAAACCATTCATGAAATACTAAGATATTCCGATGTTAGTAAAATTGAAATCATGAAGTGATTTATCTTTATTGACTATTGTTTGATAAATTAACTGATATTTAAATTGACATATGAATTAAATTGTTAGGAATTTGTAATCGACAGTTAAATTTGAAATTGAATTGTCAGTTAAACACCCGATATTGATAAATAGTTAACTACTGTGATTTATTAGTTGATTTGGAGGTTGATTGAGATTGGATGTTGTTGGTTGATAACTAGTTAAACTTTTATTTGAATTATTTCTAATAAATTAGGAAATAGGGTGAAATGATATATACCTATAACACTTTATTTGGATTGAATATATATATATATATATATATATATATATATATATATCCCTGCAGTCAAAATCAAAATAACAGACCACTTGGCCATTGGATGGAAAATTATATACGGATACCAAATTGGTAATTAAATGGTTTTAAATTCTTGAATTTGAATCTATTTAAATGATTTTTTTAAAGAAATAAAATTCAAATATATTAAGATTGAATTATTTTCAAATTTTAGCTTTGAAATGTTGAATGTGAAATTTGTAAAAGAATTTATCAATTAAATTGAAATGTGAACTTATAATCGACATATGACTTGAATTATGGAGATTGAATTGTTTTAAATGTTTGAACTTTTACTTGAACTTAGAATTTATCTAAGTAAAAGTGGTATAAATGGATATTTCAAATTTAGGCTCGAAATTGTATTATTTAAAGATTTGACCCTCAAATTGAGCATTGAAGTTTAATTTGATTTAAGTGATTTAAATCGGTAAATTGAAATTGGACTTGAAATTTATATAAATTGAAGTGGTATAAAATCAGAATTGAGTTGAAAATAAAGCCATTGAATTGAACGTTGAATCAGGTTTGAAGTTAAAAATGAACGTTTCGAATTGAAGTTAATTCGAATTGAAATTAAAATTGGAATTGATTTGAATTGAAACAACAACTGAGCCGATTTGAATTGATTCGAGATTGAAGATGATTTTAAATGGAATATTTGAAATTGAATCAGTCTTATTGAAATTTGGACTTTAGTCCAGATTTATTGGAATTGGAAATAAACAATTTTAAATTGAAAACTATAGTCACTATAAACAATTTTAAAATTCAACTTTTTTTAAATTTTCAAATTATTTAAATTTCAAACTATTTTAATATATAAATCATTTTCTAGACTCAAACAATTTTAGATATCAAACTATTTCAAACTCTAAACTATTTCAAACTATTTTAATTTCTAAACTATTTTAACTATTCAAACTATTTTAAAAAATTTAAACAGTTCATATGCGGAACTGTTTATATTTATATCATTGGTTTAAATACGAATGTTGTTAAAATGAGGTTATAACCTAAGTCAAAATTCGAAATGGTATTTAAATGTAATTTATTTAGAAGCGAATATAATAATTTATAAGTGAAATTCATTCGTGGTGAATTAAATGATATTTTTAAGTGAATATTACATATTAAAGAAAATATGATATTTTGATATCAAGTATTGATTCACTTTTGAAATGTAAAAGAACCAACCGATATGTAAAATGACGTTGGTTGTTAAAGGGACCGGTACCAATTATTGGCATACTCTTTATCAATGTTGGAACCACTTTAACAACTGTGTATGTGGTGGAGACTCCAGAATGAAGTGGTTGGATTTCGTGTACGTTGTTGGATTTGAAGAAAGAGAATGATAATGGATAGCCCTGACACTTGTGTCAACTTGAAATGGCTAAAACAGGAGCACTATTAATCGGCCAAGTAGGCTTGCTACCTCTAGCGGACATCTGTTCTTCAATTTTATTTTTAGACTCGGTCCATACTATTACCTCTGACATTTGTTTCAGTTGGTGCACCTTGATTTGAGATGAAATTCCCTTTGACTTGATATGGGATGGATTGACGTGGTGGGCGGTCGTTGCTACGATGCGTTACCATCAGCCAGGATGGGTAAACTGGTAGTATCTTACCTAGAGCATTGCCTTATTTTCCTTGTCATTCTTTTATCCTTATATGATACCACTTCGAGTTTGGTTTAATGTTGTCGTATCACGACACATCCCTATCCCTAACGTTCTACTAAGGCGTTACATGCAAACTGTATGCCAATGCTTAGAAACACATTAATGGGGATTAATGTAAAGCCTTAAACTAGGAAGAATATTTATCTTACTAATTAGATATTACATATATTACGTATTCTGCTACATATGGATATTTTGATGAATCCGTAAGAGATGGAAAATGTTGTAACATCTCTTCAATTATTGCGCATATAAATACAATGGATAGGATAAACATCTCTGAAGCTTTTACACTCCGTTTATATGTGATATTTATTTGACTTATATAAGGATATTCTAGTTTTGACTTGAGTGTATTGTTTCACTTCATGCTTGGGTCAGCCCTGAGTTTTCCATGCAATAAAGATCATATTATTCTAGAGGATGAAGACGAAGATTTGGTATATTATATTACTAGTATTTTTCCCCTACATCGTGTTATTCTGCTACATTGTTTTATTTTGTCTCCGTTGTATGTATAACTTTGATTGATGTTGTAAAAGTATAATCAAATGTATAGTGTAACAACTTCATGAACTGTTTAATTGATTATTACATTTTGTCATTTTGTTGCGAGATTCTGTGTTTGTTTTCTTCTTTTCTTATTTTTGTTAATTAACCCCATTTATTATCAGTGTTTCGGATCATTTTGAGTTGGACATATGTGGTTTATTTTCGGCTTAAACCTCTCAAAATGTTGGTCATCACAGTAGAGCTTTGATTTAGTGGTAACCTTGCTTTGATGGGGATAGACTCATTAGTGATAGGGTAGTAATACCCTAGAATGAGTTTGTTTATGCGTGAGTGTATCTGTATATATAAATGAGAGAGTGTACTTGGTAGTGTTATAGAATGTTTTATATTGTGCTTAATTATCTGCTGAGTTGTTTATGAATTCTGTTCGGCGTGTGGGATGCCACGTTATGGACGGGGATTTCTAAACACTTAAATGAGGCAAGTCCATATAATATTGTTTTAAAATAGGGTAAATGAAATAAATTTACCTAAATTATATTTTGTATAAAAATAAACAATCTTTCATAAATAACAATAGAGGTTTATGAAAATACGAATTTATTTATGGATATTTGTTGTTTGAGATGGTAATGTTGAGTTATCATCGATTAATATTTAAATTAAACTAAAAACGAATACTTTGTGAACTCTCTTTCAAGATAGTTAGATTGAATTAAAATCTAAAAACAGTAAGAATTGTTCGTTATAATAAGGATGTAAATTAAGGTAATGGAATTTTATAGGTATGTTTATAATATAGCTTATAAATAGAAAGGATATAAAAGCTGAGAATTTTAGAATTTAAAATCCCGTTGATTTTCAAAAAAGTTATTTTCAAAATTTTTAGAACTAATAATAATGTTATTTTGGATATGATTTTGACTATAAACATATTTTAAAAAGAATTTTGAAAGAAATTGTAACATCCCCCACTTTGAGGCCCAAAACTAACGGCTACGAATGCAAAAGTTATTCATAGTTATTAATTCTCGACGATCAAATACGATAATGTTAGATATATTCATATAGCAGAAACACATGGATATGGAAAAAATTTAAAATCACTAAACAACTTTCACATTCCATTTCAAATCATTTCAAATTCGCTACATAATCCCAGATTTGAGAACCATGTTCAAAGAAAATATAATTATTACAACATACGCCAAGAGAAACATGTGAAGATGTCCCCTTGGATAGTCTAAACATACGTAATTAAACAACTTTGCCTTTACAACTAAACACAGTAGAATCAAAATAGGAAAGAACTACTAGTTATTTTGCCTCCTCCACGTCTCCGAAATCTTATTCGTCTTAGGAGAACCTGAAAACCTTGACTTTCAAATTCTCACATGAAACCGCTCATAAACCCATTCTTTGTTTTTAATTAAGCATGACCTCTAATTAAATTTTCAAATATCAATTCCCTTATCACTATAATATTAACATTATTCTATTTAATTTATCTAATTAAATCTCTTGAATAACTAATTAAAAATTAGGGGTGTTACAGGCTCCCCCTTAAAGAATTTCATCCTCGAAATTCAGTAAGGACTAAAAACTAAGCATAGCAATCATCTACAACATCTTCTAACTACCATACTAGCCTACCTGACTAGCAATAATCTATATAAAGAAAATATAGAACATACCCACACAAAAGATCAGGATAAATATCTCTAATCATGTCTTCTGTCTACCAAGTACAGTCTTTCTCGTTGTCGCTCCACTGAACCCTCACAAACTTGATTGATTTGTTCCTTAACCTTTTCTTATTCCACGCTACAACAGGAACTGGTTGTCTAATCAAAGTCAAATCTGGTACTACTATCAACTCTTCCAACTCTGTCGGAGGAATAGTAGTCTCTGGATTAAACATATACTTATGAAGATGAAAAACATGAAACACATTATGGACTCCTACCATACTGCTTCGCAACTCTACTCTATATGCGAGCTTTTCAATCCTGTCTACAATTTGGAATGGACCAACATATCTTGGTGCCAACTTCCCTGACTTTTCGAATCGCACCACACCCTTTATCCATGATACCTTAACAAAAACACTATCTCCAACTAAGAACCCTAAGTCTTTATGTTTTCTATCAACATAGCTCTTCTTCCTAGACGGAGCTTCCTTTATTCTGGCTGGAATAAATTCAGTCTTTTCTGAAGCTTCTCTAACCAAATCCGGACTAAGAACTTACCTATCTGTGGTCTCTAACCAAAAAATTGGTGATTTTCATGGCCTTCCATACAAAGCTTCAAATGGTGCCATCACTGTAATAGTCTGATAACTTTAGTTGTACGAAAACTCGACAAAGTGTATATGGTCTTCTCACGATCTCCTAAAGTGTAGCACACAAACCATTAATAAATCTTTTAAGATTTTGTTAACTATTTCTGTTTTCTCGTCTGTCTACGGATGGTAAGCGGTACTCATCTTGAGCTTGGTACCTAAAGTCTTTCGTAGGCTCTTCCACAACTCGTTAGTAAATAAGGAATCTCTATCACTTACTATACTACTAGGAATTCCATGTAGTCTAACTACATTCTTCATAAATTAATTAGATAAAAAAGGGGTTGTCCCGGTTAACTTAACTGGAATGAAATGGGCACTCTTAGTCAACCTGTCCTATAACAAATATACTTTCATTTCCTCTATTTGTAAATGGCAACCCATCTATAAAATCCATGGATATTGAATCCCAATTCCAACTAGAATCTCAAAGGTTGAAGCAACCCACTCTACTTTTGGTGTTCGGCCTTCACTTGTTGACAGTTTGCACACTACCTAACCCATAAGCCAATATCCTTCTTTATGCCTTCCCAATAGAAGCTCCTCTTCATATCTTGATACATCTTGGTTACTCCAAGATTTATTATAAATTTGGATCGATGGCATTCCCCAAGAACTTCTTTCTTCAAGTTCTCAACATTCGAAACATACAACCATCCCTTCTTTTTCAACCATCCCTTCTGGTCAAGACTAAAATCTCTTAGATCATCGATCTCCGATCCCACCTCAAGCCTTCTAATTTTCTTGGCTGATAATGGATCCTCCTTCGGCTTAGAAGCAACCCTTTTGATCAACAATGGTTGAATTTCCAAATAGGATAATATGGCAGTGCTCTGATTAGAACTAGGAGTCGATCTTAACTGCACATTACAAGTAATCAAAGCTTCTAAGTCTTTCCATTCTGCCAATTTGACTACTTGGATTTTCGAGCTAGTCAAAATCGATAAAAAATCCGTCTGTTCTAAAAATTCTAATGAAAACAACCATCTTAATACGTAATATTTGATAAATATTCAATGTTACTAACTGTATAGGATACAATCTCAATTATACTACTTATGATAGTAATTAATTTATTTATTCTACAAGGTGTGCCTACCGAATTCAAACACAATGAATCTACCGCGACACACTCTGATGAGAGAGACAGCAATATCCTTATCTGCGAACTCCATAAACCATGTAAATACGGAATAAAATAATAAGGGGAAAGATGCAACAACACAAGATAAACAACAACTAATAATTGATAAATTGAAAAACGGTTATATTATTTTGGGCGCTACATCACTACCACTTGTGACTACCTACGTGCCCTATCTATTTGGGTACCCAGTTAGATATAGGATCAAGCCAACGTAGTTCTCCTACTGCAAATAGGACTCATGAAGCCTACGCTGCAACAAACAATATGCAATTTCCATAACTACCCAATTAGGCTTAATCTTTACATTTAGATTTATCAAATCTAATTATCTTTACGAAAATTATCTCTTTGGAATTTATTATCAAATTCGTTTTTCAAAACTTTTGAAATATGTATATGTATATCTTTATATTCAAACTAGTCTTTTACTTCGGATCTAAAAACCAACCACCTTTTAGAACAATATGAATATACAAACATATAAAACTAAATGCTACCTGATCATGAGGTTTCTAGCCATAACAAGGCAACTGGGTCCTAGCCTTTCGAAAATACATATATATACATATACATACATACATACACATACATACATACATACATACATACATACATACATACATACATAAATATATATATATATATATATATATGTCCCTCTACAACGAGAGTGGACTGTATTGAGGCTACAGAACATCTGCACTTGCCTTGCCCACTTTTTAGTTATGGGTTACCCGAATCATCGGTAACATAAAAAATAATTTTATATCTTGAAGTGGCAAAATCATTTACACTAATAATTACAAATACTTCAAATCTATAATAATTTTCATTTCCAAATCCTATTAAAAATCATCTTAAAACCATTGGGTTTAGTCCTCGAAATTATTTTCGTTTTATAAAACATTTTTATAAAACCATTCTTTATGTAAACCACTTTTATATAAAATTACTTCAAAATATTTATTTTTAGATATCTTTTTTTCTCTTATAATGGAAATATTTCATAACTCCTTTTGAAAATCAATTTTCAAAACAATTCATTAAATTGAAGTGAACCAAATATAACCTCTAAACACCTTATAGTCAAATCATGAAATAAATCATAAGGTGTTAGTCCACAATTATTTTCTACCTTGCCCATATGGATAATTAATTGCTCATAAATTGGTCGAGCAAAGTCAGCTGTCAATAATAATAATCAGTGCTTATAAACTGGCTGAGCCTAATATAATCAATCAATCAATGAAATAAACACAACAATAAATGATAATCAATGCTTCATATTATCAAATATTTATATACTTTATTTTATCTTGGGTTAATACGGTTTGATATTTATTTTGAAGCATCCAGGCTTTCCTTTCGATATGTTCTGTCCTTCGCCCAAGTCTCCTTGGATCTCATAAACGAAACACGTGTACTAGTTGTTTCTGCATACCCCATTAAGTATTTAACTTCCAAATTTTAAAATACTTTATTAACCATCCAAATAGTCAAACAAGAAAATAAAACCATTGTTTTAGCAAACAAAATAAACAAGCATTCAACAAGGGTTTTCAAACAACACTTAAAACATAAATTTTCTTCAACCTAGTAATGATTTTTATGAACTTAAAGGATAAAATAACTCACTTTAGATTCCACTCCATCAAACTTTAAGGCAAGGAACTCCAGATCTAAACAATACTCCCTACCAATTTTACTAACTTTGTCGCTACGGATTTGACTTTAGCTTCGCTATTATTTTCCGAAACTTCTTGAAATCTAGCTGTAGCTCCACTATCCTAGAAGTTGAGATGAAAAGAGGTGGAGATGACTTCTAGGTAGGCACGGCCTTAGGTGGATTGATGGAACTTACTAGCTTGAATTTGACTTTTAGTAGTATACTTTATTAGCTTATCATTTTTTCCATAACTTTGTTATGCTTTTGGAATTTTTTAAGAGAAGCATGGAAGCAATTAAAGCTCTAAGAAAGAAGAAGGAGAAGCTTATAAAAAGAAATAAGAAGAAGAATGAAAAGTGTGTGTAGTTTGTGAAAGAAGTAGTAGGTATTTATAGAAAAATTTGGAATAGAATATTATTATGTAAAATGACCAAAATACCCTTACTTCAACTTAAAGTAAACTTATTTTTTCAACACTCACCATCATCTTTCACATCTTACTTTATGTCTTACTCACTTAAGGCTTAAGTAAATGTATTTGGATGGAAAAGAGGATTAAAGAGAAGATTTGTATAGATTTTTGATATGATTTGATGTTTAATTTTTTTTATTTTTTTTCCTTACATACTTTTCTTAATTATATTTTAAAAGTTTCCTAATTAGAATTAGTGAAATTAAACTTGTTTAGTTATTAAATTATGTAGTATAAATGTTAAAACATGCTAACAAAGGTGCACCAATGTTGCGACAATTTATTATGAACAAATTGTTGATTTTCGACAAAATGTTTTACGATCACATTTTGACGTTTTTTGTTAAACTATTTATTTATGTAAACAAAACTTGGAAATAAGTTTCTTATCATCTTTAATTAATTAAAATAGGTATATTTGTGTAATGACCCGTAAAATTTGATAATTAAAATGAGTTAAATTGATAAGGTTTTTAATTAAATTTAGAAAGAAATAAAAATCTTATAATTTAAATTGGAGCGAATGTTAGAAATTAGATGTAGCAATTGTAATTAAAATTAACAATTTAAAATAAAATTGCAATTATTTGAAATAATATAAATTGTCATACATGGTTATAGGTTTCATACAAGAAACAAATGGAAATGTTGAATTAGTGAATCATTAATAAAAATATTAACTAGAATGGAATTCAAATTAATATAAATATAAAACAGTGTAAACTGTTGCACTTGGAAATTAAATTGACAATAAGTAAATAAATGTAAGTGTTGTATAAATAAAGGAATTTGTACATAATTAATAATGATTGAATTGGAATTTAAACTAAATAAATGAACATAAATAAAGGGTACTTTAATGATGATTAATATAATAACGGAAAGGTGAATGTAAATTGATTAGAAATGAAAGTTTATTAATAAGGCAGTAATTGATGAATAAAAAGATTTGAAACCTAGTAGATAAATTTGTTGAGAACATTAATAGTAATTTATGTATATATTTGACAATTGACAATTTATAAATTTGTTAAGATTGTAAATTTATAATCTAATATTACGTAATGTTAACTAAGTTAACTTAACTAAGGTAACTATTAATAAATTGAACGAAATGCAAATCGATGGAATTAATGAAGACGTATACGTAGCTACAAATTGAATATATGAAAACAAAATGTATGAAGTGAATTAAATTAAGGAATTTAAAGTATAATAAATGGTCATTGAATAAAATCAATGTCTGATAAGTAATTATAATGTTTATGGTTGATAATAAACGTTACTTTAGTGATTATTAATATAATAACGGAAGTGTGAATTGACCAAAATATAGTAAATGGAGATATAATAGTCGATAAATAAAGGATTGAATGGGAGCACTAATGTAATGAATGTAAAACAATTATTATAAGTGAACCATTGATTTAGTCTATTGAATTGAAATGGGTAATCAATTGCAATAAAATTCAAATTGAATGTTACGTTAATATAAATTAAATGTTATGCAATTGAGATAAAGAAATTGGAAAAATGTTAATGTATGTGGATATATACCAAAATAAATGGTACCTAAGATGATAATATGATAAATAATGAATTTAAAAAATAGGAATCGAGATTTATTTATTTATTTGAAATTAAAGTTAAATAATTGAGTTTATTGAAATAAGTAGAATTAAACATTAAATTTTTCGTTAATTGAAATGAAGATGGAATAAGAAAATATTAATGCAATAGTTTTGAATCCAATGATAAATCCATCTATTTGACAATAATGAATGGACATAATTTTGACTGATGTAATTAAACTGAATTTTTGAAAATTTATTTATAAATTCTCAATTCAATAAATTTAGGTTAATACTGAAATTGATGAATTAATTAAATCTAAATGGACACCTCAATTGTTTAAATTAGTATAAAGGACTAAGAAATTTAAAAATGATTAAATTGGTCAATTATAGAATTTAAAATGAAAATTTGATTTAATTAATCAATTATTTATTTATTTAATTAATGTAAAAATTAGCCATTTTGGCCACTGAGTCGGATTTCGACGAAACCAGTTCCATCGGATCCGTATTGGTGAATTATCATAGGGTTTCAAGTTTCGTAGCGACCGGACTTGTCGTTTGATCGTACGAACTCAAAACGCCTTGAAATTTATGAAATTGAAATCAATTTGAAATAATTTGATTTTGTCATAACTTCTTCATACAATGGAATTTGGACGTGAAACTTTTTCCATCGCATTTAAAATATTTTAAAACAACTATTTTGATATATGCGTTGACCTAATTTCATTTCGGAGTCGAAACGGACTTTCTGGGCCACTTTGGCGTTAACGCGTAAATCTATCTTATCCATACATTCAAATGTCAACCCTGCCTATATATATCATGCTATAAACCCTAGCAGCCTCTGTTTCTCATTTCTATACGTTCTATTCACCTCCTTACTTCAATGGCAGACAAACCCTAATTTCAATTGCAATCCCAAATCAAATTTAAAGCAAAATTTCAAACTCCTAAGAAAAATTTGAAAAAAATATATATTGAAGCTCTCAATGAGCGTAATCACTGTTCGTTTTTCGTTCTGGTTCATCGTCTAATCAATAAAAATCGAAGAAGTTTCGGCCGTTCATCGCTCAACGACGAACTTCGTCTGATCGGGAAACCCTTTCTAGGTTTGGTAGACAGTCCTTCGCGTAGTTCATCGGTGCTATTAGATGGAGGTTTTGACGGCTGGATTGCGGCGAAAAATTGATTAGGGTTTAAGAAAGCTTTGGCAGCGGCCGGCCTTTGTTTGGCTGATCGGTTGTCGTGGGGGGGGGGGGGGGGTAGCGAGTGGAGGTGTTTGTGTGGTCATGTTTTGGCCAAGTCCGATGTTGGTGCGGCGACGTGCTTCGGCGTGGGGCGCGCTGTATGGTTTTGGAAGCGTGCATTTTACTATAGGGGGTTTCGAATGAAGATTGAGAAACAGTGCGCGTGGTTAGGGTGTGACATGGCACATGAGTGGACGGAAAGGTTATATTTTTATTTTATTTTATTTAAATTTTGATTTCAATCATTATAACGCGAATATCTTTCACACATGGACTCAGATTCATACGCGGTTTTCTCCGCTAGGATCGTAATAAAATTTCGGACATTTTGGCGCCGGTTGGATAGATTTGGAGACTGTGCGATTTTTGGGTTTAAATTGGATTTAAATTCAGAAGGTGAGTGTTTTAACCCACTCACAACTTCTAAAATTTCTTATGTTTGTTAAATTAAATTTTGTTGTGATTATGCATTTAATTATGACTTTTTCGTGTGTTTTTAATCATCATCTTAGTAAATTGCATTTATTTAAATTAAATCATTATTTAATTTATTATTGAATATAACTGCCAGTTAATTACCTGTTTTATATCATCATTTATATATTGATATTGATTGGCTGTTTTCCAGGATGATTGTGATGGATGTATGATTTTATGATGGATGAATGGATGTTGTATTATATATTATTTTAAACTGCAAGTTGTTATACATTTTATTTCATTCGGGATTGCTGTTTAAAATGATATATAACCGTAAATTTTTATTTTAAATTACGGATTGAAATGTCAAATATCCGTATCACTTGACCATAGGGTAGAAAATTATATACAGGCACCGCGGTCTATATATATATATATATATATATATATATATATATATATATATATATATATATATATTGAAATGATTTTCTATGGTTTTGGAAAAGAATATACCATTTAATAAATATTAATTTTTGATGTTATATAAATATTACTATATATATATATATATAGTTAAAATTCTTGAATTTAAGATATGTATAAAATTGTTAGTAAAAATAAGTTTAATACTGGAGTTTGATTATTTTATATTATATGGTTAAGCACCTATTTATGATATTGTATATATATAGAGTTTTAATGACTTAAAAGAAATTTAAGTTGGAAGATAAATATAAAATTGGTTTGAATTGAATTATTTAAGAATTGTACTTGAATAAATTTGATTTGAGATTTACATAAAAAAGGATATTTTAAAGGGTATGATCTTTACAACTTGATTTGGTTTAAAGTGATTTAAATGAGTATAAAGTTGAGATAAATGAATATATCAAGTTAAATAAATTAAAGAATATCCAGTTGTTTGAAGTTAAAAGTTTTACTTAAATTATACCGGATTTATTAAGTAAACAATTCAAATCTAAATAATAGTAATTGAATTTGATTTATATGGAATTATCAAAGAATTAGTTTTGAAATGGTGGAATATTTAAAGCTTTGAAATATAAATTGAAATGGTTTATTTGGAGGTTTGAATCGGTATTTGGAATTTAATTGAAAATTTTAAGAAGCTATTTTATTATATAAAGTAATTTAATATGTAAACCATTGATGCATATTAAGTTATGTTCAAAGCTATAGATTCAAGGTATATAGATTTGAAAGTGCTATGATTTCTTGAAAAAATATATTTGAAATCAAATGGATATCATATAAATTTAGGTTTTAAAATAGAAATGATATCATATTTATATGGTTTTGAAATGGATATTATATTCTGGTTTTAACGTATAAACTATTTTGAAAAGACCGCGGTGTTATAATAACGATTGGTTGTTGAAAAGACCGGGATCAGAAGTTGTCATACTCTCTGCCAACTCCGAAAACCACTTTAACAACCATGTACGTGGTGGAGATTTCAGAATGAAGTAGGATGGCGGCGGCGTTTCCTTTGAGGTAAATACGTGGACCCAACTCTCGTGAGTTGGCATTAGGTGGCTAAAACAGAAGAGATTGACGGGTTAATGAGGTAGCCCCTTTGATTAGACACGTCACTTCGATATTATACTTTGACTTTTGGATTGATTCGGTGGCCACTTCTGATTTTTTTATTTGGGGGTGTGGCTCGAGGTGGGCAGTAGCTACGCGTTACCACCGACCCGTAAGCGTAATTGGTATATCTATCCTGGCATTGCCTAGTTGTGCCGTGTCACCTACCCTATCGTGCCTTGTACGAGTTTGGATTTCTCACGTAGCCCGTGTGGTATCCTCTGGTGGTTTCCCGATCAGGAGGGACATGATATTGGATGGACTACTGGGACTATTACGTGTCAAGGGCTATATGGGTAACCCCTTAATGCTAAGAAAAAAGTAAGTTTATTTTACTATTAGATATTATTATAATAGCGAAATATTACTACATAGTAAATAGTTTAACGGATCCTTAGGAGATGTGAATCCCAAGCATCTCTTGAGTTACTGCATTCATATTATTTCTGTTAATTTAACTCACATAAGATCTTTTAGTTCAGACTCGAGTGTTTTGTCTTTTCAATTCGCTCGGGTTAGTCCGAGCATTTTAGGAATCGAAGACTTTATTTCTGGAGGACGAAGACGAAGATTCTATTATTATTATTATTATTATTATTATTATTATATGTTATATTGTTCCACTACACACTGTATTCCGCTGCATTGATTATTATTCACTGGTATGTGCAACTTTGGTATGTATTGTATAAATATAATCAAATTTTTACAAAACAGCTTCATGAACTGTATATTTGATTATTATATTTCATCGTTCCGCTGCAAGATTCTATTTTGTTTTTTTTTCTTCTCTACTTTTCTTATTTACCCCATGTATGGTTTAAGTCTGACATGTGTGGTTTATCGTCGACTTAAAGCGTATGGAAAGGCGGGTCGTTACATCTGGTATTAGAGCTTTGGTTTAGCGATAAAGCTTAGCATTATGGGGTTGGACTCTTTACTAATGTGGTAGTAATACCCTATGGGAGTCGCCGAGCGTATATATGAGAAAGCGTATTTGTTAGTGTTATAAAAAGGTTTTAATATTGTGTTAATTTGTTCCGTTTTGTATTTATAAATTCTGGTTGGTGCATGGGACGCTTTGACATCAATAGGGATTTCTAAACACTTAATAGGACAAACTGACATAATATTTATTTTTAATATGGGTGAATGAAAAATTTTGCCTATTATATTTTCTATGGATAAAATAAAATTTTATAAATGATATCTATATTGGGTTGCTATATATTGGTTGTTAAGTAATGAAATTTATAAATAATAGTTGAAATAAGAGTTAAAATAAGGTAAATGGAAATCGAAAATTTAGGACCTAAGTTCCGGGGTTTTTGAAAATTTCTTTTGAATGATTTTGAAATATAATAATAACATCAATAGAAGTATTTTCTGATATAAATATTTCAATATGATTTGGAAGAATTATTTTGAAGAAACTTTCGAAAAATAAGTTATGTACTTCCCTCTCTGTTGCTGGAAAATAATTTCGGTGATGGCGGCCGCATCATCGACATTCATTTTCGAGTTTCGAAGTGGGAAGGCCAACAGTCTGCGTTTGAGTTTATCTCGGTAGACTGCGACCTATGTAGGAGTGGAGAAGTTCATTTCGTCAGCGAAAACCAGAGGCCGCTGAGAGCCTGCAGTTACATGGACTTTTGCTGTGATGGCAACGTAACCCTAGATGTAACTATGATCTGTTGTGTGGGATCCATGGCGAAATCGAGAGGCCGCGGAGAGCCTGCAGTTACATGGACTTTTGTTGTGACTGCAACGTAACCCTGGTGTGTAACTGTGACCATGGATGGGGGTGATGATTTTCAGAGCATTGTCACCAAAGATATTTCCTCTATTTTAAAATGCTTTCAATATTTTCAATAAAATTATTTTCCAAGTATTTTCACTGGGTGTTGAAAACGGGTTTACCAAGTACTTATAGATTTTCAGTCCTACGCCTGATCAACGTATGACTGAATTTCTGTGAGAACAAGGATGGACTGGTTGAGACATCGAGTTATAAGAAATATTTTTATAAAAAGCTATTTTAATTGTATTGACTGAATTTGAAGGCATTCCTAAAATTTAAGGTAAAAAGGAGATTTCAAACTGGAATTATAAAATAAAATTAGACTCGAAAAATTTAAATGAAGCGATTCTTTGAAATAAAATCGCATATTGATTTAAAAGTTGGAAGTAAGCTAATTAACAAAATAATTAATTGATTGAGTATGCTAATAAAATTTAACTTGGTTAACTAAAATGGATTGTAAGTTAATAATGGAGTTTAGAAATGAATTCGAATTGTGAATAGAATTCGACTAGAATTTGATAGTGGATTAAATAAGAAGAGATGTTGTGAAAAATAAAAATAAATTTGAATTGGATCGAAATAGTGATGGTTTTAAATTATGAATACAATTCAAATGTGATTTGAATAATATTTAACGGAATTTGTAAGTGAATTAGATATAAGAGAAGGGTAGTTGGATGAAATGAAAGTGAATAATAATATAAATAGTTTGAGTTGCAAACAAAACCCAGATGAGTAGAAATAAATTGAGAATGGCTTTGTATAAATAAATTCGCAAATGAATTAAGAAAGTGAATTAAAAATATAAAATGGGTTAGTGGGATTAAATAATAATGGATGAAGTCTGATGAATAAAAGTTTTATTTGGAATTAGATTATTAGAATGGACTTAAGTTATGAGACAAATTAATTTAAAGTAGTTCAAAAATGATCAAAGACAATTTATCTAATTTTAAGCATTTTAAAAAATCTGGCTTCGTTCCTTTTCGAGGACGAAAAGATTTAAAGGGGGGAGGAATGTGATGACCCGGTATTTTGGCAACACTATTTTAATAAATATTTAATCCAATTAAATAAAAATGAACTTATTATTTCAAAGTAAATAAATCTTTTGGAATAATTGCCGTTTGTTTATATAAATTTGTATTTTTAAAAGGAAATTTGATTCTGGAAATTTAAATAAAACCTTTTAATAATATTTATCCTATGCAATTGAATTAAAATGTTCTATCTTGGTAAACAAATATATATGGATGGTAATGTTTAAAATTAAATCAAGGGCTATCAATATAAAAATATGTATTAAATGTAAGTAAAGCATATGAATATCATTTAATGTTGATGACTGAAATACAAAATAAAAATGAAGATGAAAGCCAAATGAATAAGTTTGGAAATAAAGTATAAGTAAACCATATTGAATATAACTTAAATATTGATAGTCAAAGTTAAAATAAAAATAGTAATTAAAATAAGAATTTAAGTGTTAGTGCATGCTTGCAACATAAAACTGGGAAATTGTAAAGCACAGTATATTCAAGCTAGAAGTAATAAGTCAAACATTTTTATTTGAATCAAGCAAGAAGACAAACATTCTTATGCAAACTATATTCATCTACAAGCCAAATTCCTAGCTGCAAAGTGAAACGTTTTCATACAAAATATCTTCACATAATTAACACCTTTACACCATACCTTCACATATAAGCTACCTTCACATATAAGCCAAAACAATAGTCATCATAACTTTTCATCAACTTATAGGAGAGGGTTTAGGAAGATGTTGCTGTATAAATTATGTATGCAAGAAGAAGACAAATTTATTCACATAGTATACAAAAATATCTTTGTACATCAAATATAAATAGTAGCCAATATTAATTAGATGTAAACTAATATGAAGACATGCATTTAATTAGCACAACCTTTTGTCAATTCGAGTAGCAAGAAAAATCATTTCAGCCTCCTTACAAAATATCTAATCTGATAGTAAAGTGGTACTAGTTATGGCCTCCCCTGTTTGAAGTTGTTTCTATATAAACATCCTCTCATGTTTTTTCGTTCTCAACTTTGCAAACCCGAGAAAAGAGAATACACCATTACAAACCTAAACAAGTCAACCAAGCAAAAAGATTTAGGAAGATTAGGCTAGCAGTTCCAGCAAGAAAAAATAAATATATAGTTGTTCTCTGCTCAAACTCTGGTTGCAGATGAGTAACTTCTGGTTCAAAATATTACTTGTGTATTTACTTTTGAATGGTATGTGTTTACTGTATAGCTCTAAACAAACAATTCTGTATATTATCTGTTGCTCTAGAAATTTTGATGGCCTACTCTTCCCTATTGTTGGTTATAGAGCAAACAATTAGTGGGAGATTTAATTCTTCTTCTTGCAAATTATTTTATACCTTGGGATTTCTTTTAAAACTAAATAAGTTGTTTAACTTATAAGCATAGCCTGGAAGAAGTTTAAAAGCTTGACAGTGAAAACAGAGGAACTGTATATTCAATTTTTACAGTAACAAGGTAATTCATGGTTAAAATTCAAATGGTTTAAATTGTAAGTTGGATTTTATATTATGGATAAACCTTCAAAGGTAGGATTTTTGAAATATGAATTGAGATTTTTAGATAACTATACAGGGTGTAGATCGTAAAGGAACCGAAATTGGCTTTTTGTGAAAATCTGATGATTCAACAAATAATTGATGTTGGAATTCATTTTGGAGAAAGATTGTTGATTCAGGAATATGGGAAAAATGTTTAAAAAAATTTCTAATGTAAGATTTGTTGAGGTGAATCGAGTCTAGGGTTTTGGGTTTGAATATTTTCGTGGTCTGTAAGTTATTATTTTCGCCATCATGAATCGACCGAGCAACGCGAGAATTGAGGAGATGGTAGAGGAAGATGGTTGCGAGGTATGGCCAGAGTCGTATAGCCAATAGTGGTCGACGTTGGATGGTCGTTGCGTTCTTCTTCTGGCCCGTTCGAGTTGTTGTTCGTCCAAGCGAGCATATTTTGATTTCGAACTTTTCGTGTTGATCTGTGGTTTAAATTTGTATGTGTGGTCGATTTGGGGATTGCCGGGGGCGCCGTGGATCATCGAAGTGGTGGCGACGCGCTGTGCATTTGCACAGTGGCGTGAGAATGTCAGTGGTGTCGTGTGTTGTCTCGACTCGGATGAATCTCGAGTATGATGTAGGGTTTCTTCGTAACGAACCCTGGGGCGTAAGTGCTTTCGCGTGATTCTGCTATTGTAACGTAAACGTAAAACTAATGTAAAAAAAAAGAGAGAACAGGTCGGAGAAGAAGGAGGACATGAGAAGAGAAGGGAATTTGGGAAGAGCAGGGAATGACTCGAGTGTTACTCGAATAAGCGTATGGTTCACCTCGGTTCCATTCTTTTTAGGGGATTAAACCTAATTACCTTTAAAGTTGTTATGTTAAACTAAGTTCAGGATTAATTAAGTTAATAATGTTGACAAGTTTCAAGTTAAGTTGATTTAAAACTTATTAAGGTTTGCTAACGTAAGACGTATAATTAATTTAAAGAGTAAGTTAATTAGTTTTTACTTGTAATCAAATAAATAATTTTAGATTAGATAAATGGGTGATTGAAGTTTGACACTAGTAATTTTGTGGTTAAGTCAATTTGAACTTAAGAAATTTAATTATTTATTTAAAGTTAATTAATGAGTAAATGATAATTAACTTAAGTAATTAATCCAAGATTAAATGGTAAATTAATTGGTGATTAACTAATCAGAATAAATGGTTTATCCCTAAGTAATAATTTGAGTGAATCAAATTATTTTGATATGAATCAGTTAAGGGTTAAGATTTGTCCCTAATTAATAATGGTAAATCTAAAATTAAATTCTGTTGAGAAGTGATTAATGAAATATGAATGAAAGGCGTTAACTTAAGTTTATTATAAAATTGATTAAGTTAAATTAATTAATTAATATAATCATTTATGGAATGTGGTTAAGTATAATAACTTAATGAAAGTAATTAGATAATGATGATAATTTTAATGTAATTAAAGAATAATTAATCAAGGAGGATTAATTAAGATAAATGATTATGGGATGGTTAATCAATTGGGTTGAAATTACTAAATAAGCAGGACTTAAAGGTAGATGATTTAATTCAATTATGGTTAATTAGGTTTATTCGAGATGAGTGATTGATTATCTTGCTTATGTATGATTAAATGATTGTTTAAAATGCCCTAAATTGATTGATACTCCTGATATGAAATGGTTCGTGATATGGTGTATTGTGTAGGCAATGATAATGTGGTTACCTGTCGATGATATATTGCTGGGTGAAAGGGGGACATCTTTTATTTAGAAATGAATTGCATAACATGATGAACTGAATTCAAAGAGACCGGAGTCGGGTATTGGTTAATACCCAAACCACTTCGATTCATTGATATGTGAAAACAATAGATTGTAATGGAATGATTTAAGTTAATTGGACCATATAATCTAAATTCGGACTCTTAGAAATTGCTTGTGAAATAAGCGATGTCTGTAGCAACTTGTGTAGTCATAAATTGATAAGTTACCCGGGTTTATATGAGTTAGATACTTTTGTATTCCATGATAGTTTGGGGTTTACTCACGCTGGTTTCCAGCCTGACCCGGGTGTTACTTTGATGTAATGCTCGGGTCAGACCCGAGTATTACAAATTTTCAGGTAGGTTCATTCTGGAGCACAGGAGGCGAGCTGGAGGCAATATCGTATAGAGTATATCCGCTATATTTATAATATTGTTAATCTGAGTCATGATAATTGTAATATTCAGTGACTGTATATTATTTGAAAACTCTGATGTATATTAAATGTAACCGACAGTTATAATATTCTTTTGTAAACTGTTATTATTTATTATATTTTATCCGCTGCGATTGTGAGATGTTTGGTGTTTCTATTGTTCTTCTTCTATCTCATTCTTCTTTCTCATAACTATCTGGGATTTTCGGGTGCGAAAATTTCGGGTCGTTACATCTTTTAAAGATAAATTGAAAGTGAATATTTGAAATCGATTTGAGAATCGTATATTAATAGATATTTTGGAAATGTGAATTCACCATGGAATCTATAAAGGAAAGGGAAAATTGTTTAAAAAATAAACATTGATTTGTTTTTGAAGTGTGGAAATAAATTTACGGATTTGGAACGTAAATTTGAAGTAAATCGGTAAGGATTTATTTAATTGGTTTAAATGAACCATTTTGAAATGAAAATGAATAAGTATTTGGAAATGTTTTCCAATGTAGAAATTGAAATAGTTTAGAGAATATATCTTTTTAACGATAAGTTGAAGTGAATATTTGGCAAGTTATTTAATTTATGGAAGATTAATAAAAAGGGCCTAGTGATTGTTATGGTGCTGAATATTTGTTGGTTTGCTTTGATAGTTAAATAACTGACTATCAATATTTACCTTTAAATGGGTATTTGTTGTGATTTGCTTGAATTTGAATGCTACACTTATTTTAAAAATAAGCGCTCGTTATTTGGTTTAGCCGGGAGAGGACCTTTGTGTCATAAATCCCATTCTGAGTGGTGATATGTCATAATGGATAACATTTGAAGACCGGTATTAAAGGCCGGATATTTTCGAAAATGGAAGGATTACCGTCGATTGTCTCTGCATCGGCCGATCTCCGATATTGAGATTTTATCACCCTTTGTGATGGGAAGTCCGGTCATGATTAGTGAATATCCAGATAGCAAGGGCTTCTTTGGAAGTGCCTTCGGTTCTGTTCGAATCCATAATGGACTTGTATGGATGTGTGTTGGTATTACAATTTGAGATGTAAAGCTGGTTTCTATCAAATATATTTCTATTGGTGGCGGAGAATTTATTCTCTTAGCTTAACACCCTTCTCTGAGACGTACAAGCTCAGAGGTTATGTAGTTGATGGTTATTAGTGATATATTCCCAAATTGGTAATGTGGCATACGAAGTGCTATTGAGCATTTGTTGATCAAAGCGTGGCTTTTGTATAAAGCATAGCTTTGTGGACGAGACTTCGTCGGACCTCACACCCCGGTAATGGTCAAAACAGGAAAGATGCAGCAAGGTTATTAGGCGATAGCGCCCCCTTAGTGTATGTCATTCCTTCTAGATAGAGGTCGTATTATGGTATGGAGCCCTGATACTTAACCTATGTTGTTGCTGCAAACTTATTATTTTGTGGTTGTTGGTGAATCCCGGGATTTAGATCGGTTACGACCGTGGGATGGCATATTCGTGACAGTTGTTACCAAGCTAGGGGTAACCCTGCCTTGTGTTAGCAGAGATCCGGATAGGTTCTCGGGGCGTCTTTCCAGAGGCGTACCCATGTCGCAATGGAAAGTTCCTTGGCCTGATCATTAGTTGGAAATCCAAACTCCAATACGAAATCCTGTACGGTTTTAGTTGTAGAACCTGCCATTTACTTATGGTGGTCACCACTGTTTAAATGGTAGCTATAATGGGCATAGTTCGGAATGTCTATGTTGGCTAAGATTTATATCATACTTTCGAAATGTTTTCCTACACTTTGCACTTATAATAATAATATCAAAGAAATTTACGTATCAAGCATATTTAACTATCATAAGGAGAAATCTCCTCTGATTCTGCGTTTGCATTGTGTGTGTGTGCGAGAGGCCTTATGGTAGTTTCATTTTCTAAATGCATTGCGAATCTAATTTAAAATATTTCTCAGCTTGTTTTTAAAGATATAACTGCTTTAAATTCTCACACCAGTCCCATGACTGAACTGGAGTTTATTGTTTCCTTCCTAAACTCTGGGTGCCCATCATTTTCCATACGGGTAGTCTAGAGTTAGGTTATCAGGTCATTCTGGAATTCAGGAGTTGCTATGGAGATCAGGAGCAAGCTGGATGGCATGACGTATCAACCAGTATAGAGTATTTCTTTTCCGTTGTTTGTTGTTGTAAACTCTGATAATGTAATGTGATGTAATGTAATAACTGATATAGTTCTTTGTTTTAAAAGATATTCATTTATCTATTATATGTTGTTCCGCTGCGATTGTGAGATTCTGATATTGTTCAGTTGCTTTTTCTTTCTTCTTCTATCTTCTACCTCTTCTTTAACCCTAACGGTACGGTTTTTCGGCCTTCGATTGCTCGGCAGTTGATACAGTGGACGTATTAATGTCGACCTTCGTGGTCGAAAAATCCTTAACGTTGCAAAGAACAACCACCTCCAAACCTGTCAACGCTTCATCCACGACCTTCCGATCACCAGTAACACTGCAACTCCGGCCATGCTCTCATCTACGACCAAGCTTCCAACTCCTGAAACCTAGTTGAACTCGATCACCCCTACAGTCTGTGCCAACCAAATCAAATTGCCTAGTTAAAACTAGGGTTACAAGAGAAATTCCACCACCACTGCTTTCACAGCAATTTGCCTCCACTTCTACCATTTTTCCTCCACTCACCGATCACCCATCCATCACCAGAAGAAAGCTCGACCTCCAAAATCAAATAGGTCACCAAAAACCACCAATTTTCCATTTTCTGGTCAACCCAGACTTACACACTCAAAACATAATTAAAAATTATGATTTTAGTGTTGAAATTCATGTTTTGCTTTGTGTATTCAATTTACAATTCTGGAATTATAAACTACCCAGTTTAAATCCATATCATTCCACATGCACTGATATTTTAAGTTATACAGAGATATCCAGGTTTTTAATTTAACTAAATTACGTTTTTAAACCTTAATCTATGTTAAATCAACATCTTTTGTTTGTAAATCAGGTCCTAATGATAGTTATTCCCAGAGAAAATTGACTTCAAATCAAAAACAAAATTCAGGAACTATAAACAGAGTAAATTCAATTGAAACAGACAAGCATATATCTTACATATATATATATATACACACACACACACACAACAGGTTCACACAATCATATTCATCTTATCATCACGAGCATGCAACCAGAATTTTATACTAAAATTTTTAAAATAAAGTTACTCACCTTTTTAAATCAGAAGACAGAGCCTCCAATTCTTTTGCTTAGGTTAAAACTTAAATGTTGAAATGCCTTTGATTTTTGAAAATAGTTTTTAATTTAAATTTGCAGTTGCTTTGATGAAGACTTGAGTTACTGAAGCTTTAAAACTTGATTTTTTAAAAGAACTACATGCAGCTGCTTTGAATTCCAGATTTGAAATAATGCAGGCTTGCATAGATTTGGAAACGTAGATGGTTCGCATACTTGAAGATGTGCAGGTTGATTTTGATTTTCAGGAATTTGATTTACAGGGAAATGATCAAATTTGAAAATGGTTACATGATTCATTTGAAATTGTACATGGTTGAAGATGGGTTACAGGAGATAATTTACAGGCTTTGCATGTTTTGATTTTATGATTTTGGTTTTAGAGGAAGTGTTTTCAGATTTGCTTACATTTTGAATTTAGAAAAAGAATAAGAATTGAAAGAAGATTTGTTTATATATATAAAAACTGAAATACTTATTAATAAAAATAAAGGAAAAAGCTAATATTTGAAATGCCACTTGTCTTCCAATTTAACATTTGTCATATAGATATGTTAATTAGTTAACCATTGTCTTTAAGGTAAATTAGTTATAATTTAAATGTTAATTAGTATTTAGTTAATATGTTAATATAAGATAAATGTAAACTTATGTTTAATCAATTAGTTAATATGTACTTTTTTACATGTAGATAATTTTGAAATGAAAAAAAATCCAATTATATTTATAAAATAAAAGTTTATACAAATATTTTAAAATCCAAAACAATTAAAAATATTTGTACTTTAAATTTCAAAGCTTTGAATTCAAATTCAAATCAAATTCTAAAATTCAATTTTGATATCATGTTATATACATACATATATAACTACACAATTCAATTTTGAAAAACAAACTATTTTTATTGAAATCTATTTGTTAAAACAATACATTATTATATTTTTAAAATAACAAATTTGATAAGTCTAAATAATTTAAAAAAGAAACTGTTTCTTCATTAATAAATTACTTATTTTATAACACTATATTTAAAAAGGAAATCAAAATAAACCTTATTGTTAGTTTATTTAAATTTAATCTCAAAATCAATTTAAAAAAATTAAACTTTTACCTTAACAATTTAAAACCATATATTATTTATTAAATAGATTTTCAAAAGCTTTATATTAAATAAAAACAAATTTCCAATTTTACCAAAGATATATATTGTAACAACCCGCATATTTATCGATTTTATATTTAAATATTTTGTCGTTAATCGGATATTGGTCTAATAAACTACTTTTTGCAAACGGTCAAATTACGACTCGAGACCACTTCCATTGAGTTCGAAATGCCGTTTACAACTTTTTTAAGTATAAACATTGATAGGTTTGGAGTTAGTGAAATTTCACTACTTTTCCCGCTTTGGACCTTGGGTTAGATTAGCCGTTATAACTCAAATCCACTTCTCTCCTTCTCCTCACTCTTCATAAATTCCTACCAAACACAAACTTTAACATTAATGGTGAGTGGAAAGGGAGATTAGAAACTCCAAGCCTAGGTTTCAACTCCAACTCCATCATTCAACTCCAAATTCAAGGAAAAAACATTGGATTCAAGCTTGTAGTTGCTTCTCCATTCACCTTCAAGCTTTACCTTCATAATTTGGTGAAAAGGTGAGATTTTTATCTCACAATTCTAGTCTATAACTATATGGGACTGTTGGGAATGATTCCCCATCACTTTAGCATGTACATTTGCATTTTGTTTGAATTGGATTGGCGAAAAACTCCAATTTTTAGTGTTTTTGGTAAAATTCTGCACTTAGGTCGTTCTGCCAATGCTAGGTCGTTCGCGTGGAAGTCTCGGCCTTCAAATAGCTGGTTTCTGGCCTTAAAACATTCTACAACCCTAGGTCGCTCGGCTCTGGCTCGATAGATCGTAGGTCGTTGCCGCAAGGTCTTAGGTCGTAGGTCGCTTGGCTTTGGGTCGTCCAGTCTTGGCTAGCTCGGTTATAGGTCGTTACCTCTAGGTCGTTGACCTTTATACTTTAGGTCGTTGCTCGGCCTTTCCACATAGGTCGCTCGGCCTTTGTTCCATTTGATCGCGAACCTCGATAGCTCGCATACCCCTTAAGTCGCTCGACCACTAGGTTGCAAACAGCTCTAGGTCGCTCGACCCCTTTAACTCGTAGGTCGCTCGCCTCTCTAACCCGCGAGTTCCTTAAGTCGCTCGCCTCCCTTAGGTCGTTAGACCTTAATACCGTTAGGTCGCATGACCTTTATACCTTTAGGCCGTGTACCCTGTTAGGTCGCGAGTTTAATTAGGTCGTTCGGCCTTAAAGTGCTAGGTCGCTTGGCCTGTGCTTTTGTTAGGTCGCGAGTCCGTAAAGTCGCTCGCCTCTGTTAGGTCGCTCGTTTCTGCTAACTCGCGAACACCTCTAGGTCGCTCGACCCCTTTAACTCGTAGGTTGCTCACCTATTCTAAACCGCGAGTTCCTTAAGTCGCTCACCCCCCTTATTTCGTTAGACCTTAATACCGTTAGGTCGCATGACCTTAATACCTTTAGGTCGTGTACCCTGTTAGGTCACGAGTTTAATTAGGTCGTTCGGCCTTAAAATGTTAGGTAGCTTGGCCTGTGCTTTTGTTAGGTCGCGAGTCCCTTAAGTCGCTCGCCTCTGTTAGGTCGCTCGTTTCTGCTAACTTGCAAACACCTCTAGGTCGCTCGACCCCTTTAACTCGTAGGTCGCTCGCCTCTTCTAACCCGCGAGTTCCTTATGTCGCTCGCCTCCCTTAGGTCGTTAGACTTTAATACCGTTAGGTCGCATGACCTTTATACCTTTAGGTCGTGTACCCTGTTAGGTAGCGAGTTTAATTAGGTCGTTCGGCCTTAAAATGTTAGGTCGCTTGGCCTGTGCTTTTGTTAGGTCGCGAGTCCCTTAAGTCGCTCGCCTCTGTTAGGTCGCTCGTTTCTGCTAACTCGCGAACACCCCGAGGTCGCAACCAATAGGTCGCTCAATCCTTAGGTCTTCACTAGGTCGAACCCTGTAGCGGGAGTGTTTCCCCCGCACCCCCACCTTGGGGGTTGCCACCCCCCTGGACCCCCTCTCCGTAGGGGATCTTATCTGAAAAACATTCAACAGAACTTGCTTTGTTGAGATGCTGAGTTGACCATTCTTCGAGACAAACTATCTTTGGCTTCTCGGTCGATTTTATGGTATCACGGCCTTGCTAAAAAGGCGGGATAACAATTTTAGAAATATGAAGGTTTCAATACTAGTAGTAAATATCAAAACTCTTTCAACAAAATGATTTCAACTCTATTTTCAATAACAAAGCTCTTTACTTAAACCGTTTTCCAATCTACTAGTATATACAAACCTTTACCTCACTTGGATGAGAAATCTAATTAAATGGCTTAGTAAAACAAGTGGTATGAAACGCTTACGTTCACTTTGTCGATTAATTCTTGGACTTGTTCGATTGAACCTCTTGTGATAATTTTCTAGTGAAGATTTACAGTTTGTTCGTAAATATTTAAGTTAAGAAAGTGGTTATGGGACACGAAGATAAACATTTATATTTACTAGCTTAGTGTAATTGACACTTCTCGTTGATCATGATGATCATTTTATGATTTAGACTAGCAATTGTGCGATGTCTCTTTGTTTGCAAGGTTAGACTAGACCTCATGCGTGTGATTCCGACTCACGCATATCTCTCTGTCCACAAGGTTAGTCTAGACACCATTTATGTGATTCCACTCACACATACCTTTTTGTTGCGAGGTTAGGCTAGACACCATTTGTGTGATTCCACTCACACATACCTTTTTGCTTTTTGGTTAGCCTAGACCTCATCTGGGTGATTCCGACTCACCCCTATGGGGTAACTCCTCATGGTCTTCGGATCGTCATGTGATAGGCCTCTTTCCATTTTTCTGTGATTTCTAGATTTCTTGTGTTGATTTCTGGAATTTATGTCATTGACTTGTTATGAGTACAAGTTTAGGGTATGATGCCCTCTTTGGATCTTTGAGAAGATTCTTGTGATATTGATTTATCTCTTATTGATTGATCTTCTGTTGATCATCATTTGCATACTTATAGTAGTATGTCAGTATGGATATTTTATGTTTATGCCATATCTTTTATTTTATACCATGTCATTTGATATTTATAGCTAGACTGATCCGTTTATTATTTTCTTAAATAATACTCGGGTCAGACCGAGATGTCACAAGTGCTTGACTTCTTCCCGGGATTTGCTACTCTGACTTTTGGCTAACTATTTAGATTAGCAGTTTTTGTTGTATACACTTGAGATATAGACTCATAGTAGTATTCTTTTTTATAGCACGTGTTGCTATTCTTTTGTATTATTGTGGATCTTTTTGACCACTACTCTGATGTACACTTTCATGTGTTAGTTATATATTCATATCTTCTTCCACCTTTGTGATATGGGTGTCTGTGACTGATTTGTGTTATGCTTATTTCTATGTTTGTTTCCGAAGATTATTTATAGCCACCGTGTGATAAGCAATCACATGGATGGTCGCTCCTCAACAGCCTTATTATCCGTGCTAGTTGACAGCACTACACCGTAGTGTTCTTGGCTAGCGTGGGTATAGAGGTTGGGCGTCACATATATTTAGAAAAAAGATTTATTTATTTATTAAATTTAAAACAAGGTTTATCTATTTACAATATATACATATTCTATATACATTATAAATAGAAAACAATTTATTAGATTTTAAAAGATAAAATCTATCAACTAAATATTTATTAAATTGCATTATTAAATCAATTCAAATTTTTATTAACAAAAATTATCAAATCAATTTAATTTTAAATACAGATTATTAAATTTATATTGCCAAAATTTCCGGGATATCACATTCCTTCCCCCTTAAAAGAATTTCGTCCCCGAAATTTAAAACAAAGGTAACTTAATAATCTTTTTAAAGATTAAATTTTAAAACACAAGCATATATCAAACATATGCTAACAATCATAGAAATCAATTCATCAAATCAAACAATCTAATTATCCAGACAAAATTCTGGATAGAGTTTCCTCGAGTTTCCCAAGTATATATATACCAGGATACTCGCTCTACAGAATTCAAACAATCAAAACTACGAAGCAAAAGAGCTCCTACTCATCTAGATCTACAAAACTAGACAGCATATCAGACTACATACGAGTCTGATTCAACAACCAAACCTCCCTGAACAGCTGGTTCTACAACCATAGATAGATCATACACGTACTCCCTCAGAGATACATGAAACACATCGAATCCCAGTTATCCACACTTCCAATTTAATCATGAAACCCAAACACTTATCCTTATAAGAACACTAAAAAGATCCAAAACATTTCAGAGCTAGCTTTCCATTCTTACCCCAAAACCTATAGCTCCTTTGATCGGAGAAAACTTAACCAAATCAAATCCTCGACTCCATAATTCAAATTCTTCCGTCTCTTATCCACAAAATTCTTCGTACGATCCAAGGCTGCCTACATCCTCCCTGATCAGCTCAACCCTTGCCGATTCCTCTAGAAACAAACTAGACCAAAAACAACCCAACACAATGATCTCCTCAGATCAATCCAAAACCAAGAACACAAACTCTACTCCTTAAACAACAGAAGACTAAACTTACTTTTTATTCGGAAAAGACAAACAGAAACACTCCCAAACTGCTTCCACTGCACAACTCTGATCCGAAGTAGATAAAAATGCTGATGATGAACACGAGCACATACTGGACAACACATCCCCGAAATATAGTTCAACAGCTCGATAAAGGAAACTCAAAAATTCCTCTAAATCCTGAGCTGCTTCACCAACCTTTATCTCTAGGAATCATCCTTCTACTAAGCTGAACCACCGGTTCCACTTCTGGAATCCTAGTCGATAAGAAAAACTCAATCTCCATATGCCTCATGCAAAAGATAACTCAAGAGAACACTCAACTATCGCAAGTCACTTTTGCGATCAACCAAGACAAATTCCAAAGAAAACTGTTCTCCCTTTACCAAACAGAACAGCTTACGCTGGCCTAGCCAGTCCATCGAAGAAACGGATCCACTCTGCTGCTTCTGAACTCCACCTTCATAAAAACTATTCATCTAAAAAACTTCCTGCCAACACAGAACAATCCGATCCGCATCGCTGACTTAGATGCCAAAGACTTTCTAATCCAAAGCTCTTCGAGAAACTCGGACTTCAAAGCCAAACACCACATCCTACTGAACCCAGCCAGAACACCGAAGCAGACACACTACCCTAAACTTGTTCCAAAGAAATATCTTTGGACACAATCCATAGTCACTACATCTCATCACGCAACTATTACTTCCCGAGGTATCAAGATACCATTGCACACTTCTGCTCAGCGGATTGATCGAAACTCTACTCACCAAACTCTGCACTTCGAAGATGACTCCGAACCTTTTAAAGGTTTGCTTCAGAGATCGATGAAATCTCTACACCACTACACAACTCACTCGAGGCTGTATTAGGACTACAGTCTCGACAAATACACTTCCAACCTCAAACATTCAAACTCCAACCAATGGTAGTAGTCGTGCTACACACCACTACCTCATCTACCTTTATAACTTATATTGGAAAACCTGTAGGGGTAACCTAAAAAATAGGTAGAAATAGATAAATATATATAAATATATATAAAATTACAAATATGCTCTCTCAAGAAAGAAATCACTCCAAAGCCTAGGTATTCACTCAACCTAGAGCTCTGATACCACTGTAACGACCCGACATTCTTTCAACAAAATGACGCATCATTAATAAGAAAGGGATAGAGAATAGAAGGAAAGAGAAGAAGAAAGAAACAACACATCAGAATCTAAACAGTGGAACGAATAAATTATATTAATAACATAAGATATCACATAGTATCAACAACTATCAGAGTTACACATATAATATAGCACATACTAGACAGTTATAAACACCTATCTAGTTATTACAACTCAATACAATAAAGAGAAATCAAACACAGCGGAACACTATATATCTATACGCTGAAGCCTCCTGCTCCATTGCTCCTTCACAATTCGTCAAAGCTAACCTGAATACCTTGGCTACTCGTAAAAATTTGAGTACCCAAAAGTTTAAGAAAAACAGAAGATAAACTCCGGGTGAGACATGGGTCTGGTGTGAGTAACAGGTTAAGGTTGCTTAACTTTGTAAAACCATTGAAAAGAAAGGTATCACGTAAGACTTCCCACACATAAACATGGAAAAGTTTTTACCTTACGCTAACCAAAACATTTGGTAGGAAATCCAGTGATATTATAATAGGTCTAGGGTTTTCAAGTAAATATGAAATAGCCGAAATTGTTACATTATCAAATTCCAGCTACTAGCCACAAAAGTGGGTAATACAATCAAAACCGTTGTCACTCATTGGATTTTAGATTCCATACAATGGCAGGGCTACTGCGGTACCGCCCATCACAGTACGTGGCCTAGATCACCGTACCGAGGAGCCACCCTAACTCCCCCGCAACACAAGGCCGGAACCATCCCTTACTGGACAGTCCCGAACAAGAAAACCCCACAGTTGGTGTGCATATCCAACTGCCCACTAAGGTAAATAAAAAGGGACCTCTAGACAGGGGAAAATCTCGTCCTACTTGGGCATGACCCACTTAGCCTTGCTGCACCTCCCCTTTTTAGCCATTCCCGGTTGATGAGGCTTGAGGCTACGATTACCTTTATGGGACACATTTATCTTAGAATGCTCATCGTCCACCTGACGATGTTCTGAAAGCATTCAATCCATACAAGTTCGTTCCAGGTTCGAATGAAATTGAAGGCATTATCTCGTTACACTCATTTTGGAATCACCCACAGAGTTAACGACAATAACCCTTGCACTCTGAATCTTCATCTCGAATCTGAAAGTACTACCCCGTTAAAATCGTATTGGAATCACCCTTAGAGTTTTAACGACGAATAGTCCTTCCACCTCGAGTCTTCACTCCTCACTTGAGATTCATGACCCATCGTTAATTTGGATCGATGTGGTTTGCGGATATCCAAATCTGGAAACCCAATCCTGGTCTCATCGAAATCCAAAGCGTATCTTTTAAGGCCAAGTTGTTTAGTGTTTAAAACAATTCAATTTTATTATCTATATACACACAGATAGATGATTCACAATAGATAATCAACATTATCATCACAACAGATAATCCATACTATCATTATCAAAAAGATAATCCATATTATCATAACAATGCAACCAAAGCATCCATATCACACAACATTACTAATCTCATAGTTGAGATTTCAAACCATTCAAGGCAAACAATATCATCCATCCATACATAAGCAATGATCTGTAATGACACCATCTATAATTAATTTAAAATGAATTAAATTAATTACTTCCATCTCTAATTAATTTAAAATGAATTAAATTAATTACTTACATTAATATAAATCTTGCTTACGTATTCATTAATTAATTACAAATCAATTAATTAATTATCCTTTATTTAATCACCTTAATTAATCACCCTTGATTAAATATCCTTTAATTACATTCAAGTAATTATCCTTTAATTAATTTCACAAATTTATTACTCTTAACCAAAAATAGTAATTAACCTTTAATTACTTCATTAATTAATTAACTATAATTAATTACATTGATCCTTAATTAATTACATTGATTAATTACCCTTAATCACTTATTATTGATTAAGTAGTCTTAATTATTCAATATTAATTACATCATTAATTATATTAATTAATGATCTTAGTTAAATTTAAATAAATTACTTATTTAAAATAATTACATTAAGTAATTAATCTCAATTAAACCATAATTATTAATCACCTTGATTAATCACATTCAGTAATTAACTATCCTTAATTACTTATCAAATTAATTACTCCTTAATTAATTATCCTTAATTAATCCCTTGAGTATTATAAAGTAATTTAATCCAAATTACTTTCACTATTAAACCATATTTCATTAACTACAAGCAGTAATTATCATTAATTACTTCACTAAGTAATTATACTTCATAAATTACATTAGGTAATTATTATCAAAGCATCCGGTGTCTAACTTAATTAAACTTAATTAATTAACTTAAACAAATTACATTTAAACTTAATTAATTACATTAAGTAATTAATTTCTTAATTACTTTCATCAAGTAATTAGTCTTAAAACAATTTTACAAATGATTACCATTAATTAATTTATTTATTTAATTATTAAAATCAATCATATTAATTAATTGTTAAATAATCCTTAGTTAATGACCTTCATTAACTATTAATCATTCTTTAATTACTTTTCTTAATTTACTTCTTAATTAATCTCTAATTATAAACTAATCTAAATTATTAATTTATAAATTAAATAAATAAGTCATTCCTTAATTATCTTATTCATTTAATCATTTTAATACCTTAATAATCTCTAAGATAATCCATTTCTTCATTAATGACTTCATTAATATTAAAGTGTATTTAGAACATTACATTTTAAATTTAAATTCAAATTCCAATTTCAATCTCAGATTCAAAATGATTGTTTATTTAAACATTAACCACATTTAAATTCAATTTATAATCCTTTCAATAAATGTAAATAACATTTATTACTTACATATGAAACTTATATAAGATAAGCCTTTAAACTAATTTACTTAATTTTATTTAAAAATTAAGCTCTTAAATATATTACTATTTAACTTGCAAATTAAAGTTAACAAATCATTAACTTCCATTTAAAAACTTTTATAAAAGAACTTTATCAAAAATCAAGTTTAAATATTTTTTTGAAAACAAATTTAATTTTAAAAAGCAATTTTAATTTAAACTTGTTTTAAAAAAATTCAGAATTTAAAAACTTATTCAAATACCCAGATCTGAATTCAAGAAACTTGAATCCACTATTTATTTAAAACATTTGATTTTAAACATTGATTTAAACTTATTTTAAACCTTGATTTAAAACTCTTTATTAAAAATCCAAATTTCATTTTAAAACCTTAAGATTCAAAAGTTATTTGAAAACTGAACTTAACCTTTGAATTTAAACCACTGTTTAAATTATGTTTTCATATGTTAAAATAAAATTCAAAATCTAGAAAACTGTCAGGTTTTTAAAAACCTGAAAACCCACTTTAAACATTTTAAAACTTTTAAGATTCAAAGCCATTTGAATCTATACTTCATACTAGATTTGAACTTGTGTAAATCTATCATCACAACTTTTAAATTCATTTAAATTTGGTTTAAATTTAAATTACAGACAGATTTGATAAAACCTGTAACAAAACAAAATCAACCCAAGGCAATAACAAAGTGCTTCGAGTCAAAACCCTTATTTCTTCGAGTAAACCCCTACATTTACTCGAATAAAACTCAGGTAACCCTTTTTACTCAAAAACTAACAGCAATCATCAGAAACAAAGTGCACCGTGCATGTGCACGGTGCCGTTGATCCTCTCCAGCCATCTCTGGTGGTCTTTCCTCATCGGCGACCAAATCCTCACTCCACCCTGATCATCATCTCGCTTTCACACCACTCGAATTTGAATTCGAGTTCAAATCTAAAAACGTGGAACAAAAAGAACAACCACCTCCAAACCTGTCAACGCTTCATCCACGGCCCTCCGACCACTAGTAACACTGCAACTCTGGCCATGCTCTCATCTACGACCAAGCTTCCAACTCCTAAAACCTAGTTGAACTCGATCACCCCTACAGCCCATGCCGATCAAATCAAATTTCCTAGTTAAAACTAGGGTTACAAGAGAAATTCCACCACCACTGCTTTCACAGTGATTTGCCTCCCCTTCTACCATTTCTCCTCCACTCACCGATCACCCATCCATCACTGGAAGAAAGCCCGACCTCCAAAATCAAATAGATCACCAGAAACCACCAATTTTCCATTTTCTGTTCAACCCAGACTTACACACTCAAAACATAATTAAAAATTATGATTTTATTGTTGAAATTCATGTTTTTCTTTGTGTATTCAATTTAGAATTCTGGAATTATAAACTACCCAGTTTAAATTTCCATATTATTCAACATGCACTAATATTTTAAGTTATACAGAGATACCTAGGTTTTTAATTTAACTAAATTAAGTTTTTAAACCTTAATCTATGTTAAATCAACATCTTTTGTTTGTAAATCAGTACCTAACAATAATTAATCCCAGAGAAAATTGAATTCAAATCAAAAACAAAATTCAGGAACTATAAACAGAGTAAATTCTGTTGAAACAGACAAGCATATATCTTACATATACACACACACACACACACACACACACACGTAGCAGGTTCACACAATCATATTCATCTCATCATCACGAGCATGCAACCAGAATTTTATACTAATTTTTTTAAAATAAAGCTACTCACCTTTTTAAATCAGAAGACAGAGCCACCAATTCTTTTGCTTGGGTTATAACTTGAATGTTGAAATGCCTCTGATTTTTGAAAATAGTTTTTGATTTGAAACTGCAGTTGTTTTGATGAAAACTTGAGTTACTGAAGCTTTAAAACTTGATTTTTTTTAAAAGAACCACATGCATGCAGCTGCTTTGAATTCCAGATTTGAAATAATTTAGGCTTGCATAGATTTGGAAATGTAGATGGTTTGCATACTTGAAGATGTGCAGGTTGATTTTGATTTTCAGGAATTTGATTTACAAGGAAATGATCAAATTTGAAAATGGTTACAGGATTTGTTTGAAATTGTACAGGGTTGAAGATGGGTTACAGGAGATAATTTACAGGCTTTGCATGTTTTGATTTTATGATTTTGGTTTTAGAGGAAGTGTTTTCAGATTTGCTTGCATTTTGAATTTAGAAAAAGAAAAAGAAATGAAAGAAGATTTTTTTATATATATAAAAACTGAAATACTTATTAATAAAAATAAAGGAAAAAGCCAATATTTGAAATGTCACTTATCTTCAAATTTAACATTTGTCATATAGATATGTTAATTAGTTAACACATGTCTTTAAGGTAAATTAGTTACAATTTAAATGTTAATTAGTATTTAGTTAATATGTTATATAAGATAAATGTCAACTTATGTTTAATTAATTAGTTTATATGTACTTATTTACATGTAGATAATTTTGAAATGAAAAAAATCCAATTATATTTATAAAATAAAAGTTTATACAAATATTTTAAAATCCAAAACAATTAAAAATATTTATACTTTAAATTTCAAAGCTTTGAATTCAAATTCAAATCAAATTCTAAAATTCAATTTTGAAATCAAGTTATATATATACATATATAACTACACAACTCAATTTTGAAAAACAAACTATTTTTATTCAAATCTATTTGTTAAAAACAATACATTATTATATTTTGAAAATAACAAATTTGATAACTCTAAATAATTTATAAAAGAAATTGTTTCTTTATTAATAAATTACTTATTTTATCACACTATATTTAAAAAGGAAATCAAAATAAACCTTATTGTTAGTTTATTTAAATTTAATCTCAAAATCAATTTAAACAAATTAAACTTTTATCTTAACAATTTAAAACCATATATTATTTATTAAATAGCTTTTAAAAAGCTTTATATTAAATAAAAACAAATTTCCAATTTTACCAAAGATATATATATTTAGAAAACAAGATTTATTTATTTATTAAATTTAAAACAAGGTTTATCTATTTACAATATATACATATTCTATATACATTATAAATAGAAAACAATTTATTAGATTTTAAAAGATAAAATCTATCAATTAAATATTTATTAAATTGCATTATTAAATCAATCAAATTTTTTAACAAAAATTATCAAATCAATTTAATTTTAAATATAGATAAATAAATTGATATTGCCAAAATTTCTGGGATATCGCATGTATTATATATTATTTTAAACTCAAAGTTGTTATACATTTTATTTCATTCGGGATTGCGGTTTGAAATGATATATAACCGTAAATTTTTATTTTAAATTACGGATTGAAATGATAAATATCTGTATCACTTGGCCAGAGGATAGAAAATTATATACAGGCACCGCGGTTTACATATATGTATAAAAATATTTTGAAATGATTTTCTATGGTTTTGGAAAAGAATATACGGTTTAATAAATATTAATTTTTGATGTTATATAAATATTACTATATATATATATATAATTCTTGAATTTAAGATATGTATAAAATTATTAGTAAAAATAAGTTTAATACTAGAGTTTGATTATTTTATATTATATGGTTAAGCACCTATTTATGATATTGTATATATATAGAGTTTTAATGACTTAAAAGAAATTTAAGTTGGAAGATAAATATGAAATTGGTTTGAATTGAATTATTTAAGAATTGTACTTGAATAAATTTGATTTGAGATTTACATAAAAAAGGAGATTTTAAAGGGTATGATCTTTACAACTTGATTTGGTTTAAAGTGATTTAAATGAGTATAGAGTTGAGATAAATGAATATATCAAGTTAAATAAATTAAAGAATATCCAGTTGTTTGAAGTTAAAAGTTTTACTTAAATTATACCGGATTTATTAAGTAAACAATTCAAATCTAAATAATAGTAATTGAATTTGATTTATATGGAATTATCAAAGAATTAGTTTTGAAATGGTGGAATATTTAAAGCTTTGAAATATAAATTGAAATGGTTTATTTGGAGGTTTAAATCGGTATTTGGAATTTAATTGAAAAATGAAAGAAGCTATTTTATTATATAAAGTAATTTAATATGTAAACCATTGAAGTATATTAAGTTCTGTTCAAAGCAACGCTCATATATTGTGTTGTTTACGCTCATGGCTTCCGATAATCCCTCCCGTCCTCCTGATTATCTCTCCCGTCTTCCCGTCCCATTTTCTCCCTCCCTTTCATTCTCTGGAATCGCATTCGTCCCTCCTAAGTATCCCCATCAAACCCATCACTCACCTCGTCCCAGCCCTGTCCCCATATCCTCATCCAGCGGCAGCACAGATCGAGCCACTTCTCCTAACTCTCGACCGGGCTCAGGCAAGGTTCGTACCTACGCATAAGTGGCTGCCACGCCCAAACAAAAGTCTATTCTTCCGTCCCCCAAACATCTCAGCCATAGGCGTTTCCTTCCGGTGTTTGTCTCTTGCCGCCAAACTCTAGAATTTTTAAAAACTAAAAAAAGATGTTTCCATTGTGCCGGCTCGGGCCATGTGGCGCTAAACTGTCGGGAGCCAAAGATTTGTTTCTGCTGTAGCTTTTTTGGTCATAATTACTCCAGCTGTCCCTCCAGAATTGCGGCATCGGGACACAACAAAAACTCTTCAAATCCACTAAGTACTCATTTCGTCTGCAGTAATAAATCAAATCCGCTTCCAGCATATTCTAATCATAATTCAACACGTGCCAAGTCATCTACTTAATTTATGCCTTCTCATCCCGTCCCCACCTCTAAAACTCCTAAAACCAATTGTAATTCTCTCCCTCCGCACACAAACCGAGACTCTTTTTCACTTCTCCCTCCTTTGTTCACTCCCTCACAAAATTTCACAATGAGCGATCTCTCCCTCTACATTACCGCAACCATCATCGACGGTGCCTGGTCAGTTGACTCTCTGAGTAGAGTGCTTCAAGCAGCTTTTAACCATGCATAGTGGCCGATCTGGTTCTTAGACGACAATCGTTTCCTGGTTTCCTGGCCCTCCACATCCTTCAGATATCAGGCCCTTACACGTAAAATCATTTCCAAAGCGGGAGGATCCATCTTTTTGGAGGCTTGGCCAGAGTATGAACGGCCGGCCATGATCACCCTAGAACCTCCTTCCTGGGAACCAGTTAGAGGTATTCCAGAGACCCTAAGACATAATTCTGACGCCTTACACGCGGCCATCAATCCAGTCAGAAGATTCATTGAATACGACCGCTGTGATTGGGCGGAATTTGACCGGCGACTTATTTATATCAAGATGCAGTTTCTCGTGGGCGTCTCCTCAGTATCCTCCTATAGAGTTCGCCTAAATAATGCGAACTATCTCATCACAGTATCAAGATGGGACCATGCCCACCCTCGCACCAGACCTGAGAACCATCTCTTGGGCCTGGACTACGAAAGAGATGTGAAGTGTTTTAATGACCTCCTAGACATACCTTCATCTGACCTTTCCTCGGATGAACGCTTCGATGCTATGAACTATGAATCCACCTTGCCGCCCTCTCTGACATGTCAATTTGGAAGAGGAAGCCGCCAATATCCCTGACCCCAATGCTGATCCTGCTCCCCATGGGTGGGACCCCTCTTTTGATCTGGACCACCCGTCACCGTTACACTGTCAAGCCACTTCCTTGGAGCCTGTTCACCCGGAGGCTTTTCACCCTGCACCCCACCCCTCTCCTAGCCTAGACTTCAATACATTGCTTGATCCTAATCGGGCCTCTTCCTCAAGCCCGTGGCCGGTGCATCCAAACAGGACAGATTTCACTCCAGCACAAGTCAGAAGGAGTGCAAGGAACTCTAGATCCATGCCTGGTCACACAGGTTGTTTTTACAAAACTGTAGTTTTTTCATCTGCTAATTCTAAATTAAACAGAAAAATTTCAAGTTGCATGGGAATAACCATCTCGGATGAACAATATGCCACCATGCAAACCCTAGAACAGGAGAGAATCTCTATATCCCAATGAAAATCGTATCATGGAATGTTCGTGGGCTAGGGGACCCCTCAAAAAGACATTCAATCTACCTGCCCTTGTCCCCTGTTAACTTAGATAATCTTTTGCTTCAAGAAACCTAACTATCTAACCCAACTCCTTCCCAAATTAGACAACTAGATGGTCCCAATCTTACAGGTTGTGCTCATTCCAACTCTATCGGCTCTAGGGGTGGATTAATTACCATGTGGAATGAATCCACCTGGGCTCTCTGTCAAATCATTTCACATCCCTCTGTCCTTCATGTTGCACTAAAACACGTGCATTCAGACACTATTTATTTTATTTCAAATATTTATGGCCCCCTTTCACCCCGCGATAGAATTAACCTATGGAAAAGCTGCTTAGATTTCGCGTCTTTTTTGCATGGCCCGTGGATTATTGGTGGAGATTTTAACACAACCAGATTCTCAGAAGAAAGAAGCTCAAGAAATCTCTCTAGTGACTCAGAAGACTTCAATACTTTCATCAATGCCTGTTTTCTTATTGAGCCTCTAATCAACAACTGCCACTTCACTTGGACCAATAAACGTCATTCACCTTCCCTTGCTAAGCTTGATCGTTTCCTGTTAAACCCTTCCTGGGAGGACCTTCATCCTCTATCCAGTTGTATTGGCCTTGCCACGACTCTATCGGATCACTGTCCCATCTGTCTAGATTCTGGCTCTCCCACTGCATCCAAGCGCCCTTTTAGATTTGAACGACTTTGGCTGTTGGAACCGTCCTTCGAAGATTTTATCAAGAAATCATGGGACCAACCAATCAGATCTTCCTCGGCCACGGCTCACATAGTCTGTAAACTAAGATCCTTGAGAAGACTGCTCAAACCTTGGGTGAAATCTATCTGGGGCTCTCTACGTAGACGTATAACCAACATCCAAAATGACATCCTAACCCTAAACATACAGGAAGAAGCTTCCCCCCTCAGTAACAATGACAGAATTAAACTCTCAAACCTTGAAGTAGAGCTTGAACGATTAATGAAACAAGAAGATATTGGCTGGAAACAAATATCCAAAGCCAAGTGGTTGAAAGAAGGGGACAAGAACTCGTCTTATTTTCACAAATGTGCCAACGGCCGCCGCAGATCCCTTTTTATCCCGAAAATCGTTCAGGATAACGTCTCAATCACCAACCCTTTAGATATTTTGAATTTGTTCACCAACTATTACCGCTCCATCCTCGGCAAACCCTCCACAACCCTTCCCCATATAGACTGGAACCTCCTATACCCCAACCCCTCACCAATTCCTATTGACTCACACTTTTCAGAAGAGGAGATTCTGGTCGCCCTTAAGGATATGGATGATAACAAATCTCCAGGACCAGATGGTTTTGGTCCATTCTTTTTTAAACACTTCTGGAATTTGATTAAGAGTGATATTCTGGAAATGTGTGCAGAGTTCTGTTCCAACCCACAGTCCATAGCTTGCCTAAATTACGCCAACATCATTCTCCTCCCTAAGACCGCCGGAGCCAATGCCCTCTTAGCATTCCGACCTATTAGCCTACTCAATACCACGTTTAAAATTATCACCAAGGTCCTTGCTAACCGTCTTCAAACTTTCATGGAAACGCTAGTTGGGATAGAACAGTCAGCTTTCATCCACGGCAGGAATATTCTAGACTGCGTGGCTGCGACTCAAGAAGTAATCTCATCTTGTCATTCGAATAATATCCCTGGTGTCCTGCTTAAACTCGATTTTTCCAAGGCATTCGACTCAGTAAATTGGAACTTCATTTTGGAACTCCTAAGGCACAGAGGCTTTCCTCCCACGTGGTGTAAATGGATTCAAAGCATTCTTTTTTGAGGCTTTCATCGATTCAGATCGGAGGAGTTTCTAGAGGGCACATAAAATCGGCTCGGGGGTTAAGACAGGGAGATCCTCTCTCGCCTCTCATTTTTGTCCTTGTGGTTGATGTTTTCAATCGCATGATCAAACTAGAGACCTCTTACAATATCCTAGCTGGCATCCACCCCCCAAACTCTCACCTCGGTTCCAGCCCTATTCCTATGATCTCCAATCTTCAGTTCGCAGATGACACAATTCTCTTTGTTTCACCTTCTCCTGACCACATTCACTGTCTCAAGGTCATTCTATACTCCTTTGAACTAATTTCCGGCTTGTCCATCAATTTCAAAAAGAGCTCCATTATTATGCTCGGAAACACTGATCTCCTTGGTCCCCCCATTTCCTTCGCCCTCAACTGCCGCCTGGACACCTTTCCCTTAACCTACCTCGGTATTACCTTGCGGCCCTCCAAGCTTCACCGATCAGATTGGACCACTCTTATAGCCAAAATTGAATTTAGACTAGCTGGATGGAAAGCTAACACTCTATCATCTTCTGGGAGGTTGGTTCTGGTCAAGGCTGTTTTCTCAGCCCTTCCCACTTACCGGCTCTCATTCCACAAGCTCCCTATCTGGGTATCCAAGAAAATCGACGCCATTAGACGAACCTTCCTCTGGAATGGAGGGAAAATTAAATGTCTCGTCAATTGGAAAATCGTGTGCATGCATGAAAAACATGGGGGTCTTGGTGTCCCCAATCTGATCTCGTTCAATCAAGCTCTGCTAGAAAAATGCTCTGGCGCCTACTCTCGCCGGGACAGTATATTTGGAAACAGTGGATTCTAGCTTCTCACTATAACGCGGACCCTTTCCTTGCCCTCCATTTCGCTCCTCACCGTAGGTCCTCCCCCTTTTGGACGGGTGTTCTTACCTCTGTTGACCGCTTCAAATCCATTATCCGGATCAATATTGGCAATGGCGCCAACTGTCTTTTCTGGTTTGACACATGGCACAACCTTTCCCCCCTACACAAATCCTTCCCTCTTCTCTTTTCTCCCTCCAACCTTCCCCTCCTGACAGTAGCGGAGTCAGTAGCCCTCGGTCTCCCTTGCTTTTTCCCCTCAACCCTCTTTTCTCCTGACACCCTCTCGGAGCTCTTCTCAGTCCTGCGCCTGCTTCAACACGTATCACTCGATCCCCTAGTGAAGGACGGTCATGCATGGTCACTCTCTCCCTTGCATGGCTTCTCCGTTTCTCAGTACTCCTCGTTTCTTAATCATCCTGGCCGCCTCTTCGCATTCGCTCGTGTCTGGAAATGCCACATCCCTGCCCGTTTCAATTTTTTTCAATGGTGCCTCATACATGGACGCATTAATACCAAAGACCGTCTCGTTCGTTTAAACATTTCTTCTGACCAGTTCTGCGTCCTGTGTAAGACTGAAGCTGAATCAATCCGCCATCTCTTCTTCGAATGCGACATATCCTACTACATATGGGTCTCGGTCTGTAGTCACACCTTGGGTCAAATTCACTTGACCAACGACTTTTTTGGCCATTGGCAGTACAGTGTACCGAATCGTCTCCTGGATTCCCTTCTAGCCATTTTCAGTTGGGTCATCTGGAACGAAAGAAACGCTTTTATATTCAACAATCCAACCAACACTCTTTTTAGCCTTTGCAGCAAAATTGCTTATATTTTCGCATTTTGGATAGTTTCTTCTTCCTCAACACCATTCAGGTTCCGTCTCCCTGCAGTTCAATCCCCTTCAGATGAATCTGATGGCAGTGCTTCGTCAGCATCACCAGGAGGAAGCTAAGACCTAAGCTTTTCACCTTCAGTCTCTGAACCGCTCTTAGTAGTAGTTTTTTCTCGCTTCTGATCGTATTGGGCCCATCAATGTAATATTCGGAAATGCTAGGATGATATTTTTTGTTCTCAAACGGTGGTTGTAAATTTTAACTCGGATTATGCTGTTTTGGCTATCGACCAGGCTTGTTGGTCGAACTACTTACTTATATATTAATATCACTATAACCGGCTGTGTAGTTCCACGATACACACCCGTTCACATCAAAAAAAAGTTAATGTTCAAAGCTATAGATTCAAGGTATATAGATTTGAAAGTGCTATGGTTTCTTGAAAAAATATATTTGAAATCAAATGGATATCATATAAATTTGGATTTAAAATAGAAATGATATCATATTTATATGGTTTTGAAATAGATATTATATTCTGGTTTTAAAGTATAAATTATTTTGAAAAAAACGCGGTGTTATAATAATGATTGGTTGTTGAAGAGACCGGAATCGGAAGTTGTCATACTCTCTGCCAACTCCAAAAACCACTTTAACAACCGTGTACGTGGTGGAGATTCCAGAATGAAGTAGGATGGTGGTGACATTTCCTTTGAGGTAAATTTGTGGACCCAACTCCCGTGAGTTGGCATAAGGTGGCTAAAACATGAGCGATTGACGGGTTAATGAGGTAGCACCTTTGATCGGACATGTCCCTTCGATATTATACTTTGACTTTTGGATTGATTCGGTGACCACTTTTGATTATTTTTTTATTTGGGGGTGTGCCTTGAGGTGGGCGGTAGCTGCGCGCTATGCGTTACCACCGATCCGGAAGCGTAAGTATATCTACCCTGGCATTGCCTAGTTGTGCCGTGTCACCTACCCTATCGCGCCTTGTACGAGTTTGGATTTCTCCCGTAGCCCGTATGGTATCCTCTGATGGCTTCCTGATCAGGAGGGACCATGATATTGGACGGACTACTGGGACTATTACGTGTTAAGGGCTATATGTGTAACCCCTTAATGCTAAGAAAAAAGTATGTTTATTTTACTATTAGACATTATTATAATAGCGAAATATTACTACATAGTAAATAATTTAATGGATCCTTAGGAGATGTGAATCCCGAGCATCTCTTGGGTTACTGCACTCATATTATTTCTGTTAATTTAACTCACATAAGATCTTTTAGTTCTGACTTGTGTGTTTTGTCTTTTCAATTCGCTCGGGTCAGTCCGAGCATTTCAGGAATCGAAGACTTTATTTTTGAAGGACGAAGACGAAGATTTTATTATTATTATTATTATTATTATTTTATTATTATTATTATATATTATATTGTTCCAATACACACTGTATTCCGCTGCATTGATTATTATTCACTGGTATGTGAAACTCTAGCATGTATTGTATAAATATAATCAAATGTTTACAAAACCGCTTCATGAACTGTATATTTGATTATTATATTTTATCGTTGTTTGCGTGAAAAATGGCCGCAAACACCCAAAGTCGTATGAGTTGGTTGATTTTATGATGTTCTTAGTGTTATGGATGATTTATGCAAATATAAGAAAAGCAGGGACTAAACTGTAAAAGACACACAGATTTATAGTGGTTCGGCCAGAACGTGCCTACGTCCACTTTATATGTTATTCTCCTTTTCTCTTCAGATTACAAGTACAAAGCTTTGATTACAAGTATCTAAAGTTGTTTGAGAGTTCCTTCCAGGCTCGAGCTCTCAAACTTGTCTCTAAAAATTCTCCCCCATTGTTGTACCCCTGCCCCTCTATTTATAGAGTGAGGCTGGGGGCAGGGGTCTTGGAGTTTATAGCTACTGGTGGGCCTGGGCTGATGCAATCTGGACTGGCAATTCTGGTTCGGCGAAGCTTGGTTCGGTTTGGAATGGGTGGTGTTGGACCTGTGATGGAGTGGATTCGGTGATGGCCTTGTTGTTGGGTTGGTTCGGCATGGGTTGTCCTACTCCTGGTTCGGCAGTAGGGAGGAATGCTGGTTCGGTTTGTTGGTTCGGTGGTGGAAAGGAGGCCGGTCCGGTGGTGGCTTGGACCGGTGGCCGAATACGTGGGGGCCGAATGGAAGGAGCCGAATGGAGGCTTTGCCGAATGGAAGGGGCCGAATGGAGGCTTTGCCGAATGAGCCTTCACAAATGCCGAACGCCGAATGAGCCTTAGTATCTGAGAACGCCGGATGACTCTGGTGATGATTACTGAATGGATCCTTCAACCTTTAATGCCGGATGGATTTTTATGCTTGAACTTTGAGTGAAATCCCCGCTTGCTTGCTTCTTCCTGGTTCCGGTCGTGGTGGAAATGCATACAATCTTGATATTCCAGTTTTGTCCAAAAAATGGGATAACACTTTGCCCCCCAAAATATGCCTTGCGGTAGGAAGGCGTGTTTTGTAATGCCATGAGCTGGATGTTCATATCCTGTCATCAACCTGCAAAGAACTTGATATTTTATATAGCCCCAAATGACGACCGTTCGGGATCGAGCTATTTGGGATGAAGCGCGGCCGTTCATGGTCAAGCGCCTAACTTCAAATGACGATCATTCGTGATCAAGTCACTTGCGGTGAAGTGCGACCGTACGCGGTCAAGCGCATAAATCCGTGCGTCGATCGTTCGGGATCGCGTCATCTGCAGTGAAATGTGACCGTTCAAGGTCAAGCGCTTTACTTCAAATGACGATCGTTCGGGATCGAGTCATTCGCGGTAAAGTGCGACAGTGCGCGGTCGAGTGGGGACCGTTCAAGGTCAAGCGCTTAACTTCAAATGACGATCGTTCGTGATCGAGTCATTCGAGGTAAAGTGCGACAGTGCGCGGTCAAGTCTGTAAGTCCACGCGTCGATCGTTCGAGACCGAGCCATTTGTGATGAAATGTGACCGTTCAAGGTCAAGCGCCTAACTTCAAATGACGATCGTTCGTGATCAAGTCATTCGAGGTAAGGTGCGACAGTGTGCGGTCAAGTGGCGGTCCTCAAATGACGACCGTTCGCGATCAAGCCATTTGAGGTAAGGTGTAACAGTCAGTGATCAGGTGGCGGACCTCAAATGACGACCGTTCGCGATCGAGTCATTTGAGGTAAGGTGAGTTGTGCCGTTCGAGGCGAGTTGTGCCGTTCGAGGCGAGTTGTGATCGTTCGCGATCGGGTGCCGTTCGAGGCGAATTGTGACTGTTCGAAGTCGGGTGCCGTTCGAGGCGAATTGTGACTGTTCGAAGTCGGGTGCCGTTCGAGGCGAATGAGTGTGCCCGGGGGGGACTTAATATTATCAGTGTTGGAGTTATTGTTTGGGGGAGTTTTTGAATCAAAGACTTCGGCAGTTCGTTGCCATGCAATAGGTGCTCGTGGACCGTTCGCGATCCAACGGGCATACAAGTAAATAATTTTTTCCATGGAATTGTAAATGTTAAAGCAATAGTACCTTACAGCAGAAATGTCCAAACAGGAAGAATTCAAATGTCCAAATCGAAACAAAAGCAAAGCAAAGATGTCAAAGTGTAAGTTCCCACTCTGAAGCAGTCAATGATTATTCAGAGCATGCCTAGAGATCGTTCGCGATCTCGTACATGTGTAAATGATTTAATTGCTTTAGTGGAAGCTTACGACTTGTTCATCGTTATTTTAATCAAGCAATCAATGGATAATCAAATGGTGCCCTGATCCAGGGGCACCTCTAGCTGATGTAAAGGGCGGTTGCTCTGGCTCCACTGCTAGAGTTCGCCTCCTCACATACTGACGGAGCATACCATTCCTGATATGCCCTTCCACCTCGTCCTTCAAATGCCTACAATCATTAGTGTTATGACCATTCAATTCATGAAATACACAAAACTTATCTGATTTTCTTGCGTCAGAGGTTGGATCCCTTCGCATTGGTCTACGATACGGAACCTGCCCCTTGGTATCCTGATAAATCCGTTCCAAACTCTCATTCAGCTCTGAATAGGTGGTAAATCGTGGCTCTCTTCGTAGCCACTTTGTCCTGTCATCATTATCCTCAGCTTTTCTTTTTCCTTTGCTAGTCTCTGCACCCTTTCCAGGTGGGTTTCCGCTCTTGATTGTGTAAACGTCATCTTCTTCCTCTCTTTCTGCACTAGCATCTTCCAAACGCAGAAACTTTTCAGCCTCATGATAGAACTCTCCCAGATTCATAGGTGGATCCTTGGTTAATGAATTCTTGAACTCTGTATTACTAGCTATTCCAGATACAGCTGCCATCATGACCATAGATGGATCTGGTCGATCCACTGATGTTGCCGCCGCATTAAATCGCGTTAGAAAGCTCCTCAAAGTCTCTCCAGTTTTCTGTTTCAAGGTTGCCAAAGTCATCACATTCTTGGGTCTCGCAATATGAACCCTGAATTGCCTCATGAATCTCTCAGTTAAATCTGCCCATGTTCCTATGGAGCCGCTCTCCAGTTGCCTAAACCATAATGCTGCAATGTCCGTCAAATACAGTGGAAAGCACCGGGCCATAACCTCCTCCGATGCCCCCAGCACTTCCATATGTCTTATATACTTCGTTAGATGGACCGTGGGGTCCGTTTTCCCGTTGTACATGTCCAATGATGGTAGCTTGAATTCTGGTGGGTTCCTTGCCATCCTAATCGCAGAAGAAAAAGGACTCCTGTTTACATCCTCCAAGTCTCTGTTTACTAGACCGCCTCTCATAGCTCTTCTAACCATCTCTGCTAATCTGTCATTGTCTCCAAGCTGTAGTTCTCGTTCACTGTCTTCGACCTGCCTCCCAAGTCCGCGGGAGTTTTCATGTGTATGCCTCCCTGGCTGAACATTCATTCCTCTATTGCTACCAGGTGGCTCGGATGCCCCCATCTCTCTTCCCGGGGTCGGATCAACATGCTCTGCGTGAGTGCCCCCTAGCTCTGGTGCTGTGTCAGATGGTCCTGCTCCGTTCTGAACTCCAGTTGCTCCTTGGATTTGTGCTCCAATTTGCCCAATTTGTTGAAGTAAGTTCTGGATCATCTCTTCTTGTCTTCTCATCATGGCCTCCATCTCATCCCTAGTGATGAAGATCGACGCTTGATTCCCTCCTGAGGAAGCCTCTTGACTTCCTTGGTGTTCACTTCTCTCTGGCCTTTGCCTTCTACTTGTTTGTCTCGTCATAACTCTTAGATCTGAACTCTTAGATATTCAAATTCAACTTCTATCCGTGTAGCGGAAATCGGTTCTTCTCAGTGAAAGCACCAAAATGTTTGCGTGAAAAATGGCCGCAAACACCCAAAGTCGTATGAGTTGGTTGATTTTATGATGTTCTTAGTGTTATGGATGATTTATGCAAATATAAGAAAAGCAGGGACTAAACTGTAAAAGACACACAGATTTATAGTGGTTCGGCCAGAACGTGCCTACGTCCACTTTATATGTTATTCTCCTTTTCTCTTCAGATTACAAGTACAAAGCTTTGATTACAAGTATCTAAAGTTGTTTGAGAGTTCCTTCCAGGCTCGAGCTCTCAAACTTGTCTCTAAAAATTCTCCCCCATTGTTGTACCCCTGCCCCTCTATTTATAGAGTGAGGCTGGGGGCAGGGGTCTTGGAGTTTATAGCTACTGGTGGGCCTGGGCTGATGCAATCTGGACTGGCAATTCTGGTTCGGCGAAGCTTGGTTCGGTTTGGAATGGGTGGTGTTGGACCTGTGATGGAGTGGATTCGGTGATGGCCTTGTTGTTGGGTTGGTTCGGCATGGGTTGTCCTACTCCTGGTTCGGCAGTAGGGAGGAATGCTGGTTCGGTTTGTTGGTTCGGTGGTGGAAAGGAGGCCGGTCCGGTGGTGGCTTGGACCGGTGGCCGAATACGTGGGGGCCGAATGGAAGGAGCCGAATGGAGGCTTTGCCGAATGGAAGGGGCCGAATGGAGGCTTTGCCGAATGAGCCTTCACAAATGCCGAACGCCGAATGAGCCTTAGTATCTGAGAACGCCGGATGACTCTGGTGATGATTACTGAATGGATCCTTCAACCTTTAATGCCGGATGGATTTTTATGCTTGAACTTTGAGTGAAATCCCCGCTTGCTTGCTTCTTCCTGGTTCCGGTCGTGGTGGAAATGCATACAATCTTGATATTCCAGTTTTGTCCAAAAAATGGGATAACAATCGTTCCGCTGCAAGATTCTATTTTGTTTTTTTTTCTTCTCTACTTTTCTTATTTACCCCATAACAATCCGCCCTTCTTTATGGTTTAAGTCTGACGTGTGTGGTTTATCATCGATTTAAAGCGTATGGAAAGGCGGGTCGTTACAATTTGGCTTATAAAATAATATAAAACAATATCTAAATTCATTTGCAAAATATGATATTGATTTTATTAATATGTGACGAAATTTGTCAATTACTATAACATAAGAGTGTGTGTGTGTGTGTGTGTGCATAACTATAAAAATTTTATCAAACTTTTATTATTTTTATATAATGATTTTGAAAGGAGTTATTCATTTTTAAAAATAATCATTTGACCGTATAACCAATTTCATCCAAACCGGATTTTGTCAACTTTGTTAATGTTACGGTAAAAGTCCAAAATCTTTATTCAATTGTAAAAATAAGTTTACCATTCTTATTTATTATATAAAACATGATTATTTAAGTTTGAAAATTTTATATTTGAATATTTAAGTACGTTAAATATTTCATTCTCAAAGTGGTAAAATTATGGTTCATTACAACCAAAATAGCTAACACCACATTCTGATGTCTTCTGCTAAAAGCATCCGCAACCTTATTTCCTTTCCTAAGTGTATACTCTATACCAAAATCATAAGCAACTAAAAACTCTAACCACCTTTTTGTCTCGTATTCAACTCCATTTGAGAGAATAAATAACTTAAGGACTTATGATCTGTATATGCTCAAATCTCTCCCCAAAGAGATAACATCTCCATATCTTCAATGCGAAGTTCACCGCATCCAACTCCAAATCATGAGTACGATATCTTACTTCATGTGGTCTAAGCTATCGTAAGCGTAGGAAATGACTTTACCCTTCCATATCAACACAACTCCTAATCTAGTCCCACATGAATCTATATGCACTACCAATCCTGGTTTCCATCTGGAACTACTAATGCAGGTGCGTTGGTTAACAAATGCTTTTATGAATGCTTCATCACATTTTGTAACATCCCGCCTTTTTGTACGTTTTAAATCGACGATATACCATACACGTCAGACTCAAACCATATAGAAGGGCAGATTGTTATTAAGAAAAAGGAAGAAAGAAATAAAACAAAACAGAATCTTGCAGCAGAAGGATAAAATATATTAATCAAATAAACAGTTCATAAAGCTGTTTTACAAAATATCCGATTATACTTATACAATACATATCAGAGTTACACATGCTAGAGAATAATAAATAATGCAGCGGAACAGTATGAATGTAGTGGACTAGTATGATAAATAATAGTAATACAATCTTCATCTTCGTCCTCCAGAAGTTGAGTCTTCAAATCCTGAAATGCTCAGTCTGACCCGAGCGAATTGAAAAGACAAAACACTCGAGTCAGAACTAAAAGATCTTACGTAAGTTAAATCAATGGTAAGTAATATGAGTGGAACGGTGTCAGAGATGTTTACGGGAATTGACATCTCCTATCCAGTATCTAACGTGAGTGCAGTAACTTAAGAGATGCTCGGGATTCACATCTCCTAAGGATCCGTTAAACAATTTACTATGTAGTAATATTTCGCTATTATAATAATGTCTATAGTAAAATAAACTTACTTTTAAATAGCGTTAAGGCTTTAAATTTTCCACCTTCACACGTAATAGGTGTAACGACCCGTAAAATTCGATGATTAAAATGAGTTAAATTAACAAGATTTTAGTTAAATTTAGAAGACGAAAAAAAGAAGAAGAAAAAGAACCTTATAATTTATATTGGAATGAATGTTAGAAAATTAGACGTAGAAATTGAAATTAAAATCAACAATTTAAAATTTTATATTGCAAATAAATTGGAAATAATATAAATTGAATAGAAACGTAAGTTTGTTTATAGGACAGTAATTGATGAATAAAAAGTTTGAAACCAAATAAATTTACGGAGAACATTTAATAGTAATTAATATAGATAGTAGGCAATTGACAATTTGTGGATTTGTTTAGATTGCAAAGTTATAATTGAGTGTAAATAGAAATTTTGGTAATTAATTAAAATGATAAAAATAAATGTAAATGTTATAACTTGGTTACAAAATGTATATACGGAAGTGGATGTAAATATGAATTAACTAATGTTCGCATTAATTTATAACGGGATAAAACATAAATTAATGAAATAAGGATGATGCAGGTTGATAAGTATTCATAATGGTTGTGTTAATGATAAACGTTACTTTGTTGATTGTAATATAAATTAATGGAAGTGTGAATGGAAATTAAATAGAAACATAAGTTTATTTTAAGGTAATAATTGATCAACTGGGAAGATAGTTCATAATATGTTAATTGATGAATTAATACGCAATATTTGTAGAGTAATAAGTTGGGTTGAGGATGAAATTAAGGAATATTCATTTATTGGTTTTAAAAACCTTAATTAATGCATGTAATTGATAGAAGTACATTTAGGAATATAAAATTTATTCAAATTAAGTTGTACATAGGCGTATGTTAATGTCATGAAATAAAAATTTAGCGTATATGAAATTATAAATCCGGATCGATAAGTAACGAAATTATGAATGCAATAAAAAGAAAATAGGTGGAAATTAATATAGGTTGCTTGTTTATTTAATGTGTCAAAAATTTTTTGGTGATCGATTACAATAAATCTAAATTTAACATTTGGTTAATGTAAATTAAAGTAACAATTGATGAAATAAAGAGTGGAAAGCTTATTAAATGGGATTATTGAAATTAAAATTGGTAATTTCTGAATTAGTGAAATTGGAAGTAAGGATGGTAATTATTGTAATAATTAAAATGGGAGTCAATTAGAATTTAATGAACCATAATGTATATTAATGAGAATTTAAGGCAATAGTCACCAGATATGAAGGAAATAGGATGAATTGTTTGTAAAACAATAAGTGATGTAATATAGGAATGAAATCATAATAGATAAGTTTAATTGAGACTTTAATTTCAAATAACGTGTGAAATTGACCAAAATATAGTAAGTGGAAATATGATAGTCAATAAAAAAAGGATGGAATGAGAGCATTGATGTAATGAATGTAAAATAGATATTAACTATGATTATAGAAAGGGTTCATAGAGAATGGAAGGATTGAAATCAGGTTTAAAGCGATATATTGTGGGTAATTATAAATAACTGGATTTATTAAACTGAAAATAAATGGATTTAAACATCTAAATATGTCGTTAGTAGAGATTTAAATGAAATCTAAGAATATTGAAATAATAGATTTTGAATCCAATATTAAATCCATCTATTTGAAATTTATGGATGGAATAATCATTGATTTATTTAATTTAATAGAATTTTTTGAGATTTAATATATAATTTTGAATATAATGAAATTGAAGATTTGACACTGCAATTGATAGATTAATCAACTTTAAATTGACATCTAAACTTGTTTAAAATTTTGTAAATGATTAAGAATTATAAAAGTGATAAAATTAGTCAATTTTCGAATTTAAATTAAAAATTGGATTTTATTAATTAAATATTTATTTATTTAAGGTAAAAAGGGCCTTTTTTGGCATTGACTCGGGTTTCAATGAACCCAGTTTCATCGGATCCGTAACAGTGAATTATCGTAGAGTTTCAAGTTTCGTAGCGATCGGACTTATCGTCTGATCGTACGGACTCGAAATGCCTTGAAATTAATGAAATTGAAATCGATTGAAGAAAAAATATTGATTTGAGCATTACTTCTTCATACAATGAAATTTGGACTTGAAACTTGTTCCATCGCGTTTAAAATATTTTAAAACATTTATTTTGATATATGGGTTGACCCAATTTCGTTCCAGAGTCGAAACGGGCTTTTCGGGGCATTATTGTCATTTCAAACCAATTTGACTTTAACAGTAACCTACGAAAATGATGGAATTGGTCTTCGAAACCAGTACCATTGTGTTCAGAAGACCTTTTTACGTTAGGAACGCCAGGCGGCATGCTGCATTTGGAGTTCGGGCTATTTTGGACCTTACGTTATAAATAGGCACGCAAAACGATAAAATAACTAGTGCGGGGCCCGTGCTACGCACACGGGTAGATGTTGAAGTTTGAAGTTTGTGTTTGAAGTTTGTGTTCATTGTATGATTAATTTATCTCATTTATATGTAAATGTTGTTAATGTTATTTTTAGAATGTTGTATTTGCTCAAAGTATTGTAGGAATTTTCATTTCATGCAATCAAAGCAATGTTTAAAATTTGTCTTAGTTAACGTTTAATTTTGACCGGCTATGTATTGGAAAATAATAGGGAAGAATTATTTTTTTAAAATGCAGTGATTACCGCTGTACAGTAATCAATTCAAGCAGTTGACCTTGAATGGATGAATTTTTATAAAAGCATGAGGATGGGTAAAATTTTATTTCAGAAAGAAATGAGTAGGCAGCTTACGTATTTGCACATAATGAATTAGCATGCCCAGCTGAATTATGCAACCAAGTAGTAAATATTTCTTAGGAAAAAAATAACCTAACCGAGTATTATATTAATGTCAGTTCCGTATGTTGTAAAAACGGAAAAATATGTCGTTCGGTCACAGTAGCATTTTGACGAAATGCATTAGCACAAACAGATCATGGTACAGATGTAGGTTAACCAAACTGAAAGTAAAAAGGAAATAGGAAAGTACACTGTAGCAGCTATTTTTTAACAACAATGACAACTGTACTGAAATAAATTTACAAACCAACAAAGTACAAAAAGGTCAAACGGTAAAGAACCATACTTACTGAAATGAAACTACATGCTATAATAAAAATACAAAACAGACAGCAAGGGCTGGGAAGTGGGTCAAAATAAGCAGCACGTCATTATAATACTTTGTCTTCATAACTTTGTCTCCCTTTACTTGTCATTTGTTCTTCCATGTGTCATATTTGGATGAGCTTCTCATATTTCTTTATAGTTCATGGCCCGCAGAGAAGGCAAATACATAAAATTCATCTTAAATTTTATGTGTACCTTTATGGATAGTTCCTTCATCTTGTCTACGCTCCATTTAATCAAGTAAGCAATCTCTCTATCAAAAGTTACTATAGTGGCAGAACCAATATATAATTACTAACTGGTACTTGTTTGCCTCAAGTTGCTAGCAAGTGAGTGTAAAGTATACATCACATCGGAATAGACAAAGCTATTAACTGGCTTGGCAATAGAATTGTTGTTTAAGCTGTTACCATATACTAAAGTGAATTTGTACTTTAACAAACGAAAAAAGAAACAGTGGATGTGTGTGATATATATATATATATATATATATATATATATATATTACTAATGCACGTCCGATGGACGTGCGTAAGAAAAACTCGTGTAAAATTGGCGGTTCGTGAAGTATATTATATTGCATGTCTACTATGGCGGAAAATAAGGTGGATAGACAAAGAACTCAAACCATAGCAACTAATGCATGAACCATAGCAACTAATGGTCATGCATAGAAGAATAAAGACATTCACTTTTATAGCATTCTTTACATTAGAAATTGGATCTAAATTAACAAACTTATACACGACTTGACACTTCAATATGATGACTTACTGCCTATTTACTAGGATTTTTCAAAAGCTTGAATAAATTTTGACACGGAACTTGGATGGTTATAAATATAGGTCCAAGATGCATTTGATTATTTTATTTAGTGCAACCTATACATACATGCAAAGCATAATTATCAAATACGTGTTCTTAGGGTCTTCGGAGATAAATAAGATGAATGAAAAATATACGACTGAAATAAATGAAATTTAAGAAATGAACTTATATTAATATATAACTGGCAATGGTAGAAACAGTGCACCATGATCTAATATTCTAAATAAAGAAAAAGTAATAGAAATTACAGAAAAATAAATAGGACAAATGTCAAGATTTGTAACCTTGCATACTAATATTACTATGGCAATTATGAAATGATAACAACTTCTTGATTGTTTCTATTTATTCATTGATCTGTTCATCATTTTGATTTTCATCAGAATATGCATGTCCTAAATTTATCAAATTAAAATCTACAAAATCCATTATTGCATAAAAATAAAATAAAAAATCATCTTCGATGAGTCCGGTAAAAAATATCTATATCTGTAACGACCCAGAATTTTTGATAATTAAAATTTGAATATTTAATTAATTTTAAACATTAATAAGTGAATTTATAAGTCGAATAAATTTTTATTTGAATTATTGGATTTAATTGAATAATTAAATCGATAATTTAATACGTTAAATTATGGAAATAATTGAAAATTGGGTTAAAAATGATTGAAAATGATTTGTAAAATTTTATTTTATCATATGGAAGTTAGAACAATATTTTAGAACTTTTAAAATCGAATTAAAAGTTAAATTGTGAAAATTGAATATTTTAATATTTAAATCGACTAGTGAAAATAGTCAATTTTTGAACAGTCTCAGAATTGAACGAAACCAGTTCCATTGGATCCGTAATAGTTAGTTATTACCGGTTTTCAAATTTCGTGTCAATCGGAGTTACCGTTTGATCGTGGCAGCTCAAAACGCATCTATTTTTAATTTTAATTTGGCGAGTTAAAATAGCCATTTTTCAAAAAGTCTCGGATTTCGACGAAACCAGTTTCATCAGATCCGTAATGTGATATTATTGTAAGGTTTCAAATTTCAAGTCAATTGGATATACCTTTTGTCCTGTACAAATTAAAACGCCTACAAATCGACTTAAATCGGTTTAATTCAAATTGAGCGTTTGTTGTCATAACTCGCACATACTTCCGAATTAGCTTCCGAAACCTGTTCCATTGTGTCCGAAACGCGGGGTAAACCCTAGAAACGCTGGTTACGGCGCGTAAATCGGAGTTCGGAATTTCCGGATGAATAGTGTTCGATTTTTCTTTATAAATAGCACCCACCTCTTCATAATTTAGAAAAATCATTCCAAACCCTAACCCTAATATCATAGCCGCCACCCCCATTTTCTAAGGCCAGAATTTAATCTCACTTCTCCCTCAATCTCTCTCAATCTACAAAGAATTAGCCTTAGGTTTCAACTAGAGAATGGAAGAGCACGACGAGATCTTTCAATCCATACGGTGATGATCGTGTTTGGAGCGACGTGGAGGGGGCAAGTGGGGGCCGACAGTCATGGGCTGCGCACGCAATTCAAGACCAATCATAGGGCCGAGCTTCATGATGTTGATGGTGGAGATAGCTCTCGCGAAGGGCTTCGAGATGGCGGTGGTTTGATCGAGTTTCGTCGAGTATTGGTGGAGTATTATTAAACCCTAGTTGTTGTTGTATGGGTTTGTGGTGACGGCCTTTACCTGTAGAATGCACGCATGAAGAAGAAAGAAGGGGACGGTGGAGATGAGGGGAAGAAAGATCCTGTGGCCCAGATTGAATAGGTTGAAACTATATGGTTATGTTGTAATTATAGTTTAAAATTTGTGTACAATCTTGTAAAATTCATAACTTTTTCATACGAGGTCGAAAAAATGCAAACTCAGTTGCGTTGGAATCGTATGGACGAGCACTACGAGATGGAGTTGGTTTGGAGTCGTTCGGAGTTAGTGAGAATTTTGGGTAAAATTAAACGTCCGTTTAATTTTATTCGAAATAAATCGCTAAAACGGAAAATAAAATCAAGGTGAGAACTTCTCACTCAATCGAATCAGTTTCGATTTTATTTTAAATAGTTAGATTTAAAATATTTGAATGCATGTTTGAATGTTGATTTATATCTATTGATTGTTAAAATAGACATTATATGCCGTTAGTAAGCGGATGTTATTTATTAAAAACATATACCGCGAATATTTCATAAACAGTGAAATTGGTATTATAAATAATATCAATATATATATATTGGCATATGTATATATTGCAGTTGTTGATTTCCCGTATTTTTTAGCGGATGAGACCCTATTGCGCCGTTATTAAGCGGATAATATTTAAATCCCATATACCGCGATAATTTCTTACTGGAGCGAAATTGGTATTGTGCTAATGTTTTTGGATGTACGAAAACAGGTTGGAGGGATCCAACTGGATTCCTCAACAGTTTTTATTTGATTTCAGATATTTTGATATTTGATGGATTATCATATCGATATATGATATCGTTGTTTGTCGTGATTGACTATTTGGTGTGTGGCATCATTGGATCAAATTTTGGAGTTTTAAAATGATTTTTAAAGTGATTTTTGAAAATGAACGATATAATTTTTAAAGTTATAAAATTATGGTTTTTGTGAAATATAGTTAAAAGCTGATTTTTGAGAAATATGAATTAATGATTTTATAAAATAGTTTAAATAGAGATTTTGGAATTTATTATAAAGAGTTTAAATATAGGATTTATAAAATTTGATTATTTTATAAATCAAGAGAATGATGAAATTATAAAGGGAATTAAAGTCGTTTTAAAATATTAATATGAATTGATTTATATTAAGAGATTTATAAATGGATATTTACAAATTGAAATATGGACATTATAAAACGAGTTTTTATAAGTGTTTGAATGAAGTGAAAATGAATTTCATAATTGAATGGAATTTATAGAATTTTATACGGTGAAGTTATAAATGGAATTTTATAAGCAGTAGGTTTATAAAATTTATTAAGTTATTAAAATAATGATTTTGGATAAATGAATGAATCTTATAAGTTATAAGATTTATAAATTGGAAAGTCTTTAAAAGAACGATTTTGTAAAATAATCGTTTTATAAGCATTTGACTTATAATATGAACTTTTAGTTTAAAATTGAGTTATAAACTGGAATAGGTTAATAAAGGAATTTATAAAAAGGAAGTTTTTATAAATAAATAGATATGGAATTTATAAACGTTGTTTTATAAATTCGCAATGACTTATTTTGATAAGTAAATTGTTGTAACCTATTAATGGAGTTATATTCACGTTTTTGAATAGTGAATAATTCTTTTAAATAAAATGTATAAAAGGATGAAATGTGTTAACGTAGTATATTCACGTTTTTGAATAGTGAATAACACGTTAAAGAAATTGTTTTGGATTTGGATGTTTTAAATAGAATTAAAACGATCTAACGATGTTTTAAAAGGTGTTGAGATTCGAAACCATAGATTTCAACATTCATTGTTGAAATAGACGTTTTCGAGAAATAGAAGGAAATAGTGGACTATAACACTGTTGTTATAGTAAATGATTTCCGAAAGGAAATGTTTTGCATAGTATTGGGATTTATATATCTATTTTAATTTCGAATCCCTATACTAGTGAATTTGGGTTGTCGTAACGATGTTTTACGCAACATTCGTTTTGACCCAAATAAATATGTTTAAGTGAATGATTTCCTTAATAGAATGAAATATATACTTAATTCGATTTAAGTATATTGAATATTTTCCAAGTGTAGAAAATAAAAAGATTTGTGAATTACTTATTTAATAAGTATGGAAATGTTTTCCAATATGAAGTGAATAATTAAAATTTATCTTTTTTGAAGATAAATTGAAATGGATAATTGAAATGATATGCATGGATATTTTGAAATATAAATTCATTATGGAATTTATAAATAGAAAGTGGAATTTGTATAAAAATAAATATTGATTTATTTTTGAAGTGTTAAAAATTATATATCTAGTGAAGATATTTTGGAAAATAAATAATTTGGAAAATTAATTGGAAACTGGTGATGTGTGCATATCCAGTGATAGTTCAATAACCGACTATCAATATTTCCCTTTGAATGGGTAATTGATGTGATTTGTTTGAATGTGAATGCCACACTTATTTTTAAATAAGCGCTCACTATTCGGGTTAACCGGGAAAGGACCATGGGGTCGTATAACCCATTCCGAATATGTGATACGTCATTGTGAATTGCATTTGAAGATCGGTGTTGAAGACCCGGTATTTGCGAGAGCGATAGGATGACCTGTCGATTTACTCTGCACCGAGTAGCTACGGTATAGAGTTCTCCATATGTGATGGTGAATCCGATCAGGATTGTGAATATCCGGATTGCAAGGACTTCTTTGTAAGTGCCTTCGGTTTTGTTCGAGCCCCGAACAGACTTGTATGGATTGTGTGTCTGACATTACAAGTTGAGAAATAAAGCCGATTTCTTTCAAATATATTTCTGTTGGTGGCGAAGAATTTATTCTTTTAGCTTAACACCCTTCTCTGAGACATACGAGCTCAGAGGTTATATAGTTGAAGTTATTAGCGATATATTCCCAATTTGGTGATGTGATATGCTGAGTGATGCTGAAATGATCATTGTGTTGATTATTGTGATAGGATCGTTTATTTGATCGTCTATCTTGGTGATCATTGTGTTGATCATTTGTTGACCCAAAGCATGGCTTTTGTATAAAGTATGTTTTTGTGGACGTGACTTCGTCGAACCTCACACCCCGAAAATGGTGAAAACAGGAAAGATGCGGCAAGGTTATGAGGGGTAGCACCCTTTAGGGTATGTACATTTCCTTCTGGATAGAGGTGGTATCATGGTATGGAGCCCAGATATTTAACCTATGTGGTTACTACGAATTTATTACTTTGTGGTTGTTGGTTTTCGGGATCCCGTGAGAAAGGTCGTTTACGATCGAGGAATGGCGTGCTCGTGTCAGTAGTTACCCAGTTAGGGGTAACCCGGCCTTGTGTTGGCAGAGTTCCGGTTTGGTTCTCGGGGATGTCTTTCCAGAGGCATTCTCATGTGGCAATGGGAAGTTCCTTGGCCTGACCATTTGTTGGAAATCCAATTCCCAATAAGAAACTTGTACGGTATTAGTTGTAGAACCTGCTATTCACTTATGGTGGTCACCACTGTTTGGATGGTAGCTATAGTAGGCATACGATAATGGTCGTATGTTGGCTAAGATTTATATTCTACTTTCGAAATGAATTTTCTACACTATGCACTAGTAATAATATCAAATGTTCTTTTTAAATGCGTATCAAGCATGTTTGACTATCATAAGGAGAAATCTTCTCCAAGTCTGCGTTTGCATTGTGTGTGTGGCAGGAGGTCTTATGGTAGTCTCATTTTTAAAAGCATTGCGAATTGAATTTAAAAATATTCCTGTATTTTGATTTTAAAGATAAATAAACTGTTTTGAGTTCTCACACCAGTCACATGACTGACTTGGAGTTTATTGTTTTCCTTCCTAAACTCTGAAGCCCACCAATTTCCACACGGGCAGTCAAGAGTAAGGTTTATCAGGATATTCTGGATATTCTTGAGTTGCTGGAGGCAAGCTGGATGGCATGGCGTATTACTAGTTTATATAGTATTTCTTTTTCCGCTGCACTGTTGTTGTTGTTGTTGTATACTCTGATGATATGATGTAATGAAATGTAATGTAATAACTGATATAGTTCTTTGTTTAAAGATTATTCATTTATTATTATATGTTGTTCCGCTGCGAATTGTGAGATTCTGATGTGATTCTGTTGTTTTCTGTTCCGTTCTATTTTCTTATTTTTTTTCCATTCTCTATTCTCTTTTCCTTCTAATTAAAATTTTCTCTCTTCTTTTCCCTCTATCTTCTATCTTCTTTTCTTCTTTTTCTCTTCCTAAATTCTTTTTAAAACCCATAACTATTCGGTTTTTCGGCAACGAAAAATCGGAAGCGTTACATTTGGTATCGGAGCATATGGTTAAGCGACAACCATGGTTCTGTTGGGTATTATTCATTAGAGATAGAGTCAGCAGTACTCTAGAATGAATTTGAGTGTAATAATAGCTATGAGAGCGTATTTGTTAGTGAATAAAAAATTGTTTTATATTGTGATGATTGGTTTATTGAGTGGCATATGAACCTTCGTCAGCACGGTCTGGACAACTATGCCGAAGGGGTTTATAAACACTTGAATAGAACAATTCGGCACAATATTGTTTTAAAATTGGGTAAATGAAATAATTTTACCTTGATTATATTTTATATATGAAGGAATAATTTTTCAGAATTATTTAAGTGTATATAAATTGATTGTTTAGTTGTTTGAATAATCTAAATAAAAGAATAATTGTATATGCAAAAGAATTATAAGAGTTAAATTATAATTAAAAGTGATTTACAATTGTGAAATAAACTTATATATATAAGAAGTGAAACTATATGGATATATTATGAATATGAGTTGTAAATGAAATTCAACTTTTATAATTGAATTGAATGAATGGCTTGAATGTTAATCAATTAAATGTGAATAAATTGATATGAAATAATGAATATAAGTGTTAATTCATTAAAATCTAATGATATTAGAAGTTGAATAATTGAATGAAAATCAATTTGATTAAACCAATTGAAAGCAATAGAATTTGGTTGTAATTAATATACATTGATTGTTATATGATTGTTAGTTGATTGTATATAATTCATTAAGTGTTAATGAAATGGAAAGCTAAAGTAATTGGAATTCAAATTAGAAGTAAATAAATTTGAATAGAATTGAATTTGAATTAGAAGTGAACCAACTTGAATATGAATTAGTGAATGTAAACTAAGTGAAAATGAATGTTAGTAAATTCCAACATTAATGAATCAAATATGATTAAATTGAAAACCCAATTCATTGAATATTAATGAGAATATAAATGAATATTGATTTGGTTATGGATGATAGTTGGTTGATGTTTGCATTTGTTGTTTTGTTTCATTTGCTATGTTGACATATATAGTTATTATGTTACTATATGTTGTATATTGATACTATTGTCATATATGCATGTTCTCATGTTGTTTGTTGAGTGATTAGTAGGTGCGGATCGCGTTTGCTTCGCATTTGGAGCTCGCTTTCGCGCTATATTAGCCGTATATGCTCGCTAATAAAATATAAGGTACATATCTCGGATTAAATATCGTACTTTTATACTTTTTTCCCTTCGGGATGCCTCATTACTTGATGAGATGTATATTTTTGATATATATACTGTCATTTTTTTTTGGATCGAGCCGCGCAAAGGAGACTATGGCGAATTTTTCCGAAAATTTAAGGCGTTAGAAAAAATTTGAGAAAATTGGAAAATTTTGAAAACTTTAACTTTGATTTGAAATTGAAAGTTAAATGATATAGTTTGTTTTTGAAAAAGATAACTAAGTATGATTTGAAAACTTAGTAAAGATTTATAAGAAGTTTAACTATGAATTTTGGGAAAGTTAATAGATTATGTAACTTTCCTTACTTGTTAATTTCGAGGACGAAATTCTTTTAAGGGGGAAGATTGTAACGACCCAGAATTTTTGATAATTAAAATTTGAATATTTAATTAATTTTAAACATTAATAAGCGAATTTATAAGTCGAATAAATTTTTATTTGAATTATTGGATTTAATTGAATAATTAAATCGATAATTTAATACGTTAAATTATGGAAATAATTGAAAATTGGGTTAAAAATGATTGAAAGTGATTTGTAAAATTTTATTTTATCATATGGAAGTTAGAACAATATTTTAGAACTTTTAAAATCGAATTAAAAGTTAAATTGTGAAAATTGAATATTTTAATATTTAAATCGACTAGTGAAAATAGTCAATTTTTGAACAGTCTCAGAATTGAACGAAACCAGTTCTATTGGATCCGTAATAGTTAGTTATTACCGGATTTCAAATTTCGTGTCAATCGGAGTTACCGTTTGATCGTGGCAGCTCAAAACGCATCGATTTATTTTTAATTTTAATTTGGCGAGTTAAAATAGCCATTTTTCAAAAAGTCTTGGATTTCGACGAAACCAGTTTCATCAGATCCGTAATGTGATATTATTGTAAGGTTTCAAATTTCAAGTCAATTGGATTTACCGTTTGTCCTGTACAAATTAAAACGCCTAGAAATCGACTTAAATCGGTTTAATTCAAATTGAGCGTTTGTTGTCATAACTCGCACATACTTCCGAATTAGCTTCCGAAACCTGTTCCATTGTGTCCGGAACGCGGGGTAAACCTTAGAAACGCTGGTTACGGCGCGTAAATCGGAGTTCGGAATTTCCGGATGAATAGTGTTCGATTTTTCTTTATAAATAGCACACACCTCTTCATAATTTAGAAAAATCATTCCAAACCCTAACCCTAATATCATAGCCGCCACCCCCATTTTCTAAGGCCAGAATTTAATCTCACTTCTCCCTCAATCTCTCTCAATCTACAAAGAATTAGCCTTAGGTTTCAACTAGAGAATGGAAGAGCACGACGAGATCTTTCAATCCATACGGTGATGATCGTGTTTGGAGCGACGTGGAGGGGGCAAGTGGGGGCCGACAGTCATGGGCTGTGCACGCAATTCAAGACCAATCATAGGGCCGAGCTTCATGATGTTGATGGTGGAGATAGCTCTCGCGAAGGGCTTCGAGATGGCGGTGGTTTGATCGAGTTTCGTCGAGTATTGGTGGAGTATTATTAAACCCTAGTTGTTGTTGTATGGGTTTGTGGTGACGGCCTTTACCTATAGAATGCATGCATGAAGAAGAAAGAAGGGGACGGTGGAGATGAGGGGAAGCAAGATCCTGTGGCCCAGATTGAATGGGTTGAAACTATATGGTTATGTTGTAATTATAGTTTAAAATTTGTGTACAATCTTGTAAAATTCATAACTTTTTCATACGAGGTCGAAAAAATGCAAACTCAGTTGCGTTGGAATCGTATGGACGAGCACTACGCGATGGAGTTGGTTTGGAGTCGTTTGGAGTTAGTGAGAATTTTGGGTAAAATTAAACGTCCGTTTAATTTTATTCGAAATAAATCGCTAAAACGGAAAATAAAATCAAGGTGAGAACTTCTCACTCAATCGAATCAGTTTCGATTTTATTTTAAATAGTTAGATTTAAAATATTTGAATGCATGTTTGAATGTTGATTTATATTTATTGATTGTTAAAATAGACATTATACGCCGTTAGTAAGCGGATGTTATTTATTAAAAACATATACCGCGAATATTTCATAAACAGTGAAATTGGTATTATAAATAATATCAATATATATATATTGGCATATGTATATATTGCAGTTGTTGATTTCCCGTATTTTTTAGCGGATGAGACCCTATTGTGCCGTTATTAAGCGGATAATATTTAAATCCCATATACCGCGATAATTTCGTACTGGAGCGAAATTGGTATTGTGCTAATGTTTTTGGATGCAGGAAAACAAGTTGGAGGGATCCAACTGGATTCCTCAACAGTTTTTATTTGATTTCAGATATTTTGATATTTGATGGATTATCATATCGATATATGATATCGTTGTTTGTCGTGATTGACTATTTGGTGTGTGGCATCATTGGATCAAATTTTGGAGTTTTAAAATGATTTTTAAAGTGATTTTTGAAAATATACTATATTTTTAGAATTTGATCCATTATAAATAAATGAACGATATAATTTTTAAAGTTATAAAATTATGGTTTTTGTGAAATATAGTTAAAAGCTGATTTTTGAGAAATATGAATTAATGATTTTATAAAATAGTTTAAATAGAGATTTTGGAATTTATTATAAAGAGTTTAAATATAGGATTTATAAAATTTGATTATTTTATAAATCAAGAGAATGATGAAATTATAAAGGGATTTAAAGTCGTTTTAAAATATTAATATGAATTGATTTATATTAAGAGATTTATAAATGGATATTTACAAATTGAAATATGGACATTATAAAACGAGTTTTTATAAGTGTTTGAATGAAGTGAAAATGAATTTCATAATTGAATGGAATTTATAGAATTTTATACGGTGAAGTTATAAATGGAATTTTATAAGCAGTAGGTTTATAAAATTTATTAAGTTATTAAAATAATGATTTTGGATAAATGAATGAATCTTATAAGTTATAAGATTTATAAATTGGAAAGTCTTTAAAAGAACGATTTTGTAAAATAATCGTTTTATAAGCATTTGACTTATAATATGAACTTTTAGTTTAAAATTGAGTTATAAACTGGAATAGGTTAATAAAGGAATTTATAAAAAGGAAGTTTTTATAAATAAATAGATATGGAATTTATAAACGTTGTTTTATAAATTCGCAATGACTTATTTTGATAAGTAAATTGTTGTAACCTATTAATGGAGTTATATTCACGTTTTTGAATAGTGAATAATTCTTTTAAATAAAATGTATAAAAGGATGAAATGTGTTAACGTAGTATATTCACGTTTTTGAATAGTGAATAACACGTTAAAGAAATTGTTTTGGATTTGGATGTTTTAAATAGAATTAAAACGATCTAACGATGTTTTAAAAGGTGTTGAGATTCGAAACCATAGATTTCAACATTCATTGTTGAAATAGACGTTTTCGAGAAATAGAAGGAAATAGTGGACTATAACACTGTTGTTATAGTAAATGATTTCCGAAAGGAAATGTTTTGCATAGTATTGGGATTTATATATCTATTTTAATTTCGAATCCCTATACTAGTGAATTTGGGTTGTCGTAACGATGTTTTACGCAACATTCGTTTTGACCCAAATAAATATGTTTAAGTGAATGATTTCCTTAATAGAATGAAATATATACTTAATTCGATTTAAGTATATTGAATATTTTCCAAGTGTAGAAAATAAAAAGATTTGTGAATTACTTATTTAATAAGTATGGAAATGTTTTCCAATATGAAGTGAATAATTAAAATTTATCTTTTTTGAAGATAAATTGAAATGGATAATTGAAATGATATGCATGGATATTTTGAAATATAAATTCATTATGGAATTTATAAATAGAAAGTGGAATTCGTATAAAAATAAATATTGATTTATTTTTGAAGTGTTAAAAATTATATATCTAGTGAAGATATTTTGGAAAATAAATAATTTGGAAAATTAATTGGAAACTGGTGATGTGTGCATATCCAGTGATAGTTCAATAACCGACTATCAACATTTCCCTTTGAATGGGTAATTGATGTGATTTGTTTGAATGTGAATGCCACACTTATTTTTAAATAAGCGCTCACTATTCGGGTTAACCGGGAAAGGACCATGGGGTCGTATAACCCATTCCGAATATGTGATACGTCATTGTGAATTGCATTTGAAGATCGGTGTTGAAGACCCGGTATTTGCGAGAGCGATAGGATGACCTGTCGATTTACTCTGCACCGAGTAGCTACGGTATAGAGCTCTCCATATGTGATGGTGAATCCGATCAGGATTGTGAATTTCCGGATTGCAAGGACTTCTTTGTAAGTGCCTTCGGTTTTGTTCGAGCCCGGAACAGACTTGTATGGATTGTGTGTCTGACATTACAAGTTGAGATATAAAGCCGATTTCTTTCAAATATATTTCTGTTGGTGGCGAAGAATTTATTCTTTTAGCTTAACACCCTTCTCTGAGACATACGAGCTCAGAGGTTATATAGTTGAAGTTATCAGCGATATATTCCCAATTTGGTGATGTGATATGCTGAGTGATGCTGAAATGATCATTGTGTTGATTATTGTGATAGGATCGTTTATTTGATCGTCTATCTTGGTGATCATTGTGTTGATCATTTGTTGACCCAAAGCATGGCTTTTGTATAAAGTATGTTTTTGTGGACGTGACTTCGTCGCACCTCACACCCCGGAAATGGTCAAAACAGGAAAGATGCGGCAAGGTTATGCGGGGTAGCACCCTTTAGGGTATGTACATTTCCTTCTGGATAGAGGTGGTATCATGGTATGGAGCCCAGATATTTAACCTATGTGGTTACTACGAATTTATTACTTTGTGGTTGTTGGTTTTCGGGATCCCGTGAGAAAGGTCGTTTACGATCGGGGAATGGCGTGCTCGTGTCAGTAGTTACCCAGTTAGGGGTAAGCCGGCCTTGTGTTGGCAGAGTTCCGGTTTGGTTCTCGGGGATGTCTTTCCAGAGGCATTCTCATGTGGCAATGGGAAGTTCCTTGGCCTGACCATTTGTTGGAAATCCAATTCCCAATACGAAACTTGTACGGTATTAGTTGTAGAACCTGCTATTCACTTATGGTGGTCCCCACTGTTTGGATGGTAGCTATAGTAGGCATACGATAATGGTCGTATGTTGGCTAAGATTTATATTCTACTTTCGAAATGAATTTTCTACACTATGCACTAGTAATAATATCAAATGTTCTTTTTAAATACGTATCAAGCATGTTTGACTATCATAAGGAGAAATCTTCTCCAAGTCTGCGTTTGCATTGTGTGTGTGGCAGGTGGTCTTATGGTAGTCTCATTTTTAAAAGCATTGCGAATTGAATTTAAAAATATTCCTCTATTTTGATTTTAAAGATAAATAAACTGTTTTGAGTTCTCACACCAGTCACATGACTGACTTGGAGTTTATTGTTTTCCTTCCTAAACTCTGGGTGCCCACCAATTTCCACACGGGCAGTCAAGAGTAAGGTTTATCAGGATATTCTGGATATTCTTGAGTTGCTGGAGGTAAGCTGGATGGCATGGCGTATTACTAGTTTATATAGTATTTCTTTTTCCGCTGCACTGTTGTTGTTGTTGTTGTATACTCTGATGATATGATGTAATGAAATGTAATGTAATAACTGATATAGTTCTTTGTTTAAAGATTATTCATTTATTATTATATGTTGTTCCGCTGCGAATTGTGAGATTCTGTTGTTTTCTGTTCCGTCCTATTTTCTTCTGTTTTCCGTTTCCTTTCTCTTCTCTTTTCTTTCTATTTTTAAAATTTTCTACCTTCTGTCTTCTCTACTCCCTAATTTCTATCTTTTTCTCTTTTCTTTTCCTAAATTCTTTTTCTTAAAAACCCTCAGTGTTCGGTTTTCCGTCGTTCGATTTCTCGGCAGTCGATAAAGTGAGTGTCGATGTCGAATTTTCGAAAGACGAAGAATCGTGTCCTGACAATATTATAGTATCAAATCTACAGTTGAATTGAGTTGGTAGAACAACTGTAACAATAAACATTCATCTAAATGCAAATTGTTATGAATCTAATTACAAACAGAACCCACTTAAAAGCAACTAACAAATCGCTGTTCAAATTTTAAATTAGTTAGTAACAAAAACACTGTTACCTTTCAACTCTCGAGCTATGTTTCTTCTCTTGGAAAGTTTAGGTTTTTAACCTCTTGGATCTTCGTAATGGGAAAGAGAGGAATCTGACAAAAGCAAAGAAAATTGATCAATTGCATCTTGTATGGATTATGTTAGGGAAAATTTTGGTTTTGAAAATGGTTTGGAAATCATGCGGCGTTAAGGCACGAAAAGAAAAATGTTCGATAAAGTGTATTAAGAACACGATAAATTAGACTGACAAAAATACCATTATAACATGGCATAATTTGGAATGGCATTCTAGACATTTCAAAAAAATTGCACATATCTTTTATTTCTTGCAAAAATTCCTACCTTACAAAAAAATTTCCTATTATTGACCATTCTCATCTTTGCTATTATAGGTGAATAATTTTATCAGATATACATAGGTTACTGTACGTGAAATAATTGTATCAGGTGGCTTGTCCCAATACACAAACTGAATGCGGAGATACAGAGATGGTTAATAGTACAGTTAAATAAGCTTTATCTCCAATTGTGAAGAATAAACATGAAAATATTTTAATTTCACATAAACATGAAATGTGTTGAGCAAAAATAAACACTCGCTTTCAACAGTTGGTAAAAAAAAGGTCTTCCTGCTGCCTACATACCAACTGTAACTTTGGTATTTTTCCCAATGGCATCTTAATCGGTTCCATTGCCACTCAATTTTATGTCAGTTTCAAAATCTACAGCAGTAATCCACTCATCCATCGCGCTTCTCAAGCTATTACAATATACAGTTTAATTATTGTGGACATGATAATATGAACATGTAATTAAATTAGAATTCATAACAAATGCATGATGATTTATCAACAATTGTTCAATATAGGTAGGATGCGTTTGTATATTTACTAATTTTTACTCAGTATAAAATCAAAATTACAAAATATGCATGTAGTTAAAAAGAAGACAAAAACTACATATTAATAGTATGTAGCCGATCACTATATTCCCAAGTTGAGAAAAATAATATACATGAGTGGTAGGACCTAAAAAGTTATGAAACAAAGACTGCAGTTGTTTGGAACAAATAGGAAAGCTTGGTTACAACATAAATATAACCTTTGTCGTTGCTAAGTCATATTGGATGCATATTGCTCCATGCAGCAAGCACGTTTTGTCACGTAGCATAAATATTCTCTCTTCACAGAACTCTTTCATTCACGTATCTTTGGACCATCTAGAAAAATAAGCAAAAATTGAAAACATGCCACAAAACAATATCAATTAATCAAAAATAACATACAGGAACCAAGGTTTCTTTTTATGTGGTCAAGGAAGCTAATAATTTTAGAAGTTTGAATTGAAGTCCTAAAATGACCATTGAATTCAAATTATTATACATTGTTAAGCAAAGACTTAGCTCTTAGTGTGTTTTTTGTTTTCAATACAACTCATAGAAATCCATTACATAAACCATTGTTTCCAGTGAAGGATACTTTATTAAGTTATACAATACACAGTGCCAATATTTGAATTATCAATTATACTGGGAACCCAATGACAACAATCCCGTTCTTAAGTGGTATTATTAAGCGATTCAGTATTGACCACCTGGAAAAGAATCTAACATCAAAGATTCACCCGTAAATAACATCTCAAGGAGGCTAAGTATAACAGTCCGCGTTACTTCAGTTTCCTTCTCATAGTCTATCAGTTGAAACAATTGAAGCATTTTGATTTGGCTGCATGAAATTATGTAGTTAACCAAATTCGAAGTAAACCATACTAAATACAGGAGAGTTTGTGAAGGTGGTAAGTCTCCACTATTTGAGATAGGCAAGGTCATAATCTCTTGCTGCTTATTCTTCCTCGTCATATGCATTAAGATAAACTAAAATGTAATTTTTCTGTCATGTATATTACTATATTATATTTTGCATTGATTTGAACCACCAATTTATTTTCTTCAATGTCAGATTCATTCTAAATCAATTTTCCAAATTTATTGTATTTTTAGTAATCATTTAAACAAATTTATGACAAAAAATATCAAAAATTGAAACCAAAGCATGAAGAGCATAAAGAATTAGGTTTATTGAAAATACCGAGTTTGTGATCTGGCAAGCGACTTGTTGAGAAAGAGGCGGAGGAACTTCAATTTCACTTGCCCATATGAAGAAATATCGAGTCGTTTATTGAATATTCTCCATAACTATTTTTTTTTAAATTGAGGTTTAATTTTGATTCGAGGTAGAAAGAAAGTAGAATAACTACTTATAAAAGCGGAGCAGTTGTGCAAGGCGTGGGATTAAAGGTTGGAAGTGGACAAATGGGAAATGAAAAATGTACCCTCAAAATTTCGGTGTTGTTAAGTTTCTGTAAGATTATTTTCATAAGTTTGAAAAAGACTCCACTTTGACCAGTTTGATCCGGCATTTGCTTGGTTAAATTTACTTGTACAAAGTTTTATCAAATTTTGTCAAAATGACGAAAATAAAGAGTGAAAATAAGTCAAACTACGAATTCAAAAGTACTGAAAATGAAGAGCCATAAATAAGAGGATTGATGCAATCAAGTAGCAAATATTTCCATATTTTTCAGTATGATGATCAAAAAGCATTTCACCAAACACAAAATATACATCATCTATAGTCAGAAAATAACAAATGTCTTGGGACTTTTGTATATATTTGAAATGGCTACGGTTCCTTATGATCATTTTTTTATAAAAACCGTACTTCGGCTTTATTGATTTCAGAAGTATATCGAGTAAAGAATCCTAGGTAATAGAATTAAAGCAATAATAACAAAGGATACGAAGACCTAATAACTCCTTTTTCAGCAAGTATGCATCCACATCATCCTTTTAAGGAATCGCTCTAAAAGTAGTGAAAAGTATTCATATTTTGGATGGAAACAAAATGAAAGTGTGTGCACCATTTAACATTAGTGACAACTATAAAACTTAAAGAATCTTCTACATAATGCACAAACAACAACTTTCACTGTCGGTGATGCCAACTTAATTCATAGGTATCACTGTCCATTTATCACCAAAGTATTCAACAACATAGAACACACATACTTTACTGAAGACATATGCACTACATAAATAGCCTAGGCATGCAACACTTAACTAAAAATGGGTACTAAAATTAAAGAATGCAAGAAATATTTGCATATGTATAATAATAAAAGCATTCCAAAATGAATTCGTTTTGCAATTGTAAGAACAATCAGATATGATATAACAGACAAACAACTGTTTATAAGTAAAAGAACCTCGGTACGGCTAATCAATGAATCTAACCAAAACGAAAGAGACTTGTTGTAGTATCAACATAAAAACAAAAGATGATTCCCAAATTAGGAAATTTTCATGATAGAAATAGGAAGAAGAAACAAAGCTGTAGTTAGTTCTCTAAAATTAAAATTTGGAAGAAAGATAAATGAACAAAAAACAGTCAAATTTGAATATAAATCTCCAAATAGAAAATAAAAAATTGATTTCGATCCTATAAGAATGAACACAATCCTATAAGAATGAAAACAAAACCCTAGTAACCAAATTATTGAAGAAATTTGGAGACCTTTCAGTTGAGAAATATTTAGGCCCTTGCTGCAATTTTTCCAATATGTTCCTCCAGTGATCCCTTGCCGCTCAGTTATTATCAACTGGGAGAGACAAACGCCTTATAAGGAGAACGTGAAAGTGGATTACGTCCACTAAGTTTTTTGAATTTACTTAAATAAACCAAATTAACCGATTGCTAGAATGCATTACAGGGCTATTTTAGGGAAACCGAAAAAGGTTTCACTTTGACTTGGTTGACCATCTATTTGCTTTATATATAAGATATATATTATTCGCATAGTTTTTATTCGGTTATTTGATAAATTTAAATACATACGTAATAATCATGTTACGTACATATGGTAAGAAGTAAAAAAAGATATCGTTTACAAATTGTTTTCAGCTAAAGTCTGCAAGTTGAAGTATATATTGAGGTGAAAAATGCTTTACTGTGATAGCCTATATATTGAATTGCAACTTGGTGAAGATTGATTCAAATGGATAGATTTTAAAAAGGTAACACGGTAAGTTGTTTACAAAGCAATGGTTGTATGGAAAAAGGTTGATGCAAAAAAAATATGCAGTGCTATTCTACTTGAAATTAAACTACAGAAAGCAAATTTTCATTTTTTTCCATAAAACAACGTAAACGACAACTAAAACAGAGATCGTATAGGAAAAAAAAGATGACAAAGGACATTATAAAGATTTTGTTGGACAGAATTGGTTTACCATTGTTGTCGACCGTCTCCATGCCTTTCTCTTCCTTTTCTTTTCTAAAGTTCTTCCATGGATCTTTTGCTTGCCAACAGCCTTTTTCGGATCAGCCTGAAAAGTAGATTAATATGTTAGTCCATTTGTATGTAGGTGATCAAATAGTAGTTCAATTGGATTATGGATTATTACCCCCAGTGACTATGCAACGTTGATACGTAGTTCCAGGTTCCATAATGCAGTAATTTTAGTTTTATTGTGTAAAATTTATTTGATTTCCTACATGAATGCAGTGTTATATGGTCTATTAGTAACATTAACAATTGGCACATAGTGTTGAGTGTGCTTTGATGTAGAAACCTACTCAACCTTTCTGCTTCCCTTTAAGCTCCAAATTCGAGTAAAGTTTGGAAAATATCATTTTTTATTAGAAATTATAGTCCACATAAAATAATAATTCATTCAATGTAACAGAGAGCCTTACATATTCTTTTGACCGTGCTTGACTTGTAGTAAGCTGTGTAGCTTCAACTTCCTTTGCCTCATCTGGTGCAATTTCGTTAGGTTGTTAATTTAATGGCATGTAGGGTGGATGCATATTCCCATGATTAATTATGTCCTAGTTAATAGGTTTGAATTTGAACTATGCTTCTCAACCCATTAAGTTGTTGAATAGTCTATCAACCATGTCATCTCCATTGTCATAAAAGACTATCATAGTGCGGGTTAGTGATTTGCAGTTTAGGTCTTAATTATTAACAGGACAAATGTTTGTATGTTTAGCAAAAAGGGCCTAAAATGTGAGTATAATTAAGTACAAAAGGAATATTAATATGTGTACCTTTTTGGATAGTTTCTTCATCTTGTCTACGCTCCATTTAACCAAGTAAGCGGTCTCTCTATCAAAAGTTACTATAGTGGCAGAACCAAAATATAATTACTAACTGGTACTTGTTTGCCTCAAGTTGCTAGCAAGTGAGTGTAAAATATACATCACATCGGAATAGACAGAGCTATTAACTGGCATGGCAGTAGAATTATTGCATTTCGGGCATGTAAAACATGTTGTTTCCTTTATTACAGTCTTCCTACAAAGAAGGCAGGAGAGACAACTCTATGTAGCTGATGTCCTAATCTTTGTTAAATTAGCATGCACAACATACTTCTTACCCTGGAAACATAGCAGTAAATAAATCTGTTACTCTAATTTTGTAGTACTATAGCGTAGCGTGTACAACATACTTCTTACCTTTGAACACAAAAGTAAATAAGACTATTACTCTAATTTTTATAGTATTATAGCGTAAGAATAAATGATCAATAATTACATTGCAGTCATTGGATCTAATGTTGTTCATCAGATATATAATGGCATTAAATATACTATAATAAACAGTTAATAATTGAAAAACAGATCATGTTTTCAGTTGGTGTCGATAAATTACAGTATAATTAGGTACTGAATGAATATCACAATATATAACAGTGTAACTTTAAGTAATGCTAATTATAGGATTTTATTAACCAATAATTTATGAAATGATAGCACCAACCAATTTTTTTTCAAAACAGACTGATCCAAGCTACGATTTATATACATATGTAAATACGTGGCTGCCAATTGGAAAATGTTACTACAAAATGAAAATATCTATTTCTCTAGACTTCTTTAGGCATAACTGCATTTGAATATAGACTAACATAGACATAAAATAATTGGGTAAAAATTCAAATGAAACACCATATCAAAATTATTGTTGTAGTCACTCACAAGTGTTTGTATGACTCGATTAAAAACTGTCGTATTTTATTTGGCCTCATGTTAAGGAAAAGGAAGAACTAATTAAAAATTTTTTAAAGCTAAACCAAATAACATATGAGTATACTCAATTTGTATATGCCTACTAAATTTCCTCTCTCACTTGCTAATTACCGAACAGATGTTACTGTAAACCTTAGCCCCACAGTAGCAGAAACCAAGCATAAAAACCAAAATTTAGTTGCAACAACGATTTTATATAACAAAATTACATCAATTAATTTGATGATAAAATGGAATGGCTTATTAGTACGCAATGAATATGAAGTTGCATAAAATAACAATTTAATACAAAGAAACCACACCTGGGTGAAAATGAAAAGAAAACAGGAAAACCTCGCTTTGGAGTAGGCAAATGGAAGGGCAACAAACTCCCTAAAATCAGATAGACTGATAATTTAATCTAACAGAAAATGCAAATGCCTTGATATTCAAAAGCTATGGCCTAATAATTGACAATGAAATTGTAGTAATGTGTAATAAAAGTTCTATAGAATGAATTTAAACGTTGATAGGTTCTCCAACTTGGGAATCGCTAAATTTCCAAAATGTAAAATTGTAGGTTCTGTGTAGGTGGGAGCAAGTGAGTACAAATTCTCAAAGAAACCCATAACATTGAACTAATATTGAACACTAAAAGACATAAGCTTACAACATTCCCATCTCTTCAGATCAAAATGTCTGAGAAAAATGCAAGGGTGTTGTCGAACAAAAAATCATTTTGGCCTGAATCAATTTTGTTAAACATAGAAAAAAATGCTATGTTTACCAACTATGTCATCAGTTGATCAACCATGTGCACTAAATTTAATAGTCTTGTAATATATTCAGCTTGAATTGTACAATGTTGCAAACATATGTGAACAGATAATTTGTACAGCTTACTGAGTTTTGAGAGAAAATAAAAATTCATGACAATACAACCTTCAAAAAGAATGATTATATTTGTTAAAATTAAGGGTTTAAATAACTGTGACTGACCACTTGAATCCACTACTTTTGTACATAGCACTAAATATGGTTGTACCAATTTTTTTTATGAAACTCATAATATGCAAAACATCTAAGTTGGAGATTGACATTTATAGGTACAATAGATCATCAATGAATATACGTAAACAAACTCTAACTGCTACGGCTTGAAATCTATGGACAATTTAAAAATTAGAGCAGAAGAAAATTGTATATGAAAGGATTTAATAACCACAGATAATGAAATTATGCAACATCAATCAGCCTACCCAGTAAGCCCTGATTACTCAAATGAAACCCATATCAAAATTATTATTATAGCCACTCACAAGCATTTGTATGACTCAATTAAAAACTGTCGGATTTTATTTGGCCTCATGTTAAAGGAAAAGGACGTACTAATTAAAAACAATGTTAAAGGTAAACCAAATAACATATGAGTATACTCAATTTGTATATGCCTACTAAATTGCCTCTCTCACTTGCTAATTACCGAACAGATGTTATTGTAAACGTTAAGCCCCACAGTAGCAGAAACCAAGCATAAAAACCAAAATTTAGTTACAACAACGATTTTATATAACAAAATTACATCAACTAATTTGATGATAAAATGGAATGGCTTATTAGTACACAATGAATATGAAGTTGCATAAAATAACAATTTAATACAAAGAAACCACACCTGGGTGAAATGAAAAGAAAACAGGAAAACCTCGCTTTAGAGTAGGCAAATGGAAGTGCAACAACTCCCTAAAATCAGATAAACTGATGATTTAATCTAATAGAAAATGCAAATGCCTTGATATTCAAAAGCTATGGCCTAATAATTGACAATGAAATTGTAGTAATGTGTACTAAAAGTTCTATAGAATGAATTTGAACGTTGAAAGGTTCTCCAACTTGGGAATCGCTAAATTTCCAAAATGTGAAATCGTAGGTTCTGTGTAGGTGGGTGCAAGTGAGTACAAATTCTCAAAGAAACCCATAACATTGAACTAATATTGAACACTAAAACACATAGGCTTACGACATTCCCATCTCTTCAGATCAAAATGTCTGAAAAAATGCATGGGTGTTGACGAACAAAAAATCATTTTGGCCTGAATCAATTTTTGTAAACATAGCAAAAAAATGCTATGTTTACAAACCATGTCATCAGTTGATCAACCATGTGTACCTAATTTAATAGTCTTGTAATATATTCAGGTTGAATTGTATAATGTTGCAAACATATGTGAACTGATAATTTGTACAGCTTACTGAGTTTTGAGAGGAAATAAAAATTCATGACAATACAACCTTCAAGAAGAATGATTATATTTGTTAAAATTAAGAGTTTCAATAACTGTGACTGACCACTTGAAACCGATACTTTTGTACATAGCACTAAATATGGTTATACCAATTTTTTTTATGAAACTCATAATATGCAAAACATCTAAGTTGGAGATTGACATTTATAGGTACAATAGATCATCAATGAATACACCTAAACAAACTCTAACTGCTACGGCTTGAAATCTATGGACAATTTGAAAATTAGAGCAGAAGAAAATTGTACATGAAAGGATGTAATAACCACAGATAATGAAATTATGCAACATCAATCAGCCTACCCAGTAAGCCCTGATGTATATACATAATCACGGTTTTTAATTAATAATTTCCCACATTGCAAACCATAAAAATCATAGCTTTGTAAAGTAAATCACCAATGTGCCATTCTGTAAAAGCATCTTCTATAATTGAGTCGGAATAACTTATAGCATTGCACCCAATGATGCAGTTTCAAATGTACCTATTCAAGCATCAATATAAATTAACAGTTATAAATTAATGTACATTTTTTGAACTATAAGGAGATTGAAACATGTTCGAATCCAATCTAAAAGGGATGCCGCTACAGATAGATCACTCATTAACAGTCATAGTTAACAATCAACGGTGCTTATATTTCTTGATTTGTAATGAGTTGTTAAGTTTAGCCCTGATAAACCACTGAATAATTACAAACTCAATGTGAAGAATCAGTTTTATAGTTTAAAAAAAAATACACTCCAGGAATGAGTCGTTTAGTTTAACCTTGATAAGCCTTTGAATATATACAAACTCAATCCACAGAATGAGTTTTATAGTTTAAAATGGTACTTGCCTGCAATTTGTCCCTACTCATAAAGCAGGAACCAAAAAAAGATCCACTACGTTATATCGTGGTAACTGTTGCTAAAAGTACTGTTATTATGGACAACCTACAAAGTAAATGTTCAAATCCACAGATAATACCCAAAAAGAGGAAAAGAATAGTAAATGACCAACCTGGAAAACCCTAATTTCCAACTTCACTGTTAAGGTAGCGGACAGGTACCATCGATGCGCATATTTGTGTGGTAGGATTATTTGGCAAGCAAAGTGAAGTAGGGTAAAAGTATTGAATTTTCAGACCGTTGGTGATAGTGGTGGTAAGTTAAGATGAAAGTGGGTATACTGTAGTCAGTGAAGGAGAAGTTCAACAAATGTTAATATAATGACAAAAAAAGGGTATGTCGAAAAAAAGGGCAGGATGAGAGGTTGCAGAGGAGAAGTATGCGGAATTTTGATGTAGTTCATCCACAGTATATAGTCGTTTGCGCCGTAAAATCTATTTGTTTCGAAAGATAGCAACAGCTCCAAATCGAAAACATGCGTCTTCTCCAAAATCGAACGGATTTGTAGTAGAGGAGAAGCGTTGATTGGAAAATCTGCAAAAGAAGAAGAAAAAGATGAATTGGCATTTGGTGAGTTAAACTGTGGATATCGATTGAACAATGGTAAGGGTCAATGATATCGGACTATGAGTTTCAATATTCAAACTTCAGAATCTAATTGAGATTATTGGAAGAGGAGTTATGGATATTTGCTTGGGAAAAGATGTTGGAATTAAGGAAGATAACTGTTGCGCAGTAAAGAAAATGAACGAATGTAAAAAAGAACGGACGACAAAGTAGAAGGACACGTCCAAGTCAAGCAATGCACTGGTTCTCCTTTCCTATTTAAATAATAGATATTATATTATTCTGAAACCCTAGCCACCCCTCCTCTTTTCTTTTCAATGGCCATAAACTATTGATCTTCTTGCCTTGATTTCTTCCAATCCGTGCATCAAAATCAGAAACTTCCAAAAGGAAAGTGGTAGATATCGGCGAGCTCTACGCATCCAATGGTTGATTTGAACCGAAGCCTCTCGGATTCGCCAGAATCTATTCTGTAAGACACGCACGTTTATCTTGATTTTGCATGAACGAAGGAGGCGGAAGCCGCCGTACTTGGGGCGGTGGCAGAGGGGGTTGGCGTGCGCGTGGGGATGGTCGCTGATTCACATCTGGTTGTCGTATGGCGCACGCGCGAATTGAAGTAGGGGGTCGCATATGGGTTTGGTGTGTGCATTAATGGTTGCCTAGGAAGAATGTGTAGATGATGATGTGGCACTTGCAAGAGGTGAATTGTGTTCTTTTCTTTCTTTTTAAAAAAAAAATTGAATTTAATCACAATTACCGCTATATCTTTCACATACGATATCCGTTTTATGCGCGGTTTCTTTTGTTAGGACCGTATTGAAATTCCGAACTTGATGATGCTAGTTTGGACGAATTCTGAGATGGTCAAATTTTTGGGTTTAAATTGGATCCAAATTCAATTTAAATTCAAAAGGTGAGTGTTTTAACGCACTCACAACTTCTAAAATTTCTTATGTTTGTTAAATTAAATTTTAATGTGATTTAAAAATTAGCTATGATTGTTTGGGCATATATTTAATCATCATCTCAGTTAGATTGCATTCATTTAAATTAAATTGTTATTTAATTAATTTTTGCATATAAACTGCCAGTTAAATTTTTATTTATTTATTATTGCATATAAACTGTCATTTAAATAGTTATTTAAATTATTATTGAATATAAACTGCTACTTAATACATGTTGTTTGTTATCCGTTCTATATTGATGCTATTGTTTGAATTTGATGATGATTGTGATCAATGATTGATGGTTGATATTGGATGAATGGATGCTGTATTTTATATGGTTATAAACTGCAAGTTACTATGCATTTTCATTTCATTCGGCGTTGCGGTTTGAAATGATATATAACCGCAAATTTTCATTTTAAATTACGGATTGAAATGATAAATATCTGTATCACTTGACCGTAGGATAGAAAATTTGATACAGACACCGCGATATATATAAAAGTATTTTGAAATGATTTTCTATGATTGTGTAAAGAAATATATATGGTTTTATGAGATATTGATTTCGGATATTTAATAAAGGTTATTTTATATATAGTTAAATTATTGGTTTTAAGCTATGTATAAAATTGTTTAAAGTATGAAGTAAGTTTAATAATAAAGTTGATTTTATTAAAATATATTATGGATTAGTGTTTACTTAAATTATATTCTAATATAGAGTTTATATTGATTTTTATAAATCAAAGTTAAGAAGATAGTTTTTAAATTGATTTGAGATTTTATTTAATTAAGATCTTATTGAAATTTGGACTTAAAAAGAATGTGGGGTTATAACTAAATTCGGGTTTAAGAAGATTTAAGTGAATATATCTAGTCTAAATAAATTGAGGAATATTCAGTTATTGAATTTGGAAGTTTTATTTAAAGGATACTGGATTTATTAAGTAAGTATTTCAAAACTAAATAATAGTAAAGTGAATTTGGCATATATATATATATATATATATATGAATTAAAAATTTATTTTGGAATGGTGGAATATTTAAAACTTTGAAATATATGAAAATTTAAATGGTTTATTTAGGAATTCAAACCTGTATTTGGAATTGATTTGAGAAATTAATAGCTAATTTACTTCAAAAAGTAATTTATTATTAAACCATTTAAGTATCGAAAATTTTGTTTCAAAGCTATGGGTTTTCAAGGTATATAGATTTGAAGTGCTATGATTTTTCAAAAAGGATATATTTTAAATAAAAATGATATCATATTGATTTGGGTTTTAAAATGAAAATGATATCATATTTATATGGTTTTGAAATGGATATTATATTCTGGTTTTAAAGTATAAGCTATTTTGAAAAGACCGTGGAGTTATAATAACGATTGGTTGTTGAAGAGACCGGGACCGGAAGTTGTCATACTTTCTGCCAACTTCGAAAACCACTTTAACAACCGTGTAGGCAGTGGAGATTCCAGAATGAAGTAGGATGGTGGCGGCGCTTCCTTTAAGGTAAATACGTGGACCCAACTCCCGTGAGTTGACATATGGTGGCTAAAACAGGAGTGATTGACGGGTTAAAAAGGTAGCCCCTTTTATCGGACACATCCCTTAGATATTATACTCTAACTTTGGATTTATTCGGTAGCCACTTTTGATTTCTTTGATTTTGGGGATGTGGCTCGAGGTGGGCGGTAGCTGCGGCTATGCATTACCACCGACCCGGAAGCGTAATTGGTATATCTACCCTGGCATTGCCTAGTTGTGTCGTGTCACCTACTCTAGCGCGCCTTATACGATTTTGTTTTGTACCATACCTATGGAGTGCCCTCTGACGACGCCCAGTGCGGGGGAGATTACGGTACTGTATAGACTATGGGAATATATTATGTGTTAAGGGGAATATTGGGTCACTCCTTAATGCTATTTTAAAGTAAGTTTATTTTACTAATAGATACTATTATAATAGCGAAATATTACTACATACTAAATAGTTTAACGGATCCTTAGGAGATGTTAATCTCGAGCATCTCTTAAGTTACTGCACTCATATTTATTGTTGATTTAACTTACATAAGATCTTTTAGTTCTGACTCGAGTGTTTTGTCTTTTCAATTCGCTCGGGTCAGCCTGAGTATTTCAGGATTCGAAGACTCTAGCTCTATAGGACGAAGACGAAGATTTTATTTCTATTACCTATTATATTATTCCACTACTCTATTGTGTTCCGCTACATTATTGATATTCTATGGTATGTATAACTCTGATATATATTGTAAGTATAATTAACCATTTTGAAAAACAGCTTCATGAACTGTATATTTCATTATTATATTTTATCCTCCCGCTGTGAGATTCTGTTTGTTTTATTTCTTTCTTGTTTTTCTTATTTACCCCATAAAATCCTCCCTTCCATATGGTTTGAATTGACATGTGTGTCTGCCATTGCACTTGGAGGGTGCAGCATGATAGGGGGTTCTCGCTTCCTGGTTTGATAGCGAACGGTTGACTCTTACTCCTACATGTCCCCACGGGGGTTGGTGGTGCAGTCGAGAGGCTGGCCGTAAAGGCAGAACACATGTACCAATGTATGCTACGGTGGACGTTACCCCACTGGCGCGGCCCATTACATCTGGTATCAGAGCTTTAGTTTAGTGAAAACCTTAGCTTTGTGGGGTCTGACTCTTTATTAATAGGGTACTAATACCCTATGGGAGTCGCTGAGCGTATATATATGAGAGAGCGTATTTATTAGTGTTATAAAAAGGTTTTAATATTGTGTTAATTTGTTTCATTTTGTATTTATAAATTCTGGTTGATGCATGGGACGCTATGACATCAATAGGGATTTCTAAACACTTAATAGGACATACCGACATAATATTTGTTTTAATATAGGTGAATGAAATAATTTTGCCTATTATATTTTCTATATATAAAATAAATTTTTAAATGATATATATATATATATATATATTTGGTTGCAATATTTTGGTTGTTAGGTAATGAAATTTATAAATAACAGTGAAATAAGATTGAGAATAAATTGAATGAAAATTGGAAATTTAGAACTTAAGTTCCGGGGTTTTGAAACTTTCTTTCAAATGATTTCGGAATATAATAATAATATTATTATTAGAAGTATGTCCTGATATAAATATTCAATCTAATTTGAAGGAAATGTTTTAAAGGAAATTTTGGAAAAATTTAAGTTTGTACTCCCCTTTCTGTCGCTGGAAAATAATTTAGGCGATGAGTGCACACGTCATCGATGTTCATTTTCGAGTTTCGCAGTGGGAAGGCCACTGTAGTAGTTTTACTGCAAGTTTATCTAGATAAACAAATATAAATTTTAAATTGTTTAAATATAATTAAATATATAAGTTGCAAGGATATACATTTATCTATTATTTTAAATGATTTTTAATAAAAACCCGGTATTTAGTTCTTAAGTTTCCGTTAATTAATAATTTCAATTATTATAGTGAAATTGAATGTAACTAATTTATAATTAGAACATTTAATTAAAATAAGTAATTTAATGCTAGGTTATGAATGAAATTAAAGGTAAGTTGAAACTGTAATCTATGAAACAAAGAATAATATTATTGAACAATGAATTAATTAAAGAAAATGAGAAAATTTGTATAACTTTCAAATTACATCCTTAAAAACATATATATAACTTACCGAATATTAAAAGTTGAAATGTTTAATAAGAAAATGTAATGGAAGTGGTACAAGTAAAAGTATGTAATGAAGCATTCAATAAAATTTCTTTTATTCTTAAGAATTGATGTTGAAATTGTTATAAACCTAAGTTATAATGGAAATCTTACTATAATGAAATATGATAGAAGGTAAATGTTGTAAGTAAGTAATTATAGACTTAAGTAAATGTGAAGTTAATTATTTTAATAAACAAAAAGATGAATACTATAAATAAATGAAATTGAGAAGTAAATAAATGAAGTAATATGCAAAGGAATCGAATTAAAAATGAAAATTTGCAAGAAATAATGTAAAATTAAAAAGATAAATCAGTATATGGATAAAAAGGAAATCAAACAACAATAGTTTGAAATGAAATTAACAAAAATTAACTTGATTTATTGTTTGGAATTGGTTGTGTTTGGTCTATGGTTGTTTGGGTGAGGATACTTTAAAATTGTTTGGATGAAGGAATAATCTATTTAGTTTCACCTAAGACTGTTGAGTGAAGGGTACACTTAGTAGTTTATTTTTCATTCCATATGATTTGAAGTTTTGAACCTGAACAACTATTTGTTTTGTTTGATATGAATGAATGATTGATGTGGGTTGATTTTTATATGATGGTTGTATGATTTGTTGCTAGTAACTGATTGAAACAATGCTAAATATTTCATGTTATATAATTATTAACTCTTTTTCATTATATAAGTGAAATACAGGTTATGGAAGTAATTGCTACTGCTTTTGGTTTCATAATTAAGCGTTAATTGCCCGACAAATAGGTACGTTCTCGGATTACGGTTTTATAGCGCCATTTTATATATTTTCCCGTGTTGGGATATAATATTTTGGATATTATATGTGATATTTTGTTATATTTGATATTATATTTTCTCCCGAGCCTCCCCGTACAAAGGAGACTCTGCCGAAATTTTTCGAAAATTTTAGACTTAGAAAATTTTTGAAAATATTTTCCGAACTTTATTGATTTAAGTATAACAAGATAATGATTGTAAATTTGTATATTTTATTTAAAGTAACAAATTTTGTAAATTTAATTGTTTATAAAATTAATATTTTAAATTGGATATATTGATTTCTTAATTCTTCTTTTCCTTTCTTTTTCCTTTTCGGGGACGAAAAGTTTTGAGTGGGGGGAGTGTAAAGACCCGTAAAATTTGATGATTAAAATGAGTTAAATTAATAAGATTTTAGTTAAATTTAGAAGAAAAAGAATCTTTTAATTTATATTGGAAAGAATGTTGGAAAAGTAGACGTAGAAATTGAAATTAAAATCAGTAATTTAAAATTTTATATTGCAAATAAATTGGAAATAATGTAAATTGAATAGAAACGTAAGTTTATTTATAGGACAGTAATTGATGAATAAAAAGTTTGAAAACAAATAAATTTATGGAGAACATTTAATAGTAAATAATGTATATATTAGGCAATTGACAATTTATGGATTTGTTTGGATTGCAAAGTTATAATTGAGTGTAAATAGAAATTTTGGTAATTAATTAAAATAATAAAAATAAATGTAAATGTTATAACTTGGTTACAAAATATATATACGGAAGTGGATGTAAATATGAATTAATTAATGTACGCCTTAATTTATAATGGGATAAAACATAAATTAATGAAATAAGGATGATGCAGGTTGATAAGTATTCATAATGGTTGTGTTGATGATAAACGTTACTTTAATGATTGTAATATAAACTAATGGAAGTGTGAATGGAAATTAAATAGAAACATAAGTTTATTTTAAGGTAATAATTGATAAATTGAGAAGATAGTTCATAGTATGTTAATTGATGAATTAATACGCAATGTATGTAGAGTAATAAATTGGTTTAAGGATGAAATTAAGGAATATTCATTTATTGGTTTTAAAAACCTTAATTAATGCATTTAATTGATAGAAGTACATTTAGGAATATAATATTTATTCAAATTAAGTTGTACATAGACGCATATTAATGTCATGAAATAAAAATTTAGCGTATATGAAATAATAAATCCGGATCGATAAGTAACAAACTTATAAATGCAATAAAAAGCAAATAGGTGGAAATTAATATAGGTTGCTTGTTTATTTAATGTGTCAAAAAAAAATTGGTAATCGATTACAATAAATCTGAATTTAATAGTTGGTTAATGTAAATTAAAGTAACAATTCATGTAATAAAGAATGAAAACCCTATTAAATGGGATTATTGAAATTAAAATTGGTAATTTCTGAATTAGTGAAATTGGAAGTAAGGATAGTAATCATTGTAATAATTAAAATGGGAGTCAATTAGAATTTAATGAACCTTAATGTATATTAATGAGAATTTAAGGCAATAGTCACAAGATATGAAGGAAATAGGATGAATTGAAATGTAGTTTATTTGTAAAATAATAAGTGATGTAAAATAGGAATGAAATCAAAATGGATAAGTTTAATTGAGACTTTAATTTCAAATAACGTGTGAAATTCACCAAAATATAGTAAATGGAAATATGATAGTCAATAAAAAAAGGATGGAATGAGAGCATTAATGTAATGAATGTAAAATAGATATTAACTATGATTATAGAAAGGGTTCATAGAGAATGGAAGGGTTGAAATCAGGTTTAAAACAATGTATTGTGGGTAATTATAAATTACTGGATTTATTAAACTGAAAATAAATGGATTTAAACATCTAAATATTTCGTTAGTAGAGATTTAGATGAAATCTATGAAAATTGAAATAATAGATTTTGAATCCAATATTAAATCCATCTATTTGAAATTTATGGATGGAATTATCATTGATTTATTTAATTTAATTGAATTTTTGGAGATTTAATTTATAATTTTGAATATAATGAAATTGAAGATTCGACACTGCAATTGATAGATTAATCAACTTTAAATTGACATCTAAACTTGTTTAAAATTTTGCAAATGATTAAGAATTATAAAAGTGATAAAATTGGTCAATTTTAGAATTTAAATTAAAAATTGGATTTTATTAATGAAATATTTATTTATTTAATTAAGGTAAAAAGAGCCATTTTTGGCACTAACTTAGATTTCGACGAAACTAGTTTCATCGGATCCGTAATAGTGAATTATTGTAGGGTTTCAAGTTTCGTAGCGATCAGACTTGTCGTTTGATCATACGAACTCGAAACGCCTTGAAATTAATGAAATTGAAATCGATTAAAAAATATATTGATTTGAGCATAACTTCTTTATAAGATGGAATTTGGACTTAAAACTTGTTCCATCGCGTTTAAAATATTTTAAAACATCTATTTTGATATGGGTTGACCCAATTTCGCTCCAGAGTCGAAACGGGCTTTTCGGGGCTTTATTGTCATTTCAAACAAATTTGACTTTAACGGTAACCTACGAAAATGATGGAATCGGGCTTCGAAACCAGTACCATTGCGTTCAGAAGGCCTTTTTACATTAGGAATGCCTGGCGGCACGCTGCGTTTGTGGTTCGGGCTGTTTTGGACCTCACGTTATAAATTGGCACGGAAACGATAAAATAATATTATATTATTCTGAAACCCTAGCCGCCACTCCTCTTTTCCTTTCAATGGCCATAAACTCTAGATCTTCTTGCCTTGATTTCTTCCAATCCGTGCATCGAAATCATAAACTCCCAAAAGGAAATTGGTAGATATCGGCGAGCTCTACGCATCCAACGGTTATTTCGAGCCGAAGCCTCACGGATTTGCCAGAACCTGGTCTGGAAGACACGCGCGTTTATCTCGAGTTTTGCATGAATGGAGCAGGCGGAAGCCACCGTGCTTGGGGCGGTGGCAGAGGGGGTTGGCGCGCACGTGGGGATGGTCGCTGATTCACATCCGGTTATCGTATGGCGCGCGCACGAATTGAGGTAGGGGGTCGCGTATGGGTTTGGTGCGTGCGTTAATGGTTGCCTGGGAAGAATATGTAGACAATGACATGGCACTTGCAGGAGGTGAATTGTATTCTTTTTTTTTTATATATAAAAATTGAATCCAATCACATTTATCGTTATACCTTTCACATACGATATCTGTTTTACGCACGGTTTCTTTGTTATGATCGTATTGAAATTCCGGACCTGATGACGCTGGTTTGGACGAATTCTGAGACGGTCAAATTTTTGGGTTTAAATTGGATTTAAATTCAATTTAAATTCAAAAGGTGAGTGTTTTAACCCACTCACAACTTCTAAAATTTCTTATGTTTGTTAAATTAATTTTTGATGTGATTTAAACATTGTCTATGATTGTTTGGGCATGTATTTAATCATCATCTCAGTTAGATTGCATTCATTTAAATTAAATTGTTATTTAATTTATTTTTGCATATAAACTGCCTGTTAAATTTTTATTTATTTATTATTGCATATATACTGCCAATTAAACAGTTATTTAAATTATTATTGAACATAAACTGCTATTTAATACCTGTTGTTTATTATCCGTTCTATATTGATGCTATTGTTTGAATTTAATGATGATTGTGATAAATGGTTGATGGTTGATATTGGATGAATGGATGTTGTGTTTTATATGGTTTTAAACTGCAAGTTATTATGCATTTTCATTTCATTCGGGATTGCGGTTTGAATTGATATATAACCACAAATTTTCATTTTAAATTACGGATTGAAATGATAAATATCCGTATCACTTGACCATAGGATAGAAAATTTTATACAGACACCGCGATATATATATAAAAATATTTTGAAATGATTTTCTATGATTGTGTAAAGAAATATATATGGTTTTATGAGATATTAATTTCAGATATTTGATAAAGTTATTTTATATATAGTTAAACTCTTGGTTTTAAGCTATGTATAAAATTGTTTAAAGTATGAAGTAAGTTTAATAATAAAGTTGATTTTATTAAAATATATTATGGATTAGTGTTTACTTAAATTATATTCTAATATAGAGTTTATATTGATTTTTATAAATCAAAGTTGAGATGATAGTTTTGAAATTGATTTGAGATTTTATTTAATTAAAATCTTATAGAAATTTAGATTTAAAAAGAATGTGGGGTTATAACGAAATTCGGGTTTAAGATGATTTAAGTGAATATATCTAGTCTAAATAAATTGAGGAATATTCGATTATTGAATTTAGAAGTTTTATTTAAAGGATACTGGATTTATTAAGTAAGTATTTCAAAACTAAATAATAGTAAAGTGAATTTGGCATATATATATATATATGAATTAAAAATTTAGTTTTGAAATGGTGGAATATTTAAAACTTTGAAATATATTAAAATTTAAATGGTTTATTTGGGAATTCAAACCTGTATTTGGAATTGATTTGAGAAATTAAAAGATAATTTACTTTATAAAGTAATTTATTATTAAACCATTTAAGTATTGAAAATTTTGTTTCAAAGCTATGGGTTTTCAAGGTATATAGATTTGAAGTGCTATGATTTTTGAAAAAGGTTATATTTTAAATAAAAATCATATCATATTGATTTGGGTTTTAAAACGAAATTGATATCATATTTATATGGTTTTGAAATGGATATTATATTCTGGTTTTAAAGTATAAACTATTTTGAAAAGACCGCGGTGTTATAATAACGATTGGTTGTTGAAGAGACCGGGATCGGAAGTTGTCATACTCTCTGCCAACTCCGAAAACCACTTTAACAACCGTGTACGCGGTGGAGATTCCAGAATGAAGTAGGATGGTGGCGACGCTTCCTTTGAGGTAAATACGTTGACCAACTCCCATGAGTTGGCATAAGTTAGCTAAAACAGGAGCGATCGACGGGTTAAGAAGGTAGCCCCTTTTATCGGACACATCCCTTCGATATTATACTCTGACTTTGGATTTATTCTGTGGCCACATTTGATTTGTTTGATTTTGGAGGTGTGGCTCGAGGTGGGCGGCAGCTGCGGCTATGCGTTACCACGGACCCGGAAGCGTAATTGGTATATCTACCCTGGCATTGCCTAGTTGTGCCGTGTCACCTACCCTAGCGCGCCTTATACTATTTTTTTTTGTACCATACCTATGGAGTGCCCTCTGACGACACCCCGTACTTGGGAGCTTACGGTACTGTATAGACTATGAGAATATATTATATGTTAAGGGGAATATTGGATCACTCCTTAACGGTATTTTAAAGTAAGTTTATTTCACTAATAGACACTATTATAATAGCGAAATATTACTACATAGTAAATAGTTTAACGGATCCTTAGGAGATGTGAATCCCGAGCATCTCTTAAGTTACTGCACTCATATTTATTGTTGATTTAACTTACATAAGATCTTTTAGTTCTGACTCGAGTGTTTTGTCTTTTCAATTCGCTCGGGTCAGCCTGAGTGTTTCAGGATTCGAAGACTCTAGCTCTGGAGGACGAAGACGAAGATTTTATTTCTATTGCCTATTATATTATTCCACTACACTATTGTATTTTGCTACATTATTGATATTATATGGTATGTATAACTCTGATATATATTGTAAGTATAATTAAATATTTTGAAAAACAGCTTCATGAACTGTATATTTGATTATTATATTTTATCCTTCCGCTGTGAGATTCTGTTTGTTTTATTTCTTTCTTGTTTTTCTTATTTACCCCATAACAATCCGCCCTTCCGTATGGTTTGAATTGGCACGTGTGTCGATTTAAGGCGTGCGAAAAGGCGGGACGTTATAATAGTCCTTGTAGTCCATCAGTATCATGGTCCCTCCTGATCGGGAAGCCACCAGAGGATACCATACGGGCTACGGGAGAAAACCAAACTTGTACAAGGCACGCTAGGGTAGGTGACACGGCACAACTAGGCAATGTTGGGGTAGATATACCAATTACGGTTCCGGATGGTGGTAACGCGTAGCAGCTACTACCGCCCACCTCGAGCCACACACCCAAAATCAAAAGGGCCCAAATTAATCACAAAGAATATAATGGTATCGAAGGAGTGTGTCCGATAAAAAGGTGCTGTCTTCTTAGCCCGTCAATCGCTCCTGTTTTAGCCACCTTATGCCAACTCACGTGAGTTGAGTCCACGTATATACCTCAAAGGAACGCCGCCGCCATTCTACTTCATTATGGAATCTCCACCACATACACGATTGTTAAAGTGCTTTTCGAAGTTGGCAGAGAGTATGACAACTTCCGATCCCGGTCTCTTCAACAACCAAACGTTATAACACCGCGGTCATTTCAAAATAGTTATACTTCAAAACCAGAATATAATATCCATTTCAAAACTATATAAATACGATATTATTTCCATTTCAAAAACCAAATCAATATGGTATCATTGTTATAAAACTCAAATCAATATAATATCATTTTATTTCAAATATTTCCTTTTGTCAAAATCATAACACTTTCAAAGCTATAACATTGCGAAATCAAAACACTTGAATATAACACCTTCAAATCATAATACTTTGAACTTCATAACTTTGAAACATAACTTCCACCACTTAAATGGTTTAAATATTAAAATACTTTATATAATAAAATAGCTTCTTCAATTTCACCAATCAATTTCAAAAACAACATGAATTTCTACATTTTATATTTAAACCAAATCCTAAATTTTAAATTCCAATTCAATTTAGTTTTCAAATAAACTGTAACATCCCGCCTTTTCGCACGCTTTAAATCGACACACATGCCAATTCAAAACATACGGAAGTGCGGATTGTTATGGGGGTAAATAAGAAAAGCAAAGAAGAAAAAAAATCAAAACAGAATCTTGTAGCGAAACGATAAAATATAATAATCAATATACCGTTCATAAAAATGTTTATAAAACATTTGATTTTTCTTTATACAATAAATATCAGAGTACACATACCAGACAATAATAATTAATGCAGCGGAATTAAATGGTGTAGTGGAATAATATAGTAGATAATAGAAATACAAATCTTCGTCTTCGTCCTCCAGAAGAAAATCTTCAAATCCTGAAACGCTCGGACTGACCCGAGCGAATTGAAAAGACAAAACACTCGAGTCAGAACTAAAAGATCTTATATAAGTTAAACTAACTGAAATAAATATGAGTGTAACGGTGTCGGAGATGTTTACGGGGTTTGACATCTCCTATCCAGTGTCTAACGTGAGTGCAATAACTTAAGAGATGCTCGGGATTCACATCTCCTAAGGATCCATAAAACTATTTACTATGTAGTAATATTTTGCTATTATGATAGTGTCTATTAGTAAAATAAACTTACTTTTAAATAGGGTTAAGGAGTGACCCAATATTCCCCTTAACACGTAATAGTCCAAGCAGTCCATCCAATATCATAGTCCCTCCTGATCGGGAAGCCACCAGAGTATACCACACGGGCTATGGGAGAAAACCAAACTCGTACAAGGCGCGATAGGATAGGTGACACGGCACAACTAGGCAATGCCAGGGTAGATATACCAATTACGCATCCAGGCTGGTGGTAACACATAGCAGCTACTACCGCCCACCTCGGACAACACCCCCAAAATCAAAAATCAAAAGTGGCCACCGAATCAATCCAAAGTCAAAGTATAATATCGAAGGAGTACGTCCGATCAGATGAATGAACTCATTGGCCCGAGAATTGCTCCTATTTTAGCCACCTTATGCCAAATCACGGGAGTCGGATCCAAGTATTTACCTCAAAGGAAACGCCGCCACCATCCTACTTCATTCTGTAATCTTCACTGCATACACGGTTTTTAAAGTGGTTTTCGAAGTTGGCAGAGAGTATGACAACTTCTGATCCCGGTCTCTTCAACAACCAATCATTATTATAACACCGCGGTCTTTTCAAAATAGTTTATACTTTAAAACCAGAATATATTGTTCATTTCGCAACCGTATAAATACGATATCATTTCTATTTTTAAACCCAAATCAATATGACATCATTTTATAATATATCCATTTCTAAAACTATAACATTTCAAAGTTATAATATTACGGAACCAAAAACTTGAAATATAGCCTTATAAAACATAAAACTTTGAATTTCATAACTTTGAAATATAACTACTCCACTTAAATGGTTTATATATAAATTACTTAATATAATAAAATAGTTTCTTCACCTTCACAAATCAGTACTAATATGGATTTTAATTTCCAAATAAACCAATATAATTTCCATATATTTCAAAGCTTTAAATATTCCACCATTTCAAACGAATTCTTTGATAATTTCATAAATATATATATAGATCAAATACAATTACTATTATTTAGATTGCAAATGTTTGCTTAATAAATCAAATATCATTTAAGTAAAACCTTTAAACTTCAAATAACAGAACATACTTTCAATTTATTTAATTTGATAAATTCATTTATCTCAACTATACATTCATTTAAATTACTTTAAACGAAATCAAGTTATAAGAATCATATCCTTTGAAATTTCCTTTTTATTTAAACTTCAAATCAACTTTATTCAAGTCCAATTCTTAAATAATTTAATTTAAACCAATTCCATATTTATATTCCAACTAAAATTTCATTTAAGTCATTTAGAACTCTATATATACAATATTTTAAATAGGTACTTAACCATATAATATAAAACAAACAACTTCATTATTAAACTCATTTTTATTAATCAATTTTATACATAGCTTAAATTCAAGGATTGAACTATATATATATATATAATAGTATTTATATAACATCAAAACTAATATTTATTAAATTGTATTTTTCTTTCCAAAACCATAGAAAATCATTTCAAAGTATTTTATATATATAGACCACAGTGTCTGTATATAATTTTCCACCTTATAGTCAAGTGATACAGATATTTATCATTTCAATCTGCAATTTAAAAATAAAAATTACGGTTTTATATCATTTTAAACGCAATCCCGAATGAAATGAAAATGCACAATAGCTTGCAGTTTATACAATATAAAATACAACATTCATTCATCCAATATCAATCATCAACCGTTTATAACAATCATCATCCAATATAAACAATATCATCCCTATAGAACGAAAAATAAACAACAAGTATTAATTAGCAGTTTATATTCAAAATTAAATTAAAACTGTTTAACCGGCAGTTTATATGCAATAATAAATAAATAGAAAATTAACTGGCAGTTTATATGCAAAAATTAAATTAAATAACAATTTAATTTTAAATAAATGCAATCTAACTGAGATGATGATTAAATATATGCCCAAACAACACAGATAAAATTTAAATCACATCAAAATTTAATTTAACAAACATAAGAAATCTTAGAAGTTGTGAGTGGGTTAAAACACTCACCTTTTAAATTTAAATTGAATTTAAATCCAATTTAATCCCAATATTTCAACCGTCTTAGATTCCGTCTAAACCAGCGTCAAAATCTCCGGAATTTAATTACGATCCTAACAAAAAAAATCGCGCGTGTAACAGATATTGTATGCAAAAGTTGTGCATTAAAACGTGTTGAAATCGAAATTAAATTAAAAACAAAATAAAATAGAGAAAAATAAACGAACCTACCATGTCAACGCATTAATGCTCCCTCTCACGTGCTACAGGATCGAAAATGCGAACCCTAATACATCGCGTATGTTTGTGTCAAAATTGGGCACAACACTCGTCGGAAGTTTTTGAAGAGATAATAAATGAAGAAAGTAAATTAAAATGTGGATTATCTAACAAAAACTCCAAATAACAGGAAGTAAATTGCACGAGAGACAACGATTTAGAGTGGTTCGGCGTATTGCCTACGTCCACCATGAAGTTTCGTTACTTTATTGCTTGATATTCGGAGAATACAACTTTTTTATGTCAAAGTACAGCAAGTAGTAAGCCAAAATTCGAAATCAAAGGCAGCGGTGGTGCTCTGAAGCAATTCTGGCAGCGTCCGGGCGTGCTTTTTCTATCAAATTCTCCGATCCCCTTTCTGAATGACCGGGGGCTCTATTTATAGTTATAGGAGGCTGATATTTCGCCTAAAATCAAGGGATACTTCTGGCACGTCAGGGGGCCCACATGGCCGAATTCTGGAGATCCGGGCCCACTTTGGGATCGATTCGACCCTTGGTTCGAGTCGATCAAGAAGTGTGTCCAATCGTGATGAAACTTGGCATGGACATTCTTCTATCTATATGCAAGCTCCTGCGAAAATTTCATAGCATTTGGACTTGTAGATCGTGAGTTATGATCGATTCAAGTTGGAGTTTTTCGCCCCAGGGATCCATTCGAATCGATATGGTTCGAATCCATGCTTCTGCACGTGAAAGTGGTGACGTGGTGCGTATGCTTCGGGTCAATCCTCCTTTTTCTCCGAGTTTTCTGGGTCATACCCTTGGTTTAAGCCGCGCTTATCTGATGGATTCAAAGAGTTGGATTCGAAGGCACGCTTCCTTCGAATCGATGGAACTGGTACTCGTTCGAATCGGTCAAAGCATTTGATCGATTCGGGGTTGCCTCAATTGGGGGATTCGAAGACGAGTTTTGGAATGGAGCCGGGGCTTCTCCACTTGCATGGATTCAAGGAGACTTTCCCCCGATGGATTCGAGCTAGGGCATACAAGGATGGATTCGAACCAAGGCATAATAGGATGGATACGACCTTAAAGCTTGCTCGATGGAGTCGAAGCAAGGTGTGTTCTGATGGATTCGAACCATGGCTGACTACCGATGGATTCGAACCAAGGCCTTGTGGACGGATTCGAACCAATGCGTGGTTGATGGATTCGAAGCATGGCCACTTGGATGGATTCGAACCAATGTGTGGTCGATGGATTCGGAGCATGGCTTACTTCTGATCGATTCAAACCTATGCCATTCCTGAGGGATTCGAGCCTATATCATTTCATCCATCTCCCATTGGCGATAACTTGAGCATACTAACTCGGATTGCCCGAAATTTGGAACGTTGGTTTCTACCACTTAGCTTGATGTGTCTTATCAATCGTAGCCCAATCCGGACTCCGGCAAAATTCATCGATATTTGTAGTTGCCCAATCAATCATTCCAAATTGAGGACGTGTGATCTTGTCTTTTTCCAGTCGGTTCCTGGTTATCTCGGCCTTGCTAAAAGGCGGGATAACATTTGCCCCCCAAAGTACGTCTTGTGTAAACATGACGTGCTTTGAAAAGCTTTGCTGAGAGTTGTATTCTTTATTGCTGTAGCCAATCGTCGTATGATCGCGATCGGCTGTTCGTCGTCTACATCATGACGAAATGGACATTTGATCCCTGTGAATAATACAGATCAAACATTAGTCAGACATATGTGCACATATGTACCACCTTGACTATGGTTAACGTTGCTTGACTGCAAGTCGTTGTCAGTTCGGTTTGTTATCGAATTCTGCATCGGTCCTCTCCTGAACCGATCTTGAGATTCGAGTTAAAACACTATTTTTATGATTGTTTGTAATCGTCCTCTTGTATCGATCCTCTCCTGAATCGATATAAAAGGTAGACAAGTAATTTTTCAAATTGAAGCGATTCGTCCGTTCTCATCGGTGGATTTTGATGGATTCGAAGTCATGTATGTTCGAAGCAATAGCTTTCGAATCAATGGTTCAATGGTCTTTGTGCTTCGAATCGATATAATTTTCAATCCAACCTTTGTTCGATGGCTCCTTTGAATCGATAATGCCTCACATCGATCCTGCAGGGATGGATTCGAACGTGTAATGGATTCAAGGGCAACGGTTCGAAGTGATATATGGATTCAGCCGTGTGATGGATTCGATCACGATAGGTGATCAAGCGATCTTTCGAATCGATAGGATATTGCGAGTGACCGGTGGTAGAAGGTCAATATGACCGGGAGACGAAGATCCTAAAGCGTTTTCTCGAACCCGTATAAATACGCGAGGTAAGCCTCACTTTCACTTTTTACTTTTTACTAGTACCATCGCCGCTTCTTCGAATTGATCTTCCCGAGCTAGAAACAACCGTGTCTTTGAACGAAACGATAAAATTCCACCAAGTCTTCTTTTGCAATCGAATCCAATCAGGTAACCAAGGGATCGATTCGAGCGTAGGGAATGATAAAACTGGAGTTTCCAGCATCGTTTCAATCCTTTCTTCTTAAAATCATGAAGGGTTGTGAGATCTGGAATGGGTCGACTCGATGGATCTGAGGAACGAAACCATTCAATTCGTATCGATCGCAGAATGTTGTCTTGGAGGAGCGTAGTTATTGATGGACGCTATCTTCCTTCATTGCTTCGCATCGATCCAGGAATGAACAGTTTGAATCGATCTTGAGTGCAAGGCTTCGAATCGATGGTTGTGAAAGAAGAAGGGTCTTGTACCGATTGATTCAAAGTAATGATATTCTGATGGATTCGAAGGTGTTCAATATTGATCGATTCGAAGTTATGTAGAGCTCATGGATTCGAATTGCTTCTCTGTCCCAAGGTCTCATCGAGTCGAACTACACGGAGTCGGGGCGTACCGATTCGAAGTTCATCGATTCGACTCGTATCGATTCGAGTCGATCGATTCGAAGTTCGTCGATTCGACTCGTATCGATTCGAGTCGATCGATTCGAATGTCCTTGCTTCTGTTACTCCCACTCTTCTGATTTGCTCCAACATCTGAACTACGACCAATTTCAAGTTGAACTTTAACGAACTCACTGAACTTTAGCATACTTGACTCCGGCGAGCTTCGGCCTTGCATAATCGAATTTGACTTGACCTCCCTTTTGGAGCTCGTCGATGGCACCATGACTTAACCAAAATATAACGAATTTATACTTGAATTGGTCAGTAGCATCTGGATGGCGTGAAAGTGACGGTCAGCGATGACGGTCATTTTCATTCTCAAATTCCAAAGTTTCGTCGTTCGGACATCTTGTTTCAACTTGTGAAATCTGCTTAAGTTATGCATAGCACTTGCACTGCACGACATATTCATACACTTTACACTGGGGGAATGCATGAGTTTTTTATGTATTTAACGCCGCTTTCTGGTGAGTTAGTTAATTATGGAATCTTCGAGTTCTCAACAACAAGAAGTACAAAGCTCGCCTTCTCTAGTGCTTGAGATTCCGGAAATCCCTCCTGAAGTTATAGATCCGGCTCTGGATGAGTTGACGGAGGCCATATTTATCGAAAATCCTGTTGATTCTGTTCAGTCCAGTATCTCGGAGTCTTTGTTGGGCCGGATATGTTCGAAACATAACATGTCCCTAGACGATGTTTTATTACCTAGTGCCAATGACAGACCACATAACCCACCTGAAGGATATACTGCCTTTTACCGCCATGCTTGCGCGGCTGGATCTCTCCCTCCTTTTAACCAATACATCAGAGAGATGCTGTCGTACTTAGAAATTTCTCCTTCACAACTCCATCCTAACGGGCATGCATTATTGAATAGCGTCATTGTCATATTTATGGATTGCCTTTTTCGCCCGCCAAGGCCAAACGAGATCAGACACATATTCAATTTCAAGAGTAGGGGTGATAGCCCATCTTTCACTATTCTAAAAGCGGTCAGAAACTGTCAGGTTGTGACTGGGGCCTGGACCAGGCTTAGCTATTTCAAGAATGAGTGGTTTTTTGCTCGATGCCCCCCAGGGTTTGCAAGGAGATGGTTATCTAGACGTAAGTAGCATAAGTCATCCTTGAATGGCCACTCTTAATACTTGCACTAATACTCTGTTACTCTTATAGCCATCATTTCGAGACCTACCAGTGGGCATTATAGAGGCATCATTCAAAGCTTGCAAAGGGTCCCAAGCGACTCAAGGCACATCAATTTACTGTTGACCGACGATAACTTAAGGACGCTGGGTTTGATTGAGATGAGCCAGAGTATTGTAATTGAAGGGTTGGCAAAATTGGCCTCGAGGAAGAAGAAGGAAGTTGTAAAAAGAAAACCTTGCATTGTGATAAGAGAAACAAGCGATGATGAAAGAACGACCACGGACACTGAGATAGCAGCCGACCTTTCCCGAATAGAAGAGGGTCGGAAAGGCAAGGCCGATGTACCTAAGTTTAAGAGATGGAAGTCTGTAGTCGTAACCCGTTCCATACCTGGGGTTACTATCTCCGGCGCCGCTCCTAGCCAGTCCGGAGACTTTTTCAAAGGGCTGGACAATATTCCCATTCCGGACTACATATCTCTCCACCACGGGTCTGGTTTGGAAAAGCTCCGGGAAGCACTTGATATAAGCGAGTCTTTACCCGTTAGTGTAATCGACACTTCTGGTTGGTCGGGGGGTTTGCGCACTTATACACTTTCACAACACTTCACAAATTCCACATGCATTGTAGTGCTTTTCCTTGGTACTTAACTGAATTGTTTCTTCTTTACAGGTGCTATGTCGGATCGTCCTTCTACACTTGATAGACTTCGGCGAGTGCATCATTCTTCATCTTATTACGAATCTCGCCGTAGGGATTCTGATCGTGATCGTGAACGGAGGCATTATGAGCAAGAGCATCGTGAGAGGGACCATTCTCGATATTATTCTAGCCAGGAGCATTCTGATAGGGACCGAAGGTACCGTTCACCCTCTCATTCTCCTCCGCCACCCAGAAGCCATGCACCTGCGCTTGAACCTTCACGACAACAGCCATCTTTACAGATCTCAAAACCTGGTCCACATCGTTCTAGGACTGATACGGCTACGACCATAACCGTGGAGGAGGCCCCTCTCGAACCATCTGGTGAACGGGCTATAAGAATTGCTCAACTGAAGAAATATTTTCCAGAAATATGCTTCGATGCTTACATCTTTCCTCCCAATCTCAAAAGAATTCCCGAAGAGGCTGTGAACACCGCCCTCAGCTATACCCGCGATTTCTATGCTCAGTACAAAGAATGGTACAAGGCAGCTGTTAAAGCTTCGAAAGTAGCCTTCGATCGAGCCAAAATTATTGAGAAACTGGAAGCCGACTTGGCTCAGAAGAACCGTATTGTTGATATACTTCAATCTAAAGCGGAATCCTCTCGTAAGGCCGTAGTTGAGTCGCTAAAAAAGGTCAATGAGACATTAGTTGAAATGGCAAAGATGCAACAGGCGCATTGCACTTTAGTTGAAGACTTGGGCCATCGGTACAAAAATGTTGAGGCCGAGCGAGATGCGGCAGTAAAAGAACTAGAGGAATTAAAGGCTAAGTTTGCCGACATAAACAAGGAAAAATACGATGCTAATATGGTCGCACAAGAAGCGTGTGAGCAAGCCGTGTCTCTCTGAGATGAGCGAGACGCGGCGGTTGATAAAGTCGAAGCAGTGGAGACAGAAGTGGAAGGGAGAGTCCAGGCAGAGTTGTTCAGGGTAGAATCCGAGTTTGATGAGCTCCTTGACACTTATAATGCTAATGTGCTTGAGCACAGGAATCTCTCGTGGCTCGGAGATAATTCTGTGCTTCTACTCAGTGCTTGGAGAAAATTGGTGGCGAACAAGAAAGCATCTCTCCCCGAAGGTGCCGTGGATGAATTTGAACTCGAATCTCGCTTGTTGAGCGAGGAGGAAAGGAAACTTCTCCATGAAGCGAGGATTTCTGCTGAGAGAGAGAGACTCGGTTTTCACCATGTGGAGACTGGCGAGGGTTCTGGAGCTGCACATTGTAGCGAGGATGTTTCAGTTGCTGCCCCGACCTCGTCTGGAGTTACTACTACAGTTGGTCCACATGTTGTTCCTGCTTATAACCCGGATCAACCGGAACTGTCTCTCGGTACAACTGCTGTTTCCGAACTCGTCTCATCACTGAGCCGAGGCAAAGAAGGTATTTCAAATATTCCTTAAGTGTTTTGGAATGATGAACTTGGAACAGATCGTTTGACTGATTATTTTCATTTCTTTTCGATCAGTGACTGAAAGTGATGCGCCAGCACTTCTAGTACCACAAATTTCGCAGTCAATGCAAGGAGCTGTCGTTACTTAGGCTATTACTACTACCGCCGTAATCGGCGAGACTGGAGAGGGGAGTTCAATGTCGCTTGATGCTCAGATGATTGAGGAACTTCTCAAGCAGCCCTGTGAACCTTTTACCGATCCTTCTTTTGCAATGGGTGGAGTCGCTCCAACTTTTAGCTCGTTTATGCCAACTATCAGTGTGTCCAGCGCTGCTCGATCTTCCTGAGAAGAAGAAATCCTTGCCGAAATAAGCGCTGAAATGGCTGCGGCGACGACGGTTGGTGGTTCCGGAAGTGACGTTGCTCCACCAATCTTAACTCCTTTAATGGTTACTTCTCCTGTCGGCACAGCTATGACTTCTAGTGCCGAAGCTCCACCACCTGTTACGGCTCCTCTGCCTCCGGTTCGTCCTCACAAAAGGATCTCTATCCCTTCCAGCTCTGAGGAAGACGTTGATATTATGCCAGATCCTAAGGATGTTCCAAAGAAGGACAAAAAGTCTCGCAGGAAGCCGGGTAGTGGGTCTACCGGCTCAACTCCGAAGAAGAAACCCCGAAAGAAAAAGGAATGAACTTCTCGTTTTATCATGTGGCTGTAAAATGGCAATTCTTTTACCTTTTCTTTTGTTCTTCTAGTGCCGTGTATATATGTGTATTCGGCTTCCGCTTAATTGAATATTTTTTTGTTCTGTTATGTAATCAAACTCCTTTTTTGTTTGTTGATAAAATGGAAAACAACTCTTTTCGCTTTTGCTTTAAGTATTGCGTTGATTAGCTCGTGCTCACATATGTCATAAGCCTTGAATACATGTCCACACTCCGGGGACTTAACACAATTTGCGATTAACAGTTTGGCCCGTACTCTGGGAACTTATTAATTATCAATGTTTATGACTTAGTTCGCTCTCCGGGAACCTGTAATTGACGTTTATACTCCAATTCACACTCCGGGAATTTGGAGTTGGTGATTGTATTTCAGTCCATGCTCTGGGGACTTAGGGTTATTTTTATGTTTACACTCCAATTTGCGCTCCGGGAATTTGGAGTTGATGTTTATACTCCAGTCCGCGCTCTGGGAACTTGGAGTTAGTGTTTATACTCCGGTTCGCGCTCTGGATACCAAGAGTTGGTGTTTATGTTCCAATTCATACTCTGGGAATTTGGAGATAGAGTTTTATATTCTGGCTCGCACTCCGGAACCAAAAGTTGAAGTTTATACTCCAATTCGCACTCTGGGAATTTGGAATTGGCTCACACTCTGGGAGCAATGGATTTATACTCCGGTTCGCGCTCCGAGAACCGGGAGTTGAAGTTTATACTCCAATTCGCACTCTGGGAATTTGGAGTTGGAGGAGGGATTGTCGTGTATCAATCCCTGTGAATGTTGATGTAGTGTTCTGCCCCAGAGCTCGGATTTCACTTAGCGAGTGACCGGTCGTATCACAGTCACTCCCTATTTGAATAAATCCCACCGCATGATAGAACTTAGCTCTCCGTGCATCGTGATATTGTACGTCATATTCAGTAAATCACAGCTTTGGCTCGAAGAGATGGCATTTTATTGCTAAAACGAGAAAATATGGCAAAGTCAGTTGCCTTATTACAAATTTAAATCTCGAAATGCTAGAATAAAATGCAAAGGGATAAATTGACAAAAAATAAATAAGTAAAATCTTTTATATGTAGTAGCGACGAAGAATTTCGCTATTCCAAGCTCTCGGCAAAGTAAGACCGTCAACGGTCGATAATTTGAACGTGCCATCTCCGAGCTTTTGTGAAATCACATACGGCCCCTCCCAATTTGGCTTCATGTACGAAGGAACCGGATAGATTCTTTTGAGTACGAGATCACCGAGTTCGAAGGTTCGCGGGAGGACCTTGGCATTGTACAGTCGGGCGACTTGACTTCGATATGCGGCTGCCCTCAAGTCAGCCTCTTCGGGCTTCTCATCGAGTAAATCCAAAGATTCAGCAAGTAGTATGGCATTTGTTTTCGGATCATAATATGTTACAAGATGAGAGTGCACTTCCATTTCGACTGGAATAACAGCTTTGGGGCCGTAGGATAGAGAAAACGGGGTATGACCGGTTGCAGTTTTATGAGTCGTTCGATAGGCCCATAACGCCATAAGAAGTTCGTCGACCCATTTGCCCCGGCTTTTTCCAGTCGCTTCTTTAGAATGGATTTGATAACTTTATTAAGAGCTTCGACTTGACCATTTTCTTGAGGGTGCGCTATTGCAGAGAATTTCTTATGGATGTGGAATCGTTGACAGAAATTCTTGAATTCGGCACTGTCAAATTGGGCTCCGTTATTGGTGATGACAGTATGTGGGAGACCAAACCGACATATGATGTTACGTACTACAAAGTTGATTACTTTCTTTGTCGTAATTGTTGCAAGGGGTTCAGCTTCAGCTCATTTGGTGAAATAATCAACTACGACGATGGCGTACTTCGCGCCACCTTTTGCCAGAGGCAATGTGCCGATGATATCTATTCCCCATACCGCAAATGGCCAAGGACTGACCATTTGGGTTATTTCGGTAGGCGGGGCTCTAGGAATTCGAGCATGTTTCTGGCATTTATCACACTTTCTATCATAGTTTGCAGCATCGCGATTAACAGTAGGCCAATAATACCCATATTGGAGTATTTTCTTTGCAAGTGTTTGCCCCCCAGTGTGATCGCCACATTCTCCTTCGTGTACATCGTGTAACACTCGTTTGACTTCATCGTGCGCGATACACCGGAGGAGAGGAACAGAGTATCCTCTCCGTTACATGACTCCATTTTGAATAACAAATCGCGAGGCATTTCGTAGAACTTGTCTTTTCTCGCTTCGATGCTCGGGCAATACATCACGTTCGATACAATCTCGATAAGGAGTCATCCACGACTCCCTATTGGAGGTAGCTTCAAATGTGAAATCGGTCTCCCTTCGATCAATGCTCGGGGAGGATAGGGTTTCAATCGGAACGACCCCCAACTGCTGAGCTTCACCCGTACTTGCCAACTTCGCCAACGAATCAGCTTTCTGATTGTCCTCTCGGGGTATGTAGAAAATGGCATAGTAATCAAATTGATCAAGCATCTCTAGAACTCGAGTTAGATAAGCGGCCAATCTTCGGTCTTTGGCCTGATATTCTCCTCGAACCTGACATACTATCAATCGGGAATCACAGTAGATCTCTACAGCGATGATTTTCAGATCACGGGCAAGCTTTAGTCCGGTAAGTAGGGCTTCGTACTCGGCTTCATTGTTGGTTGCGCGGAACTCGAACATTAAAGCATAACATATGGATCGTCCCTCGGGGGTTTCAAGCACTACCCTAGCTCCTGAGCACCGATCGTTTGACGCTCCATCGATGTACAGCTTCCAGATGTATTTGGAAGATTTGCTGGTCTCGGGCAAGTCTTCAGGAACAGTGAATTCGGCTATAAAATCTACTAGGACTTGGCCGTGAATGGCCCTTCTCGGAGTATAAGTGATGTCGAATTGACTCAGTTCGATGTTCCATTTTAGTAACCTACCAGACGTCTCAGGCCGCGTGAGGACCTGTCGTGACGGCTGATCGGTGTATACAGTAATAGGATGAGCCTGAAAATATGGACGGAGCTTCCTCGAGGCAATAACTAGGCAATATGCCAGCTTTTCAAGCTTTGGATAATTTCTCTCGGCTCCGGTCAATTGTTTACTCACGTAGTAGACCGGTTTTTGCACTCGGTCTTCCTCCTGAATTAATGCAGCACTGATTGCATTTTCAGATACCGCCAGGTAGAGATATAACTGCTCATGATCTACAGGCTTTGAAAGGATTGGTGGTACGGAAAGATGTTGGAATAGCGATTGAAATGTGCCCTCGCATTCTGCAGTCCATTCGAAGTTTCATTTTCCTTTTTGAATCAAATCGAAGAAGGGAATGCATTTGTCGGTCGACTTCGAGATAAACCTGCTCAGTGCTGCAACTTTCCCATTAAGACTCTGAACTTGCTTTATGGTTCTCGGAGTCTGAACATTTCTGATAGCCCAGATCTTCTCGGGGTTGGCCTCTATTCCTCGGGCATTGACAATGAACCCAAGGAATTTTCCGGATGCGACTCCGAAATGACACTTTAGTGGATTAAGCTTCATCCTGTATTTTCGGAGGATATTGAACATTGACTCCAATTCCTTGACATGATCAACGGAGTATCGCGATTTCACCAACATGTCATCTACATAAACCTCCATAGTCTTCCCAATCTGATCGGCAAACATTCGGTTGACTAAGTGTTGATAAGTTGCACTAGCATTCTTTAATCCAAAAGGCATGACCTTGTAGCAGTATAATCCCAAATCGGTTACGAAGCTTGTGTGCTCTTGGTCGGGTACATGCATGGGTATCTGATTGTAACCTGAGTAAGCATCCATGAAGGATAATAATTCATGTCCGGCGGTTGAATCTACCAGTTGATCGATTCGGGGAAGTGGAAAGCTGTCTTTCAGGCAGGCTTTATTCAGGTAAGAGTAATTGATACACGTTCTCCATTTCCCGTTTGGTTTCCGGACGAGTACGGGATTGGACACCCATTCTGGGTATAAAGCGTCTCTAATGAACCCATTCGTCTTCAATTTGTCGACCTCTTCCTTAAGGGCGGCAGATCTCTCTGGATCCATACCACGTCTTTTCTGTTTGACCGGGATATACTGCGGGTCAATATTTAAAGTGTGGCTCGCGATGTCCGGCGAGATTCTACACATATCAGAGTGCATCCAGGCGAATATGTCGAGATTCGCCCGGAGAAAATCAACCAATTCCTGTTGTGTCTCTTGGTTCAGCTGAGATCCAATCTTCAACATTCTTGAGTTATTGTCATCATCGTCAATCGGGACATCGATGGTTAGCTCAGCCAGAGAAGCTTGACTTTCCGTAGATTCTTCTTTATTATCATTGTCCCTTGGGTCAAGATCCTTTTGGAATTGGTTGGGGTGCCCAGGCCGAGGCCCAGGCGCTAATTGTCAATTGTCAGTGAAACGGACGCAGAGAGATTCCTCTACGCCCTTTCCCTTTTCTTTTCGCTACGCCTCCCACAGCTCGGCAACATAACAAGCTCTTCCAGCAGTCTGATCTCCTTGTACAACTCCTATCCCGTGGTCAGTAGGGAACTTTAGAGTTAAACACCATGGGGCAATAGCAACCCTAAATTCAGCAAGGGCCGGTCGGCCCAAAAAGGCATTGTACGGAGAAGGAATATCCAAGACAACAAATTGCAACATCCGAACTCTTCGGCATTCTCCCACTCCCAATTCCACCGGCAATTCAACTATTCCGGTTGGTATTGTCGCACTTCCGTTGAAGCCGTGGACTCGTAATTGACAAGGTTTTAAGTCCTTAGCTTCCATCTTCATCAAATTGTATGCGCTTTTAAACAGTATGTTCACGGAACTCCCACTGTCTACCAAGATCCTCTTCATCCAAGCAGGACCAACTTGAGCGGATATGACCAGCGGGTCAATTGTGGGGGCTTCGACCTTTTCGGCATCTCGATTTCTAAATACGATTTCGTCAGCCATCGTTTTTTGTTGTTTAGCCGGTGTTCCGTCTTCAGAGTTACTATAGCATTCAAAGTCCACATGCCTGATCGAGCTAGCATATGACTCCATTTCTCTCCAGCTTCTGTCTGCTGGACGGGGACCACCACTTATTGTATTGATAACCAACCTCCCGCCCGTACGAGCGGGTTCACCTTGTCTTTCCTGATTCTGCGTTCGATTTTGATTGGATGGGCCCGCCTCACCGGACTACGGTGCCCGAACAAACTGATCCAACTTTCTTTCTCTGATTAATTTTTCAATGAGGTCTTGCAAATGCCTACACTAATTGGTGTTATGTCCATAACTTTCATGAAATCTACAGAATTTTCCTGTTTGAATCTTCCTCTCCGATGACGGCTTCGGAGCAGGCTTTTTGTATTGCATAATATTACAAGTCTGTAGGTATACATTTTCCAGTGACGTGTTAAGTGGTGTATAACTGTCAAACATTGCGATTCTACGCCTCGGACCACGATTCTGGTCTTGCTTCTTGCTCCGGTTATCACCGTTCCTCGGTTGTTGAGTCTGCTTATTTTGAATATTTAACCGGACTTTTCCTGAACTTTCGCCAGACTGTTTAACCGCAACATTACTCTGAATGCCTTCACTGCTGGGCCTTGCATCGTTCTGCTTCCTAGACTGTTTCGCATCCTCTCGCCTCAAGAATTGAGCGGCTTTGGAATAGAAACGGTCCAACGATGTAGGAGGCTTTCCAGCTAACCAATTTCCAAACTCGGAATCAGGGTCGATTCCTTTAGTCAAATCCATTAAGATAGAATTATCATTGGGGTTGGTGATCTCTGCGCATGCAGCATTGAATCTCTCCAAATATCGTCTAAGTGTCTCTCCAGGAGCTTGAGTGACACTTGATAAGGTATTAACATCTTTCGGTCTGGCAATATGCATGCGAAACTGCTCAACAAATTTGGTAGCTAAGTGATCAAATGAAGAAATAGATCGTGGCGGTAATCGTGTAAACCACATCGTCGCAATTCCCCCTAAGGAAATGGGAAAACTATGGCACTTTACTACGTCATCAGCTCTCGCAGCAGCCATCAACCATTCGTATTTCAAAATATGTTGATTTGGGTCGGAATTCCCTTCATACATGGGCAGGGTTGGCATCCTGAATCGCCGAGGAGGTTCAGCATACAATATGTCATCAGTGAATGGGGTATGACTTCGGGAGATTCCCCAATCGTCATTTGTTAGGCCTTGACTCTCGCGAATCATTTGTCGTACCATGACTGAGAGGTCTGGCGTCGGAACATTCTGTGTGTGGTGAGCCAAAGTGTGGTCGGGGTCCATAGTGCGAGGTGGGATCGGGCATTGTCGACGATCCGTATCTTGCCTCCTTGGCTCGACGTCTTCTGGGACATATGGCTTTGGAGCATGTCCCTGCTGATGATAATTTTGATTGGAGTGATCTCGGGTATCAACTCCTATGTCAACTGCAGCGGCTGTGGCAGCACGATAATCTGTAGTGTATTGTGGAATAGTGCCTCCTCGGGAGGAGGGTCCAGTATGGAAGCTGGTAGATGCGCCAACTCTTATTTGCCCAACGGTTAATGCCTGTTGATAGTCAACAGCTTGCGCATGGTTTCCATCTAGCCTGGGACGGGTAGATCTGTTATTGTAGTCAGATGAAGCAGAGCTTTCGGTGGAAGAATGAAGAGCTTGATCCCTTTTGGATCTTCTTCGACTTTGGCGATTTAGTTGATTGGTCAACTCAGCGTTAGCGCGCAACTGCTCAGTTAGCTATTGTCGGCTTTGGGTTTGTTCCTGGAGTAGCGCCTGGAACTCTTGTCTTGTGACCGGACCTGACTGATCCGTATGCCCAGCAGCATCTTGTTTGGTTGACTGCGGCTGTGTGGGATTTTGCCTATCTCGACCTTCTTGATCACCAACGTTAGAAGTGGTTCTTGTACTCACCATCTTGAAGCGTTGAATCCATTCCTAGACTTTGAAAAAATCTGAATAGAACGGAAGGAATCTGAAAATGAGGTCTGGATATCTCTCTTAGATTTATGCAATCCGATATCGAAGATAGATCCAAGGAGCAGGAGAAAAACCGGGTTTCTCAGTGAAAGCACCAAAGTGTTTGTGTCAAAATTGGGCACAACGCTCGTCGGAAGTTTTTGAAGAGATAATAAATGAAGAAAATAAATTAAAATGTGGATTATCTAACAAAAACTCCGAATAACAGGAAGTAAATTGCACGAGAGACAACGATTTAGAGTGGTTCGGCGTATTGCCTATGTCCACTATGAAGTTTCGTTACTTTATTTCTTGATATTCGAAGAATACAACTTTTTTATGTCAAAGTACAACAAGTAGTAAGCAAAAATTCAAAATCAATGGCAGTGGTGGTGCTCTGAAGCAATTCTGGCAGCGTCCGGGCGTGCTTTTTCTATCAAATTCTTCGATCCCCTTTCTGAATAACCGGGGGCTCTATTTATAGTTGTAGGAGGCTGATATTTCGCCTAAAATCAGGGGAGAACACTTCTGGCACGTGAGGGGGCCCACATGGCCGAATTCTGGAGATCCGGGCCCACTTTGGGATCGATTCGACCCTTGGTTCGAATCGATCAAGAAGGTGTCCAATCGTGATGAAACTTGGCGTGGACATTCTTCTATCTATATGCAAGCTCCTACGAAAATTTCATAGCATTTGGACTTGTAGATCGCGAGTTATGATCGATTCAAGTTGGAGTTTTTCGCCCCAGGGATCCGTTCGAATCGATATGGTTCGAATCCATAGGGTCGAATCCATGCTTCTGCACGTGAAAGTGATGACGTGGTGCGTATGCTTCGGGTCAATCCTCCTTTTTCTCTGAGTTTTCTGGGTCATACCCTTGGTTTTAGCCGCGCTTATCTGATGGATTCGAAGAGTTGGATTCGAAGGCACGCTTCCTTTGAATCGATGGAACTGGTACTCGTTCGAATCAATCAAAGCATTTGATCGATTCGAGGTTGCCTCAATTGGGGATTCGAAGACGAGTTTTGGAATGGAGCCGGGGCTTCTCCACTTGCATAGATTCGAGGAGACTTTCCCCCGATGGATTCGAGCTAGGGCATACAAGGATGGATTCGAACCAAGGCATAATAGGATGGAAACGACCTTAAAGCTTGCTCGATGGAGTCGAAGCAAGGTGTGTTCTAATGGATTCGAACCATGGCTGACTACCGATGGATTCAAACCAAGGCCTTGTGGACGGATTCAAACCAATGCGTGGTTGATGGAGTCGAAGCATGGCCACTTGGATGGATTCGAACCAGTGTGTGGTCGATGGATTCGGAGCATGGCTTACTTCTGATCGATTCGAACCTATGCCATTCCTGAGGGATTCGAGCCTATATCATTTCATCCATCTCCCAGTGGCGATAACTTGAGCAAACTAACTCGGATTGCCTCGAAATTTGGAACGTTGGTTTCTACCACTTAGCTTGACGTGTCTTATCAATCATAGCCCGATTCGGACTCGGGCAAAATTCATCGATATTTGTAGTTGCCCAATCAATCATTCCAAATTGAGGACGTGTGATCTTGTCTTTTTCCAGTCAGTTCATGGTTATCTCGGCCTTGCCAAAAGGCGGGATAATAGTGTACACGGACTGCGCCGCCACCTACCTTGTCGAAATCGCACGCTGCCTCACGTGCTTTGCCAACGATCTAACGTCGGCAGCCATACTTACCTCTAGCCAACCCTGATGGCCCCACGCGCACGCCCAAGCGGCCCCCAGTGAACCGCCGCCGCCCACGTTCACACGCCAAACACGGCCAAACACGGCACCTATGACACGAACGAACGACATAGATGGAAGCCCCACCTCGACCTCTACAGTGCAACACAACCCGATCGTCGTTTCGACGAAAATCCACCGTTAAAAAATTTACTAAAATTCTGGACAAACGATGCATCAAATTGGAAAACGAATTGTAGATTTAGGTTGCACTCGTCGAGAGCTTCAATATATATTTTTTTATGAATTTTTTCGAGGAGTATGGATTTTTGACTTTGATTTTGAAATGGAATTGGATCTGGAATTTTGTTGTCTGCCATTGAGGAGAAGAGATAGCTGAATTGCATACAGACAAATGAGAATGAAGGGAATTAGGGTTTATAACCAGGTTTATATAGGTAGGTCAGAAATTAGAATGGATGGATAAGGTTGGATACGCGCTAACGCCAAAGTGGCCCAAAAAGCCCGTCTGACCCGCAATGAAATTGGGTAAACCCATATAACAAAATAGGTGTTTAAAAATATTTTAAACGCGATGGAAAAAGTTCACGTCCAAATTCCATCGTATGAAGAAGTTATGCTAAAATCAATATTTTTCAAATTTATTTCAATTGATTTCAGTTTGTGGATTTCAAGGAGTTTCGAGTCCGTACGATCACCCAACAAGTCCAAACGATACGAAACTTGAAATCCTACAATAATTCACCGTTACGGATTCGATGAAACTTGTTTCGTCGAAATCCGAATCAGTGGTCAAAATGGCTATTTTTCCAATAATTAATTAAATAAATAAATTAGCTAATTATATCAAATTTTAAATTTCAATTCGAAAATTGACAAATTTCATCACTTATGATTCCTCAATCATTTACAATGATTTAAACAATTTAAATGTCAACTTAGAGATGATCAATTTATAAATTTCAATATGAACCTTAATTTCATTAAATTTAAAATTTATAAATTTAATTTCCAAAAATTCTATTAGATTCACTTTTCATTCTATTATTCAATTCACTATTCTTAAACGGTTAAAATTTTACATTGAATTTGCAAACCATTACCTTAATATTCTTACATTTCATCTAACTTTCTATTAACGTAATAATTAAGTGTTAAATTTCATTTATTTGCCATTAATTCAATTATTGAAATTTTTACACTTCAATTAAATTAAAAATCTTACTTTCCATTCTTTTAAATTAAGTCAATCATTATCTTATGGGTATATTTAACATCACTGTAAATCAAATTCCCTAATATTTTCCAGTAAATTTATATCAACGTAGTAATTAATTACGTTTTATTGCAATGAATTTAGATCTAATTCACTAAATTAAATACATAGGTAAACAATTAATAGTTATCACAATAAGCCAAATCTACTCCCATTCATACCCTATTGTCAACTGACTAAAATAAAATTTCCTACCTAACATTGATTATGTCAAATTTCATTTTACTACGTTTTATTCCATCAATTAATATAACTTGAATTTATTTTCCAGTTTGCTGATTTCACCCAATTATAACCTTACACTTTGTTTCCAATTTATATTAACAAGCTACAGAAATTAGATAACATACAAAATCGTTACGCTACCCTTTAGTCACATTAATAAGCTTATATTACTTACAAATAATTGTTACCCTTTATTACCTTATAAATAAATTTACGTTTCTATTAAATTTACATCCACACTTCCGTTATTATATTAATTTCCATTAAAGTAACGTTTTTAATCAACAACAAACATTATAATTACTTATCTAACCTTGATTATACAAATTTTCAATTTGTTACGTATTGCTTCCTCGGTTAATATAACTTTTGAATTCATTTCCCAATTACAAATTTCAATCAATTAAAACTTTATCATCTGTTTCAATTAATCGGGTATGCAAAAATTTAGCTATTCAATCAATTTCAATTTATGGTACAATTATCATGTTTTATATCATATTGCATTAATATCCCTATTTTATCTTAATTTCAAATGATTGAATATTAAATTCCATTTACTACAATAGATCCAACTTATTAAAATTTTATTGAGATCAATCGTTTTGAATTTGCCTTCCACCTTTATACTCAACAAAATTTTAAAATCTAATAACATAATTAACGATTCATTACCTTAATATATCTAAATTTTCATCTTTATTTATGTTGACCAATTTATTTCTATAAATCCATTATTATCTTTTGTTCATTGTCTATTCCACTTAAGTTTATATTTCCAACCAATTACTAAAATTTCTTACATAATATTGAATTCATTTAACTATCTCTGATTAAAACATTTCATTAGTTAATTCAGTATTCCTGTTTGTTTCTTATATTAAACTTATAACAAGTATGACACTTTTTATAATTTCAATTAATTACAATTACATTTTGAACTGTAAATCTTAATTTCAATTACTACATTTAAATTTCTAACATTTGCTTCATTACAACTTCTAATTTTTTTTAATTCTTCCTAAATTTAATTGCAAAATTTGAATTAAACTAACCAATTTATTAATAAAAATTTACGGGTCCTTACACTCTCCCCCACTCAAAACTTTTTGTCCCCGAAAAGGAAAAAGAAGGAAAAAGAAAGAATTAAGGAAATAATATATCCTATTTAAAATTATAAATCTATAAAAATTAATTTAGAAAATAGATTAATTTAAATAAAATATATCAATTTATAATTCTTAAATCATTTTGTTGAATATGCCCTTATATGATTTTTGTTTGATGATAATAAACATATATACATTCGTTTAAATGTATTTGTTAATGTACTATTTTATTTTTCATAGATTAAATAAATATTTGCTGAATAAAATTAAATAACCCAGAATTTGAATTCAAACAGAAATTTTATTCAAACAAATATTTATTACAATTTTGAGCAGTACAAATTCAAGCACTCACCATACATATACAATTTTGATTACAAATACATCACAATTTCATATTTACATTTAACCTCACTACACATCACTCATTCACTCAATTCGTATTTTATCTTCAACTTCATTCCAGTTAGAATCCAGCATCTGAGCAATCTGCAAAAATATACACTAACGCAGTAAAATTGAAAAGGAAATATTTTTGCAGTATAAAATAAAATGTGATTGTGAAAATAATATTTGCCTCGATTATTTGGGTTGTTCGTCATCATTTAATTTTCAAATTCATCACACACGAACAGCTTGTGACATACACAGTGTATCACTGTATATGCCACAAGGCCGTGCACATCGAAATATACACTTGATTGATTTACAGGGATAGGTGAGCATAGGTCAAACTCGAATGCAATATAAATAAAATCACAACACGCGCACAAGGTCAAACCCGAGCTATTTGCTGGATTCAACACAAGGCATTTGTACAGGCTACGACTTCAAGCATGCAAACAGGAAAACCAAAACAGTGCACCAAAGCAAACTCAGGTGGACAGTACGACCAAGTATGGAAGTGACTCAAAAAAGAGAATACAATATGAAGACAGCAACTGCAATGCAAACTATATCAAACAGTGACAATATGTATGGGGCAATGCACAAGCAAGGCTAAGGTACAATGCCACCAACATAACAGCAAACAAATGCCAGGTCGAACAATTATAAACATTAACTACAAGCCCAAGTGAAAACAGACCACAAAGCCAAGCATGATACAGGTATGAACAGAGAATAAAGCAACAGTTTTTCAATAATACAACTCGAGGTAAAAAACAATGCAAAACAAAGATGAAACAGAGATATGCTACAGGATGGTCAGCCACCAAAACACGGCAAGCTACAACTCCAAAAGACAAAGTCGAAGTCAATGTTGAACAAGTCAACCTTCATTACACAGTAAAACACTCAGTGTCATGACCGAAGTCAAATGAAAATCAAACCGTAATGACCAAGGAGATCAAACAATCAACAAGCCGTGGATATGATGAACAAGTCAAAATTGACAAAGTTAAACATCAAAGCTGTGGGAAGCAAGCAACGAAAATATAAGCATATGAAAAGGTCAGAAATCATCTCAAACATCGAAGCATAATCAAGCGGCCGATCACACAAAGTTGACGAATTCAAATATATTTGTAAGAACGAAAATCAAGGGTTACGAACCTATATAAAAACCCTAAGATCATCATCGGCATAACCATCGAGTTCAAGCAAGCCAAAACCAGAAAAGCAAAAGGAGTAAAGTACATACCGGTATCAGACGAACTCGATCAAGAGGAGGAGCCGCTAACAATTCAACTGATCGACGAAAGATAGTGAAGCATCATTCAATCAAGAAGTCTAAGTTAGCGAATCAATCTCAAAATCCCTAATTTAAGAGAAAAAAGGAACGAGATCGAACGAAGCCCTAATTTGCAAAGACACGGCCGCCATTATCTCAAACATAAAAGGACCGGGCCAAAAATTATAAAAGAAGAAAAAAGGGGCCGGACTTTAATTTTAAAATTGGGCTTTATAATTATAAAGGGCTCTTAATTACAATTAGGGTTTATTTTAATTTTAAATTGTTGTAATTTATTTTTAAACCATTTAAAATTCTAGTTGTGTGACGAGGGGACAAACTACGTGGCGTAGTTTTTCCTTCGCAACTCAGGGGCTGAGTTGTGGTAGAGTTTTGAGCATAAAGTTAGGTTTAGTCGATAGCGGGTGTCGCGAGTTTACGTGTGTAAGCGTCTGACTATCTAATTTCTAGTAGAAATCTTGGGGGCAGCACGTAGGCAGAGTTTTGCCGAAGCTGGGTAAATTCTATGTCGTTCTATATATGCATTTTATTTTTCTGCTATTATCTGTGCTGCTATTGTTCTGTGATCTGTGTTGAAATTATTTTATAAGCTTCCGCGATTAATTTTTATAATTTATACCATCACCCTATTCATACCCCTTTTAGGGTGAAATCGATCCTACAAGTGGTATCAGAGCTAGGAACAAAAGCCGTTTTTGTTTTAAAAATTTGATTTTACAAAAACCAGTTTATATTTTAAAAAGTTGAATTTTTAAAATGGCTTCTTTTGATACTGCTTTTGCTGAGGGTCAATCCATAGTTAGACCACCAATGTTCAATGGTGAATATGCTTACTGGAAAAATAGGATGGAAATTTTTCTAAAAACCATTGACGCATGGAATATTGTTGAGATAGGTTATAGAATACCAACTATAACTGTAGATAATCAGGAAATAGAGAAACCAAAGGAACAATGGACAGAACTAGAAAATAAATTACAAAATACTAATGCTAAAGCTATGAATTCTATTATCTGTTCATTGGAACAATATGAATTTAATCGTGTCTCACATTGTCTAACTGCGCAGGAAATATGGCACACTCTAGAAGTGACTCATGAAGGAACATCTCAAGTCAAAGAATCTCGCCTTGCCATGCTAAGCAGCGAATACGAGAACTTCACAATGGAAAAGGAAGAAAATGTCAAAGAGATGCATGGACGACTTTCCAATATCGTATATAAATCAAAAGCTCTCGGAAAATCATACACAGAATTGGAAATAGTCCGAAAAATCCTCAGAGTCCTTCCACGAAGATTTGAATCAAAAGTGACTGCCATTCAAGAATCAAAAGATTTGAAACAGATGAAAGTTGAAGAACTCATCGGTAATCTCACCACTTATGAGCTAGAAATAAAGTTCAAGGAAGAGCGTGAAGGAAGTGACACTCGAAAGAAATCAATAGCGCTCAAAGGAACAACCGAAAGTGATGATGATAATGATGATGATGATGCAGCAGCAGAATTGGAGCTATTAATAAAGAAATTCAAAAGGTGGAATTACAAATACGGAAATTCAGCTCGAATTCAAAAAGTGAAAAGCAGAATCGTCAACGCACTAGACAACTCAGACGAACAGAAAATCATCCGTCACAAGTGCAACCAACCCGGACACATCAAGCCCAATTGTCCTCAAACTCGACACGACTTTGAAAAGAAATCAAAAAGGAGAAATTTTGCAGCTACGTGGAATACAAGTGATGAAGATAATCAAAGTACTAGCAGTGAGAGTGAGAAAGCAGACATGTGTCTTCAAGGAAATATAACTGATAGCGACGATGACGAGCCAAGCGAGGTATCAAAACTTACTCACTCTGAATTACTTATTTATTTCCACGAAGTGAATGGCTGTTTTGAACGACTTAGGGAAAAATATTCCAAACTTGAATCACAAAAAGACACTTTGATAGAATTAAATGAACAACTTGACCAATTAGTTGAAAGCTATCAAAGAAGGATCCTAAGTGTGGTAAGTGTCCAATATTCGAAGAGGAAATTAAAAAATCAGAAATCAATATAAAATCACTTGAAAATGAAATTCTGATTTTAAAAGAGAGTGAAAATACTAGGAGAGAGAATTCTATTAAAAAGTGCACACAATTGTTAAACGAAAATAAATCTCCCAAAACACAAGTCCAACAATTGTCAACGACTTTAGATAAACTTTCAAAAAGTGAAAAATCGTTGAATATGCTATTAGGATAGCAAACTGTTAATACGGTTAGACAAGGACTTGGATATAATAGTTCGAAAATTGTTGAAAGCAATATTAACAAGTTAATTCTATGTGCACAATTTGTAGAAAATATGGACACAATCACAATAATTGTTGGTATAGACCCAAACATGTGAAAACTATACCAATTTGGGTTCCAAAAGGCAGAAATATAAAATTTCTCATAGTTAAACAAATTTGGGTGCGGAAGGGAACAATTATAAATAGTTTTGGGTCTTTACAAAATTGTTTTTCAAAATTTTCTGCCACTAACAACCATGGACCTATAAAAACAAATAGGTCACATAAATCTTTTACCGTGTAGGTGTGGTGGCAGGCTAAGGAACAACAACAGTGTTCTCTGGATTTTTGGCTGTTCCAAGGACACAACGAGCAGCAATGCAAAGTTCCTTAGCCTAGTTCAAAGGTGACAGAATCACAATCGACAACAACGAAAAAATATCATAAAGGTAAAACAGGTAATAGTATGTTTTGAATGATATATTAAATGTGATAATCTGCACCGTACTCTGAATTAAATCAGCCAATAACGAGATGATGAAAAAATGATGATTTTGACTCTGACTCATTCAACATAGTTGGCCAAATTATATTCTTATGGCAAAAAACACTATAAAATTCTCTAGATTCTTTGAATTACTTCATATATATAAGTTTGGATTAAAAATAGTATTTTGTTGGATGGTAATACATTTGGTTATAATACGGCTAACTCTATACTCACGGTTTCTGATTATTTACACGGCTTCAATTCAAATTCAAAAGAATGTCATTTAAATTGTTGTTAAAATTGAGTTTGAAACTTTTGGTGCACACTTCATGGTTTGGTCGATCAAATTCAATTAATGATGATTATGAGTGAAAGAGAAATTCAGATGCAGATTACAGTGGTAATCTAGTTGATAGAAAAATTACTAGTTGAACATGATTTTTTTGAGACATTTAGTAAGTGCATCGTTTTTCAAAGAAAATATCTGCATATTTTTCATTTCAAATAATTTTCAAATAGCAGAAAATTTTATTATAAAACCCCCTCGAGAAAATCATTTTTGACCATATTTTCAGATTAGTCATTTTGAAAAATTGATTTCATAATTAGTTTTGAATTTGATTTTAAATGACTATTTTGACTAATCTGACTCCCTAATGATTATCGAAAAGAAAAATAGTGATTGAAAAAGTGATGAGTATTGATATTTATCATATATTATGACTCGAGACGGTATAATTAGTAAATTTCTTTAGAAATTTAAACAAGAGTTATAAATCTTTTGTTGGTAAAAATTCCATGACCATCTCTATTTCTATCATATTTCTAACAACCATCACTCATCAAAATTCTATATAGTTTGTCAATATTTGGTACTTTAAACAGGAATCGTTCGTTTTTCATTTTTACATTTTTTTAAAATAATAATAATAATAATAGTAAATACCAAAGTATTCACTCTCATTTAAAAGTCCTCACGGTTATGCATGGGTGAATTACTTGGAATTTGTTGTGTGCTTCCACGCTCATTTAAAAGTCCTCACGGTTATGCATGTATGGAACGCATATCAAAAGTTGATTTTTAAAATAAACAAGTTGGTTCTAATCCCATTTAAAAGTCCTCACGGTCATGCATGGTTAGAAGATACATGAATTCATTTTTTAAAAAAAAAATTGGAATACTACTAATCTCATTTAAAAGTCCTAACGGTTATGCTTGGTTAGTAGATATTCAAATTCCTAATATAAATATACCACAAACAGACAAAACTGTATGGTTTTATATGATGTCATCATTCCCATCATTCTAAAAGTGGAATATGCGCCTAATAAAATATTTATGATTTTTGTTTGATTTTTTATTCAAATTTAATATTTATATTCAATTGAGTTTTTAATGTTGAATTAATATCGATCACTTTATCTTTATTTTCTCTAACACCATTATTCTTTTGCTGATAACAAAAGGGGAAGAGAAAAGTTAAGATTTTGTCAAATAAAATCAAGCAAAGGTCAAATAATTTTCTATTTGCATTAATGTTCATTTGCATATTTTTATTTGTATGCATATATGTAGGGGGAGCTATGTGTAGAGAGGAAGTATTTAAATAGGTGGAGCAATTAGAGCATATGAATGATCAAATATATTTAACATATTCAAAATCTTAAATATATGTTTGTTATCATCAAAAGGGGGAGACTGTTGAATATGCGCTTATATGATTTTGGTTTGATGATAATAAACATATATACATTCGTTTAAATGTATTTGTTAATGTACTATTTTATTTTTCATAGATTAAATAAATATTTGCTGAATAAAATTAAATAACGCAGAATTTGAATTCAAACAGAAATTTTATTCAAACAAATATTTATTACAATTTTGAATAGTACAAATTCAAGCTCTCACTATACATATACAATTTTGATTACAAATACATCACAATTTCATATTTACATTTAACCTCACTACACATCACTCATTCACTCAATTCGTATTTTATCTTCAACTTCATTCCAGTTAGAATCCAGCATCTGAGCAATCTGCAAAAATATACACTAACGCAGTAAAATTGAAAAGGAAATTTTTTTGCAGTATAAAATAAAATGTGATTTTGAAAATAATATTTATCTCAGTTATTTGGTTGTTCGTCATCATTTAATTTTCAAATTCATCATACACGAACAGCTTGTGACATACACAGTGTATCACTGTATATGCCACAAGGCCGTGCACATCGAAATATACACTTGATTGATTTACAGGGACAGGTGAGCACAAGTCAAATCCAAATGAAAAGCTGGGTTCAACTCAAATGCAATATAAATAAAATCACAACACGTGCACAAGGTCAAACCCGAGCTATTTGCTGGATTCAACACAGGGCAGTTGTACAGGCTACGACTTCAAGCATGCAAATAGGAAAACCAAAACAGTGCACCAAAGAAAACTCAGGTGGACAGCACGACCAAGTATGGAAGTGACTCAAAACAGAGAATACAATATGAAGACAACAACTGCAATGCAAACTATATCAAACAGTGACAATATGTATGGGGCAATGCACAAGCAAGGCTAAGGCACAATGCCACCAACATAACAGCAAACAAATGCCAGGTCGAACAATTATAAACATCAACTACAAGCCCAAGTGAAACCAGACCACAAAGCCAAGCATGATACAGGTATGAACAGAGAATAAAGCAACAGTTTTTCAATAATACAACTCGAGGTAACAAAACAATGCAGAACAAAGATGAAACAGAGATATGCTACAGGATGGTCAGCCACCAAAACACGGCAAGCTACAACTCCAAAAGACAAAGCCAAAGTCAATGTTGAACAAGTCAACCTTCATTACACAGTAAAACACTCAGTGTCATGACCGAAGTCAAATGAAAATAAACTGTAATGGCCAAGGAGATCAAACAATCAACAAGCCGTGGATATGATGAACAAGTCAAAATTGACCAAGTTAAACATCAAAGCTGTGACGCCCCACCTCTATACCCACGCTAGCCAAGAACACTCCGGAGTAGTGCTATCAACTAGCACGGAGAATAAGGCTGTTGAGGAGCGACCGTCCATGTAATTGCTTATCACACGGTGGCTATAAATAATCTTCGGAAACAAACATAGAAATAATCATATCACAAATCAGTCACAGATATCCATATCACAAAGGCAGAAGAAGATATGAATATATAACTAACACATGAAAGTGTACATCAGAGTAGTGGTCAGTAAGATCCACGATAATACAAAAGGATAGCAACACGTGCTATACAAAAGAATACAACTATGAGTCTATATCTCAAGTGTATACAACAAAAACTGCTAATCTAAACCGTTAGCCAAAAGTCAGAGTGATGAATCCCTGGGAAGAAGTCAAGCAGAAGCACCTGTAACATCTCGGTTTGACCCGAGTATTATTTAAGAAAATAATAAACGGGTCGGTCTAGCTATAAATATCAGATGACATGATATAACATAAAAGATATGGCATAAACATAAACATCCATAATGACATACCACTATAAGTATGTAAATAATGATCAACAGAAGATCAATCAATAAGAGATAATCAATATCACAAGAATCTTCTCAAAGATTCGGAAAGGGCATCATACCCCAAACTTGTACTCATAACAAGTCAATGACATAAATTCTAGAATTCAATGCAAGAAGTCCAGAAATCATAGAAAAGAGAAAGAGGCCTATCACATGATGGTCCGAAGACCAAGGGGAGCTACACCACATGTGTGAATGGAATCACACAAATTAAGGTCCAGACTAACCAAAAAGCAAAAGGTATGTGTGAGTGGAATCACACAAGTGGTGTCTAGTCTAACCTCGCAACAAGAGACATCGCACAGTTGCTAGTCTAAATCATCAGAATGATCGTCATGATCAACGAGAAGTGTCAATTACACTAAGCTAGTAAATATAGAAGTTTAGCTTCATGTCCCATAACCACTTGCTTAACTTAAATATTTACGAACAAACTGTAAATCTTCACTAATAAAATTGTCACAAGAGGTTCAATCGAACAAGTCCAAGAATTAACCGACAAAGTGAACGCAAGCGTTTCATACCACTTGTTTTACTAAGTCGTTTAATTAGATTTCTCATCGGAGTGAGGTAAAGGTTTGTATATACTAATAGATTGGAAAACGGTTTAAGAAAAGAGCTTTGTTATTAAAAATAGAGTTGAAATTGTTTGTTAAAAGAGTTTTGATATTTAGTACTAGTATTGAAACCTTTATATTATAAAGTGACAAAACACAGAAGCAATTGTAGAAACAATCAGTCACAACAATCGCATACGGATATGTGAATAAAATCCAAGGAAATCAGCTCAATGTTTTTCAGATAAGATCCCCTACGGAGGGGGGGTCCAGGAGGGGTGGCAACCCCCCAAGGTGGGGGTGCGGGGGCAACAACCTAAAGCAAAATGAGGTCTAACGACCTAAGGGTTCACGCGACCTAACACAATGGCTGAGCGACGTAACTAAGTGCGCGACCTGGTGAGTAAGGAGGTCGAGCGACCTAAAGTTCTTTGCGACCTAACAAGGTAGAGGGGACACGCGACCTAAAGGTACGCGACCTAAGAAAGCACGCGACCTATCGGCAACAAGGATCGAGCGACCTAACGGCAACATGGGTCGAGCGACCTAACTTTGCCGCGACCTATAAATATCACGACCTAAGGCTACAACGACCTAAGAAATAAAGGGGAGCGACCCAAAAGAGGAAGGGTTTAACGACCTAAGCAGTGAAGAGGCCAAGCGACCTAGCGTGGTCAACGACCTAAGAAAAGCAGGCGACCTAACTCCACACACAAGGCCTAACGACTTAAGAGTTAAACGACCTACGACCTACGCCACCAACTCACGAGCGACCTAAGTACTAGGTCATGAACGACCTAACCCCGAACACACGAAAAGTGGTCAGAACGATCTAGGAGCTATCTCGTACGCGACCTACGACCTAAGACCCACACGACCTAACTCCGAACGACCTAAAAATGGCCAGAACGACCTAAATGCAGAAATTTCGCCAAAACGCCAAAAATCGGAGTTTTTCGCCAATCCAATCCAAACCAAAAGCAAATATTCATGCTAAAGTGATAGGGAATCATTCCCAACAACCCAAGATAGTTATAGACAAGAATGTGAGTTAAAAATCTCACCTTTGCACCAAATATCAATGAAAATGAAGTTTTAAGCAAGCAAGAATCAATCCTTCTTCTATCTAAGTACAAGAAGCATGAATCCAATGTCTTCTTCTTGAATTTGGAGTAGAAAGATGGATTGCAATTGAATTTGAGTTTTGGAATTTTAATTTCCCATTCCCTCCACCATTAATGCCAAAGCTTGATTAGTTAGGAAATTTATGAAGAGTGAGGAGAAGAGGGTAGGAACTTGGGCTTAATAGGCTAAACCAACCCAAAGTCCAAAGCGGGAAAAGTTAGTGAAATTTCACTAACTCCAAACCTATCGATGTTTATACTTAAAAAGATTGTAAACGACATTTCGAACTCAATGGAAGTGGTCTCGAGTCCTAATTTGACCGTTTGCAAAAAGTAGCTTTTCGGACCAAAATCCGATTAACGAGTTAATATTTAAATAAAATATTTAAATACAAACTCGATAAATATGCGGGTTGTTACAAAAGCCGTGGGAAGCAAGCAACGAAAATATACGCATATGAAAAGGTCAGAAATCATCTCAAACATCGAAGCATAATCAAGCGGTCGATCACACAAAATTGACGAATTCAAATATATTTGTTAGAACGAAAATGAAGGGTTACGAACCCATATAAAAACCCTAAGATCATCATCGGCATAACCATCGAGTTCAAGCAAGCCAAAACCAGAAAAGCAAAAGGAGTAAAGTACATACCGATATCAGACGAATTCGATCAAGAGGAGGAGCGGCTAACAATTCAACTGATCGACGAAAGATAGTGAAGCATCATTCAATCAAGAAGTCTAAGTCAGCGACTCAATCTCAAAGTCCCTAATTTAAGAGCAAAAAGGAACAAGATCGAACGAAGCCCTAATTTGCAAAGACACGGCCACCATTATCTCAAACATAAAAGGACCGGGCCAAAAATTATAAAAGAAGAAAAAGGGGGCCGGACTTTAATTTTAACATCGGGCTTTATAATTATAAAGGGCTCTTAATTACAATTAGGTTTTATTTTAATTTTAAATTATTTTTAATTTGTAATTTACTTTTAAACCGTTCAAATTTCTAGTCGTGTGACTAGGGGACAAACTACGTGGCGTAGTTTGTCCCTTCGCAACTCAGTGGTTGAGTTGTGGTAGGGTTTTGAGCGTAGAGTTAGGTTTAGTCGATAGCGGGTGTCGCAAGTTTACGTGTGTAAGCGTCTGACTATCTAATTTCTAGTAGAAACCTTGGGGCAGAACGTAGGCAGGATTTTGCCGAAGCTGGGTAAATTCTGTGTCGTTCTATATCTGCATTTTATAATTCTTCTATTATCTGTGCTACTATTGTTCTGTGATCTGTGTTGAAATTATTTTATAAGCTTCCGCAATTAATTTTTATAATTTATACCATCACCCTATTCACCCCCCTCTAGGGTGAAATCGATCCTACAAGTGGTATCAGAGCTAGGAACAAAAGCCGTTTTTGTTTTAAAAATTTGATTTTACAAAAACCAATTTTTATTTTAAAAAGTTGAATTTTTAAAATGGCTTCTTTTAATACTGCTTTTGCTGAGGGTCAATCCATAGTTAGACCACTAATGTTCAATGGTGAATATGCTTACTGGAAAAATAGGATGGAAATTTTTCTGAAAATCATTGACGCATGGAATATTATTGAGACAGGTTATAGAATACCAACTATAACTGTAGATAATCAGGAAATAAAGAAACCAAAGGAACAATGGACAGAACTAGAAAATAAATTACAAAATACTAATGCTAAAGCTATGAATTCTATTATCTGTTCATTGGATCAACATGAATTTAATCGTGTCTCGCATTGTCTAACTGCGCAGGAAATATGAAACACACTCTAGAAGTGACTCATGACGGAACATCTCAAGTCAAAGAATCTCGCCTTGCCATGATAAGCAACGAATACGAGAACTTCACAATGGCGAAGGAAGAAAATGTCAAAGAGATGCATGGACGACTTTCTAATATCGTATATAAATCAAAAGCTCTCGGAAAATCATACACGGAATTGGAAATAGTCCGAAAAATCCTCAGAGTCCTTCCACGAAGATTTGAATCAAAAGTGACTGCCATTCAAGAATCAAAAGATTTAAAACAGATGAAAGTTGAAGAACTCATCGGTAACCTCACCACTTATGAGCTAGAAATAAAGTTCAAGGAAGAGCGTGAAGGAAGTGATACTCGAAAGAAATCAATAGCGCTCAAAGGAACAACCGAAAGTGAAGATGATAACGATGATGATGATGCAGCAGTAGAATTGGAGCTATTAATAAAGAAATTCAAACGGTGGAATTACAAATACGAAAATTCAGCTCGAATTCAAAAAGTGAAAAACAGAATCGTCAAAGCACTAGACAACTCAGACGATCATAAAATCATCTGTCACAAGTGCAACCAATCCGGACACATTAAGCCCAATTGTCCTCAAACCCGACACGACTTTGAAAAGAAAGCAAAAAGGAGAAATTTTGCAGCCACGTGGAATACAAGTGATGAAGATAATCAAAGTACTAGCAGTGAGAGCGAGAAAGCAGATATGTGTCTTCAAGTAAATATAACAGATAGCGACGATGACGAGCCAAGCGAGGTATCAAAATTTACTCACTCTGAATTACTTATTTATTTCTACGAAGTGAATGGCTGTTTTGAACGACTTAAGAAAAAATATGCCAAACTTGAATCACAAAAAGACACTTTGATAGAATTAAATGAACAACTTGACCAATTAGTTGAAAACTATCAAAGAAGGATCACTAAGTGTGATAAGTGTCCAATATTCGAAGAGGAAATTAAAAAATCAGAAATCAATATAAAATCACATGAAAATGAAATTCTGATTTTAAAAGAGAGTGAAAATACTAGGAGAGAGAATTCTATTAAAAAGTGCACACAATTGTTAAACGAAAATGAATCTCCCAAAACACAAGTCCAACCATTGTCAGCGACTTTAGATAAACTTTCAAAAAGTGAAAAATCGTTGAATATGCTATTAGGAAAGCAAACTATTAATACGGTTAGACAAGGACTTGGATATAATAGTTCGAAAATTGTTAAAAGCAATATTAATCAAGTTAATTCTATGTGCACAATTTGTAGAAAATATGGACACAATCACAATAATTGTTGGTATAGACCCAAACATGTGAAAACTATACCAATTTGGGTTTCAAAAGGCACAAATATAAAATTTCTCAAAGTTAAACAAGTTTGGGTGCCGAAGGGAACAATTATAAATAGTTTTGGGTCTTTACAAAATTGTTTTTCAAAATTTTCTGCCACTAACAACCATGGACCTATAAAAACAAAAAGGTCACATAAATCTTTTTCCGTGTAGGTGTGGTGGCAGGCTAAGGAACAACAATAGTGTTTTCTGAATTTTTGGCTGTTCCAAGGACACAACGAGCAACAAAGCAAAGTTCCTTAGCCTAGTTCAAAGGTGACAGAATCACAATAGACAACAACGAAAAAATATCATAAAGGTAAAACAGGTAATGGTATGTTTTGAATGATACATTAAATGTGATAATCTGCACCGTACTCTGAATTAAATCAGCCAATAACGAGATGATGAAAAAATGATGATTTTGACTCTGACTCATTCAACATAGTTGACCAAATTATATTCTTATGGGAAAAAACACTATAAAATTCTCTAGATTCTTGGAATTACTTCATATATAAGTTTGGATTAAAAATAGTGTTTTGTTGGATGTTAATACATTTGGTTATAATACGGCTAACTCTATACTCACGGCTTCTGATTATTTACACGGCTTCAATTCAAATTCAAAAGAATGTCATTTAAATTGTTGTTAAAATTGAGTTTGAACTTTTTGGTGCACACTTCATGGTTTGGTCGATCAAATTCAATTAATGATGATTATGCGTGAAAGAGAAATTCAGATGCAGATTACACTGGTGATCTAGTTGATAGAAAAATTACTAGTTGAACATGATTTTTGTTGAGACATTTAGTAACTGCATCATTTTTCAAAGAAAATATCTGCATATTTTTCATTTCAAATAATTTTCAAATAGCATAAAATTTTATTATAAAACCCCCTGGAGAAAATCATTTTTGACCATATTTTCAGATTAGTCATTTTGAAAAATTAATTTCATAATTATTTTTGAATTTGATTTTAAATGACTATTTTGACTAATCTGACTCCCTAATGATTATCGAAAAGAAAAATAGTGATTGAAAAAGTGATGAGTGTTGATATTTATCATATATTATGACTCAAGACGTTATAATTAGTAAATTTCTTTAGAAATTTAAACAAGAGTTATAAAACTTTTGTTGGTAAAAATTCCATGAACATCTCTATTTCTATCATATTTCTAACAACCATCACTTATCAAAATTCTATATAGTTTGTCGATGTGTGGTACTTTAAACAGGAATCGTTCGTTTTTCATTTTTACATTTTTTTAATAATAATAATAATAATAATAATAAATACCAAAGCATTAACTCTCATTTAAAAGTCCTCACGGTTATGCATGGGTGAATTACTTGGAATTTGTTATGTGCTTTCATGCTCGTTTAAAAGTCCTCACGGTTATGCATGTATGGAACGCATATCAAAAGTTGATTTTTAAAATAAAAAAGTTGATTCTAGTCCCATTTAAAATTCCTCACGGTTATGCGTGGTTAGAAGATACTTGAATTCATTTAAAAAAAAAAAATTGGAATACTACTAATCTCATTTAAAAGTCCTAATGGTTATGCATGGTTAGTATATATTCAAATTCCTGATATATATATACCACAAATAGACAAAACTGTATGGTTTTATATGATGTCATCATTCCCATAATTCTAAAAGTGGAATATGCGCTTAACAAAATATTTATGATTTTTGTTTGATTTTTTTTCTGAAATATAATATTTATATTCAATTGAGTTTTTAATGTTGAATTAATATCGATCACATTATCTTTATTTTCTCTAAAACCATTATTCTTTTGCTGATGACAAAAGGGGAAGAGAAAAGTTAAGATTTTGTCAAATAAAATCAAACAAAGGTCAAATAATTTTCTATTTGCATCTAGGTTCATTTGCATATTTTTATTTGTATGCATATATGTAGGGGGAGCTGTGTGTAGAGAGGAAGTATTTAAATAGGGGGAGCAATTAGAGCATATGAATGATCAAATACATTTAACATATTCAAAATCTTAAATATATGTTTGTTATCATCAAAAGGGGGAGATTGTTGAATATGCGCTTATAAGATTTTTGTTTGATGCTAATAAACATATATACATTCGTTTAAATGTATTTGTTAATGTACTATTTTATTTTTCATAGATTAAATAAATATTTGCTGAATAAAATTAAATAACACAGAATTTGAATTCAAATAGAAATTTTATTCAAACAAATATTTATTACAATTTTGAATAGTACAAATTCAAACTCTCACTATACATATACAATTTTGATTACAAATACATCACAATTTCATATTTACATTTAACCTCACTACACATCACTCATTCACTCAATTTGTATTTTATCTTCTACTTCATTCCAGTTAGAATCCAGCATCTGAGCAATCTGCAAAATTATACACTAACGCAGTAAAATTGTAAAGGAAATATTTTTGCAGTATAAAATAAAATGTGATTTTGAAAATAATATTTATCTCAGTTATTTGGGTTGTTCGTCATCATTTAATTTTCAAATTCATCATACACGAACAGCTTGTGGCATACACAATGTATCACTGTATATGCCACAAGGCCTTGCACATCGAAATATACACTTGATTGATTTACAGGGACATGTGAGCACAGGTCAAACCCAAATGAAAAGCCGAGTTCAACTCAAATGCAATATAAATAAAATCAAAACACGCGCATAAGGTCAAACCCGAGCTATTTGCTGGATTCAACACAGGGCAGTTGTACATGCTACGACTTCAAGCACGCAAATAGGAAAACCAAAACAGTGCACCAAAGAAAACTCAAGTGGAAAGCACGACCAAGTATGGAAGTGATTCAAAACAGAGAATACAATATGAAGACAGCAACTACAATGCAAACTATATCAAACAGTGACAATATGTATGGAGCAATGCAAAAGCAAGGCTAAGGCACAATGCCACCAACATAACAGCAAACAAATGCCAGGTCGAACAATTATAAACATCAACTACAAGCCCAAGTGAAACCAGACCACAAAGCCAAGCATGATACAGGTATGAACAGAGAATAAAGCAACAGTTTTTTAATAATACAACTCGAGGTAACAAAACAATGCAGAACAAAGACGAAACAGAGATATGCTACAGGATGGTCAGCCACCAAAACACGGCAAGCTACAACTCCAAAAGACAAAGCCGAAGTCAATGTTGAACAAGTCAACCTTCATTACACAGTAAAACACTTAGTGTCATGACCGAAGTCAAATGAAAATCAAACTGTAATGACCGAGGAGATCAAACAATCAACAAGCCGTGGATATGATGAACAAGTCAAAATTGACCAAGTTAAACATCAAAGCCGTGGGAAGCAAGCAACGAAAATATACGTATATGAAAAGGTCAGAAATCATCTCAAACATCGAAGCATAATCAAGCAGTCGATCACACAAAATTGACGGATTCAAATATATTTGTTAGAACGAAAATGAAGGGTTACGAACCCATATAAAAACACTAAGATCATCATCGGCATAACCATCGAGTTCAAGCAAGCCAAAACCAGAAAAGCAAAAGGAGTAAAGTACATACCGGTATTAGACGAACTCGATCAAGAGGAGGAGCCGCTAACAATTCAACTGATCGACGAAAGATAGTGAAGCATCATTCAATCAAGAAGTCTAAGTCAGCGACTCAACCTCAAAATCCCTAATTTAAGAGCAAAAAGGAACAAGATCGAACGAAGCCCTAATTTGTAAAGACACGGCCGCCATTATCTCAAACATAAAAGAACCGGGCCAAAAACTATAAAAGAAGAAAAAGGGGGCCGGACTTTAATTTGAACGTCGGGCTTTATAATTATAAAGGGCTCTTAATTACAATTAGGGTTTATTTCAACTTTAAATTGTTTTTAATTTGTAATTTATTTTTAAACCGTTTAAATTTCTAGTGGTGTGACTTGGGGACAAACTACGTGGCGTAGTTTGTCCCTTCGCAACTCAGTGGTTGAGTTGTGGTAGGGTTTTGAGCGTAGAGTTAGATTTAGTCGATAGCGGTGTCGCGAGTTTACGTGTGTAAGCGTCTGACTATCTAATTTCTAGTAGAAACCTTGGGGCAGCACGTAGGCAGGGTTTTGCCGAAGCTGGGTAAATTCTATGTCGTTCTATATCTGCATTTTATTATTCTTCTATTATCTGTGCTGTTATTGTTCTGTGATCTGTGTTGAAATTATTTTATAAGCTTCCGCAATTAATTTTTATAATTTATACCATCACCCTATTCACCCCCCCTCTAGGGTGAAATCGATCCTACAAGTGGTATCAGAGCTAGGAACAAAAGCTGTTTTTGTTTTAAAAATTTGATTTTACAAAAAACAATTTTTATTTTAAAAAGTTGAATTTTTAAAATGGCTTCTTTTAATACTGCTTTTCCTGAGGGTCAATCCATAGTTAGACTACCAATGTTCAATGGTGAATATGCTTACTGGAAAAATAGGATGGAAATTTTTCTGAAAACCATTGACGCATGGAATATTGTTGAGACAGGTTATAGAATACCAACTATAATTGCAGATACTTAGGAAATAGAGAAACCAAAGGAACAATGGACAGAACTAGAAAATATATTACAAAATACTAATGCTAACGCTATGAATTCTATTATCTGTTCATTGGATCAATATGAATTTAATCGTGTCTCACATTGTCTAACTGCGCAGGAAATATGGCACACTCTAGAAGTGACTCATGAAGGAACATCTCAAGTCAAAGAATCTCTTCTTGCCATGCTAAGCAGCGAATACGAGAACTTCACAATGGCGAAGGAAGAAAATGTCAAAGAGATGCATGGACGACTTTCCAATATCGTATGTAAATCAAAAGCTCTCGGAAAATCATACACGGAATCTCAAAATACCTAATTTAAGAGCAAAAAGGAATGAGATGGAACGAAACCCTAATTTGCAAAGACACGGCCGCCATTATCTCAAACATAAAAGGACCGGGCCAAAAATTATAAAAGAGAAAAAGGAGGTCGGACTTTAATTTTAACATTGGGCTTTATAATTATAAAGGGCTCTTGTAACGACCCGGAATTTCTGTTAATTAAAATTTGAATATTTAATTGATTTTAAATATTAATAAGTGAAATTTATAAGTTGAATAAATTTTATTTCGAATGTCTAGATTTAATTGGATAATTAAATCGATCATTTAATAATTGAAATTACAGAAATAATTGGAAATTGGGTTAAATATGATTGAAAATGATTTGTAAAATTTTAATAAATCATATTGGAGTTATAGTGATGTTATAGAACTTTTAAAATCGAATTAAAAGTTAATTTGTGAAAATTGAATATTTTAATATTTAATCGACTAGTGAAATTGGCCATTTTTCAAACAGTCTCGGATTTTGACGAAACTAGTTTCATCGGATCCGTAATGTCATATTATTGTATGGTTTCAAATTTCGTGTCCATCGGATCTACCATTTGTCCGAGGCAAGCTAAAACACATAGAAATTTGATTAACTGATTTAATTTTAAATCGATCTTTTATTGTCGTAACTCACACAAATGATCGAATTAGCTTTCGAAACCTGTTCCATTGTGTCTGGAACGCGGGATAAATCCTAGGAACGCCAGTCACCGCGCGAGATTTGGAGTTCGAAAAAACCGGATGAATAGTGAATTGAAATAATTTCTATAAAAGCACCATTCTCTTCACATTTGCAACAAAACCCTAGCCAACTAAGCTTCAGCCGCCAGAAGATAATCAATGGCCGAAAATTACAAATGTTCTTCCTCAAAAATCTTCCAATCCGTTCACCTATTCGAAAGATCCCCAACCACAACATTGTAGAGGATGGAGAGACGAGCTCATCCAACGGTGGATTTGAGCTATCATCGTCATTTGGTGGCGCAGCAGGCCGATGAAGTGCCGACCCTTGCATACATTTTTCGAGGCCATGCCATGGCCGAGCTAGCCAACGTTCTTGCCGAGGGTGGCTCACGAGATGCTCGTTCGTTGCGTGCTTGCTGATCGAGTTGGAGAGGCTTGTAGTGGTCACGAAAATTCGAGAGGGGGTGACGGCTATGGGTTCATTTGTAGCTGAGAATCAACGTGAGGGAGAAGATGACGGGGGCGGCCCAGATCTGAGGGTTTCGAAATGGAGGGCTGCGATTGAGTGTAGGGTTTAAAATAAAAAAGGAATGTAAATTTATTTATATTAAAATTCGTGTAAACTTTAAAAAATGATATCCTTTTGCTACGAGGTCGAAAACTGATGAGACGAAGTGCGTTGGAACTGTATTGTCGAGCACTACGCTATGGAGCTGGATTGGAATCTATTGGAGTCAGTAAAAATTTTGGGTAAAATTAAACGCTTGTTTAATTTTATTTGAAATAAAACGCTGGAACAGAATTGAAATCAAGGTGAGAACTTCTCACTCAATCGAATTGTTTCGATTTAAATTTTAAATAGTTAGATTTAAAATTTGTTGATTGTTTGATTGGATGATAAACTATTATCTATTGATTGTTAAAATAGACATTCTATGTCGTTATTAAGCGGATATTATTTATTAAAAACATATACCGCGATAATCCCATTTTGTTTGGAATTGGTATTATATATGTACTTGGAGTTGATTTCCCGCATTATATAGCGGATGAGACCCTATTGCGCCGTATAATAGTGGATAATATTTTATAAATCCTATATACCGCGATACCGTATTGGAACGGAATTGGTATTGTGCTAACATCTTTGGATGCAGGGAAACAGGTTGGAGGGATCCAACTGGATTCCTCACCAGTATTTATTTGATTACAGATATTTTGATGTTTGTTGATTATCATATGATGATATATGATGTTTGTTGTCGTGATTGACTATTGGGTGCTGTTGCATCATTGAATCCATTTTTAAAGTTTAAAAATAACAATTTTGATTTTAAAAGGATTTTTAAAATGATTTTTCAAAGTATACGTTTTATTAAATTTTTGAATTGAATTAAAACGTTATAAATTTTTATGTTATAAAAATTAAGATTTTTGTGAAATATAACCAAAAGGTGATTTTTAAAATAAATAGATTTATAAAATAGTTCAAAATTTGGATTTTTGAATTATTATAAAGGATGTATATAAAAGATTTTTAACATTGATATTTATAATTAAAATATATATATATTGGAATTATAAGACGAGTTTATTAAGTGTTAAAAGAAGTATAAAATGGATTTCATTAAAAAAAATTAGATTTATAAATTGTGAAGATTATAAAATGAATAGATGTTGTAAAATAAAAGATTTATAATTAATTAACTTATAAAATGGATTTTGGGAATTTAAATGGGATATTAAAAGAAATTGTTAATAAATGAGATTTTATAAGTTGAAGTTGTTATAAAATATAAATGAATCTTATAAGTAATAGAAGTTTTAAAAAGAAAGATTTTGTAAATAAATGAATTATAAGTATTTAACTTATATATGGACTTTTGGTATATATTTGAGATATATAAATTGAATTGGATTAATAAAGGAGATTTATAAATCGAAGTTTATAAATAGAAATGGAATTTATAGACATTGTTTATAAATTCGAAATCAATGGAATTTGATAAGTTGAATATAAAAATTTATTAAAAGAAGTATATTCGCGATTTTGGATAGCGAATTATCCTTGAAATAAAATGTGTAGAAAATATTGAATTTGGTTAGTGAAGTATATTCACGATTTTGGACAGTGAATACATTATTAACGAAAATGGTTATGTTTTAGGAAAGCAATATTATAAGATGAAGTTAATTATTTTAAAAAGATGTTTTAAAAAGTATTATGAATCGAATACATAGATTTCAACATTCATTGTTGAAATAGACGTTTTCGAGAAATAGAAGGAAATGGTGGACTATAACACTGTTGTTATAGTAGATGATTTCCGAAAGGAAATGTTTTATATAGTATTGGGATTTATATATCTATCTTAATTTCGAATCCCTATACTAGTGATTTTGGGTCATCGTAACGATGTTTTACGCAACATTCGTTTTGACTCAAATAAATGTGTTTGAAAGAACGTTTTCTTTAAAGAATGAAATATATACTTAATTTCGATTTAAGTATATTGAATATTTTCCAAGTGTTGAAAATAAATGGAATTGTGAATTTCTTATTATTAAATAAGTATGGAAATGTTTTTCAATATGAAGTGAATATTTTAAGATTTTATCTTTTAAAGATAAATTGAAAATGAATATTAGAAATCGATTTGGAAATTGTATATTCATAGATATTTTGGATTTGTAAATTCACTATGGAATTTATGAAAGAAAGGGAAATTTGTTTAGAAAAATAAACATTGATTTATTTTTGAAGTGTGGGAATAAATTTACGGATTTGGAACGTAAATATAAAGTAAATCGGTAAGGATTTATTTAATTGGTTTAAATGAACCATTTTGAAATGAAAGTTTTTCCGCGTTAGGAAAAGGATTGAAATTTGTTTTCAAATGGTTGAAGTGTGGAAATTATATATCTAGTAAAAATATTTTTGGAAAATAAATAATTTGGGAAATTATTTGGAATTTGGTGATGTTGAACACGCCTATTGATAGTTAAATAATCGACTATCAATATTTACCTTTAAATAGGTATTTCTTATGATTTGCTTGAATTTGAATGCCACACTTATTTTTGAATAAGCGCTCACTATTCGGGTTAGCCGGGAAAGGACCTTGGGGTCGTATAACCCATTTCGAATATGTGATACGTCGCAATGGATTGCATTTGATGACCGGTGTTGAAGACTGGATATTTGTGAAAACAGAAGGATTACCGTCGAATGTTTCTGCATCGGCTGATCCTCGATATAGAAATTTATTACCCTTTGTGATGGGAAGTCCGGTCATGATTAGTGAATATCCGGATTGCAATGGCTTCTTTATAAGTGCCTTCGGTTCCGTTCGATCCCGGAACGGACTTGTATGGATGTGTGTCTGACGTTATAATTTGAGATGTAAAGCTGGTTTCTATCAAATATGTTTCCGTTGGTGGCGGAGAATTTATTCTCTTAGCTTAACACCCTTAGAGGTTATGTAGTTGATGGTTACTAGTGATACATTCCCAAATCGGTAATGTGGCATACGAAGTGCTGTTGAGCATTTGATGATCAAAGCACAGCTTTTGTATAAAGCGTGGCTTTGTGGACGAGACTTCGTCGGACCTCACACCCAGGTTATGGTCAAAACAGGAAGGATGCGGCAAGGTTATTAGGGGGTAGCGCCCATTTAGTGTATGTCATTCCTTCTGGATAGAGGTGGTATCATGGTATGGAGCCCAAATACTTAACCTATGTTGTTGCAGCAAATTTATTGCTTTGTGGTTGTTGGAAATCGAGGATCCTCGGATATAGATCGGTTACGATCGGGGAATGACATATTCCTGTCAGTAGTTACCTAGTTAGGGGTAACCCGATCTTGTGTTGGAAAAGATCCGGTTAGGTTCTCGGGTCGCCTTTCCAGAGGCGTACCATGTGGCAATGGGAAGTTCCTTGGCCTGACCATTTGTTGGAAATCCAAAGAAACAATACGATCTTGTACGGTTTTAGTTGTAGAACCTATCATTCACTTATGGTGGCGCCCCACTGTTTGGATGGTAGTTATAGTAGGCATACGATGATGGTCGTATGTTGGCTAAGATTTAAATCTTTACTTTCTAAATGATTTTTCCTACATTATGCACTAGTAATAATATCAAATGCTTTTTTTAATGCATATCAAGCATCTTTGACTATCATAAGGAGAAATCTCCTCCGATTCTGCGTTTGCATTGTGTGTATGTGCGGGAGGCCTTATGGTAGTCTCATTTTCTAAAAAGCATTACGAGTCTATTTTAAAATTATCCTATTCTTTGTTTTAAAGATAAACTGTTTTAAGTTCTCACACCAGTCCCATGACTGACTCGGAGTTTATTGTTTTCCTTCCTAAACTCTTGGTGCCCACAAATTTCGTCACGGGCAATCTAGAGTTAGGTTATCTGGATATTCTGGAATTCAGGAGTTGCAGGAGGCAAGCTGGATGGCATGGCGTATTCACTAGTATACAGTATTCCTTTTCCGCTGTTTATTGTTCTTTGTTGTTGTACACTCTGATGATGTAATGTAATGTAATATGATGTAATGTAATAACTGATATAGTTCTTTGTTTAAAGATTATTTATTTATCTATTATATGTTGTTCCGCTGCGATTGTGATATTCTGATATTGTTCTATTGTTTCTTTCTATTCTGCTCTACCCTTTTCTCTCTCCTTCTACCTCTTTCTTTTTTTCTTTAACCCTAACGACTCGTAAGTTTGTTCCTCTTTGGCTGGATTGTTGTGGAATGTTGCCAGCTCAAAGGAGTATGGATTTTCGGTTCCTTACAGCTCTTATTTACAATTAGGGTTTATTTTATTTTGTAATTTATTTTTAAACCATTTAAATTTCTAGTCGTGTGACTAGGGGACAAACTACGTGGCGTAGTTTGAGAATTCACAACTTAGTGACTGAGTTGTGGCAGGGTTTTAGCGTAGAGTTAGGTTTAGTCGATAGCGGGTGTCGCGAGTTTACGTGTGTAAGCGTCTGACTATCTAATTTCTAGTAGAAACCTTGGTGGCAGCACGTGGGCAGGGTTTTGCCGAAGCTGGGTAAATTCTGTGTCGTTCTATATCTTCATTTTATTATTCTGCTATTATCTATGCTGCTATTGTTCTGTGATTTGTGTTGAAATTATTTTATAAGCTTCCGCAATTAATTTTTATAATTTATACCATCACCCTATTCACCCCCCTCTAGGGTGAAATCGATCCTACACATTTTATATTCAAGTAAATAAAATTTGGAAAAACTTTTTCAAAATTTTCTAAGTCCAAAATTTTTGAAAATTTTCGACAGAGTCTTCTTTGTACGAGGAGGCTCGGGAGAAAATATAATATCAAAAATACAATATACAACATATATTTTTCAAATTAATATATATCCCAACTCGAGAAAATAATATAATAGCGCTATAGAACAGTAATCCGAGAAACGTACCTATTTGTCGTGCAGTTATGCTTAATTATGAAACCAAAAGCAGTAGCAATTGCTTCCATAACCTGTATTTCACTTATTTAATCCAAAAGAGTTAATAATTATAAAATGAAATATTTAAGTTTTTCAACCACAAACAAACAATCAATACAACAACATGCAATTGTAACAAACATCATACACATCAACACAAATCAACCATCCAAGTAAGATAAAACAAATAGTTGTTCGGGTTCAAACTTTAACTGCACGGAATGGAAAATAAATACTTAGTGCACCATTTACTCAACATTCTTAGATGAAGCTAAATAGATTATTCATACTTCCAAACAAATTTAAAGTATCCTTGCCCAAACAACTATAAACCAAAACAACAACAATTCCAAACAACAAATCAAATTTACTTATTATAAATTTCATTTCATACATTAGTTATTTGATTTCTTTTTTTATTATTCATATAATGATTTCTCTTAATTCTCATTTATTTCTTGCAAATTTTCATCTTCATTTATTTATTTGTTTGCATTGCATTCATTCATTTCTCCATTTCATTTACTTATCATCTTAATGCATTAACTTTAGTCTACAATCATATATTTAATGCATTCTTCTTTTCTACTTATTCTACTTATAATACCTTCAACCGTTTACTTAAATTTATTATCATTTATTTATAATACTTACATTTCTATTATATTTTATTATAGTACATTTCAGTTATAACTTAAGTTTGTAACCATTTCAACATCAAATTCTTATTTATTAAAGAAATTCATTGAACACTTTCATTCATAAGTTTACTTGTACAACTTCCATTATTTTTCTTATTAACATTTCAACTTTTTACATCTTTTGATAAGTTATATATATGTTAAAGAAAATGCAAATGAAACTTATACAAGTTTTACCTCATCTTTTAATTTAATTTAATGTTCAATAATTACATCTTTGTTTTATAAGTTATAATTTCAACTTTCTTTAAATTTTATTTATAACTTAGCATTTAATCTCCTATTTTATTTAAAGATCCCAATTATTAATTAACTACCATTTCATTACCCTAATTAAAACTATTAATTAGCGAAAACTTAAGAATTTAAATACCGGGTTAATTTAAAATCATTTTAAAATAAAAAATAAATATATACTTATAATTTATGTATCCAATTATAATTAAAACAATTTTATATTTTATATTTGTTTATCAAAGTAAATATACAGTAAAACTACCACAATGGACTTCCCACTTCGAAACTCGAAAATGAATGTCGATGATGCGTGCACTCATCACTGAAATTATTTTCCAGCGACAAAGAGGGAAGTACATAAATTTTTCCAAAACTTCTTTAAAACAGTTCATCCAAATTGTATTGAAATATTTATATCAAAAATACTTCTGAATAATATTATTATTATATTTAACAATCATTCAAAAGAAATTTTCAAAATCCCGGGACTTAAGTTCTAAATTCCCAATTTTCATTTATTTTGTTTTCAATCTCATTTCACCTATTATTTATAAATTTCATTACCTAATAACCAATATTTTACAACCAAATAAAATCTTTATAAAAATTTAGTTTATATATAGAAAATATAATAGGCAAATTATTTCATTCACCTATATTAAAACCAAATATTATGTCGGTCTGTCCTATTAAGTGTTTAGAAATCCCTATTGATGTCATAGCGTCCCATGCATCAACCAGAATTTATAAATACAAAACGGAACAAATTAACACAGTATTAAAACCTTTTTATAACGCTAACAAATATGCTCTCTCATATATATACGCTCAGCGACTCCCATAGGGTATTACTACCCTATTAGGAAAGAGTCAGACCCCACAAAGCTAAGGTTTATCGCTAAACCAAAGCTCTGATACCACATTTCAACATCCCGCCTTTTCGCACGCTTTAAATCGACACACGTGCCAATTCAAACCATACGGAAGGACGGATTGTTATGGGGGTAAATAAGAAAAGCAGAGAAGAAAAAAACAAAACAGAATCTTATAGCGGAAAGATAAAATATAATAATCAATATACAGTTCATAAAACTGTTTTACAAAACATTTGATTTTTCTTTATACAATAAATATCAGAGTACACATACCAGAGAATAATAATTAATGCAGCGGAATTAAATGGTGTAGTGGAATAATATAGTAGATAATAGTAATACAAATCTTCGTCTTCATCCTCCAGAATAAAATTTTCAAATCCTGAAACGCTCGGACTGAGCCGAGCAAATTGAAAAGACAAAACACTTGAGTCAGAACTAAAAGATCTTATGTAAGTTAAATTAACTGAAATAAATATGAGTGTAACAGCATCAGAGATGTTTACGGGGTTTGACATCTCCTATCCAGTGTATAACGTGAGTCGGTAACTTAAGAGATGCTGGGGATTCACATCTCCTAAGGATCCGTAAAACTATTTACTATGATAGTAATATTTCGCTATTATGATAGTGTCTATTAGTAAAATAAACTTACTTTTAAATAGCGTTAAGGAGTGACCCAATATTTCCCTTAACACGTAATAGTCCTAGTAGTCCATCCAATATCATAGTCCCTCCTGATCGGAAAGCCACCAGAGGATACCACACGGGCTACGGGAGAAAACCAAACTCGTACAAAGCGCGATAGGGTAGGTGACACGGCACAACCAGGCAATGCCAGGGTAGATATACCAATTACGCATCTGGCCTGGTCGTAATGTGTAGCAGCTACTACCGCCCACCATGGACAACACCCCCAAAATCAAAAATCAAAAATCAAAAGTGGCCACCGAATTAATCCTAAGTCAAAGTATAATATATTATTCATTTCGCAACCGTATAAATACGATATCCTTTCTATTTTTAAACCCAATCAATATGATATCATTTTATACTATATCCTTTTCTGAAACTATAACATTTCAAAGTTATAATATTACGGAACCAAAAACTTGAAATATAGCCTTTCAAAACATAAAACTTTGAATTTCATAACTTTGAAATATAACTACTCCACTTAAATGGTTTGTATATAAATTACTTAATATGATAAAATAGTTTCTTCACCTTCACAAATCAGTTCTAATATGGATTTTAATTTCCAAATAAACCAATACAAGTTCCATATATTTCAAAGCTTTAAATATTCCACCATTTCAAACGAATTCTTTGATAATTTCATATGTGTATATATCAAATACAATTACTATTATTTAGATTGGAAATGTTTACTTAATAAATCAAATATCATTTAAGTAAAACCTTTAAACTTCAAATAACAGAATATACTTTCAATTTATTTAACTTGATAAATTCATTTATCTCAACTATACATTCATTTAAATTACTTTAAACGAAATCAAGTTATAAGAATCATATCCTTTAAAATTTCCATTTTTATTTAAACTTCAAATCAACTTTATTCAAGTCCAATTCTTAAATAATTTAATTTAAACCAATTCCATATTTATATTCCAACTAAAATTACATTTAAGTCATTTCCAACTATGTATATATAATACTTTAAATAGGAACTTAACCATATAATATAAAACAAACAACTTCATTATTAAACTCATTTTTATTAATCAATTTTATACATAGCTTAAATTCAAGTATTCAACTATATATATCTATAGTATTTATATAACATCAAAATTAATATTTATTAAATCGTATTTTTCTTTCCAAAACCATAGAAAATCATTTCAAAGTATTTTATATATATAGACCACGGTGTCTGTATATAATTTTCTACCCTAAAGTCAAGTGATACAGATATTTATCATTTCAATCCGCAATTTAAAAATAAAAATTACGGTTTTATATCATTTCAACCCACAATCCCGAATGAAATGAAAATGCACAATAACTTGCAGTTTGTACAATATAAAATACAGCATTCATTCATCCAATATCAATCATCAACCATTTATAACAATCATCATCCAATATAAACAATATCATCCCTATAGAACGAAAAATAAGCAACAAGTATTAACTAGCAGTTTATATTCAACATTAAATTAAAACTCTTTTAACTGACAGTTTATATGCAATAATAAGTAAATGAAAATTTAACTGGCAGTTTATATGCAAAAATTAAATTAAATAACAATTTAATTTTAAATAAAGGCAATCTAACTGAGATGATGATTAAATATATGCCCAAACAAAACAGACAAAATTTAAATCACATCAAAATTTAATTTAACAAACACAAGAAATCTTAGAAGTTGTGAGTGGGTTAAAACACTCACCTTTTAAATTTAAATTGAATTTAAATCCAATTTAAACCCAAAATTTCAACAGTCTCAAATTCCGTCTAAACAAACTTCAAAATCTTCAGAATTTAATTACGATCCTAACAAAAAAATTCGCGTGTGAAACGGATATTGTATGCAAAAGTTATGCATTAAAACGAGTTGAAATCGAAATTAAATTAAAAACAATATAAAATAGAGAAAAATAAACGAACCTGCCACGTCAACGTGTTAATGCTCCCTCTCACGTGCTACAGAACTGAAAATGTGAACCCTAATACATCGCGTACACGGACTGCGCCGCCACTTACCATGCCGAAATCGCACGCTGCCTCACGTGCTTTGCCCACGATCTAACGTCGGCAACCACATCCTTACCTCCGGTCGACCAAGATGGCCCCACGCGCACGCCCAAACGGCCCCCCCAGCAAACCGCCGCCGCCCAGGTTCACACGCCAAACACGGCCAATCTCGGCACCTATGACACAAATGAACGACATAGATGGAAGCCCCACCTTGACCTCTATAGTGCAGTACAACCCGATCGTCGTTTCGACGAAAATCTACCGTTGAAAAATTTAAACCCTAAAATGAACGGCCGGAATTGATTCTGAAATTTTGGACAAACGATGCATCAAATTGAAAAACGAATTATAGATTTAGGTTGCGCTCGTTGAGAGCTTCAATATATATTTTTTTGTGAATTTTTCTGAGGAGTTTGGATTTTTGACTTTGATTTTGAAATGGAATTGGATATGAAATTTTGTTATCTGCCATTGAGGAGAAGAGATAGCTGAATTATGTACAGACAAATGAGAATGAGGGGAATTAGGGTTTATAATCGGGTTTATTAGGTAGGTTAGAAATTAGAATGGATGGATAAAGTTGGATATACGCGCTAATGCCAAAGTGGCCCAAAAAGCCAGTTCTGACCCGGAATGAAATTGGGTAAACCCATATTTCAAAATAGTTGTTTAAAAATATTTTAAACGCAATGGAAAAAGTTTCACGTCTCCATCGTATGAAGAAGTTATGCTAAAATCAATATTTTTCAAATTTATTTCAATTGATTTCAATTTATCGATTTCAAGGCGTTTCGAGTCCGTACGATCAAACGACAAGTCCGATCGATACGAAACTTAAAATCCTACAATAATTCACCATTACGGATCCGATGAAACTTGTTTTGTTGAAATTCGAATCAATGGTCAATATGGCTATTTTTCCACTAATTAATTAAATAAATAAATTAGGTAATTAAATCAAGTTTCAAATTTCAATTCGAAAATTGACAAATTTCATCACTTGTGATTCCTCAATCATTTACAATGATTTAAACAATTTAAATGTCAATTTAGAAATGATCAATTTATAAATTTCAATATTAACCCTAATTTCATTAAATTCAAAATTTATAAATTTAATTTCTAAAAATTCTATTAGATTCACTTTTCATTCTATTATTTAATTCGCTATTCTTAAAAAGTTAAAATTTTACATTGAATTTGCAAGCCATTACCATAATATTATTACATTCCATCTAACTTTCTATTAACGTAATAATTAAGTGTTAAATTTCATTTATTTGCCATTAATTCAATTATTGAAATTTTTACACTTCAATTAAATTAAAAATCTTACTTTCCATTCTTTTAAATTCAGTCAATCATTATCTTATGGGTAAATTTAACATTACTGTAAATAAAATTCCATAATATTTTCCAGTAATCAACTAAATTTATATCAACGTAGTGATTAATTACGTTTTATTGCAATGGATTTAGATCTAATTCACTAAATTAAATACATAGGTAAACAATTAATAGTTATCACAATAAGCCAAATCTACTACAATTCATACCCTATTATCAATTGACTAAAATAAAATTTCTTACCTAACATTGATTATGTCAAATTTCATTTTACTGCGTATTATTCCATCGATTAATATAACTTGAATTTATTTTCCAATTTGCTGATTTCACCCAATTATAACCTTACAATTTGTTTCTAATTTATATTAACAAGCTACAGAAATTAGATAACATACAAAATCTTTACGCTACCCTTTAGTCACATTAATAAGCTTATATTACATACAAATAACTGTTACCCTATTTTACCATATAAATAAATTTACGTTTCTATTAAATTTACGTCCACGATTCTGTTATTATATTAATTTCCATTAAAGTAACATTTTTAATCAACAACAAACATTATAATTACTTATCTAACCTTGATTATACAAATTTTCAATTTGTTACGTATTGCTTCCTCGATTAATATAACTTTTGAATTCATTTCTCAATTACTAATTTCAATCAATTAAAACTTTACCATCTGTTTCAATTAATTGGGTATGCACAAATTTAGCTATTCAATCAATTTCAATTTACAGTACAATTATCATGGTTTATATCATATTGCATTAATATCCCTATTTTATCTTAATTTCAAATGGCTGAATAAAAAAAATTCCATTTACTACAATAGATCCAACTTATTAAAATTTTATTTCGATTAATCATTTTAAATTTGCCTTCCACCTTTATACTCAACAAAATTTTAAAGTCTAATAACATAGTTAACGATTCATTACCTTAATATACCCTAATTTTCATCTTTATTTATGTTGCCCAATTTATTTCCATAAATCCATTATTATCTTTTGCTCATTGTCTATTCCACTTAAGTTTATATTTCCAACAAATTTCTAAAATATCTTACATAATATTGAATTCATTCAACTACCTCTGATTATAATATTTCATTAGTTAATTCAATATTCCCGTTTGTTTCTTATATTAAACTTATAACCAAGTCTGATACTTTTCATAATTTCAATTAATTGCAATTACATTTTGAATTGTAAATCTTAATTACAATTGCTACATTTAAATTTCTAACATTTGCTTCATTATAACTTCTAAATTTTTTTATTTCTTTCTAAATTTAATTGTAAAATTTAAATTAAACTAACCAATTTATTAATCAAAATTTACAGATCGTTACATAAACTATTCCAAATTATATCGATTTCAAACAGATTTGATGCATGGAATAAACCATTTCAAATTCAATATATTTTAAATTTTAAGTATTCAACAATTCTAAACTAAGTTTGGTAATTTCATATATACATATCATATTCAAATTTCTATTATTTAGTTTTGAAATATTTTACTTAATAAATCCATTATCATTTAAATAAATACCAAATTACAAATGACTAAATATTTCCTACAATTTATTTGTACTTGAAATACTCAGTTAATTCATCTTAACCCAAAATCAAGTTATAACAATTATACCCTTTTGTAACGACCCGCCATTTCGTACCGTTCAAATCGACAATAATCCACATATGTTAGACTTGAATGATGCGAAATAACAGATTGTAAATAAATTTGGAGCAAATAAAACTCAAATACACAGAATCAGAGACACAGAACAAACAGAATAACTCGCAGCTGAATATAAAAATAACATAGTAGTTCATGAAGCTACTACGGTAGAGTCTCAAACAAATACATAGTACAGTCTGAAAAAAACATAATAGAAATCCCAAATACATAGAAGTTCACTAATATATGAGATAAACTAGAATAGCAAAAACAGAAGTAGATATAAATGCAGATAAGCAGAAACTCCAGCAAAGACCAGCTCCAAAAAGAGAACCCAAAGCTGTGAATACTCAGGCTGACCCGAGCGTAAAGCAAAACACACAACACTCGAGTCAGGACAATATAGACTTATATAATGTAAACTAACTCAAGTGAACTGTAAATAAGAACAAGTAACTTAAAGGATGCCTGAGACCGCCCATCCTCTAAGGATCCACAAACTATTTACTATATAGTAATATTGCGCTATTATAATAGTGTCTACAGTAAAATAAACATACTTTTAAATAGCGTTCCTGGGCTACCCATATCACCCTTCACACATAATAGTCCCAGTAGTCCATCCAATATCTTGACATCTCCAGATCAGGAAACTGCCAGAGGATACCACACGGGCTACGGGAGAAAAACAAACTCGTAGTAAAGGCTCGGTATGGTAGGTGACATGACACACAAGGCAATGCCAGGGTAGATATACCAATTACGCACACGGGCTGGTGGTAGCGCAGCAGCCACATACGCCCACCCTGAACAACACTCCAAAATCAAGGTGTGCACCCAATCGATCACAACAGTAAAAGAATGGTATCGAAGAAGTGTGTTCAACCGGAGGTGCTACCTCCTTTGGCCCGAGATCGCTCCTGTTTTAGCCACCTTAAGGTAACTCACGGGAATTTGGTCCATGTAAAGTACCTTAGGACGTCGTCACCATCCTACTTCATTCTGGAATCTCCGCCGCATACACAGTTGTTAAAGTGGTTTTCGGTATCAAAGGAGAGTATGTCCATATCCGATCCCAGTCTCTTTAACAACCAATCGTTATTATAACCCGTAGTTATAATTTAAAAATGGTATTTATTTCAAAATTCAAATATCATTTAACAATTCAGTATCATTTCAAATCCATTTCAAAATACCCAACTTATTATTTCATTTCAAAACCATATTCATTTTATTCAATTTAAAATACCATTTCTATTTACACCTAAAATAGTTTATATTTAAAATCGAATTACTTCATTTAAATCATAAAATGAAGTTATTACATATAATAATTAAATTATTAAATTTCCAAAATTTAAAATTTTCAAACTTCATTCATTCACTTAATTTTATCAAAACAGTGAAAATTCACTTTTCGCAGCATTTAGAAAGCGCTACGGAAAGTTACATTCAGAACTGTTCAATTTAACAAAAGATAGCATTTTAGAATGTTGTAATATAGTTACATTAATTTAAAGAAAACTTAGTTTAATTCAAAAATTATAACACTTTACAAAATGCTATAATAACCTTTAATCTTATTTAGCTTTTTAGTTCATTATCATCGAATACAACATTTACAAATGGTGTAATATCATTTACATTAAAATTAATATCATTTCAAAATTGCTATTATTTTTAAATTCAAATGTTCAATTTAATTTCACATCTAATTATATTTTCACTTAAATAATTTTTAGCTTATAAAATCATATAATTTCACTTTTATATCCATCATTTAATTTTTCTTCAATTCATGATTTTTTAAAGTTAAATTTCCATTCAAAAATCCATATTTAATAATAATTCACTTATTAAATTTCAACACTCAAATTTAAATCCATTAAATTAAATCTCAACTTAACACTTAAGTTTAATTTCTTAAATATAACTTAATTTAATTTTTATTTACTTAACTTTAAAATTCACCCAAATTCACAAATTTCCAATCTTAGTTATATTTCAAAATTTCAACTCAGTATTCATTCATTTAACATTTTAACTTTGTTCAAAAATCATAAATATATTATAAAATCATTTTAAATTCAAAATATCATATATTTATCATATTTTCATATTTAATTTAAATTCCATTTATAATTAAATCAAAATTTCCAACATAACTTGTATTTCAAATTTCCAACTTTTCCATTAATTTATTTCACTTATAAATATTCTGAAAAATCAATATGCTTTACATAAATAATTTTTAATTAAGTTTAAATCAAAATATTATAATATTTACATTTCTCAGATATTTTAAATTTTTTAGAAAAACATATTTTAACTACGGGTCTGTATATAATTTTCTACGCTAGGTAAAGTGATACGGGTAATATATCATTTTAACCCGTAATTTACAAAGAAAACCCTGGTTTTAGCATTTCAAACCCGTAGTCCCAAGTAAATGAAATAAATTGAAAATCACTCAGGCCTATCATTTCAGCCCATAACGAATTTCCCCTATTCTAAAGTCCGCTCGGGTATGTATCATTTCAACCCATAGTTATTCTAATCTAAAGGGAACTTGCAGAGTGATAAACTGATAAAAATAACAGAACAACATAATATAACAGTAACATATAATATAACAGGTGTTTAAACATGGGTGAACATCATATAATCATAATATAGCAGGTGTGATATGGTCATGCATTTTTTTACAGATTCAAAAGGGGTCAATTTACTAGTTATATACGTACATATTGTCAGGTGAGAATAACTCACTGGTTTGAGCTGGAGACACGATAATGAATGCACAAAAGTAATCCACACAGGTACAATAGCACGACATAGGGATGAGTGAGAGAGCCAAAGTATTAAATCCCTTGAATACAAGTCGAACAAAAACAATATAATAACATAAGCTTTCAAATTCAAATACGATAAACTGAGCTATAATCAACTGCACAAATCAAAGCAACATTGCTTTGCACTTTCTTCCAGCATACATTAGGCTCGGCCATAGGTGTAGTACAAGGCTAAAGCAAGGTTATTGGGTTAGGTTTGGGTTGGGTATGGTCGGCCTACATGGTTAAAAGGTGTGCAAAAGTGGTGGTGATGAAACCACAACATACAAACAACACTACACAACAACACATGATTTTCAAAGCAATATAAGGCTCGGCCAAGGCCACCATGGGCACGGCCATCACTGGAGCAGGCAAGGGGATGACATGGCAGAGTGTCTAGGTGGAGCTGGAGGTGGTGGAGGTGGAGATGGTGGCGGCCATGGGGTGTGGAATTGGTGTATGTGGATGTTGTGCTCGGCCTTGACAAGTAAATGGAGTTTTGTTGCAATTTAGGTGGTGGATCATCAACAAGGAGGCACGTCTTGGGGTTTGGCCAGAGAGGAGGTGGTGATGGTGGTGTTCTCAAGTGGTGGTGGAGGCGGCAGGGCATGGAGAGGAGCATGGCCGAACCTATGATGAAGAAGAACAAGTGCAAAACTCAAATCAAAGAAGAATAATAGTAAAAACAAAAGAAAAAGGAAAAGGGTTTACCAATTTTTTCTCAAGCAAGGGGGCTGAATTTTTTTTAGGAAATGAGAAAAAGACAATGCAAGTGAATGAGGAAATGAGGATTGTGACGATCCGGAATTTTCAAGCAATTAAAATTGGAATATTTAATTGATTTTAAATATTCAATAGTGTAATTTTCAATTGAATTACGAATATCACAATTTATTTGATAATTAATTATCGAATTAAATAACTTGAATTTGAATAAAATGTTGAATCTGGAATTTTAATCCGATTAAAAAAATAATTTGAAGGCTTGTAAAATTTATATTGATATCATTGAAGATAATAGGAGTTGTAAAATTGAAATTAGCTGTGGTTTGTTCGATTTTGAAATATTTGTCGTTTAAATTGAATTTACAAATAGCCTTCCGAGGCACAGTCTCGGAATTCGACGAAACCAGTTCCATTGGGTCCGTAATACTGAATTATTATCGGATTTCAATTTTCGCATTTTTTGGAGTTACCGTTGGGTCGTACGATTGGTCAATGCCTAGTATTATGAAATTGAATTTAAATTAATAATTGAGTCTTCCCTTATATGCCAACGTTTGCTGTTATCTTCTCGTATACGCCACTTCTCTTCAATATGTCCAGCAAGCTTCTTTCTTTTTCGGAAAAAAAAAATCATAGTTGGTTAACAAAATCAAAATAATGGCAACAACCTTCCTCTTCACGATTTGTATTCCTGTTCCTCCTTCTGCAAAATTATGTAGTAATACATAACCTTATTTCAAATCCCTAAATCCTACTCTTCCTCAATCTCGAAAAAAAAAAAATATAATAGGGAGAAGAAGCCGGAAGCCGTTCGCTCTCACGGCAAAGGGGGGAAATCGCGAAGTCGCGACGCTTCGCGACCTGGAGTTGCGACCGAGTGATGGTGGAATCGCGCGTAGGGGCGACTCGAGTTAGGGCAACGCGAGCAAATCGCAGGCAAGCATACGAAGGGGTCGGCGACTTCGTTGATTGTGTCAGCTTGGGGGGGGGGGACGCTTCGCGCGCGTTTGGAGGAGGACGGCAGTGGCCTTAGGGCAACACGACATGGTGGATGGTGCGGTTTTAGGATTAGGGTCGTTGTCGTTGGTTTGGACCGTGAGCAGATGGTGATTTCGTGATGTCAGAAAGGTGGTGAGGTTCTTGGCGATGGCTACATACGCGTGAAGGTGAGGCTTGGCCAGGGTGATCGACAGTTAGGGGTTCGAGCAGTTAGGTATTTCTTTAAATTTATTTATTTAATTTATATGTTTATGAATTTGAAATAGAAATAAAAATGAGATGAAGTTTTATTTATATAGTAGAGTGTTGTAGAGTTTATATATATAAACCTGACTTTTCATGAAATATGTTTAAGTCACGTATATTTTATAAAATAAAAAGGGAATTTAGTTTAAATCAAATAATTTGTTAATTCAAATATATTAAATGGTAGTTGATTTTTCATTTGGTTCGAATGTAGGTAAAATCGTATAAATTGTTATACAAGGTCTGAAAATAGTAAGGAAACTAATTGGTGTAATTAACTCATATTAATTATTTTTTTACAAAGGGATTTTTTATAGAAAAATTTTTAGTTAAATTAAATAAATAAATAGTAATGGAGTATCTGATTATCTCAGATATTAATAAATTACGTAATGTTATTCAAGGTCTAAAATAGAGAAACAAGCTGGATTGAAAATGGATTGGGATGGTCTGCAAATTTTAAGTCAAAGGTGAGTTAATCTCACTCAGTTAATTTAAATTTAAATGTTTAAATTTAAATAATTGTATGGATGGATGAATTGAGTGATGTTATCTAGTATGATATTTTAGAATTGGCATATTATATTGTGCTAACATTTGTGGATGCAGGAAAAACAGGTTGGAGGGATCCAACTGGACCCCTCACATTTATTTAAGTTATTCAATATTCTCTGTTTTGATTATTTGATATCCTATGATGAGCTATATTGGAATATTGAATGTATGGTTTGATTGGATATTCGGGTATAATGAATTACCAAAATATATGAATTGGATTGTTGAAAAGAAATTAAAAGGAAGTAAATTTGTAAGCGAAATAATTATAGAAAGTTTGAATAAATTAAGAATGAATTGAAAAGAAATTGAAGTAGTACGAAAATAATAATAACTTCAAGTATGAAGAGAAATGTAATTTTTAAATAAAATGAAATTAATGAATTGTAAAATTAAGTTATATCAAAAAAAAAAAAGGATTTATCTTAAAATTCAAAGTTTAAATTTATTTAAAAGAATAAAGAAGTAATTGAGAAATCTAAGAATTGAAATTTTTAGTTAAAGTATTTTTAAATTGTAATCAAGAAATGAAATCTGAAATAAATAGATTCCGAATAAAAAGGAAATAAATTGGAAATCAATTTGGGAAATTGATTTAAGTGATTGAAGTTGGAATTCTCCCTGGATAACCAAATACGTTTTCGAAGTAAATTTTTAAATATAAGTTAAAAGATTAAAGGTTGTTTAAAAAGCAAGTGTGGAAAATTTCTTATTTCTAATATTTAAGTTTTTAAGTATTTCTCTTTATCTATTATAGTAGTATTATGTTTTTAAAAGTATAAATCTGGTTTTATATTTATTAAGTAACTTTATTTTCAAAAATTTATATAGTATGTATTTTTAACAAACTATCAAAGTAGTTTTTAACTTAAATGTTTTAAAATATAAATATATATTTCAAAGTAAAGTGTTTTAAATTATTATTTTTAAAATCTAGTTTGTGCTTGGTAATTCCAGAGGAGATAGAAAATATTTGGAAAAGTTTATTTTGAAAAGGAAGATGGTTTTGAACTGTTTTCAAAGGATTGAAAATAGAAATATATCTTTGAGGATATTTTGAGATACATAAATAATTTGGGAAATTATTTATTGGTTGATGGTTGTTTGTGAATATTAATTGATAGTTAAATCACCGACTATCAATATTGGACAAATGCGTTGATCGTTTCGAAGAGACCGGGATCGAGATTTATTTCTCGAAAACCACTTCGATCGGATTTGTACGTTTCGTGCGAAAAACGTGTTCGGAGTCGAAGATGGAGCAGTGAAGTGCAAGGGCTAGTCGCTACTAATCCTGAGGATATTTCCAAAATGGATGTAGTAGGAATAGTGCCTTCGGTTCCGTTCGAACCCGGGACGGACTTGTATGGATGAATGCTTTCGAAACATCGTCAGGTGGACGATGGGCATTCTAAGTGAAAACGTTCTAAAGGTAACGCTTAGCCTCAAGCCTCATCAACCAGGAATGACTGAAAATCAGGGGATATGCAGCAAGGTTAGGTGGGTCATGCCCAAGCAGGACAAGATAATTCCCCTGTCTAGATGTCCCTTATTTATTTCGGCTTAGTGGGTGGTTGGTCGCGCCAACCACGGGGTTTATCTTGTTCGGGACTGTTCAGTAAGTAATGGTTCCGGCCTTGTGTTGCAGGGGATGAAGGGAGTAATCCTCGGTACGGTGATCTAGGCCCCGTACTGTGACAGGTGGTACCCTAGTGCCTAGTCATTGTTGGAAATCCATTCTCCCTACGAGCCTTGTACGAGTTTTGTTTGTATTACCCACTTTTGTGGCTAGTAGCTGGAATTTAATGAATGTAACAATTTCGGCTATTTTATAAGTATTTGTGTATAGACCCTATTATAATATCAGAGGATTTCTATAAAAATTGTTTTAGCTATCGTAAGGTAAAAACCCGACATGTTTATTTGTGGCGTGGTCTTACGAGATGCTTTTGGTTTTCAAAGGATTTTTGAAACTTTAATAATCAATTGGGTGTGATTTTCTCACTCTGGTATTCTAGACTGACTCGGGTATTATTTAACTGTAATGCTCGGGTCAGACCGAGTATTATAGGATACAGGATATGATGCTGTGGAGCTCAGGAGATGAGCTGGATGACGATACGTATAGTCGTACTTGTTATATATATATTCCGCTGTTTGAGTTGTTGTGTACCTTGAGTTGTTGTGTATCCATTGTATTGTTTTGATGTGAGCTGTGACTGATGTACTCTGATGATGTGATGTATGTAAACAGATATATTTGATTTTGAGTAAAGATTATTTATTATCTATTATATTTTATTCCGCTGCGATGGTTAGATTCTGATATTGATTTTGTTTTCTCTTCTTCTACCTCTTCTTCTTAAACCCAAATGGTTCGTATTTCTGTACAACTTGTGTTGATTGTTGTAGAATAGTGTTGACTCAAGGGGTACGGATTTGCGGGCTGTTACAGTTGGTATCAGAGCTTAGGTTGGAGATTACCTTGGCTCTGGTGGGAATTACTCATTTAAAATAGAGTCGGTAGTACTCTAAAATGAGTTTGAGCGTATTAATAGATATGAGCGCGTACTTGTTAGTGATTATAAATTATTTTAATATTGTGTTGATTGGTTTATTGAGTGGCATATGATCCTTCGTCGGCACAGCCTCGAAAACTGTATCGAAGGGGTTTCTAAACACTTGAATAGAACAATCGACACGGTATTGTTTTCAATATGGGTAAATGAAATAATTTTACCCAAAAATATATTTTTGATATGAAGAAAGTTTTTGGTAAACTATATAGCTATTATATGGTTGCTTGGATGTTAGAAATGATAATATTAAAGTATTATCATTGTTAAATGAAAATTTAACTAGAAATTGAAAATAAACAAAGTTTACGGAAATAAATTCATGATAAAATGAAATTTGTAAATATGAATTATAAATGTAAAATTATAAATTGAAATATAATCAAACGAGAATTTGTATGAACATAAGCTATGCAAATGAATTATAAAAAAAAAATTGATTTAAGCAGGATTTGGAAAGTTAAATCCCGAAAATTTGGAAGTGTTTTGAAGATAAATGATAGCATTGTTTTGAAGATATTTCTGAATGGAAATCTGTTTTAAATGGATTTTGAAAGTAATATAGCATTGAAATCACTTGGATTATTGGAAAATAATTCTGATGATGACGGCCGCATCATCAGTATTCATTTTCGAATTTCTAAGTGAAGTAATGCTACCAAATTGATTTTGTTTAGAAAAGCAAGTTGTTTTTGAAATTCCAAAGGAAATTTGTTGGAAATAAAAACCAGGATCGGTTTAAATTTTGAGAAGTGTGATTTGAGATATTGGAGATTTCAAAATGATTTGAAACCAAAGCCGGGAGTTTAAAAATCCGGATAAGATAAGTTGTCAGCTTATAAATTGCGATGATTTTAAATCAGAAATGGAATATAAGCTTTGAATGTTGGAACTTAAATTTTAAAGAAAAGTTAAAAATGAAAATTTACTTGGAGTTGGAAATAAAAAATTTGATTGGATTGAAATTCATTGAATAGGCTGGAAATAATATTCAGTTGTATTCGAATTAAGTTAAAATCGAATTGAGTCAAGTAAATTGTGAGTTTAAAGTAAAATTGAATTGAAATTGATTCTTAATTGGATAAGAAATAAATTGGATAAGAATTTAATTGAAATAAATAAACCAGAATAATTTATAAAAGAATTAAAATGCATGAATAAAATATATGCTTGGGTTATAAATAAGCATAAGGCTTGAGTAAAAAAAAAAAGAATAATATATTCAAGCCTATGAGGAATGGAATGGTGTAAATAATAAGTTGCGACTTATAAAATTGAAAATGGAATACAAATCCAAATAAATATTTAGATGAATAGGGAAATGAGAGGAAAATCCAAACTTGAATTGTAAAATATATTGAACTAAGGAAAATAAATAAAAGTGATATTTGGAATGAAAAAAAAAATTTCAAGTGTTGGATTATAAATAATGGGAGAACTAATTAGATAATAAATTAGTTAATAAAATTGAATTGTGAGTTAATAAATTGGATGGTAAATTAAAAGTGGATAATAGAATCAGAACTTGAGTTATTAATTAAAAATTAGACTTGATGTGTTAACAAAGTAAATATAAGTTGAGATGTATAAAATAAAAATGTAAATGGATTAAAATAGTAATGGTTTGAATCTGCAAATGAAATCCAATAAGTGGAAATAAATTGGATATGGCCTTGGAATTAATTGAGTTAAGTTGAGTATAAAAGAGAACTTTGTTTGCAAAATGAGAATGAGCTTAAGTATAAAATTTGAATAAATTGAAGGAAATTGACTTAAGCTAAATAAATGCAGGAGAGTTGAATTGAATTCAACTTAAACAAAGTTTAATAATATTGGATTGATTTTAATCAAGTGAAAATAAAATTTTTAACCGAAATAAAAATTCGGTGAGTTATAAATAATGTCAATGGAATGAAGTTCTAGAATAAATGATTGTAAACCATTTACATTATTAAGGAATTGAAATAATTTGAGACAATAAGGAAATAGAATGTTTTGAGTTTATTTGAAATGGTTCAAGTAAATGTGGATAAACAGATTATATTGAATGAATAAATGATGGAATAAATAAGTATCAAATGAAATATAGTTTAAATAAGTTGAGAAATGGTTATTGAATAAAATAGCCCGAATTGTTTTCGTGCTAAATAAAATAGATTGGAATAAACAAATATGAAATGAAATGTAAATAAATGCTTGTGAATGAATTAAAATAAAAGAGTAATTAAATTGGTAATGAAGACGGACCTAAGATGTTAATAGTTTTGTATGAACTAGTTTGGTTAATAAATGAAATACAAGTGAATGTATTCAAATCCGAAATGGAAGCGAGGATAATTGGATTGTGAATAAATTTGGAAATAGAGTGAAATCAATTTGAATTGGTTATAAAACATAAATGCTTATTTATTCACCTAAATCTCGTCAAATTGCATGAAATAAATTGTTGTTTGTTGTAAATGGGGTAATTAAATATTCTATGAGTGAGAGTAGTAAAATAAATTGATTTTGAAAGCAATTGGATTAAATATGAGTTCAGTTGCTTAAAAATGAATTAATGTAAGTGATTGAATTTTAAACCATTCACATTGATGAAGTTGTATACGAATGGATTGAAAACCATTCGAATTAAATGAAAATGGTTATAAATTAATTGAAACAGTTAGATTAGCATGAAAATTGTATAAGTTGCTTTCAGAAAAATGTTTAGTGTGAATTTATTTTAGAATTCATATGTTTTAACTATTGCAAGTAAGTGAAATGTGTTAAACTCCTTTTATTTGGCACTTACAAGTTTAAACTGAGTAAGTACAGGTACCTGGAAGCCGTGTGGCTGGATTTGGTTGTGCTATTTGCTAAAAATAATAAGCCGCTTGCTTAATATGCTAAATAAGGTATGCCTACGCAATAAAAATAGGAAATATGAACTGTTTTTGGTTTTTCCGACCGGGTGGGTCGATGTATATATATTTATCTCTTTTGTCAAATTGCAAAAGCTCCTCCGTACAAAGGAGGCTCTGCCAAAAATTTTCAGAAATTTTGGGAGTTAGAAAATTTTGGAAAATTTTGAAATTTTTTATTAACGACAAACAAATTCAAATTGGAAACTAAAATAAGTTAGTAAATTAAACCAATTTAACGTAATGACATAAATTGGTTATAAATGAAAATAAAATTTAAATATTCAGAGTTAAAGATAAATTGAATTCATATGAAAATGAAAGAATTAATTTGAATAGAAATGATATAAACTGAAGTGGTAAGGTGATGATGAATATAAAAAGTATATTAAATACTTATACCAAACTTAAGGAAGGAATAGTGAATTCTTAATTGGAAATTGATATTACAAATATAATCTAAGATAATATTGAAATGAATAGATATTGACATTTTGTAAGAAAATCGATAAATTGTTTTGGAATATTGTGATTGGATATTAGTACCAAGCAGGTTATGCAGGTATTGTAAAAGGGGAAAAGAGAATTGGTTTTTGATTCAGAAGATAAATTTGAATTGCCCGACAATAAGGTATGTATTTAAATTTGGTATGGAATTTGATTGGGATTTGGATTTGGATTGAGCCACTTGGCCTTTTGTTTTCTTTTTGGATTTGGGAGGCCGTAGAGCCCTTTTGTAGTTGTACCGAGCTAGCCGCGCAAAGGAGACGCTGGCGAAATTTTTCGAAAATTTAGGGAGTTAGAAAAATTTTGAGAAAATTTTGATAATTCAAAATTTGGTTTTAAATTGAAAACTTGAATGGTTAAACAAATGGTATGATTTGGAACTAGAGAAAGGTTTGGAAGTTAGTAAGAAAGATAATGAGTCTTTTATATAAAAGATAATTGGTAAGATGTTGAATTGTTAGAAAACTGTTTGGTTTAGGGAAATAATAAACGGGTATTGGACCATTCTTCCTAATTAGTAATTTCGGGGACGAAATTCTTTTAAGGGGGGAGGAATGTGACGATCCGGAATTTTCAAGCAATTAAAATTGGAATATTTAATTGATTTTAAATATTCAATAGTGTAATTTTCAATTGAATTACGAATATCACAATTTATTTGATAATTAATTATCGAATTAAATAACTTGAATTTGAATAAAATGTTGAATCTGGAATTTTAATCCGATTAAAAAAATAATTTGAAGGCTTGTAAAATTTATATTGATAACATTGAAGATAATAGGAGTTGTAAAATTGAAATTAGCTGTGGTTTGTTCGATTTTGAAATATTTGTCGTTTAAATTGAATTTACAAATAGCCTTCCGAGGCATAGTCTCGGAATTCGACGAAACCAGTTCCATTGGGTCCGTAATATTGAATTATTATCGGATTTCAATTTTCGCATTTTTTGGAGTTACCGTTGGGTCGTACGATTGGTCAATGCCTAGTATTATGAAATTGAATTTAAATTAATAATTGAGTCTTCCCTTATACGCCAACGTTTGCTGTTATCTTCTCGTATACGCCACTTCTCTTCAATATGTCCAGCAAGCTTCTTTCTTTTTCGGAAAAAAAATCATAGTTGGTTAACGAAATCAAAATAATGGCAACAACCTTCCTCTTCACGATTTGTATTCCCGTTCCTCCTTCTGCAAAATTATGTAGTAATACATAACCTTATTTCAAATCCCTAAATCCTACTCTTCCTCAATCTCGAAAAAAAAAATATAATAGGGAGAAGAAGCCGGAAGCCGTTCGCTTTCACGGCAAAGGGGGAAATCGCGAAGTCGCGATGCTTCGCGACCTGGAGTTGCGACCGAGTGATGGTGGAATCGCGCGTAGGGGCGACTCGAGTTAGGGCAACGCGAGCAAATCGCAGGCAAGCATACGAAGGGGTCGGCGACTTCGTTGATTGTGTCAGCTTGGGGTGGGGACGCTTCGCGCGCGTTTGGAGGAGGACGGCAGTGGCCTTAGGGCAACACGACATGGTGGATGGTGCGGTTTTAGGATTAGGGTCGTTGTCGTTGGTTTGGACCGTGAGCAGATGGTGATTTCGTGATGTCAGAAAGGTGGTGAGGTTCTTGGCGATGGCTACATACGCGTGAAGGTGAGGCTTGGCCAGGGTGATCGACAGTTAGGGGTTCGAGCAGTTAGGTATTTCTTTAAATTTATTTATTTAATTTATATGTTTATGAATTTGAAATAGAAATAAAAATGAGATGAAGTTTTATTTATATAGTAGAGTGTTGTAGAGTTTATATATATAAACCTGACTTTTCATGAAATATGTTTAAGTCACGTATATTTTATAAAATAAAAAGGGAATTTAGTTTAAATCAAATAATTTGTTAATTCAAATATATTAAATGGTAGTTGATTTTTCATTTGGTTCGAATGTAGGTAAAATCGTATAAATTGTTATACAAGGTCTGAAAATAGTAAGGAAACTAATTGGTGTAATTAACTCATATTAATTATTTTTTTACAAAGGGATTTTTTTATAGAAAAATTTTTAGTTAAATTAAATAAATAAATAGTAATGGAGTATCTGATTATCTCAGATATTAATAAATTACGTAATGTTATTCAAGGTCTAAAATAGAGAAACAAGCTGGATTGAAAATGGATTGGGATGGTCTGCAAATTTTAAGTCAAAGGTGAGTTAATCTTACTCAGTTAATTTAAATTTAAATGTTTAAATTTAAATAATTGTATGGATGGATGAATTGAGTGATGTGATCTAGTATGATATTTTAGAATTGGCATATTATATTGTGCTAACATTTGTGGATGCAGGAAAAACAGGTTGGAGGGATCCAACTGGACCCCTCACATTTATTTAAGTTATTCAATATTCTCTGTTTTGATTATTTGATATCCTATGATGAGCTATATTGGAATATTGAATGTATGGTTTGATTGGATATTCGGGTATAATGAATTACCAAAATATATGAATTGGATTGTTGAAAAGAAATTAAAAGGAAGTAAATTTGTAAGCGAAATAATTATAGAAAGTTTGAATAAATTAAGAATGAATTGAAAAGAAATTGAAGTAGTACGAAAATAATAATAACTTCAAGTATGAAGAGAAATGTAATTTTTAAATAAAATGAAATTAATGAATTGTAAACTTAAGTTATATCAAAAAAAAAAAAAGGATTTATCTTAAAATTCAAAGTTTAAATTTATTTAAAAGAATAAAGAAGTAATTGAGAAATCTAAGAATTGAAATTTTTAGTTAAAGTATTTTTAAATTGTAATCAAGAAATGAAATCTGAAATAAATAGATTCCGAATAAAAAGGAAATAAATTGGAAATCAATTTGGGAAATTGATTTAAGTGATTGAAGTTGGAATTCTCCCTGGATAACCAAATACGTTTTCGAAGTAAAATTTTAAATATAAGTTAAAAGATTAAAGGTTGTTTAAAAAGCAAGTGTGGAAAATTTCTTATTTCTAATATTTAAGTTTTTAAGTATTTCTCTTTATCTATTATAGTAGTATTATGTTTTTAAAAGTATAAATCTGGTTTTATATTTATTAAGTAACTTTATTTTCAAAAATTTATATAGTATGTATTTTTAACAAACTATCAAAGTAGTTTTTAACTTAAATGTTTTAAAATATAAATATATATTTCAAAGTAAAGTGTTTTAAATTATTATTTTTAAAATCTAGTTTGTGCTTGGTAATTCCAGAGGAGATAGAAAATATTTGGAAAAGTTTATTTTGAAAAGGAAGATGGTTTTGAACTGTTTTCAATGGATTGAAAATAGAAATATATCTTTGAGGATATTTTGAGATACATAAATAATTTGGGAAATTATTTATTGGTTGATGGTTGTTTGTGAATATTAATTGATAGTTAAATCACCGACTATCAATATTGGACAAATGCGTTGATCGTTTCGAAGAGACCGGGATCGAGATTTATTTCTCGAAAACCACTTCGATCGGATTTGTACGTTTCGTGCGAAAAACGTGTTCGGAGTCGAAGATGGAGCAGTGAAGTGCAAGGGCTAGTCGCTACTAATCCTGAGGATATTTCCAAAATGGATGTAGTAGGAATAGTGCCTTCGGTTCCGTTCGAACCCGGGACGGACTTGTATGGATGAATGCTTGCGAAACATCGTCAGGTGGACGATGGGCATTCTAAGTGAAAACGTTCTAAAGGTAACGCTTAGCCTCAAGCCTCATCAACCGGGAATGACTGAAAATCAGGGGATATGCAGCAAGGTTAGGTGGGTCATGCCCAAGCAGGACAAGATAATTCTCCTGTCTAGATGTCCCTTATTTATTTCGGCTTAGTGGGTGGTTGGTCGCGCCAACCACGGGGTTTATCTTGTTCGGGACTGTTCAGTAAGGAATGGTTCTGGCCTTGTGTTGCAGGGGATGAAGGGAGTAATCCTCGGTACGGTGATCTAGGCCCCGTACTGTGACAGGTGGTACCCTAGTGCCTAGTCATTGTTGGAAATCCATTCTCCCTACGAGCTTTGTACGAGTTTTGTTTGTATTACCCACTTTTGTGGCTAGTAGCTGGAATTTAATGAATGTAACAATTTCGGCTATTTTATAAGTATTTGTATATAGACCCTATTATAATATCAGAGGATTTCTATAAAAATTGTTTTAGCTATCGTAAGGTAAAAACCCGACATGTTTATTTGTGGCGTGGTCTTACGAGATGCTTTTGGTTTTCAAAGGATTTTTGAAACTTTAATAATCAATTGGGTGTGATTTTCTCACTCTGGTATTCCAGACTGACTCGGGTATTATTTAACTGTAATGCTCGGGTCAGACCGAGTATTATAGGATACAGGATATGATGCTGTGGAGCTCAGGAGACGAGCTGGATGACGATACGTATAGTCGTACTTGTTATATATATATATTCCGCTGTTTGAGTTGTTGTGTACCTTGAGTTGTTGTGTATCCATTGTATTGTTTTGATGTGAGCTGTGACTGATGTACTCTGATGATGTGATGTATGTAAACAGATATATTTGATTTTGAGTAAAGATTATTTATTATCTATTATATTTTATTCCGCTGCGATGGTTAGATTCTGATATTGATTTTGTTTTCTCTTCTTCTACCTCTTCTTCTTAAACCCAAATGGTTCGTATTTCTGTACAACTTGTGTTGATTGTTGTAGAATAGTGTTGACTCAAGGGGTACGGATTTGCGGGCTGTTACAAGGATCGGCTGAAAGAAGTGGATAGTTATGGCTAATTGATGAAAAGTGGGTTAAATGTGAAAAGGTGGAAGATAAAATCCATAGAAAAGTCCAAAGTCATAACCCTTTCAAATTTCTTTTAATTTCTTTATATAAGTTTAAATTACTGAAAATAATAATAAATTCAGTCAACATTTCGAAAATATAAAAAAAATATAAAATATAAATAAATAATTATCAATTATATATGGTTAAAATAAGAAAATAGCACAAAAATTGAACACTAGTCTAGAAAATTTGAAAATAAACAGAATAAATTTCAGAAAATTTATATGGACTTGGAAAATAATTATAAATAAAGGTAATAACATAAAATAAAAATTCATTCACAAAAATAAATAAATAAATTTTAATTAAATATAATTTAAATGAAGAAAATAGTAGAAAATTAGGAAATAGCCTTTAAAAATAGGAAATAATTGCAGTAAATTTTAAAAAAATTCTATTATCACTTTAAAAATATTTAGAATTTAAATCTCATAAATAAAAAAAATTAAAATAATTTTGAAATGTAATAAAGTCAAATTTAAATTTAAATTCAAAATCTAGGGTTGTTACACTCTCCCCCACTCGCATCTTTTCATCCTCGAAAAGAACGGAAAGGAAAAATAAAGAGAAACAAGATAGAAAAAATAATAGTCCCTGAAACGAATAATTCCGGATTCGAAGCACGAATGCTCTCCTCCGTTTCCCAGGTACAAACTCGATCGTCAATACTCCACTGTACTTTGACCAGATTCACAGATTTCCTTCTGTTGCTTCGTACCTCTATCGGCAATATGAAGTGGCTTCCTCTCAACAGTCAGATTAGGCTCAATATCCAAACTATCAAGAACAGAAGACTGAACAATAAGAGATGGATCATGAAGATGATGGCGAAGATGTGAGACATGGAATACATCATGCACTCCAGAAAGCTTCTCGGGCAAATCCAGACGATAAGCCAAAGAACCAACTCTTTCCATAATGCGGAAAGGACCAATGAAAATAGGAGAAAGCTTCCCTATACGACTAAAGCGAATGACATTCCTCAAGGGAGAAACCTTAAGGAACACCTGATCACTAATAGAAAATTCCAAATTCCGCCTACGCCTATCAGCATACTTCTTCTGCCTATCCTGAGCAGCTCTCAACCTCTTCTTAATCTCCTCAATTTTCTCAGAAGCTTCCAAAATCACATCAGCACCAAGAACCAGACGATTACCGGATTCAATCCAGCAAGATGGGGATCTACAAGGTCGTCCTTATAGAGTAGTAAACGGAGACATTTTGAGACTGGCATGAATGAAAATATGGAATGAGATAGATAAAAAGATCAAGAATAGACTAAAAAACAGAATATAAGATTATACCTGATAGCTATTATTGTAGGTAAATTCGGAAAGATGGAGATAATCTTCTCAAGATCCTCCATAATCAAGCACACAAGCACGAAGAAGATCCTCGAGAACCTGATTCACTCTTTCCATTTGACCGTCGGTCTGTGGATGGTAAGCAGTGCTCAGATTCAAACAATGCTTAGATTCAAACATTACCCAGAGATTCCTGAAAAGCCTTCTAGAACTGACTGGTGAAGATAGGGTCACGATCACAAACAATACTGAGAGGAACACCATGGAGGCGAACGATCTCTCTCATGTAGATCTCAGATAAGCTAGAAGCAGAACGAGTAGACTTGACAGGAATAAAATGGGCGGACTTGGTCAGTCTATCAATAATAACCCAGACACTCTCATTACCCATACGAGTCCTCGGTAAACCATCGATGAAATCCATAGAAACCTGTTCCAACTTCCGATTGGCAATCTCAAGGGGCCGCAACAAACCAGGGGTCTTCTGGTGATCGGCTTTGACTTGCTGACAAGTCGCACACCGACTAACTAAGATAGAAATAAGAGAAGAAATAAAGAAAGGCTAACATTGATCGCAGCGATCTTGGTTGGATCAGCAGAAACTCCATTACTAGAAAACAATATGCCCAAGATATCGGACTTCATCCTTCCAGAAATGGCATTTAGAAAATTTAGCCTTCAACTGATAATTTCTGAGAGTCTCAAGAACATATTTCAAATGCGGCTTATGCTCATCCTTAGTCTTAGAGAAGAAAATGATATCATCAACAAAGACTAGCATAAATTTATTAAGCATAGCACGAAAAACACGATTCATCAAATCAACAAAGAAAGCAGGAGCATTAGTCAAACCGAAAAGCATGACTAAACATTCATAAAAACCATTCTCAGTGCGGAAAGCAGTCTTGGGAATGCTATCCTCGACAACCCTGAGCTGATGTAAACCACTGGCAAGATCAAGCTGAGAGAAAACTGTGGCACTATAAAGTTGATCAAACATGTCATTGATACGAGGCATTGGATATTTTTTTTTCATAGCAAGCTTGTTCATCTCCCTATAATCAACACACATCCGAAGAGAACCATCAGACTTAGTGACAAAACCACTGCAACTCCCCATTCAGAAAAACTAGGCCTAATCAGACCCTTGGAAGACAAGTCCTCAATTTGCTTTCCCAACTCAACCTTCTCGCGGGTGCCATTCTTCTAGGCGGAAGAACAACACGTCGAGCATGAGGAATAAGATCAATCCGAAAATAAATTTCCCGCTTCGGAGGTAAAGAAGTGACTTCGCCAAATACTTCAGGATATAATCTAACCACAGGAGTTGAATCAAGATCACTGTGAGAAGAATCCAGAGAATAAATAAAGTTGCCAGCAAAATCCTAAGGCAAGCGGCACTGAATAATCAAGGAATTCCCTTGATCATCAACAAGACGAATAGTCCGGGCTTTACAAGAGATATATGCATCATGATGTACTAACCAATCCTGACCAAGCATTAAATCAAAATCATCGAAGCCCAAAACATAAAAATCACCACTAAAGCGATGATCAGAATGGAGAAGTTTCACTTCTCGACAAATCCGATTAAGGTTAGCAGGACCCCCAATAGGATTTGAAACACATAATGGCACAGAACTCAGGAGATAGGAGATGCTCAAACTTATCACACAAATCAACAGAAATAAAACTATGTGAAGAACCAGTATCAAACAATACACGAACAGGATGATGGAATAAAGTAAATGAACCCTGGAGAGTACCTTGGTCATCACTAGGAGCAGGAGCAGGTGGAGGAACTAGATATGAGGCAGGAGTGACAACAAATATACCAGAAGGAGTACCCCTCTGCTAGGTAGGGCAGTCCTTCTTAAAATGACCAGGCAGAAGATAGATATGGCAAAGATCACGTCTAGCTAACTGAGCAGGTGGAGGAATAGCAGCACTAGATAGAGTAGGACAGTTATTGGCATAGTTCCCCTTCTGATCACACCTAAAGCAAGTGATGGAGGAGAGATCAACTGGTTGCCTCTGAGCAGGAGCTGATGATGAAGATCGCAAACTAGAACGCTTCTTCCAATTCTTCTTCTGCTGCTGGAAATTAGGCTTACGCTTCTTGGAGTTAGCAGATGAAGACTGAGCACCAGAAACAGCAGGACCTTTGGATGTGGGATTCTCATAGCGAATAGCCATATCTATAAGCTGGGTGAAAGAGCCATGAACATGAGAAATGAGGCGACTATAATACTCTGGACGAGCACTAGCAATAAATTTATCATTCTTCTTGAGAGGAGTGTTAATAAGGCTAGGACCAAACTTGGAAGGTTCAGTGAACTTCCTCTCATACACAGCAAAAGACATGCTACCCTACTTGAGATCCATAGACTCTCGATAAAGCTGAGATTTCCCAGCTTCTGGCATCCATTTTGCCACAAAAGCCTCCCTGGAAAGAAAGATACAGAAACAAGCTTAAGATAGATTCAAAAGAAAGGAAAATAGGAACAAAATTCAGGATAACACAAAGGATACCTAAACTGCTACCAAGTGATGCCAGCCTCGACGGTGTTAGCCGTAACGGACTCCCACCAATCTAAAGCAGAATCACGCAACTGCCAAGCTGCTAACTTACGCTTCTGGGCATCAATAATATCAAGACCAGTAAATATCCTCTCAAGACTCCGGAACCACTGTTGAGCCTCAATGATGCCCTCTGAACCGGTGAATGGGGTACCACCAAGTGGAGAAAATTCCTTACAGAGAACAGTGAACCTGACCGGTGCAACAGGTTAAGGAGCTGGGGCAATACCTTGACCCCTACCTCTGGCATTTCCATGATCCTTCCTGAAAAATACCAAGAATGAATTTAGGATAAGATAAAGAAAGCCAAAGATAATTTAAGATAAGATAAGATAATTAACTCGGATGAATATCCTAAAGAAACAAAAATCTAACAAGGTAGATATGAAAGAAAGGAAGTTAGAAAACATTTGAAAATCCTTTAAAACAAGAAAAATTTATATATCAAAATAATCTTTGTAAATTCTTTTAAAAACATTTTGAAAAATCATTTTATACTTTGAAAATACGTCTCTCACAAAGATATGATTCTGAGATTGATTTCACTCATTCTAGTGTAGAAATACCTTATCTCTAATGAGTTTTTGCTCCGTAGAGGCAATGGTTGCCAAAATCCATAGCTCTGATACCATCTGCAATGGGCCGCGCCAGTGGGGTAACGCCGACCGTAGCATACATTGGTACCTGTGTTCTGCCTTTACGGCCAGCCTCTCGACTGCACCACCAACCCACGCGAGGACTTGTAGGAGTAAGAGTCAACCGTTCACAACCAAAGTAGGAAGCGAGAACCCCCTATCATGCTGCACCCTCCAAGTGCAATGGCAGACACACATGTCGGACTTGAATGATGCGAAATAATAGATTGTAAATAAATTTGGAGCAAATAAAAATCAAATACACAGAATCACAGACACAGAACAAACAGAATAACTCGCAGCGGAATATAAAAATAACATAGTAGTTCATAAAGCTACTACAATAGAGTCTCAAACCAAATACATAATACAGTCTGAAAACAACATAATAGAAATCTCAAACACATAGAAGTTCACTAATACATGAGATAAACTAGAATAGCTGAAACAGAAGTAGATATAAATGGAGATAAGCAGAAACTCCAGCAAAGACCAGCTCCAGAAAGAGAATCCAAAGCTGTTATTACTCAGGCTGACCCGAGCGTAAAGCAAAGCACAAAACACTCAAGTCAGGACAATATATACTTATATAATGTAAACTAACTCAAGTGAACTGTAAATAAGAACAAGTAACTTAAAGGATGCTTGGGACCACCCATCCTCTAAGGATCCGTCAAACTATTTACTATATAGTAATATTGCGCTATTATAATAGTGTCTATAGTAAAATAAACATACTTTTAAATAGCATTTCGGGATACCCATATCACCCTTCGCACATAATAGTCCCAGTAGTCCATCCAATATCGTAACATCTCCAGATCGGGAAACTATCAGAGGATACCACACGGGCTACGAGAGAAAAACAAACTCGTAGTAAAGACTCGGTATGGTAGGTGACACGGTACACAAGGTAATGCTAGGGTAGATATACCAGTTACGCACACGGGCTGGTGGTAACATAGCAGCCACATACGCCCACCTTCAACAACACTCCAAAATCAAGGGGTGCACCCAATTGATCACAACAACAATAGAATGGTATCGAAGAAGTTTGTTCATCCAGAGGTGCTACCTCCTTTTGCCCGAGATCACTCCTGTTTTAGCCACCTTAAGCTAACTCATGGGTGTTAGCTCCACATAAAGTACCTTAGGAACGTCGTCACCATCCTACTTTATTCTAGAATCTCCACCGCGTGCACATTTGTTAAAGTGGTTTTCGGTATCGACAGAGAGTATGTCCATATCTGATCCCGGTCTCTTTAACAACCAATCGTTATTATAACCCATAGTTATAATTCAAAAATGGTATTTATTTCGAGAATCAAATATCATTTAACAATTCAATATCATTTCAAATCCATTTCAAAATACCCAACTTATCATTTCATTTCAAAACCATATTCATTTTATTCAATTTAAAATACCATTTCAATTTACACTTAAAATAGTTTATATTTCAAATTGAATTACTTCATTTAAATCATAAAAATGAAGTTATTACATATAATATAATACTTAAATTATTAAATTTCCAAAATTTAAACTTTTCAAAGTTCATTCATTCACTTAATTTTATCAAAACAGTGAAAATTCACTTTTCACAGCATTTAGAAAACGTTACGGAAAGTTACATTCAAAACAGTTCAATTTAACAAAAGATAACATTTTAAAATGCTGTAATATAGTTACATTAGTTTAAAGAAAACTTAGTTTAATTCAAAAATTATAACACTTTACAAAATGCTATAATAACCTTTAATCTTATTTTGGTTTTTAGTTCATTATCATCAAAAACAGCATTTACAAATGCTGTAATATCATTTACATTAAAATTAATATCATTTCAAAATTGCAGCTATTTTTAAATTCAAATGTTCAATTTAATTTCACATCCAATTATATTTTCATTTAAATCATTTTTAACTTATAAAATCTTATAATTTCAGTTTTATATCCATCATTTAATTTTTCTTAAATTCATGATTTTACAAAGTTAAATTTCCATTCAAAAATCCATATTTAATAATAATTCACTTATTAAATTTCAACACTCAAATTTAAATTCATTAAATTAAATTACAACTTAACACTTAAGTTTAATTTCTCAAATATAACTTAATTTCATTTTTATTTACTTAACTTCAAAATTGACTCTTAAGCGAAATTCACAAATTTCCAATTTTAGTTATATTTCAAAATTTCAACTCAGTATTCATTCATTTAACATTATTCAAAAATCATAAATATATTATAAAATCATTTTAAATTCATTTAAATTCAAAATATCATAAATTTATCATATTCTCATATTTAATTTAAATTCCATTTAAAATTAAATCAAAATTTCCAAAATAACTTATATTTCAAATTTCCAACTTTTCCCTTAATTTATTTCACTTATAAATATTCGAAAAAATCAATAATACTTTATAAAAATCATTTTTTAATATGCTTAAATCAAAATATTATAATATTTACATTTCAAAAATATTTCAAAAATTTTAGAAAAACATATTTTAACTATGGGTCTGTATATAATTTTTTACGCTAGGTAAAGTGGTACGGGTAATATATCATTTCAACCCATAATTTACAAAGAAAACCTGGGTTTTACCATTTCAAACCCGCAGTCCTAAGTAAATGAAATAAATTGAAAATCACTCTGGTCTATCATTTGAGCCCATAATGATTTTCCCCTATTCTAAAGTCCGTTCGGGTATGTATCATTTCAACCCATAGTGATTCTAATCTAAAGGGAACTTGCAGTGTGATAAACTAATAAAAATAACAAAACAGCATAATATAACAGTAACATATGATGTAACAGGTGTTTAAGCGTGGGTGAACATCATATAATCATAATATAGCTTGTGTGATATGGTTATGCATTTTTTTACAGATTCAAAAGGGGTCAATTTACTAGTTATATATGTACATATTGTCAGGTGAGAATAACTCACTGGTTTGAGCTGGAAACACGACAACGAATGCACAAAAGTAATCCACACAGGCATGATAGCACAATACAGAGATGAGTAAGAGAGCCAAAGTATCAATTCCCATGAATACAAGTCAAACAAAAACAATATAATAACATAAGCTTTCAAATTCCAATACGATAATACGACAAATCAAAGCAGAATTGCTTTGCACTTTCTTCCTGCATACATTGGGCTCGGCCATACGTGTAGTACAAGGCTAAAGCAAGGTTTTTGGGTCAGGTTTGGGTTGGGTATGGTCGGTCTACATGGTCAAAAGATAGTGCAAAAGTGGTGGTGATGAAACAACAACATACAAACAACACTACACAGCAACACATGATTTTTAAAGCAATATAAGGCTCGGCCAAGGCCACCATGGGCACGACCATCACTGGAGCAGGCAAGGGGATGACGTGGCAGAGTGTCCAGGTGGAGCTGGAGGAGGTGAAGTTGGAGATGGTGGCAGCCATCGGGTGTCGAAGTGGTGTTTGTGGATGTTGTGCTCGGCCTTGACAAGTAAATGGAGTTTTGTTGCAATTTAGTTGGTGGATCGTCAACAAAGAGGCACGGCTTGGGGTTTGGCCAGAGAGGAGGTGGTGATGGTGGTGTTCTCAGGTGGTGGTGAGGCGGCAGGCATGGAGAGGAGCATGGCTGAACCTATGATGAAGCAGAACAAGTGCAAAACTCAAATCAAAGAAGAATAAAAGTAAAAAGAAAAGAAAACGGAAAGAGTTTACCAATTTTTTCTCAAGCAAGGGGGCCAAATTTTTTTAGCAAATGAGAAAAAGATAATGTACGTGAATGAGGAAATGAGGGTTGGCTGAAAGAAGTGGATAGTTATGGCTAATTGATGAAAAGTTAGGTTAAATGTGAAAAGGTGGAAGATAAAAGGCCATAAGAAAATCAAAAGTCACAACCCTTTCAAATTTCTTTTAGTTTCTTTATATAAGTTTAAACTACTAAAAATAATAATAAATTTAGTCAACATTTCGAAAATATAACAAAATATAAAATATAAATAAATAATTATCAATTATATATGGTTAAAATAAGAAAATAGCACAAAAACTAAAAACTAGTCTAGAAAATTTGAAAATAAAAAGAATAAATTTCGGAAAATTTATATAGACTTGGAAAATAATTATAAATAGAGACAATAATATAAAATAAAAATGCATTCACAAAAATAAATAAATTTTAATTAAATATAATTTAAATGAAGAAAATAGTAGAAAATTAGGCAATAGCCTTTAAAACTATGAAATAATTGCAGTAAATTTTGAAAAAATTCTATTATCACTTTAAAAATATTTAGAATTTAAATCTCATAAATAAAACAAACTTAAATAATTTTAAAATGTAATAAAGTCAAATTTAAATATAAATTCAAAATCTAGGGTTGTTACACTTTTAAAATTTTCAATTTAATAAATTTCACATCAACTTATTTGAGTTAATTTTTAAATAAATTTAATTTCAAATGAATATCCAATTTATCTTCCAACCTTAATTTATTTAAATCATTATAAACTCTATATTAGAATATAATTTATATACTTAACCATATCATCTTCCATAAATTCAACTTACTATTAAACTTATTTATATTAAAATAAATTATACATAGCTTAAAATCAAGAGTAAAATAACATTTATAAAATATCAAAATAAATATTTATAAAAAACCATATAATTCTTTACAAAACCATAGAAATCATTTCAAAATATTTTTATACATAGACCAAGGTGTCTGTATAAAATTTTCTATCTTATGGTCAAGTGATACAGATATTTATCATTTCAATCCGTAATTTAAAATATAAATACGGTTATATATCATTTCAAACCACAATCCCGAATGAAATAAAAATCCATAACAACTTGCAGTTTATAACAATATAAAATATAACATCCATTCATCCAATATTAATCATTAAACATTTATCACAATCATCATCCAAATCAATCAATAACATCAATATAGAACAGATAATAAATAACAGGTATTTACTGGCAGTTTATATTAAATAACAAATTAAATAACTATTTTATCGAAATAAATTCAAATAAACTAAGATGGTGATTCAAAATATGCCAAACAGTCATAAATTAATTTCTAATCACATCATAAATCAATTTAACAAACATAAGAAATTTTATAAGTTGTGAGTGGGTTAAAACACTCACCTTTTGAATTTTAATTGAATTTAAATCCAATTTATACCCAAAATTTGAAAAGTCTAAGAATTCGTCCAAACTAGATTCATAATGTCCGGAATTTTGATATGATTATAGTGGAGAAAACCACGTGTGAAATGGACCTCGTATGCAAAAGTTATGTCAGTTCGAACATTTTAAAATTAAAATTAAATAATACTAAAAAATAGAGCCTCTTACATCTTGCTATGTCACAACCCCAGTTCGAAACCCTAACATGTACAGAACGCGACCACCTCAAATCTAGCCGCCACATCTCGACCATGAACACGCCACCACGAACGATGACCACCCAATCCAACACCGCGATGAGCTCCACAACACAGGCCGACTAAACCACGGCCTCGCGCGCCACCTCCGGTGGCTGGGATCACCTCCGTCGCCACGACCTAATGTCACAGTTTCTAGCAAATTCTGACTTCCTAGAGACGAGCGGCTACATCCCCGAGATCTTCTCGACGAGCTCTTCACAACGACACCAGTCGATCGTCGATTGGTCGAAGACCCGCCATTGGGTCATCAGAAATCCATATGAATGGCCATAATTGATTTGCGATTTCAAGACAAACGATGATTCGAAACCAAAAATGAATTGCAGATCTGAGATGTGCTCGTAGAGAGCTTCGAATCCATATATAATTTGATATAGTTTGAGGAGATTTAACTTTTGATTTGATTTTGAATTGCAATTGACTTCGGAATTGAGAATTTGTTTGTCTACCATTGAGGAGGAGAGATAGCTAAATTGTATGTACAGGCAATGAGAATAAGGAGTGGCTAGGGTTTATGACAGGATATATATAGGTAGGGTTGAAAATAGAAAGAACGGATCAATTTGATTGAACGATATCAGCCCAAAAGCCCGTTCTGACTCTGGAACAAAAATGGTTCAACCCATATATCAAAATAGATGTTTTTAAATATTTTAAATGCAATGGAACATGTTTCAGGTCTAAATTCCATCGTATGAAGAAGTTATGCTAAAATCAAGTTATTTCAAATTGATTTCGATTGGTTTCAATTTCATAAATTTCTAGGCGTTTCGAGCCTGTACGATCAAATGACGAGTTCGATCGCTACGAAACTTGAAATCCTACAAAAATTCACCGCTACAGATCCGATGAAAATGGTTTCGTCGAAATTCGAGTCAGTGGCCAAAATGGCTATTTTTCAACTAATTGATTAAATTAATATTAAATTAAATCGCCTTTTTAATTCAAATTTAAAAATTCATAGATTCCATCATTTTTGATTTCTTAAACGATTACAATAATTTAAGCAAACTTAGATATCAGTTTCAAGTTAATAGATTTACCAATTACAGTGTTTGAATTCAATTTCAGTAAATTCGGATACCATAAATTAAATTTTCAATAATTACATTTAATTTAACTTGCATCCTATTATCCAATCTATTATTATCAAATGGAGTAAATTTACATTGGTTCATGATCTATTACATTAATACTCTCAGATTTCATATTAATTTTCTATGAACATAATAATTAAATATTAAATTTCATTTAATTTCAATCAATCCAATTTATTAAGTTTAAATTGATAAATCTTTATTTCCATTCCTTTAATTCAACAAATTGTCCTATTATGAATAACATTAACATTATTTCCAAATATTACCTTAATTAACATGAACATAATATTTTATTTATATTTATTGAAATTGATTTCAATTCGATTTCTATTTCTTTCAATATTTAATTACCAAAACCTTATTAAGCTAACAAATTTAATTATCAATACTTTAGCTTTAATAACCATTGTTACATTTCAAATTAACATTCACCTCACTATAACTATAAAGTTTTTATTTCTTTCTGAATTTAATTACAAAAATCTTATTAAACTAATTAATTTAATTATCAAAATTTACGGTTCTTACACTCTCCCCCACTCAAAACTTTTCGTCCCCGAAAAGGAAAAAAGGGAAGGAAAGAAGGAATCAAGTAATCAATACATATTATTCAAAAATATTAACTTTATAAATAAATAAATTTACAAAATTAATTATTTTATATAAAATATATCCATTTATAACCATTAAATCTTTTTATACTCAAATTAATAAAGTTTGGAAAACATTTTTAAAAATATTTTCTAAGTCCAAAATTTACGGAAAATTTCGACATAGTCTCCTTTGTATGGAGAGGCTTGAGAGAAAATATAATATCAAATATAACAATATATCACGATATTTCAAAATTATATATCCCAACAATGGGAAAATATATATAATAATGCTAGAAACCCGTAATCCGAGAGCGTACCTATTTGTTGGGAAATTAATGCTTATTTATGAAACCAAAAGCAGTAGCAATTGCTTCCATAACCTGTATTTCACTTATATAATCCAAAAAGAGCTAATAATTACATAAAATGAAATATTTAAAATTGTTTCAACCACTAACAAACAAATCAATAATAATTACTTACAATCACAACATACAACCATCATATGAAGCCAATAAAATCAACTATGCATATTTCCATTGCAAACAAACAAATAGTTGTTCGGGTTTAAAACTTTAAATTGTCCAGAATGGAAAATAAACTACTAAGTGCACCATTTACTCAACAGTCTTAAATGAAGCTATATAGATTATTCATATATCCAAACAATTTTAAAGTATCCTTGCCCAAACAACCACAAACCAAACAACCAACAATTTCAAACAATAGATCAAGTTCATTCTTAATAATTTCGTTCCATAACCTTTATTGTTTAATTTCCTTTTTATTCATATGACGATTTATCTTTTTAATTTACATTTATTTATTGAAAATTTTCATTTCCATCCACTGATTCAGTGTTTATTTCACTTATTTGCATTTATACTTACAAAAATTCATTTTTATTTATTCACCTCATATAAATTTTCTTTTTATTGCATTACCTTTATTCATTTCTCAATTCGTTTAATTTTATTCATTTATTTATAGCACTTACCTTTCTATTATATTTAATTAGTAGCATTTTATACTTACTTTTTAGCAACTACAACATCAAATTCTAATTTATTAAAGAATTTCATTGAATTCTTCCATTGCCTCAAGTTTTACTTGTACAATGTCCATTACATTTTCGTATAAGCATTAGAATTTTTAATATTTGGTAAGTTATACATATTCTTTAAGGATGTAATTGAAAGTTATACAAGTTCATTTTATTACTTTTAATTAACTTAATGTTCAATAATAATATCTTTTTTATATAATATAAATTTCAACTTTCTTGTTATTTCATTGATAACCTAGCATTTAATCTCTTATTTCATTTAGAGGTTCCAATTATTAATTACTTACATTCCATTTCACTACAATAATCGAAACTATTAATTAGCGGAAACTTAAGAACCAAATACCGGGTTAAATTTCAAATAATTTTTAAAATAATAGATAAATATATATACTTACAACTTATATATCCAATTATATTTAAAAAAATTATATTTGTTTATTCAAATAAATCTGCAGTAAAACTACTACAGTGGCCTTCCCACTTAGAAACTCGAAAATGAACGTCGATGATGCATGCACTCGTCACCGAAATTATTTACCAACGACAGAAAGGGAAGTACCGAACTTATTTCTTTCCAAAATTCCTTTAAAACAATTCTTTCAGATTATATTGTAATACTTATCAGAAAAATACGTATAAACAATATTGTTATATTTCAAAATCCTTTGAAAGCAATTTTCAAAATCCCGGAACTTAAGTTCTAAAATTTCCAATTTTATTTTCAAATCCTACCTTACTAATATTTATAAATTACAATACCTAACAACCAATATATTACAACCAAATATATATCATTTATAAAAAAAATTATTTTATATATAGAAAATATGATAGACAAAATTATTTCATTCACCTATATTCAAAAAAAATATTGTGTCGGTCTGTCCTATTAAGTGTTTATGTCATAGCATCGTATGCACCAACCAAAATTTATAAATACAAAATGGAACAAATTAACACAATATAAAACCCTTTTTATAACACTAACAAATACGCTCTCTCATATATGTACACTTAGCGACTCATCATAGGGTGTCACTACCCTATTAATAAAGAGTCAGACCCCACAAAGCAAAGGTTTATTGCTAAACCAAAGCTCTGATACCAGATGTAGCATCCCGTCTTTTTGTAAGTTTTAAATCGAAGATAAACCACACACGTCAGACTCAAACCACACAAAAGGGCGGATTGTTATTGGGGTGAATAAGAAAAAGAAAGAAAGAAATAAAACAAAACAGAATCTTAAAGCGGAACAATACTATATAGTAATCAAACAAACAGTTCATGAAGCTATTTTACAAAATATTTGATTATACTTATACAATACATATCAGATTTACACATACCAGAGAATAATAAATAACGTCGGTGAACAGTATGAATGTAGTGGACTAATATGATAAATAATAGTAATACAATCTTCGTTTTCGTCCTCCAAAAGTAGAGTCTTCAAATCCTGAAATGCTCAGGCTGACCCGAGCGAATTGAAAAGACAAACACTTGAGTCAGAACTAAAAGATCTTATGTAAGTTAAATCAACGGTAAGTAATATGAGTGAAACGGCGTCAGAGATGTTTACGGGATTAGACATCTCCTATCCAGTGTCTAACGTGAGTGCAGTAACTTAAGAGATGTTCGGGATTCAAATCTGCTAAGGATCCGTTAAACTATTTACTATATAGTAATATTTCGCTATTATAATAATGTCCATAGTAAAATAAACTTACTTTAAATAGTGTTAAGGCTTTACATTTTCCACCTTAACATGTAATAGTCCCAATAGTCCATCCAGTATCATGGTCCCTCCTGATCAGGAAGCCACTAGAGGATACGACACGGGCTACGGGAGAAAGCCAAACTCGTACAAGGCACGCTAGGGTAGGTGACACGGCACAACTAGGAAATGCCAGGGTAAATATACAATTACGCTTCCGGACCGGTGGTAACGCGTAGCAGCTATTACCGCCCGCCTCGAGCCACACCCCCAAAATCAAAAGGGCCCAAATCAATCACAAAGTAATAGAATGGTATCGAAGGAGTGTGTTTGATAAAAGGTGCTACCTTCTTAGCCCATCAATCGCTCCTGTTTTAGCCATATTATGCCAACTCAAGAGAGTCGGGTCCACGTATATACCTCAAAGGAACGCCACTACCATCCTACTTCATTATGGAATCTCCACCGTATACACGGTTGTTAAAGTGGTTTTCGGAGTTGGCAGAGAGTATGACAACTTCCAATCCCGGTCTCTTCAACAACCAAACGTTATTATAACACCGCGGACATTTCAAAATAATTATACTTCAAAACCAGAATATAATATCCATTTCAAAACTATATAAATATGGTATCATTTCCATTTCAAACACCAAATCAATATGATTTCATTGTTATAAAGCCTAAATCAATATAATATCACTTTTATTTCAAATATATCCTTTTTCCAAAATCATAACACTTTCAAAATTATAACATTGCGAATCAAAACACTTGAATATAACACCTTCAAATTATAATACTTTGAACTTCATAACTTTGAAATATAACTTCTACCACTTAAATGGTTTAAATATTAAAATACTTTATATAATAATATATTTTCTTCAATTTCACCAATCAATTTCCAAAACAACCCGAATTTCTACATTTTATATTTAAACCAAATCTCAAATTTTAAATTTCAATTCAATTCAGTTTTCTAATAAATTATTCCAAATTATATCGATTTCAAACAGATTTGATCCACGGAAAAAACCATTTCAAATTCAATATATTTCAAACTTTAAGTGTTCAACAATTTCAAAACTAAGTTTGGTAATTTCATATATACAAGTCAAATTCAAATTTCTATTATTTAGTTTTGAAATATTTTACTTAATAAATCCATTATCATTTAAATAAATCCCAAATTACAAATGACTAAATATTTCCTTCAATTTATTTATACTCGAAATATTCATTTAATTCGCCTTAACCCCAAAATCAAGTTATAATAATTATACCTTTTAAAATTTCCAATTTAATAAATTTCACATCGACTTATTTAATTTTAATATTTAAATAAATTTAATTTCAAATAAATTTCTAATTTATCTTCCAACCTTAATTTATTTAAATCATTATAAACTCTATATTAGAATATAATTTATATACTTAACCATATTATCTTCCATAAAATCAAACTTATTATTAAACTTATTTATACTAAAACAAATTATACATAGCTTAAAATCAAGAATAAAATAACATTTATAAAATATCTAAATCAATATTTATATAAAACCATATAATTGTTTGCAAAACCATAGAAATCATTTCAAAATATTTTTATATATAGACCACGGTGTCTGTATAAAATTTTCTATCCTATGGTCAACTGATACGGATATTTATCATTTCAATTCGTAATTTAAAATATAAGTACAGTTATATATCATTTCAAACCGCAATCCCGATGAAATAAAAATCTAAAACAACTTGCAGTTTTAACAATATAAAATAAAATATCCATTTATCCAATATCAATCATCAAACATTTATCACAATCATCATCCAAATCAATCAATAACATCAATATAGAACTAATAATAAATAACAGGTATTTACTGGTAGTTTATGTTCAATAATAAATTAAATAATTATTTTATCCAAATAAATTCAAATAAACTGAGATGGTGATTCAAAATATGCCAAACCGTCATAAATAAATTTCTAATCACATCATAAATCAATTTAACAAACATAAGAAATTTTAGAAGTTGCGAGTGGGTTAAAACACTCACCTTTTGAATTTAAATTGAATTTAAATCCAATTTAAACCCAAAATTTGAACATTCTTAGAATTTGTCCAAACAAGTATCATAATGTCTGGAATTCTGATACGAACCTAGCGGAGAAAACCGTGCGTGAAACGGACCTCGGGTGCAAAAGTTATATCAGTTCGAACATTTAAAAATAAAAAATAAATAAAAAAATAGAGCCTCTTACATCTCGCCACGTCACAACCCCAGTTCGAAACCCTAACACGTAAGAACACGACCTCCTCAAGTCCAGTCGCCATCATCTCAACCACGAACATGCCACCATGAACGCTGACACCCCAATCCAACACCGTCGATGAGCTCCACAACCCAGGCCGACCCAAACACTGCCTCGCGCACCCCCTCCGGTAGCTGGAACTACCTCCACCGCCGACCTATTGTCACCGTTTCTAGCAAATTCTGACTTCCTAGAGACGAGCAGCAACATCCCCGATACCTGCTCGACGAACTCTTCACAACGACACCAGCCGATCGTCGATTGGTCGACGATCTGCCGTTGGATCGTCAGAAATCCGTATGAATGGCCGAAACTGATTTACGATTTCAGGCCAATGATGATTCAAAGCCAAAAACGAATTGTAGATCTGAGATGCGCTTGTCAAGAGCTTCGAATCCATATGCAATTTGATATAGTTTGAGGAGATTTAATTTTTGATTTGATTTTGAATTGCAATCGACTTTGGAATTGAGAATTTGTTTGTCTGCCATTGAGGAGGAGAGACCGCTGAATTGTACGTACAGACAATGAGAATAAGGAGTGGCTAGGGTTTATAATAGGATATATATAGGTAGGGTTGAAAATAGAAAGAGCATATCAGATTTGATTGAACGATATCGGCCCAAAAGCCCGTTCTGACTATGGAACGAAAATGGGTCAACCCATATATTAAAATATATGTTTTTAAATATTTTAAACGTAATGGAACAGGTTTTAGGTCCAAATTTCATCGTATGAAGAAGTTATGCTTAAATCAATTTATTTCACATTGAATTCAATTGATTTCAATTTCATAAATTTCTAGACGTTTCGAGCCCGTACGATCAAACGACAAGTCCGATCGCTACGAAACTTGAAATCCTACAAAAATTCACCATTGCGGATCCGATGAAACTGGTTTCATCAAAATTCGAGTGAGTGGCCAAAATGGTTATTTTTCAGTTAATTAATTAAATAACTTTTTGAATTCAAATTTAAAAATTCACAGATTCCATCATTTTTGATTTCTTAAAAGATTACAATAATTTAAACAAAGTTAGATATCAATTTCAAGTTAATAAATTTACCAATTATAGCATTTGAATTCAATTTCAGTAAATTCAGATATCATAAATTAAATTTTCAATAATTACATTTAATTTAACTTGCATCATATTATCTAATCTATTATTATCAAATGGAGCAAATTTGCATTGGTTCATGATCTATTACATTAATACTCTCATATTTCATATTAATTTATATTAACATAATAATTAAATATTAAATTTCATTTAATTTCAATTAATCCAATTTATTAAGTTTAAATTAATAAATCTTTATTTTCATTCCTTTAATTCAACAAATTGTCCTATTATGAATAACATTAACATTATTTCCAAATATTACCTTAATTAAAATTAATGTAATATTTTATTTAAATTTATTGCAGTTGATTCCAATTCAATTTTTATTTCTTTCAATATTTAATTACCAAAACCCTATTAAGCTAACAAATTTAGTTATCAAAATTTTAGCTTTAATAACCATTGTTACATTTCAAATTAACATTCACCTCACTATAACTATAAAGTTTTATTTCTTTCTAAATTTAATTACAAAAATCTTATTAAATTAATCAATTTAATTATTGAAATTTACGGGTCATTACACATTTATCAAATCGGACAAACTTCATGCCCTTCCTGGTTAACTTAGTCAAAGGTGTTGCTATCCACGAGAAATCCTTGATGAATCTCCATTAATAGCCAGATAGTCTAAGAAAACTTCTAATCTCAGCCACCGTTTCTAGTCTTCTAGTTACTAACAGCTTCGACCTTATCTGGATCGACTGAAAAACACTACTCTGAAACCACATGACCAAAAAACTTAACCCCTTGCTTCCAAAAATGACACCTGAAAAACTTCGCTTCCAGCCGATGCTTTCTCAACGTCTCGAGCACTACTCTAAGATGATCATCATGCTCTCTTTCATCCTCAGATTATAATAAAATGTCATCCATAAACACCAACATGAACCTATCCAAGTTGTCACGGTTTGAATTTCGACGTTCGAAAATTGACACCCGTAATTCACTTGTACTCGAATGCCATATATTCAACTGTTGAAATCCGACTCGTGCCGGAGCTTATAACACATTACGTATAACAACACAGCGGAAGAAAATGAATAATATCGTTGATACAATAATGAATACAATATCCGATAAAACAATTTGATACAAATGATATCAACATCAGAGATACAAAATAACAGCGGAAATATAACACGGCTGGGTGGTCTAGACTTTGCAACCATCGACAGTGGAAAGATAACTCAACTAGAATCTCCAAAAGAATCCAACTTCATACTGCAACAACAACTCCATCTCCAAACTAAAGATAGCTCTAACCATCATTATGATCCAATAAGAAGACTAGGTAATTCTAGAATGAAGCAAATGCAATCGCCAAGATCCAAAGTCTTCAAAGACATCGAATCTACATCTACTATCTGACTATCTGAAAACCCAACTCTAGACTGTCCGTGTGGAAAATTATGGGCATCCAGAGTTTAGGAAGGGAACAATAAACTCCAAGTCAGTCATGGAACTGGTGGGAACAAACAAAATAGTTTTCTTCAAAACAAATAATAAAAGAAGTATAATAAATCCGCAATGCTTTTTGGAAAATGAAACAGCCATAAGGCCTCCTGCCACACACAATGCAAGCGCAAACTTGGAGGAGATTTCTCCTTATGACAGTCAAAAATGCTTGATACGCGAAAACTAATTGATATTATTGTTAGTGCATAGTGGAAAACATTTGCAAGTATAATATTAATCTTAGTCAGCATACGTACCATTATAGTATGCCTACTATAGCTACCATATTAGATGGCAGGTTCTACAACTAAAACCATACAAGGCGCGTATTGGATGATTAGATTTCCAACAAATGGTCAAGCTAAGGAACTTCCCACACCGAAAGGGATGCCTCTGGAGGGATGCCTCCAAGAACCAAATCAGTTCCCTACCAACACAAGGCCAGGTTACTCCTGCCCGGAAGTACCACCTACAAGTAAGCCATACCCGGTCGTTACCGACCTTTATCCGAGATACCTCTACACCAACAACCACAAAGCAATAAGTTTGCAGCTACCACAAAGTTAAGTATCTGGGCTCCATACCATGATACCACTTATAATGCAGAAGGAAATGGGCATACCCTAGGGGCGCGACCCCTGAAAACCTTGCCGCAACATTCCTGTTTCGACCATTTTCGGGTTGTGAGGCTCGACAAAGTCTCGTCCACAAAGCTACGCTTTTCACCAAATCCATGCATCGATCAACAATTGATCAACAGCACTTCGTATGTCACATTACCAAATTGGGAGTGTATTACTTGTAACCATCAAATACATAGCCTCTTAGCTCGTACGTCTCAGAGAAGGGTGTTAAGCTAAGAGAATAAATTCTCTACCACCAAACAGAAATGTAGTTGATAGAAACCAGCTTTACATCTCAAAGTGTAATGTCAGATACATATCCATACAAGTCTACTCTTGGTTCGAACAGAACCGAAGGCAGTTCTAAAGAAGCCCTTGGACATCCGAATAATCCCTAATCACGTCCGGACTACCCATCACAAAGGGCGATCAAATCTCTATACCGGGGCAACTCGGTGCAGATACATTCGACTGGTTATCTTTTCGCTTCCGAAAATATCCGATCTTCACCATCAGTCTTTAAATGCTATCCATAACATCGTATCATTATTCGGAATGGGTTATATGACACAAAGGTCCTCTCCCGGCTAAACCGAATAATGAGCGTAATATTTAAAAACCATATGGATAATGGGATCTCAGTTAAGTCACAACTTATTACCCAAAACAAATGGTTTAAACAAATTACCATTTCAAATCTATTTAAATAAAAAGATTCACTTCACAAAGTTCACCAATCTTTCACAAAGATTCAATCACGGCTTCTCAAAACAATTTCCTTTTCAAATTGGATTAATTCATCCAATCATTAAATCAAAGATTCAATTTATAGCTTTCAAAACCATTTCCAAAGATTCATTCATAACTTTCAAAAAAATTCCCATTTCAAATCTTCTATATATAAAAGATACACCATTTAAAAGCCTCTTCAATTTCAAAACAAGGTCCAACCATCTTTCACAAAGATTCATTCATAGTTTTCAAACAATTTCAATTCCATTTCAAACTTGAAATCTTTCAACACAAATTGGAAATCCTTTCTTTATATGAAAGCTATTATTATTTGAAAACAAAGGTTTTTGTTTTGGAAAAATCCAATTACGTTTGCACAAGTTAAAGCCTTTCAAGTATAAAACTTGGGTTAAATTCAAATTCACAAAACATTACTTTTAAAATGGTTTAAAACCCATATAAACACATTTATAACTTGTATAACCTTTTTAAACCATAATTTCCAAATATAGAATTCAATTTCAAATCTTGAATTCAAATCAAATTATTTAAATTTCAAAACTTTATCAAGTTATTCAGAATAACTTTTATCTTCAAAACTCCTTTTCAAAAGGTTTTCACATTTAACCCAATTCCATTTTCAAAACCATTTGGATTCAAACTTCAATTTTTAAAACCATTACATCATTTGAATAAAATAATGTTAAATTCAAATTATCTATGACTTAACCGATTTCCCGTGATATCCATATTTGTGTTTGTATGGTGTGGTCCAGGGGTTTTACACAACAGTGCAACATCATCAATTGTCACATATTCAATCACATCAATATCGATAAGCGGTATTATCTATAACGCTTATCTTCTATTCACATATTTACAAATATAAATTCATCACAGATAATTAAATTACATTCATCACAGATAAATAAATTACATTCATCATAGCTCAAATCAAACAAAGCATCACACATCAGGGATATCAAACAATTCAATGCATTCCATGCAATTCGAACATCCATAAGTAAGGTTAATTAATCATCTGATTAATTGAAATCAGATAAATTACTTATGAATAAATTTACTAATTCTAGTTAATTAACATTAATTAATTACAAACCATATCGATTAATTATCCTTTAATCGACTATTAATTAACCTTAATTAATAAATTAATTAATCCTTTATTAATTAATCAACCTTAATTAATAAATCAATTAACCTATAATCATTAAATAATTAACCTTTAATTATTTAATTATCCTTTAAATTAATTATCCTTAATTAATTGCCATTTAATTAATAAAATTACAATAAGTGATTATCCTTAACCATAGTCATTAATTAATTAACCCTTATCAGTTAACCTTATAACCAATTAATTAATCTTTAATTAATTAATTATCCCTTAACTATTAATTAATAACCTTAATTATTAATTAAAAAAACTTAATTATAAATTAATTAATCCTTAATTATCAGTTAATTAATCCTTAATTAACCATTAATTAATTCTTAATTACTTAATTAACTAACTTTAAATTATAAATTAATTAATCTTAATTACTTAATTAATTATCCTTAATTAATTAACCTTAATTACTTGATTAAACTACTCTTAGTTATTAATTAATTAATCACTAATCACTTAATTAATTAGTTTCTAATCATCGATTAATTAATCTTTAATTATCTAATTAATTAACCTCTAATTACCAATTAATTAATCTTATTTTCTTAATTAAATTAATTCTTAATTAACAATTAATTGATCCTTCATTAATTAACTAAACCTTTATAAAATTAATTAATTCTAAATTATTAATTAATTTGACTTTAATCACCTTATTAATTAAATTAATCATTAACATTAAAAACCATAACCAATCTTTCATGATAAAACATTTACATTAATTACCTAACTTTAACTAATACATGTTTAAAAACATTTCATCTTTTTAATTTATAATTAATTACCTTTAAAAAATTAAGTTTTTTAAAATACTTAAACATTTCTCTAATTAAAGCATAAAACTTTTAAATCTAAATAGTTTTAAAACATTTATCATCAAATAGTTTAAACGAATTTTAATTTTAATTTTAAAACTAGCTTTTCAAAATTTTGAAAACATTTACGAGCTTGCTTCGGGTTCGACCTGCCTATGACTCAAGTGCAGAATCGAGTTTCCGTTTTCTTCCATTTTTAAAAAATTAGTTTTAAAATTTTTAAAACTGTTATGAAATGCGAACACGAGCTCATCCCCGAGCGTATTCCTTTTCCACTCGAGCATCAACCCGAGTAGAAACTTATTCATTCTCACCCAATCTCGTGTGCATAGATCGATCCGGTGGACATGCATACACCGTCGGCGACCCTCCAGCACCTTCGACCCCCATCGCCAAGTCAACTGCGATGTCCTTACACCAATAACTTTTATCTTCAAAACTCCTTTTCAAAAGCTTTTCACATTTAACCCAATTTCATTTTCAAAACCATTTGGATTCAAACTTCAACTTTTAAAACCATTACATCTTTTGAATAAAATAATGTTTAATTCAAATTATCTATGACTTAACCGATTTCCTGTGAAATCCATATTTGTGTGTGTATGGTGTAGTCCAGGGGTTTTACACAACAGTGCAACATCATCAATTTTCACAGATTCAATCACATCAATATCGATAAGCGGTATTATCTATAACGCTTATCTTCTATTCATAGATTCACAAATAAAAATTCATCACAGATAATTAAATTACATTCACCACAAATAAATAAATTACATTCATCATAGCTCAAATAAAAAAAAGCATCACATATCAGGGATATCAAACAATTCAGAGCATTCCATGCAATTCAAACATCCACAAGTAAGGTTAATTAATCATCTGATTAATGAAATCAGATAAATTACTTATGAATAAATTTACTAATTCTGGTTAATTAACATTAATTAATTACAAACCATATTGATTAATTATCCTTTAATCATCTATTAATTAACCTCAATTAATAAATTAATTAATCCTTTATTAATTAATCAACCTTAGTTAATAAATCAATTAACCTTTAATCATTAAATAATTATCCTTTAATTTAATTATCCTTAATTAATTTCATTAATTAATTACCATTTAGTTAATAAAATTACAATAAGTGATTATCCTTAACGAATTTATTAATTAATCAACCCTTCTCAATTAAGCTTATAATCAATTAATTAATCTTTAATTAATTAATTATGCCTTAACTATTAATTAATAACCTTAATTATTAATTAATAAGACTTAATTATAAATTAATTAATCCTTAATTATCAGTTAATTAATCCTTAATTAACAATTAATTAATTCTTAATTACTTAATTAATTACCTTCAAATTATAAATTAATTAATCTTTATTACTTAATTAATTATCCATAATTAATTTACTTTAATTACTTGATTAAACTATTCTTAATTATTAATTAATCACTAATCACTTAATTAATTAGTTTCTAATAATTGATTAATTAATCTTTAATTATCTAATTAATTAACCTCTAATTATCAATTAATTAATCTTATTTTCTTAACTAAATTAATTCTTAATTAACAATTAATTGATCCTTTATTTATTAACTAAACCTTTATAAATTAATTAATTCTAAATTATTAATTAATTTAACTTTAATTAGCTTATTAATTAAATTAATCATTAACATTAAAAACCTTAACTAATCTTCCAAGATAAAACATTTACATTAATTACCTAACTTCAATTAATACATGTTTAAAACATTTCATCTTTTTAATTTATACTTAATTACCTTTAAAAATTAAGGTTTTTAAGATACTTGAACATTTCTCAAATTAAAGCATAAAACTTTTAAATAAAAATAGTTTAAAGACATTTATCATCAAATAGCTTAAACCAATTCTAATTTAAATTTTAAAACTAGCTTTTCAAAACTTTTAAAAACATTTACGAGCTTGCTTCGGGTTCGATCCGCCTATGACTCGAGTGCAGACTCGAGTTTCCACTTTCTTCCATTTTTAAAAACTTAGTTTTAAAATTTTTAAAACTGTTATGAAACTCACGCAAACACGAGCTAATCCCCGAGCCAAATCCTTTTCCCCTCGAGCATCAACCCGAGTAAAAACTTCTTCGTTCTCACCTAATCTCGTGTGCACAGATCCATCCGGTGCACATGCAAACGCTGCCGGCGACCCTCTAGCACCTTCGAGCCCCATCGACAAGTCGATTACGACGTCCTCACACCATCGAACTACTCAGCAACCTCAATCGAAGCACCAAAACAAAATCTAGCTTTCAGCTGCAAACCAGAAACCCAGACCTCATCAGAATACCCCTTGCACGATCACCTCAGGCCACCGGAAATCACGCCACTCCGGCCACAGATTCGCCAGAGCCTCCAGCATCGATCCCCCCAGGACCGGCCTCGTTTGATTCGCCATCGACAGTGAGCTACTCCTTTAAACTTCGTTGACCTAAAGCCCTAAAAAACCACTAATCAACTTCCACAGTGGCCTAAAAATATTCTAATCATTTTTTCCATAATCCTCTATCCACTAGCCACCTTTGACAACAATCGCGACCTGCAGGTTGCCTCGATCATCAGAACTTCGTCAAAACCCATTTTTCGATCAACTACGAAATTCCCATGATTTACCGAAATAAAAAATGTGATTTTTCTTTTGAAAATTATCATTTTCGAAGGCAAATCACATTATTTAATTTATTCAAAAAATTAGGATAGTTGTATTTGATATGCATTTTAATTTTTCCTATAGATCTTCTTTCCAAAGGAAAACTGTTTCCAAATTTATATTAAAATGTTTGTTTAAAGTTAGATCTTGATGTTATGAACACATTTCTTTTAGATCCTAAAATCTAAAATGAATCAGAGGGGGAGAGTTTGATGTTTGAATAAGTTTTGAATTTTCTTTTTCTGTTGAAACCTAGAACCGAGCAAAAATACTGTACAGACGTGCACAACTTATCTACATTTCTATATCACAGACAGGCATATACAACCACTTTTCACAACCACATTCAATTATCAATTATAATCATCAGATATAAAAATAAGTTCAAGAGTATGCTCACCTATGATTTGAGAGCAGAGGCCAGGAATGATGGAACAGAGAACCTGAATTTGTTATTAACTGGAATGCTTTTGTTTTTTTGATCTGGAATCTGATCTTTACATTATTGGATTTTGATCCTGACTTTGTTTTGATTTCAGGTTAATCTGGTTTGCTTGATTCTCTCTCTGGTTTACAGTGTGTTTTCAGATTTTGAATCTGCTACTTTTAAATTTGAACTTGTTGCTAGCTTTAAAACTTGAAGCTATTTTAATTTATCTTCATTTGGTCTCCTTTATTTGTTGTCTCAGGTTTGATTTTGTTTTGGGTTTTGATTCCTTCTCAATTTTGAAATTTTGGTTGTTATTTGATTTTCCTCTTTTGTTCTGATCTGGATTTGTATTTATCTTTCTTAGGTTTGAGAAGTTTTAAAGCTGAAACAAAATTTTTTGAACTAAAATGAGCAGCCTGGTTTAAACAATTTGATTTGTATTTACATTATTTTTACAAAAGAAAACATCTTTGCCACTTGTCTCAACATATTTTAAAACCTTAACACTTGTAAATTCTTATTTTCTTGATTTTACAAATTTGATTGTAAGATAAAATTGTGTTTAAATCCTTTCATTTAATTTGTTTGTAATTTGTGTTAAAACCCTTGTTTTACTTTTATATTTACTATATACGTTAAACCCTCTCTTTATTTTAATTTATAAAACATGTTTTAACCCTTTATAAAAAATTTATATTTAATTTCATATTGACACAAGTTTATGTTTTCATCTTCTTATATATTTACATTTGTACAATCTAAATTTATCTCATTTACATACATATGCATTATATCTTGTTTACACTTGATAAAAATAAATGCATTTCTATATATATATATATAAGTTTTGGAATTTAATTCTAAACAATTTTTGAAATTTATTTATATCCAATTCAAAATATAACTTTCAAATTACAGTAAAGAATTAGAAAACATACTTTTTATGTTTTAGCCCTTTATCTTATTAATTTATTAGTTACCTATATTTTCAAACTATATTTATATATTTGTATTATCTTAAAGAAAAAAAATACTAAACTTATTTAAAACTATTATACTTTTAAATATATATATATATATATATGTATGTATGTATGTATGTATATAGTTTATACTTTTCGATGATTACTTTTTCTTTCATATATATATTTATAACTTAAAGAATATGATTTTAAAATCAACTATACATTAATAAATAGACATGTATATATGTTATAATTTAATCTTTAAATAGCTTTTGGAATACACACACACACACATACATATTATAATTAAAAAAGAAATTTTTTGATAAATTTTAAAATATAGAGTTCTTTTCAAATTCAATATATTTCCATAATATCTACTTTTGAATTTCAAATTAAACAAATATCTAGTTTAATTTGAAAAAATTAAATTAATTTACAATTTTAATCCACAAATTTATATCAATTACTAAATTTAACTTTACTCAAAAATGGGGATAGTTACACAAGTACTCTAGGAAACCTTGATTCATCAGATCCACAAAGAAAGCAGGTGCATTCATTAAGCCGACTGACATTACTAACCACTCATATGAACCATACTTAGTTCGAAATTTTGTCTATGGAATGTCCTCTGCCACTCTTCAATGATGGAAACATTTCGCCAAATCCAGTTGGGAAAATACTCTGGTTCTACACAACTTATCAAATAGATCGCCAATTCTTAGCCAAGCATACTTATTCTTAGTCGTCTTCTCTTTCCACTTACATAGTTGATACACATCCTTAGCGACCCATCTGGTTTCTTCATGAACACCACGGCTGCTCCCCAAGGCAAAATGCTTGGTCTGATAAAATTTCTCCCATCCAGATCCACTAGCTACACCTTTAATTGCTTCATCTCGGTCGGTGTCATCGCGCTAGGTGCTCTACATAAAGGTTCCGTTCTAGGTACAAGATCTATTCGAAACTCAATGGATCGTTTCGGTGGTAGTCCTATAACCGGCTCAAAAACATTTGCAAACTCTCTAGCTACTCAAACCTGACTTAACTCTTCTTCCACTTCCGTAGCTCTTAACAAAGCACAAGCACTACGTGTAACGACCTAAAATTTCACTGCTGCATTTTTTTAATATTAATTAATTTTAAATATTCAATATATAGGTATTGTAATAAGAAAACTCATTTTGATTAATTAATAATGATGTTAAAATCATTTTTAAAATTTTTTTACAAAATTAAATAGTTCGTAAATAAATAGAAAATGTAACCGAAGAACGTTTTCCGAAATTTCGAACTTTTAATACCGAAAAGTTGTCGGGAACATTGTTCATCTTTATGTACTATATATACATATACATATAAGAGTTAATTAACTAGATAATAATGCCCTTAGAATAAACTATCTTTTGTTAATTTGGATTAGTAAGTGATGTGACAAGACATAGTTTTAAAAATAATAAACATTATATATATATATATATATATATATATATATATATATATATTGCATTGTCACATCTCAGATTTTGCAGTCACTAACCACCATATCTTGTCACATCTTAGCTTTAATTAATAATTAAATTTATATATATAGAAAATGATGTGACAATATATAAAGAGAGTGATGTACAACTCATAGATTTAAAAAACAAAAATTTTATATAAATATAAATAAGTATTATCACATCTTGAATATTTTTATATGAATCATCATTATCCGTAATTGCATGGATGAGGTGACTAGAGGATAGATATGTAATGCATGAAAGGGAGGAAAAGATGTTGATTTGATCTCAAATAATGGTGACATAGGAAAATATGCTTATAAATAGCTCCAACCTTCTTTCATTTTTTACCACTTTTTTCTCCTACCATAACCTCTTCATTCTGACCAAAAATTGTGATCTAATTTTTTTTCAAATTGCCTAAAATTTCAATGACTACGACATTCTTCTTGACAACTTTTACAATTTCGAAAATAGCTATGTAAAAATACCCAATCTTTGCAAAGCAAATTTTCACCATGAATTTACCGAAATTACCCTTCTTTTTTTGATCATAACTTCCTCAAAATAAATCAAAAATAAGTGATTCTTATTCTGAAATGATAACGAAAAGAAATTTCTACAACTTTTCTTCTGACTACTTTTCCACATTCCGTAAGTTGATGGCCTAAAAACCATTGGGAAAATAACCTAATTTTAGGTTCATTTTCGATAATTCGATGATGACCCAAAGCTCCTCTACCTTAAAAATACTACTCCACATCCACTCCTACACTACAGGTCGAGCCTAGATACACTTACGCCAAGCCCATTTTGAAGGTTGCTAACACCTAAAGCTTTTATCCTTCAAAGGTAGGGAGTCGTTGGTAAGTTTAGCTTAAGTTCGGGTAGCTTTTGCGAAAGTTTGGTGAGTAACTATCTGTTTTTTTAGTGAAAATGCTAACTTTATTATGTCACTATATATGGTGATTTTATATTATAAAATTTGAATTAAAATCATGTGGTTTGATTATGATATGGATGGTAGATTTTAGTTTGATTTGGTTATGGAGGTCGATGTTATATAGTAACATGTATATATGAATGTATACTTGCAATCTATGAAGAAGATTTTTGGTGTTAGTAATATGTTGATGTAAAACGTGAGCTATGGCAAGAAGCCGGTAAACAAAGTTAACTACTTTGTGTAATTGCGATAATGAGATCCGGTTGGAATCGAAGTTTGTTTTCGAATTTCAAGTTTTGAAATGGATTAAAGTTTGTAACTTTATTTTTAAAGTTTTTTATGAAAAAAATTTCTAAGGTATGCTTCAAATCATAAAAAAGTAAGGGTTTGAGAAGTGGTTCGCTAAGAATATGTTAGAGCGAACTGCACCCATAGCGATAGCCGCTATGGATGTAGTCCGACAAAGGTTTGAATTTATATTTCAAATATGTTTTATTTTCAAATTATTTTACTAAGTTTTTCAAACTTAATTAGTAATATTAAAAAGTAATTAAGTTGTAATATAATTAATTATAGTTAACTAAAAGTCAATTAGCACCAAATTGGTAATTAAGAAGGTGATTAGAGGTTAATAATCACTTAAGTTAAGTTAAAGACTGTGTAACGACTCGGAATTTTTGATATTTGAAATTGGGATATTTAATTGATTTTAAATATTTAAAAGGTTATTTTTAACTTTAATTTCAAATATCACTATTTATTGGATAATTAAATTATTTAGTTTGATAAATTAAAATGGGTAAATTGTTGAATCTTGAGTTTAAAGCTAGTTAAAAAGAATTTAAAGGCTTATAAAATTTATATCGATAATACTGAAGATAATAAAAGATTTAAAATTGAATTTAAAAGTTATTTGTTCAGTTTTAAAAATATATCGTTTAAATTGACGTTCAAAAATAGCCTTCCGAGGGACAGTCTTGGAATTCGATGAAACCAGTTCTATTGGATCCAAAATAGTGTATTACTATCAAATTTCAAATTTCATAATGTTTGAAGTTATCATTTGGACGTATGGGATATAAATGCATTGAAATTTATATCGAAAATTCAATATCAAAATTGGGTCCAAAAGGCTATTTTCTCCATACGATCGAATTAGGACTCGAAACCTTTTCCATTGCGTTTGGAATAGGGGTATAACATTCTAAACGCCTAGTGGCATGCCTCGATAGAAGGTCAAGATTTTAAGCTGTGAAATCGAGACGGTTTAAATTTATTTAAATATATATATTTCAATACTTCACATAAGAAATTTTCAGCTCCCCAAAAATCATTGTCCCCTACCATTTAATACATGCTTCCCTTTCCTTTCACGTTTCCCTCCTCCCTTTTTAAAACCACCCAACCGAACAAAAATAGAAAAAAAAATTACTTTGAAAAAAATTGTAATGGCCATAACAAGACAAAGGAAAAAGATGCCGCGTACACCATTTCTCCCCAAATCGAAATTGCATTCCCTATTTCTTCATCTTGCCAGTTCGAACGAATCGAGCAAAATAAAATGGCCGATAAGGGAAGAGGAAAGCAACTCATGAAAACCTAATCCAAAAAAAGAAAAAATGTTTCACGATCGATTTGAAGGAGGAAAAGAACGCGGTAGGAAGCGTAAGGCTTCAGGCTTCAGTCAATGTCGCATGGGCTAGGGTTATTGATCGAGAGGCATGCATGGTCGTGATGGGCGACGCGAGTACAGGGTGGGGCAGCGCACGTGGAGTCAGGTGGCCATAGACGTTAGGCGCGAGGATGTATGGGCATGCGAGGGAAGGTTGTGAATGCCTATCGGTTTTGGGCTTGTGAGTATAGGGTGGAGATGGTTCCGGTGGTGTTGGATGGTCGTAGGGGGTGTAGGGCTATGGTGAAAGGCGGTGACTGGTAGATGGAGGTGCAAGTGGAGATGGTGTACGGTCATCGTTTAGGTTCTGATTGGGTGATTTCTGTGTCTCCAAAAAAACATTAGTTATATAGATTTTTGTTAAAGGTATAATTTGTTAACTCATAAATATTATAAATTATTTATACGAGGTCTAAAACCATGAAGAAACAAGTCGGATTGGATCGGGTTTGCAAATTAAAAATAAAGGTGAGAATTTCTCACTCTTTGGATTACCCTATTTAAATTTAGTTGTTTAAATTAAAATTTGTTGGATGTTGATTGATTGAAAATTTATAATTATCTGTTAGATGATGTAATACATATAGTAACATATATATTAATATTTGGAGCGATATTCCCACATTTTATAGTGGATGAAACCCTATGCGCCCCGCATAATAGCGGATGACCCTATATGCCACGATATCCCCCTCAAAGTGGAATTGGTATTTTTATATTGTGCTAACATCTGTGGATGCTGGGAAACTGGTTGGAGGGATTCAACTGGATTCCTCAAAAATATTGAAATTATTTTCATATTCAGTGATATGATTTATTTGAATAATCTGTGATAGATTATATTGAAAATTGAAATTATTGAATGCTGTGGTATTGCCGGATATATTTTTGGCATTTTAAAATATCAAAAATACAAAAATTGGATTTTTGAAGGAAAAAAATTAAGTAAAATATTTATAGTGAAGTTGAATAAATTAAAGAATGAATTTGAAAAAAGAAAATAATTTGATTTTAAAATTATATTTAATAAATTCCGAATATGGAAAAATAGAAATTTTTGAGTAAATGTGAATAAAAAGGTTTTTAAAATATGAACTTAAGCGATATTGTTTTACATATAAAAGAAGGTATTTTAAATTTAAGGTTAAATAGTTCGGGATTCCAGATTTGAATGAGATTTTAAATCAAAAAAGGAAGTGAATCTGAAATTAGGGGGTTTTAAAATAAATTTAGGTAAATCAAGAAATAAATTTTAAAATGGAATTTAATTAAGAAAATCGATTTGAAAATCAATTAAGTGTGTGAAACAATTACTAAAGGGGAAAATGGGACTACAGAATTTATAAACAAAGTTTTATTAATAAAGTGAAGTAATTATCAGTGGATAATTTTAAATTATAAATTCACAATAGGAATTTATAAGGAGATGGATAAATCTCTTTAAAAATAAATAGCGGTTTTATTTTTAGAAATGTAGGAAATGAAATTTATAGGATTGGAACGTAAATTAAGCTGGAGATTAATCGAGAAGGATTTATAAATGAATAGACTGGCTTATTGGAGTTAAAAATGTATTTTTTTGAGAAGTTAAGTTATTTTAAAAAGGAAATATTTTAAAGCATTAATTAGATAATTTGAAGGTGTTTATAAGAATGTTTTTAGAAAATATATTATTTAATTTGTTCAAATTTTTTCTAAAGTATTTATTAATTGAGTTAGTTATAGTAGTTAATTATTATTAAAGTTTTAATCAGCATTTTTATTTTAAAGAATAATTATTAACTATTTATATTTTGTATAATAGCTTTATTTAAAAAGGTAATTTTTGTCTGAAGTTTTACTTAGAGAATTATTATAGAAATTTCATAAATATTATTTAAAATTTGTAAAATAGAGTTTTCGGACAGTGTTGGTATACTCGCATGATGAAATCGGAGGGAGCGGGTGCTAAAGCTAAGTCTTGAATTTCTCTGGGATAGAGACGTAACCATTGAGCTATGATCCATGGTTTGGCACCGTAGTGGTACTTTCCATATTTTTTTAAAAGGGTTTTCAAATATTTTCGAAGGATGCTTTCTAAATATACTGATTTCGATAAGATAAGTACATGACTTTTGGATAAAGAGATTTAATTTATTTAAAACTTAATTTAAATGATGACTTGGTGTTTTCGGTGAAATTGAAGTATTTGTTGAATTGATTGTTTATTTGATAGTTAAATAACCGACTATCAAATCCGGACCCAAATATAACTTTGGAAATATCTAGAAAAGTATGAGAATTATATTGTACAGTTACCATTCGAGGTGCTATACTGTACGTACAAACTCGTTTGTTCTTCTAGGACATTGATAAGGAAATCCATCCACTAACGGTTAAGAGGTGATCTCAGATCTTATTTTCGTTTTTTTATTTCCTGAAGAACTGGGGTTGAGTTTACCGAAAAATGACGAACGTTGTTTCGAAGTGACCAGGATCAGATTTGTGATCCGAAAACCACTTCGGTCTAACGAGTATGTTTTCGGAATGAAGACAAAAGCTTTGAGTCAAAGATGGAGCACTAAAGAGCAAGGGCTAATCGCTACTAATTTTAAGGGTGATTCCAAAATGGATGTAGTAGGAGTAGTGCCTTCGTTTCCGTTCAGACTGGGAGCGGACTTGTATGGAAGAATGCTATCAGTACATTATCATTGGATGACAATGAGCATTCTAAGTGAACATTTCTAAAAAGTTATCTCGAGCATCATCAACCGGGAATGACCGAAATTAGGGGAGATGTAGCAAGGCTAAGTGGGGCGCACCCAAGTAGGGTAAGGTTAACCCCATCTAGAGTCCTTTTTATTTGACTGTGTGGCGGTTGTTGATCCCAACCGTGGGGCAATCTTATTCGAGCTATCCAGGTTAGGGTTAGTCCGGTCTTTTATAGTAGGGAATCCCGAAGTGGTCCTCGGTACGCTGTTCTAGACGTGTACTGTGACAGGTGGTACCCTAGTGCCTAGTCATTCAGTTGGAATCCATTCTCCAATACATGCCTTCACGATTTATATTGTAAAGCCTAGTATTGCTGGAATTTAATTAATGTAACAATTTCACTATTTGAATAAGTAATTGTACTTGGACATTATTATAATATAAGAGGATTTTGATATAAAATGTTTTGGTTGTCGTAAGGTAAAAAACCCATCGTGTTTATTTGTGGCTTGTTCTTACGGGATACTTTTGATTTTCAAAGGGATTTTGAAACTTTAATAATTCAAGTTGGGTGTGTTTTCTCATGCTGGTTTTACACACTGACTCTGGTGTTATTTTAGTATAATGCTCGGGTCATGCCATGTATTACAGATTCAGGATAGGATGCTATGAAGCTCAAGAGACGAGCTAGATGAGAGTCGTATCGCACGTACTTGGCGTATATTCCGCTGTGCATTGTAAGCTGTATGTCAGCTTTTGGGAGGACAAGTTATTATAACTGTCCAGTACTGTGCTATTCATTTATGTTGTACTCTGACGATATAATGCATAAAAACAATCATAGTACCTTTTGTATAAAGAACAGTTGTTATCTATTATATACTTTCTCGCTGCGATTGTGAGATTCTGTGTTGTTATTTCTAATTTCTTTTTCTACCTCTTTCTTCCTTTCCTAACGATCTGGTATTTCCGACATTCGATTGATTGGCATGTAATACAGTGGACCTATTGATGTCGAGTTTCGGAGGTCGAAAAATTTGGCCCATGACATACTGCTAATTAATTAATGAAGTTTTAGATAGTGATTTATGTGGTTAAGAAGTAATTAAGTGATTAATAGTTATTTAATTAAGATTAATGGTTATTTATTTATTTATTTATTTAATGGGTTATTTAATTAATTAGGGTTTAATTCTTAAACAATTTGATCTAACCTTAACCTAGTTGCATTATGAAGTTAATTAATACTTAATCAAGTTCATTAAGCCTAATTAGAGTTTAATTATAATTTAATTTGGATTAATTAAGATCTTGTTAGGGTTTAAACTAATTAAATATACTTTTAACATTTCAAAGGTGATTTTCAACTAAATAGAATGTATTTTAATCAATTTTCTTTTTCAAAGTAAATCAATTACATATCAAATGATCTCTTGTCCAGACCTTTAAGTAACCCATATGATTAGGAGAATTGAATGACATTCGTTAGTAGAATAAAACACCATTCTGCTATAGTGTAAGTGATTTGAGTATGGTCATGTGTTAAGCAGAATAAATCTCCGTTCTAATATAAATCGATTGAATGTTATAAATTAAGAGATTTGGAAAGTGTTTTATAAATTAACTTAAAGGTTTATAAAAGTGGATTATAACTTTATTTTGAAAGTTATAAGTTAACCGAACTATGAGATGAGCTTTTAAAAAGGAAGTTTTGATAAAGGATAAGCAGAATGTTCTATTTGGAAGAAATGTTTGGATTTGGGAAGAAGAAAACTTTGAAAAGTTGGTAAATATACTTATACTTATAAGATAAGTATATGATTTTTTTTCAAGGCATGAAAAGTAAAATGTTTCGGTAGTATACTTATACCATTGAGATAAGTGTATAATTGTTTCCAAGTATAAAGGAAATATAAGGGGTTTGGGAATAGTGTTTTGAAAAAGTTTTTTGATTATATTTTATAGAGTGGTTTTATTAGATAAAGAGGATTAATAAAGGTTTAGTGGATCCTATATGGAAATCAAACCATGATTGGATGTTTTTTTACTTGATATTTAAATAACCGACTATTAAAGTTGTCCAAAAACGTAACTTTTGAAATATCTAGGAGAAGTACGAGAATTATATGGTACAGTTATCGTCGAAGGTGCTATACTTACATATAAACTTGTTTTGTTCTTCTAGGATGAATGAGAAGGAAATCAATCCACAAAAAGTCAGGAGGTGAACTCCGTTCTTGTCATTTGTCTGTTTATTTCCTAAAGAACCGGTGTTAAGTTTACCAAAATATTGAAAGTTGTATAGAAGAGGACGGGATCTAATATGCTTTCTAAAAACCACATCGATCTAAATCAAACGTTTTGAAATAATGACATCTTAAAGAATGGGATCGAAGATGGAGCCATTGAAATGCAAGGGTTGCTTGCTACTAATCTTAAGGGTGATTCCAAAATGGATATAGTAGAAATTGTGCTTTCAGTCTGTCCTTATCTTGGACAACTTGAATGGATGAATGTTGACACTACATTACTACATGGATGGCAGTGTCAGCATTCCAAGATGGATTGTTATTTTGACAAGTAAAGCATATCCTATCCCTCATTAACGGGACTTATGGCAAAAATAGGGCAGGTAGCAGAGCTATGTGGTTAGCTACCATTAGGAGTAGTTACCCTAATTCTAGATGTCCCTTTTAGAGTTATCGTAAGGTAAAAACTCATCCGTTTTTATGTACGTTGTGGTCTTGTGAGATACCCTTTGGTTAAAAAGTTTTCAAATGTAGGAATCGGTTTGGTTGTTACATGTTATTTAGTTTTAACCCTGCTATTTTACCAGTTAAGCCGAGTGTTATTCCATGTAATGCTTGGGTCAGATCGAGCATATTTTTCCAAGTTTAGGTGGATACTTTGGAGTTGGAGAGGAGTTAGATGGTCAAGACATATTCACGTATATTTTTCTTCTATTGTATTATAGAGTCTGTATGTTTGTTTATATAAGGACTGGTTTTTATAACTATCCAAATTTAGGATAAGTCTAATGCACTCTGATGTTCTATATATGAATAAAGATGTTTTTTTGTAAAGATCATTGTTGTATTATATATTAGTCGCTGCATTATGAGATTCTGTGTTGTTTATTTTTCTTCTATCTTCCGTCTTTTTCTTTCACTCTAAAAAATCTGTATTTCTAGCACTTGAATGTTCAGCATGTGACATAGTGGACGTATTAGTATCGATTATCGAGGATCGAAAATCTAATTCGTTACATTTGGTATCAGAGCTGAAGGTTAAGCGAGCACCTTGGCTTGGTGAGGTTTGACTCATTGAAGATTGGGTAAGGGATTTCCTAAATACTTAAAAAAGTTTAATCGGCACAATATTATTTTGAAATTTGATAAATGAAATTACTTTAACTAGAATATATTTTATTTATAAACAGAATGATTTTCAAAAAATCCTATAGTATAGTTGGTTGAGATATTAGAAGATAATAATATGTTATTATTATCATTTAAGGCTTGTTTAGTCAAGTTCGCCCAGTTGAGCATTGACGATGAAAAATATGGCAACGAACACCTTATGAATTAAGTTTCACTGTTTGACTGTATGGCGTTCGATGTTAATGTTAAGGTAGAATTTAATTTAAAAGTTAGAATATTTTAAGGCAAATATTTAAAAATGGTTTAATAGAAGTGGTTTGTAAAATGTTTTTATAAAATTGTACCATTTAAGTTGAAAGAATTTAGGTTCAAAACTTGAGAACCTAAATCCCAGTACCTTGAAAAATGATTTCAAGATTTTGAGAAATAACGATAGTATTTGAAACCAATTTTGGTTCAAACATGGAATTTTGGAACGAAAATGTTAAGGAGTACTTTCTTTGGATTGGTTAGGGGGAATGAGTCTCGATTGTTTTGTGATGATCAGAATAATCTTCTAAGTGACAATCAGATGTTTTCCTAAGCGAACGTTGTAATACACTTAGTAAATTATTCACTTTATCATCGTACGATCGAAATAACCTCAATGCGAACGAACCCAAAGCAAGTTAATAATAAATTTTTTATTGGATAATGTACAGTATTGTTTAAAAAATGAGAATTTGAAAATAAAAGGAATATTTTTGTCTTCACTAGTTTGAGTGGCTCAAAAATGACTTAAAATTGTGAAAGGGTTGTCTTCATATGGTAAACACTTCTCTTGACTGTTACTCTTCTTTATAAGGGAATGTGTAATACTGTTCGGTAGTACCCTATCCCTTAGTATCATTTTTGGAGTTACACGAGCTATATCTATATATCTGTATGATTTAAAGTATATAGTTTTATTTGAAAAAGTTTTGAACAAAAGCTGGTTATTTGGATCTTGTGTTTTCTTTGAAAGATAAATTCAAAATGGAATAATGGAATCAGATAGGGATATTGATCTTAGGATGTAGTGGAGTAGTATCCAAGTTAAGACAGTGTAGTTTATGAAATGTTTTCGTAAATGATTTAGTGGAAATTTAATTGGTATAAGGGAGAACTAATTAGTAAGTGTGTAGGGTGGACGTAGATCATTTCTCCTTTTCATATAGTTTTGATCCAAGATTCGAGTAATGACTTTGAGATGTTTGCACCGTTTCGAATAAGGATCTATTGCTCAACTTTTGACGACGAGCACTTAATGAGGGTTCTTGGTGTGGGACCAAAGTTTTCTATCATGGTTACAAATATGTAAGGAGAATAGAGGTTCCAAATCAAAGAGCCTAATCAGGGTCTGCACTAGAGTACCGAGTGAGCGATACTAGTTTGCAAGCAATTTTATATATTCAAGTTGAGATCAAATCAAGTTTTACATAAGAATGATCTATGTACATCATATGAGCTTCCGGATAGTGTTAAGTGTTTTTGGGATAGGTTGAGGTGTAATTTCGAGGACGAAATCCTTTTAAGTGGGAAAGATTGTGACGATCCGAAATTTCACTGCTTTGATTTGTGAATATCTAGTTAATTTTAAATATTCAATATATATGTTTTATAGTACCAGTAAAATCATTTTAATTAATTAATAATGGTGGTAAAATTGTTTTTAAAATTTGTTTACCAAATTAAATAATTCATAGAAAAACAGAAAATGGGACGGAAGAACGTTTTCCAAAATTTCGACCTTTCAATGGTGAAAGTTACAGGGAACATTCTTCATCTTTGTGCATTATATATATCTATATACATAAGAGTTAATTAACTAAATAATAAACACATAGAAATAAATTATCTTGTGTTAATTTGGATTAGTAAGTGATGTGACAAGACATAGTTTTAAAAATAATAAACATTTTTATAAATATATATATATATATAGCATTGTCACATCTTAGATTTTGAAATCATTACCCATCATCATATCTTGTCACATCTTAGCTTAAATTAATAATTACGCTTATGTATATAAAGAATGATGTGACAATTCATAGTCTTTAAATAATATATATATATATATATATATATATATATATATATAAAGTGAGTGATATGACAACTCATAGATTTAAAAGTAATAAACATTATATATATAAGTATTGTCGCATCTTGAATTTTTTTATAATGAACCATCATTAGCCATAATTATATGGATAAGGTGACAAAAGAGTAGAGATGTGATGCATGAGAGGGAGGAAAAGATGTTGATTTGATTTCACATAATGGTGACATAAGAAAATTTGCTTATAAATAGCTCCAACCTCCTCTCATTTTTACCACTTCTTTTTCCTACCGTAACTTCTTTATTCTGACCTCAAATAGTGATCTACTTTTTTTCAATCGCTTGAAATTCCAGTGGTTACAATATTTTAGTTGATCACTTTTTCCAATTTTGATAATAACTATGTCAAAATACCCAATCTTTGCGAAGCAATTTTTCACCTAGAATTTCAAGTCCGAAAATTTCCCTACTTCTTTTGTCATAACTTCTTCAAACGAACAAAAAATGAGCGATTCATTTCCTACAACTTTCCTTTTGACTACTTTTCAAAATTCCATGGGTTGGTGGCCTAGAAACCATTGGAAAAATGACCTAATTTTGGTTCGCTTTCGGCAAATCGATGATAACCCAAAGCTCCTCTATCTTCAAGCTACGTGTAATGACCTGTATTTTTAACGCTTTTAAAATACTAAATTAAATAAAATTTTAATTAAAGATCCGATAGAAATAAGATTTTACGATTTATTAAATAGAAATCTTTTGTATATATGTTACAAATTCAAAACCAAAATATTTTTACATAGAAAAACTCTAAACCATTTTTTGAGAAAGTTGTCAGTTTGTCGTTTTTCCAAATTCGGACATCTTTAGCTCCGTCGATCTTATTTTTCTGCGATTTTTATGCATTTTCCGCTGGTAGAAATTTCGAATTTTTATAATTCAAGCGAACCACCGATATCTATATACTGTTTTGATTGTCTCGTCGTGCCGATCTCAGCGGTATATTCACTTTTGTGTCTCGGAATTCTGGTACGTGGCGAAACCGTAAAACAGTTAACCGCATCGGTAAATCTCTTGATTTGCAATGACCACTCAAATCTTTCCATCGGTTGAAAACCAGTAGTCACGACTTTTAGTTATTTCCACTGGTCTTACATTTATTTCTAAATCCTTCCACTTGACTATTACCATTCCCCTTTGTTTATATTTCATTGGGTACGTTCTCTGTTCATAAAAATGTGCATATTATTATTATCTAAATTACTAACAGCTGTCTTCCTTTTGGTTGAAACTCTTGTTCATTTTTGCCCCTTCCATTTGAGTAACCCATCTTCACCTTCTCCCTTATCTGTTCTTGCTTTTCAAAATGAAGCTTGTATGATGTGATATTTTCGTTTGTAAATAAAAAATAAAAAAAATAAATAATAAATAAATAGAAGAACCTGCTTGCATTTGCTTGAGAACGGTCGCACTCCGCTACCTCCACCCTTCTCCGTTTAGTGGCCGACCTCGCCAGAGCCACCACACGAAGCGAGCACCACCACCCTCCGCTACTCCATGGCCCAGCCTCCACGTGTTGAACACCGAGCCATCCATGCAAAGCTCGGCCACCACGTCCATCACCAGACCTTATCTCCGCCGCGCCAACACCCCGCAACCGGCCTCCGTCTTCAACACCACCGACCCGTCTCCTTCCCGCCACCACCTCCTTGTTCTGAGCTTCATTTCCCACCTTTCCTCCACGCCCAGATCCAACCCACAGTTTCCAAAACTGGCCAAAACTTCGGCCGAGCTATTTTGACAAGCTTCCAGTGCCGGCCGTTGTTATCTTTTCCACCGGCTCACCTCTCTTCGGCCAGCAAGGGCCAGCCGACCTTTTCCCTCCTCTCCTCCATCTCGTTGGACCAAGTTTTTTTTGTACAGGTACCCATATTGTTCTGATATAAAAAAATAAATTCAAAAGCTTTGGTGTATGTGTGTGTGTGTGTGTGTGTGTGTGTGTATAACACGTGCGTTAAGATTTGTTCTGTATATAAATTTATATATATGAAGTACGTTATTTTAACGTTATAAAGTATGTTTATATAAGTATGTTTTTCCAAAATTTACATAGTGGCTGTAGTGTGATTATCCAAAATCCTTGTTGTAAAGTAGGTTGCTGCATGCGGAGTCTGTCTGGGTTTGCATATTTTACAATTTATATATTATTACTTGCCCTTAATATGTAAATTATAACTGATTTTATATATATATAACTGTTATGCATATTTGTTGGAGCATGCATGTAGTGAAGGCAATCTGCATATTTTATGCATGAACATTTGGTTATATGAGTAGTCAGCAGACATTTTTTTATATGCTATTATATTATGTAGTTATGTAAGTGTTTGCTATGTTGTATATATGTTATCTTTAAATAGGAGATATGTTGTTATATAATTTTCAAATGAATTTAGCATATATATATTTATCAGTTTAGTATGTACATATGTTATGTATATATTTCATATTTTATAATATGCATGTAACAGTACGTACAGATTTAAATGGTCTGCATATCCTCTTGTCTTACATTTTCGCACATATAAGTATGTCTGAGCTTGAATACCTTCTAAAGTATATTACCTAGGGGCTATTTATATACAAGTACATGTTATGGAATATAATTTTATGTTACCTAAGTATTAATCAGATGTATATGTATAATGAAAGTTTATACATAAGGTAGTTTTGTTATCTATTTCGAAAGATAGTTTTTCATTTGTAATATAGTAGAAAGTGTATATTTTAATATTTTCAAAAATTTTGCTTACTGTTGTAATTGGTTAGTGTACATATGCTTTAAAACATTCATATTTGAAGTCTTTAAAATGACATTGAATACGTGCTGGTCTGGTCTGCATGTATAGATAAAATTGACAACGTAGATATACTATCGTTTTATATTAAATGTATACGTTAATTTATATTATGTTTATGCTGATTTTGTAACTTACTTTATTCAGTTTCTATCTTGCTTTGGTTCTGATTTTTTTTTTTTTTTTAAAAAAAAAAGCAAGTCTGCATATAAATATGGGTTATGAATATAAGTGCGTAACGGTTGTATAAACATTTAATTGATTTTTTTTAATATTTGTCACGATTCAAAAGTAAAATTTTAAAATAATAATAATAATAATATAATATACATTTTATTTCTGTTATATCAAACTGATTTTTGATTCTTAATTCACTATATATCAGCCTTGTCCATTCCGACTTATCAGCTTATTCGTCAATTCGTGCCAATCTAGCGTTGCTTTGGATTCGTAGCTTGCTTCCTTTTCGAATCTATCTAGCCTCGAAAGACGAGCAATCACTCATGATTAATGTTCTTTTATTTATTAAATTTGATTTCAATTGAAACGACAATTGAAATATGCTGTTGTTAGTTATGTGCACCGTTATGACCTGTATCTGTTCACCTACGATATCTGACACTATTATTTGTTAATTATTTATGCGACGATAATACAGTTTGGTTGATAATTGTTTGATTATTTGTTGTTCATATTGGATGTTAACTTAAAATGTATAAAGTGATAAATATTATGCAACTGAATTTGACGTAGGATAATTAAAATTTGAATCGACATATACGTTGAATTTGATTAGTTAATTTTGTATAATATGACCCCTTAAATGTTTAATTATTTGACACGTAGGAATAGTTAATTACCCCTGAACTATTTGAATTTAGGTTGTATTAATTGATGAAGTATGAAATTGAATAATTGCTGTAAAGTGTAGGACTGCATAAGATAATTAGTGTAATAATATTTAATCTACATGAAATGATAGTGTAGATTCTAGAAATAATTATATTAATTCACACAAACAACAATATGAATTAATACAATTATTTCGGGATTATTTGAATTGATTATTGGATTGCGTTTGATTGTTGTTATTACTTGTTTATTTACTTTGACACCATCCCAGTTATCACATTTCAAGTTCCCTTTGTTATGCTTTGATTTTTGAATTGGAATTGGAATTGGAATCGGGTTGAAATGATAAATACCCAAAATGAACTTGACCTAGGATAGAGAATTAAAATTAAACCCGAATGGTCAATGTTTTGATTTAAAATAAAATAAAGATTTTATTTGAATAATAAGGTTTTGAAATAAAATTGGAACGTAAATTTTGATGAAAGGAAAATGTAAATATTGAAATCTGAAACAAATATCAACGTAGTAATTGATGGAAGAACGTTGTTTGAAATTTAATTATTTAATAATTAAATTTTGAATTAGGAATAAATAATTTGGAATTATAAAAAAAAATTAAGTCTGAAATTAGTTAATAATTAAGTTTTGAAATTTTAATAATTAAGTTTTGAAATTAATTAATAATTGAATAAGATTGAATTATTTGATAATTGAAAAATTGAATTCTTTGATAAGAAATTGAACTTTTGAATAAGTGAATTGGAACTTCGTAAATAATTGAAATTGAGATTCTTTGTTAATTAAGCTTTGGAAATTATTTAAGTAAGTGAATAAATGAAATTGAATTTCTTTAACAAGAAATAAAAATGCGTTTATTGAAATAAATGTAAGACTTGTAATTTGAAGAATCTGATTTGACGAATCTAATTTAGCTAAATTTGAAGTTTTGATATAATGAAGATGAACGTAAGTAATTGATTTAATGAATTGGGAATTAAGTAAAGTTGTGTTGAATGATAAATTAACTTAACGAGTATGGAATGAAATCTATAAATGAATTTAAATTGGTTTGAATGTTGAATTTAATCATTTAAATGATTTTCGGAATAAAACTCATATATGAACTTGAATCATTAGTTGAATTGTTTAAATAAAATTGAAATTGAATTGTAAGAACTTGAAATGGTAATTTGGGAGTTCTGAAACGTAAATTTTGGAAATTGATTTTTGAAAAACAAATGAAATGTTGATTTACGAATTGAAATTGAAATTTAATATGATTTGGTTTGAGTATATTAAACGACCAATCGGTGTAATAATTACGAAAGTTATTAAAGAAACCGGAGTTGGTTATGGACATACTCTCCGTCTAAACCGAAAACCACTTTAATAACTATACGCGGAGTGTTGATCCAGAATGAAGTGGTTGGATTGGCGAACGTTGATGATTGAAGAAAGTGAACGATAATGGATAGCCTTGACACTTGTGTCAAATTGGAAATGACTAAAATCAGGAGCCGTGCCGGGCCAAATGGGGTTAGCCACCTCGAGCGGACACACTTCTTCGTAACTACTACTCATTACTTGTGATTGATTGGTGCACCCTCGTACTTTCAGGAGTGTTGTTTCGCGGTGTTGCGACCGCTGCGGCGATGCGTTCTCACCAGTCCGGATCAGGCGAACAGTAGTTTCACTACCTTGGGTATTGCCTCATGTGCCTTGTCATACGTGTATCCCGATATACGCGACCACTACGAATTTGTTTTGTGTTATACCTATGGAGTACTCCCTGATATCCCACCAGTTTACGGTGGAGTTTACAATGCTGTATAGACTATGATGCTTATAAAAATGTGTTAAGGGGGATAATGGTAACGCCTTAACACTATTTTGATACTTTATATTACTGATAGACATTATTTATTTAGCGTACACTACTACATAGTAGATAGTTTAATGGATCCTTAGAGGATGGTGATTCCAACATCCTTTGAGTTACTTGTATTTCGATTGCTATTTCACTTGAGTTGGATTTATTGATATAAGAATATTAATCCTGACTCGAGTGTTTTGTGTTTTGCTTTACGCTCGGGTCAGACTGAGTGTACCAATATTCGAGGCTCACCTTTGGAGTTGGAGCTTTGCTTGAAGAACCAGTCATCTATTCTGCTTTCAGTATTCGATGATTCCAGTGATGTATTTTGATTTGTACTTGATGTATCGTCTTTCTCTTCTGTTGTAAACTCTGATGTATCTTATATATTTATATAGTAGCTTCATGAACTACTATCTCTTTTACTTCCGCTGCATATTATTACTCTATGTCTGTGATTCTGTGATTATTTATTTACTGTATATCTCAGTTTTGCCAAATTTAAATTAACAATTCGGTATTTTGAACTATCCAAGTTCGACATGTGCGGATGTGAATAGTCTAAAATAGCGGGTCGTTACACTACGAAGCTCCTCTACCTTCAAGCTACTACCCCACATCCACCCCCATACCTCTGGCCAAGCCTGCATACACCTGGGCCAAGCCCATTTTGAGGGTTACTAGCAGCTAAAGCCTTCATCCTTCAAAGCTAGGGAGTCATTGGCAAGTTTAGCTTAAGTTCGGGTAGCTTTTGTGGAATTTGGTGAGTAAACTACCCTTTTTTTAACAAAAATGATAACTTTATTTATGTCAGTATATATGGTGATTATATAGTGTAGAACTTAAATGGTAATCTTGTGGTTTGATTAGGATTTGGATTGTTGATTTTAGTTTGGTTATGGAAATCGATTTTGTATTATAAAGTTAGTAAGCAAGTATAAATAGATGTATACTTGCAATCTATGATGAAGATGGTTGGTATTAGTAATATGTTGATTGTAAAACATGATCTACGGCACGAGGTTGGTAAACAAAGTTAACTATTTTATGTAATTGTGATGGTTATGAGATCCGGTTGGAATCGTAGTTTGTTTTCGAAGTTTGAAGTTTTGAAATGGATTAAAGTTTTTAACTTTAGTTTTAGAGTTTTTTTTAAAAAAAACTTTCTAAGATATGTTTCAAATCATGAAAAAGTAAGGGTTTGTGAAGAGGTTTGCTAAGAATATGAGCTAACTACGCCCATAGCTATAGTCGCTATGGATGCGGTTCGGTAAATATTTGAAATTCTATTTCAAATTTGTTTTATTTTAAAATTAGTTTACTAAGTTTTTCAAACTTAATTAGTAATATTAAAAGTAATTAAGTTGTAATATAATTAATTAATTAAATAGTTAATTAAAATGTAATTAACACCTAATTGGTAATTAAGAAGGTGATTAGAGGTTAATCATCACTTAAGTTAAGTTAATGACTGCTAATTACTTTGTACTTTTAATTAGTGAATAATGTGTTTAAGAAGTAACTAATTGATTAACAATTACTTAATTAAGATTAATTTTTAATTATTTATTTATTTTTATTAATGGTTATTTAATTAACATTTAATTAATTAGGATTTTTCTCTTAAAGAATTTGGTCTAACCTTAACCAAGTTGCATTAGGAAATTAATTAGCACTTAATCAAGTTCATTAAGCCTAATCAGAGTTTAATTATGATTTAATCTTGATTTAAATTGGATTAATTAATATCTGGTTAGATTTTAAACTAATTAAATATTCTTTTAACATTTCAAAGGTGATTTTAAACTAAATAGAATGTGTTTTAATAAAATTTCTTTTTCAAAGTAAATCGTTTACATATCAAATGATTTCTGGCCCAAACCCTTAAGTAACCCATATGATTAGGGGAATTGATTGACATCCGTTAGCAGAGCAAAACACCATTTTGCTATAGTTTAAGTGATTTGAGTGTGGACATGTATTAAGCAGAATTAATCTCCGTTCTACTATAAATTGATTGAATTGTTTGGACATCTATTGAGTATGATAAATCACCATCCTGTTATTATGTTATTTGGAGATGTATAGGCCAATTATTTATTGACATGTTATTCCCCGATTGCACATGAACTATATTAACACATATGGTAGCTTATGTAAATAACTGTTATGTGATTTGGTAATCAAGTTAAAATTAAGTGGTAACTTAAATTAGTATTATTGGGACTACTAAGCCTCATTTGGAATTTATAATGTATGGTTTTGAATTTATTTAATTCTTCAATCAATTTGAGGTTAGGGGTTTATAAATGGTTTCTCAAGTTATATAATTCTTATAAAGGTATTTATAAATGATAACTTGTTTATACAAAGGTGTTTTTACCAACGAAAAGGGTTTTCAAGGTGTTTTACGAATGATGTTTGTGAATGATATTTATAAAGGATATTTTATAAAGGAGTATAGAAAGGTTTATATAAAGAGTTTTAAAAGTAAGAAAACTATTTATAAATCATTTCAGAGATTTAAAAAGTGTTCTATAAATTAACTTAAAGTTTTATCAAAGTGGGTTATAACTTTATTTTGAAAGTTATAAGTTAATTGAACTATGAGATTAGCTTTTAAAAAGGGAATTTATGATAAAAGATAAGCGGAATGCTTTATTTGAAAGAAATGTTTGGAATTGGGAAGAAGAAAACTTTGAAATGTTTGTAAATATACTTATATTGGTAAGATAAGGATATGATTTTTTTTCAAGGCATGAAAAGTAAAATGTATTGGTAATATACTTATACAATTGAGATAGGTATATAAATATTTCCAGGTATACAGGAAATGTAAGGAGTTTAGGAATAGTGTTTTGAAAATATCTTTTGGTTAGATTTCATAGAGTGGTTTTATTGATTAAAAAGAGTTAACAAAAGCTTAGTGGATCCCATATGGAAATCAAACCATGATTGGATGTCTGTTTATTTGATGGTTAAATAACCGACTATCAAAGTGGGGCCCAAAACGTAACTTTGGAAATACCTAGGAGAAACATGAGAATTATATGGTACGATTACCATTGAAGGTGATATAATGTACGTATAAACTCGTTTCATTCTTATAAGACGAACCATAAGGAAATCCATCCACAAACGGTTAGGAGATGAACTTCGCTCTTGTCATTTGTTTGTTTATTTCCTAAAGAATAGGGGTTGAGTTTACCGGAAATATCGATGGTTGTTTCGAAGAGATCGGGATTAGATATACTATCTGAAAAACACTTCGATCCAACTCAAGTGTTTTGAAATGAAGACATCTTGAAGCATGGGACCAAAGATGGAGCCATTGAAGTGCAAGGGCCGCTTGCTACTAATTCTGAGGATGATTCCCAAATGGATGTAGTAGAAGCAGTGCCTTCAATTTGTCGTTATCCTGGACAACTTGTACGGATGAAGGTTGGCACTACATTACTGCTGGAGGGCAGTGTTAGCATTCCAAGGTGGTTTGTTATTTAGACAGGTAAAGCATAGCATCAAGCCTCACTACCGGGAGGAATGGAATAAAATAGGGCATGCAACAGAGCTATGTGGTTAGCTACCATTAGGAGTGGTCATCCATTCTAGATGTCCCTTTCAGAGTTGGTTTGCGTGCAAACACCATAACAGTATAAGGCCTCGGTGTCAAGGGGTTGAGGTAGTCCGGTCTTTCATCTTAAAGGGGCAGCCAGCTTTGTGTTAGCATTGGTGCATTTTCTAGAGGTGTATCATCGGAAGTTAGCCCTTAACCTGCCATTGTTGGGAGCCAATCTCCAATACGTAACTTGTGTTTTCGATTGTAGAACCTAGTGTGTTGGAATGTGTGATGCCACCATTTCAGCTATTTTATCTATTTAGTTTCAACCTAGACACTATGATAATATCTGTAACAACCCGGGGTTTTAGAACAATTAATTATCGTTGTTTGACGATTATTATTGTTTGCTAATTTCAATTTGAGTTTTTCATCGATTGAAATTCTTTTAAATATTGGTTATAAGTTAGGTGGGCTTTAAAATTTATATCGGCCCATGTTTTCTTGGTGCCGTGATAAACCCAATACCCGACCCCCCTTTTCATTCATTTTATTCATAACCCTAAAACGCTAAACCTAAACAATCGGAAAAAAATGGCGGCTTCGTTCCTTCTCTTTCGTTCCTCAAAAATTAGGGTTTTGAGCAAAATTCGAAGACGCGACTTCAAGCTTCGTTAGTCGATCGTCTCGAGATACCTTCGGCCACTTGATTGGGTTCGCCGTTGCTTCGATTTAGGGGAGTAATTATATTTACTCACATCTACTTCAATACTAAGTTGTCGGGTTTGAATTCTTCGATTTTCGTTCGATTTTGTTTCGTTGATTGATGATTTCTTTAATTTTTTCAATTTTGTATAACCTGACACTTGATACACGCGGGTTTGAGCTGTTCGATTCTTGACAACCTTGCCTCTGACTCGTTCAGCTTATTCATTGATCATGGTTTTGATCTGGTTCGATTTCTTGTCCTCTTGGTTATATCGACACTGTTTTCGTTGTCTTCGGCTTCGACTTGATTTTACGATGTTGATGTTGTTCGACTTTCGACCTTGTTGATTTTCTTACGGTTGCATGGTCCTGGCATTTATGTCTTGTTCAACACTTGTATTTGACTTCGGTCACTTGACAATTTCGACTTGGTCATTTGTGAATTTGGCACTGTCTTGATTTAACACTACGGTTCCATGACTTCGACCACTTTGGTGAATTTCTGTCTTGACTCGTTCGAAATGTGTATCTTGATTTTGTCTTGATTTTGTCTCTGCGACATATATGTATTGTGTTTCCTGTCTTTGTTGCACAAGATTACATTTGAATTGTATACCTGAATCAGCGACTTCACATGTATAAATTGCTTGTTACATTGAATCATTGAGTTAGTGGTTGTCCTATATTGTCTTACCCCAGTCTTTGTGGTTCATCATGAAAATGTTTAGGGTTCTTTACCTTGCGTGAAAAACATGCAGATGCATCATACAAGTATTAAAATTGCACTAACCATAGCCGTGTATGTATAATTGCTTCTTGTATCACTTGAGTCTGCAATTGTATTATTTCTGGCTTAAAGTATAGATGTCTGGACTTTCATATGTGCATTCATTATCGCTTGCTGTTGTGGTTGTGTTGCTTCACCATACTTCAGTATTTTCATTTAGTATGATTCTTGCATTTCCCAGTTTCGCAGTTGCATCCCATATATGTGTTTCCACCTGAACATCACTCTATTGGTTTCATGTAGTATTTGGGCCTTACATCTTACTGTTCACAAGTAGTTGACTAACTGTCTTGGAGTTTCAGGTCATATATGTGTGTGTTCATGAAGGTTTGCATCGACTTGTTTCGCTTGGTGGTCTTGTGGCAATGCTTACTGTCATGTTACATTGAGTTATCATGTTGCCTATATGTTGTTCATGTACTTGTTCTTTCCAGTCAGTTGCAATTGAATTTGACTATCTTGTTGAGTTCACTTGAGATTGCACTTGGTTTCGTTAATTGATTCATGTACAGTCTACTGTCCACTGTTTTTCAAGTTAGCGTATTGAGTCCTCATTCACTTTATTTCATACTGTATATCTTTACGTGCTAGTGGCTGTGCACATCATATATTGATTGGAAGTTTAGTTCATGCATCTTATACTTATGTCACAGTGATACATTTATATCCACAGTGGTTTCTTGCATTTTGTTCATCAAGTCTGCACTTCCACATTGCTATGATGTATTGAGATGCACCAGTCTTTAGAGATGCTTGACTTGATATTGTACTTGATTGTTGATCAGAGCTGTCATAGCCACTTTTTCAGTTGATTGAATTGAACTTGGGTCGCGGCTTGATTTTTATGTCTTGACCATTTCATTTGAATTTATACCTGAGTTGAATCCGGTATTTTGGGTTTGACCTTGTGCTCGTTGTGAATTTCCATTGAGCTTTTGGGTACATCATCACTGTAGTGGCAAGGCAGTGCACGCAAGTGTGTACTGCAGCCACACGGTATCGCTTTTATTGATATTTATTGCTTTTGCATTATTGATCTTTTTTGTATTTAATTACTGTAGTGGCGAGGCATTACACGCGTGCGTGTACTGCAGCCCTACTCGAATTGTCATTTTAATTGATATTTCAATATTTTGAATTGTATTTTGATTTGGTTTAATTTGGTGATTTTTTTGTTGTCTAATTATCAATATGATAATTAGATTATGAGTTTCTAATTATTTATTTAATAATTAGATTTTTGTGTTAACTGCCGTTTAGGCAATTCTTTTGTTTTCTAAATTATCTTCATTAATAATCTTTTTAATTTATCTTCGTTGATAATTTGGATTTACTGATTTGTTGTTTAACACTGTTACGTGTTATATTTATCGTTATCCGATTTCTTTATTTAAGGATCGAATAGACGAGATTTATTGTGACCGTCGTCTATTGGTTACTTAATTATTATTGCTTCTATGCGTTAATAACTGAGTTTGAATTAGACTGACCCTTGTATTATTTTCTTTTGAATTTAACACTCGGGTCAACTGAGTTATTACAGGTTGTAGATATCTTGCTTTGGGTTGCTGCTTGAGCTATGAAGTCTTTTCTTATCTTTTGGCATAGTTGCTGTCATTTTTAACAGTCAGTATATTTATATAGGTTGTTATGTATTCATGTATATTAATCGCGATAATGTACTTGTGTATATAACTTCCTGAGTCGACAGTTGTAGTTGTATCATATGTACTGTATCACATGTATTGTAACTGACATCAGTTATTATATATATGAGACTTTTTGTTTTATCTGTGTTCCGCATTTATATTATCTGTGTTATTATTATATTTACTGTCCTAAACTATTATGAACCATCATAGTTCGTTTTATACTGGAGTTGGGTATGTCGATGGGAGTAAATAATTAAGAGATGAAAAATAAAAATATATACCACTCCTATCGAAATAACCAATACTAGTGTAAGGCCTAACTACGAATGGCCTCCCCTATCCAGCCTTATTCTTCAGGATAACAGATAGTATTTCTTTTATTACTCTTTGTTATTGTGAGCATAGAGGTGGGGCGTCACAGTTGGTATCAGAGCTTGGGGTTTATGGACATAATATAAAACATAACTTAGATGGAACATGTGTTACAACTAATTGTTGATGTTTTATTGTGCTTTGGGTCAAAACTAAAGTTTTGAAATTATGATGAAATTTTTAAATATCTTTATTTAAAAATAAAAGTGAAAACTGTGTTCTGAGGATTAAGTTATTTGTGTTGGTTTATCAGAGTGTGCAGCGGAAACAGTGAGACTGTTTTCGCTGAGTACAGCTGATAACCTTTTTTTGATTTAAAAAAATCAAAATATGAAATTGAAATAGATTTAATTTGTTGTTCACATAGCTGTGTTTAATTTGTTTTCTTTGAAAATTTCGAATCCGATTTGAGGATTCGAAACGGTTGCAGTAATGTCATTTTGTTGAGATTTTTGCTATTTTTAATTATCTTCCTTGAAGATATATTTGAATGATTTCTTTGTTTATTTTTTTGGTATACGTGCAAATTTATTGCGAGGAACCAGTTCTTCGACTTACGAAAACCGACGTCAATATGTCCACTGTATCAACTGCCGAGCAATCGAAGGCCGGAAAACCGAACCCTTAGGGTTTAAGAAAAAGAAAGAGGTAGAAGAAGAGAGAAAAGGGTAGAGCAGAACAAAAAGAAACAATAGAACAATATCAGAATCTCACAATCGCAATGGAACAACATATAATAAATAAATGAATAATCTTTAAACAAAGAACTATATCAGTTATCACATCACATTACATTACATTTCATCCTCAGAGTGTACAACAACAAACAATATCAAACAGCGGAAAAGAAATACAATATACTACTAATATACTACGCCATGCCATCCAGCTTGCCTCCAGCGACTCCTGAATTCCAGAATATCCTGATAAACCCGACTCTAGACTGCCCGTATGGAAATTGGTGGGCCCCTAGAGTTTAGGAAGGAAAACAATAAACTCCAAGTCAGTCACATGACTGGTGTGAGAACTAAAACAGTTTATTTTTTAAAACAAAGTGCAGGATAATTCTAAAATAGATTCGCAATGCTTTTTAGAAAATGAGACTACCATAAGGCCTCATGCACACACACACAATGCAAACGCAGAACCGGAGGAGATTTCTCCTTATGATAGTCAAAGATGCTTGATACGCATTAAAAAGAAACATTTTATATTATTACTAGTGCATAGTGCAGGAAAAAATCATTTCGAAAGTAAAGATATAAATCTTAGCCAACATACGACCATTATCGTATGCCTACTATAGCTACCTTCCAAACAGTGGGGCGCCATCATAAGTGAATGATAGGTTCTACAACTAAAACCGTACAAGATCGTATTGTTTCTTTGGATTCTAACAAATGGTCAAGCCAAGGAACTTCCCATTGCCACATCGGTACGCCTCTGGAAAGACGACCCGAGAACCTAACCGGATCTCTGCCAACACAAGGCTGGGTTACCTTTCAAACTAGGTAACTACTGACACGAATATGTCATTCCCCGATCGCAACCTATCTATATCCGAGGATCCTCGATTTCCAATAACCACAAAGCAATAAATTTGCAACAACAACATAGGTTAAGTATCTGGGCTCCATACCATGATACCACCTCTATCCAGAAGGAATGACATACACTAAAGGGGCGCTACCCCTAATAACCTTGCTGCATCCTTCCTGTTTTGACCATTTCCGGGGTGTGAGGTCCGACGAAGTCTCGTCCACTAAGCCAGGCTTTGTACAAAAGTTGTGCTTTGATCATCAAATGCTCAACAGCACTTCGTATTCCACATTACAAATTTGGGAATGTATCATTAGTAACCATCAACTACATAACCTCTAAGGGTGTTAAGCTAAGAGACTAAATTCTCTGCCACCAATGATAACATATTTGATAGAAACCAGCTTTACATCTCAAATTGTAACGTCATACACACATCCATACAAGTCCGTTCCGAGATCAAACGGAACAGAAGGCACTTCCAAAGAAGTCCTTGCAATTCGGATATTCACTCATCACAACCGGACTTCCCATCACAAAGGGTAATAAATTTCTATATCGGAGATCAGCCGATGCAGAAACATTCGACGGTAATCCTTCCATTTTCACAAATATCCGGTCTTCAACACCGGTCATCAAATGCAATCCATAACGACGTATCACATATTCGGAATGGGTTATACGACCCCAAGGTCCTTTCCCGGCTAAACCGAATAGTGAGCGCTTATTCAAAAATAAGTGTAGCATTCAAATTCAAGCAATCACAACAAATACCTATTTAAAGGTAAATATTGATAGTCGGATTATTTAACTATCAATAGGTATGCTCAACATCACCAGATTCCAAATAATTTCCCAAATTATTTACTTTCTAAAATATCTTTACTAGATATATAATTTTCACACTTCAACCATTTGAAAACAAATTTTCAAATCACTTTTCACCTTTACCACTATTGAAAAACAAATTTCAATCATTTTCCTTATGCAGAAATACTTTCATTTCAAAATTGTTCATTTAAACTAATTAAATAAATCCTTAACGATTTACTTTATATTTACGTTCCAAATCCGTAAATTTATTTCCCAATTCAAAAATAAATCAATGTTTATTTTTTAAACAAATTTCCCTTTCTTTTATAAATTCCATAGTGAATTTACAATTCCAAAATATCTATGAATATATGATTTCCAAATCGATTTCTAATATTCATTTTTAATTTATCTTTAAAAGATAAAATCTCAAAATATTCACTTCATATTGGAAAAACATTTCCATACTTATTTAGTAATTAGTAATTCACAAATCCATTTATTTTCAACACTTGGAAAATATTCAATATATTTAAATCGAAATTAAGTATATATTTCATTCTTCAGAGAAAACGTACGCCTAAACTCATTTATTTGAGTCAAAACGAATGTTGTGTAAAACATCGTTACGACGACCCAAAATCACTAGTATAGGGATTCGAAATTAAGATAGATATATAAATCTCAATACTATACAAAAACATTTCCTTTCGAAAAATCATTTACTATGACAACAGTGTTATAGTCCCCCATTTCCTTCTATTTCTCGAAAACGTCTATTTCAACAATGAATATTGAAATCTATGGTTTCGATTCATAATACATTTTAAAACATCTTTAAATCCTTTTAAATTCTATTTAAAACATCACTTCCCCAAAACATTTCTTTAATATACTATTCACTGTCCAAAATCGTGAATATACTACGTTAATCAAATTTAACGTTTCTACACCTCTTATTCAAAGGATTATCCACTGTCCAAAATCGTGGATATACTTCCCAACCAACCTCTTTATTTTTACCCATATTATATAAATGATAATTCGCTATCCAAAATAGTGAATATATCACCTTTAATAAACTTCTACGTTTAATTTATCAAATTCAATTGATTTCGGATTTGTAAACAATGTTTATAAATTCCATTTCTATTTATAAAAACTTCGATTTATACAAATCCCTTTTTATAAACCAATTAAATTTATAACTCAACTTTATACCTAAAATCCGATTTATAAGTTAATTATTTATAAATCTTTTATTTTACAAAATCTATTCATTTCATAACTTCACAATTTATAAATCTATAAATTTTATTCACTTGTGAAATCCATTAACTTCATTTTAACACTTAATAAAACTCGTTTCACAATTCCTATATCTTTAATTTATAAATATTAATCTTAGAAATCTTTTATATAAACCGTTTATAATAATTCAAAAATCTCAATTCAAATAAACCAATCCTTTTAATAATTTAAAAAACGTTATTTAAAACTTATATAACTCCAAAATAATACTTAAGTGCTATTTTCCAAAAATATAACTTTTATAACAATAAACATATAATGTTTATTTATTTTAACAATTCAAAATTTAATAAAATGTATACTTTCAAAAATCACTTTAAAATTCTTTTTAAAATAAAAAATCATTATTTAAAACTTCAAAAATGGATCCGATGATGCAGCAGCACCAAATAGTAAATCACGACATCCAAATATCATATGTCGATATGATAATCAACAAACATCACAATATCTGTAATCAAATAAATACTGGTGGGGAATCCAGTTGGAACCCTCCAACCTGTTTCCCTGCATCCAAAGATGTTAGCACAATACCAATTCCGTTCCAATACGGAATATCGCGGTATATAGGATTTATCAAATACTATCAGCTATTATGCGGCGCAATAGGGTCTCATCCGCTATATAATGCGGGAAATCAACTACAAGTACATAAATAATACCAATTCCAATCAAGATGGAATTATCGCGGTATATGTTTTTAATAAATAACCTCCGCTTACTAACGGCGTATAATGTCTATTTCAATCAATAACAAATAGTAATTTATCATTCAGGCATACAATCAACAATTTTAAATCTAACTATTCAAAATTTACATCGAAACTATTCGATTGAGTGAGAAGTTCTCGCCTCGTTTCCAATTCAGTTTCAGCGTTTTATTTCGAATAAAATTAAACACGCGTTTAATTTTACCCGAAAATTTTCACTAGCTCCAAACGACTCCAATCCGGTTCCTTTGCGTAGTGCTCGACAAATGGAATCCAACGCAATTCATTTCGTAAAAATCCGACCTCGTATGACAAAGTTATGAATTTTTAAAGTTTGCACGATATAATATATATATAAATTACAACTATTATTTTAAATTTTAATCTAAATCAATATCTGGCCGTCCATATCAAAACCCTAGAATCTCGGCCGCTAATCTTTGCTTCTCCTTCATCTTCCCAGGTCATGAAAAACACGGTCATTTAGACCCAAAGCCGCCGACCTTTGATAAATTTTTGCAACCACCACCTCCACCTAGAGATTGATCAGCACCCATCACGATGGAGCCTACGCTCGTGCGCACCCATAGCTCGAAAACGAGCAAGCTCGGTCGAGCCTAGCTCACGAAAACCGAGGCCGACTTCCACTCGTTCGAACCCTTTTTGTCGCTGATTCGCCTCACCAAATTTGATCATCACCGTTGGATGGATAGCCGTCGACGAGTTCTAGAAGTTTCTTGAATTGATGTTTGGATTTGAAGAAATTGAGGGTGGAAGAAGAATGCATTTCGGCCATTGAGTGATAATGGCGGCCGAAGCTCTTGAAACCCTAGGGTTTGCTTTTTCTTGCAAAAGTGAAAATAAAGGGGGTTTTTATAGAAAAATTCCAAATTACTATTCACTCGAAATTTTCTGAACTCCAATCGAAGCGTGCCGGTTGGCGTTTCTAAGGTTTACCCCGCGTTCCGAACACAATGGAATGTGTTTCAGAGGCTAATTTGATCATCTGTGCAAGTTACGGAAATAAACGATCAAATTTAAATTAAATCGATTTAAACTAGTTTCTATGCGTTTTCGCTTGCCCCGGACAAACGGTAAATCCGATTGACATGAAATTTGAAACCATACAATAACGTCACATTACAGATCCGATGAAAGTGGTTTCGTCGAAATCCGAGACTATGATATAATAAAATTTTACAAATCATTTTCAATCATATTAAACCCAATTTTCAGTTATTTCTGTAATTTCAATATTAAATTATCGATTTAATTATCCAATTAAATCCAATTATTCGGAATAAAATTTATTCGACTTATAAATTTCACTTATTAATATTTAAAATCAATTAAATATACAAATTTTAATTGACAGAAATTCTGGGTCGTTACAAACTTCCCCCTTAAAAGAATTTCGTCTTCGAAATTACCAAGTAAGAAAAAGTTACAGAATCCATTAACTTTCCAAAACAATTCGTTCGAATTGAATTTTTCAAATCTCTTAAGTTTTTAACTTTCTCAAAATTCATAGTTAAACTTCTTACAAAATCTTTACTAAGTTTCCAAATCCAAACTTAGTTTTCAAAAATTTCCCAATTTTCTCAAAAATATTCTAACGCCTTAAATTTTCGGAAAAATTCGCCAGAGTCTCCTTTGCGCGGCTCGATCCAAAAAAAAGTGACAGTATATATATATCACAAATATACATCTTATCAAGTGATGAGGCATCCCGCAGGGAAAAAAGTGTGAAAGTACGATATTTAATCCGAGATATGTACCTTATTTATTATTAGCGAGCGTATACGGCTAATATAGCACGAAAGCGAGCTCCAAATGCGAAGCAAGCGCAATCCGCACCTACTAAACACTCAACAAACTATGAGAAACATGTATATATGAAAATAATATCGATATGCAATATATAGCAACATAACAACTACATGTGCCAACATAGCAAATGCAACAAAAGCAACAAATGCAACCACCAAACAACTATCATCCAACTAACATCCATAACCAAATAAATATTCATTCATATTCTCATTAATATTTAATGAATTGGTTTTTTTCATTTAAATCACATTTGATTTGTTGACATTGGATTTTATAAATATCCATTCATTCATTCATTCATTTTTCTATAGTTCATATTCACTAATTTACATTCACATTAGTTTACTTCCAAATTGAATCAAATTCAGTTCATATTCATTTACTTCCAATTTGGATTCAATTACATAGCTTTCAAATTTTTCTAATTCAATTTTATTAACACTTAATGAATTTATATACAATCAACTAACATCCATATGACAACCAATGTACATTCGACATAACCAAATTATTCAATTTTCTTTCAATTTGGTCCAACATTTTTACTTCCAATCGGTTTAACATTAAATTGTCTTCCATTTAATTTATTCAACTTCCAATAACATTAGCTTTTAATGAATTCACACTTACGTCCATTATTTCCTATCAATTTAATTTACATTCAATTGATTAACATTCAATCCATTAATTTATTCAATTGCTAATTCCTTTAACAATATAAAGTTGAATTTCATTTATATAACTCAAGTTCATATTCATCACTTCTCTTGATTAATTTACTTCGATACCCAAAATCAACTTTATTCAACTTCACTTAAGTTATATTCTCTTTCAAACATCATTTGTTTAACTTAACTTAAGTTTCCACTTATAAATTCAATTCAGATTCCAATTCTAAAGAAAAATTTATTTAACCTTTAGCAAAGTCAAATTTATTATCTCATATCACTATCAAATTCAAATTTTGTTTTGCTTAACCAAATTGTTTAACCATTTTTAACAATTTGTTTCACTTTCATTTTCTCATTTCATAAGTTATACAACTTGTATTCAACAATTACCACTTGGATTTTTTTATTGATTCGCTTATACTTCCTTTAATTTAACTCCATCCTTTAAGTTAAATTTATTCTATCAAAATTCAAATTGTATAAGTTATCAACTCATTTATCATTCCCATAATACTTTAAACAGGATTCCAGAGTCTTTTCAACCTTTCAAAACCATTTTTGAAATCAATTCAATTATCCTTTGAATTTCCAAAACCAAACCCAATTTTTTTCCAACAACTTTCATTTAAAACAATTTGGCAGCAATTCCTCTTTTGGAAACCCGAAAATGAACACCGATGATGTTGCAATCATCATCGGAATTATTTTTCAACGACCGAAAAGAGTTTAGAGCTTTAATTTCTCCAAAACAATTTTCCAAAATATCAAATCCTTTCAAAACACTTCTTTGAAATTTTGTTTTTAGATTATAAATCACATTTATAAATCTTTTACTTATATAATTTCACTTCTTATATATATAAGATTATTTCACAAGTCTAAATCACATTAATTATAATTTCATACTTATAATTCTTCGTTTATACAATTATTCTTTAAAAATTGTTGTTTTTATCCAACAATTAAACAGTCAATTTATATACACTTTAATAATTCTGAAAAATTATTTCCTTTATATACAAAATATAATCGAGGTAAAATTATTTCATTCACCCTATTTTAAAACCATATCGTGCCGAATTGTTCTGAACAAGTGTTTAGAGATCCCTATCGATAGAGTTGTCCAGACCATACCGACCAGTCCATATACCACTCAACAAACCAATCATCACAACATAAAACAATTTTATATTCACTAACAAATACGCGCTCATAACTATTATTACACTCAAACTCATTCTAGAGTACTACTGACTCTATCTCTAATGAGTAACACCCCAACAGAGCCATGGTTGTCGCTTAACCATATGCTCAGATACCAAATGTGAGGAACCGGTTCTTCGACTTACGAAAACTGACATCAATACGTCCACTGTATCAACTGCCCAGCAATCGAAGGCCGGAAAACCGAACCCTTAGGGTTTAAGAAAAAGAAAGAGGTAGAAGAAGAGAGAAAAGGGTAGAGCAGAACAGAAAGAAACAACAGAACAATATCAGAATCTCACAATCGCAGTGGAACAACATATAATAAATAAATGAATAATCTTTAAACAAATAACTATATCAGTTATTACATCACATTACATTACATTTCATCCTCAGAGTGTACAACAACAAACAATATCAAACAGCAGAAAAGAAATACAATATATTAGTAATATACTACGCCATGCCATCCAGCTTGCCTCCAGCGACTCCTGAATTCCAGAATATTCTGATAAACCTGACTCTAGACTGCACGTGTGGAAATTGGTGGGCACCCAGAGTTTAGGAAGGAAAACAATAAACTCCGAGTCAGTCATGTGACTGGTGTAAGAACTAAAACAGTTTATTTTTTAAAACAAAGTACAGGATAATTTTAAAATAGATTCGCAATGCTTTTTATAAAATGAGACTACCATAAGGCCTCCCTCACACACACACACAATGCAAACGCAGAATCGGAGGGGATTTCTCCTTATGAAAGTCAAAGATGCTTGATACGCATTAAAAAGAAACATTTGATATTATTACTAGTGCAAAGTGTAGGAAAAAATATTTTGAAAGTAAAGATATAAATCTTAGCCAACATACGACCATTATCGTATGCCTACTATAGATATCATCCAAACAGTGGGGCGCCACCATAAGTGAATGATAGGTTCTACAACTAAAACCGTACAAGATCGTATTGTTTCTTTGGATTTCCAACAAATGGTCAGGCCAAGGAACTTCCCATTGCCACATGGGTACGCCTCTGGAAAGATGACCCGAGAACCTAATCAGATCTCTGCCAACAGAAGGCCGGGTTACCTTTTAAACTAGGTAACTACTGACACGAATATGTCATTCCCCGATCGTAACCGATCTATATCAGAGGATCCTCGATTTCCAACAACCATAAAGCAATAAATTTGCAGCAACAACATAGGTTAAGCATCTGGGCTCCATACCATGATACCACCTCTATCCAGAAGGAATGACATACACTAAAGGGACGCTACCCCCTAATAACCTTGCTGCATCCTTCCTGTTTTGATCATTTCCGGGGTGTGAGGTCCGACGAAGTCTCGTCCACAAAGCCACGCTTTATACAAAAGCTGTGCTTTGATCATCAAATGTTCAACAGCACTTCGTATGCCACATTACCAATTTGGGAATGTATCACTAGTAACCATCAACTACAAAACCTCTAAGGGTGTTAAGCTAAGAGAATAAATTCTCCGCCACCAATGGTAACATATTTGATAGAAACCAGCTTTACATCTCAAATTATATCATCAGACACACATCCATACAAGTCCGTCCCGGGATCGAACGGAACCGAAGGTACTTCCAAAGAAGTCCTTGCAAGCCGGATATTCACTAATCACGACCGGACTTCCCATCACAAAGGGTAATAAATTTCTATATCGGAGATCAGCCGATATAGAAACATTCGATTGTAATCCTTCCGTTTTCACAAATATCCGGTCTTCAACACCGGTCATCAAATGCAATCCATAACGACGTATCACATATTCGAAATGGGTTATACGACCCCAAGGTCCTTTCCCGGCTAACCAGAATAGTGAGCGCTTATTCAAAAATAAGTGTAGCATTCAACTTCAAGCAATCACAACAAATACCTATTTAAAGGTAAATATTGATAGTCAGATAATTTAGCTATTAATAGGTATGCTCAACATCACCAGATTCCAAATATTTTCCCAAGTTATTTACTTTCCAAAATATCATTACTAGATATATAATTTCCACACTTCAACCATTTGAAAAAAAAATTCAAATCACTTTTCACCTTTACCACTTTTGAAAAACAAATTTCAATCATTTTCCTTACGCGGAAATACTTTCATTTCAAAATGGTTCATTCAAACCAATTAAATAAATCCTTAACGATTTACTTTATATTTATGTTCCAAATCCGTAAATTTATTCCCCACTTCAAAAATAAATCAATGTTTATTTTTTAAACAAACTTCCCTTTCTTTTATAAATTCCATTGTGAATTTACAATTCCAAAATATCTATGAATATACGATTTCCAAATCGATTTCTAATATTCATTTTTAATTTATCTTTAAAAGATAAAATCTCAAAATATTCACTTCGTATTGGAAAAACATTTCCATACTTATTTAATAATAAGTAATTCACAAATCCATTTATTTTCAACACTTGAAAAATATTCAATATACTTAAATCGAAATTAAGTATATATTTCATTCTTTAGAGAAAACGTGCGCTTAAACACATTTATTTGAGTCAAAACGAATGTTGCGTAAAACATCGTTACGACGACCCAAAATCACTAGTATTGGGATTTGAAATTAAGATAGATATATAAATCTCAATACTATACAAAAACATTTCCTTTCAAAAAATCATTTACTATAACAATAGTGTTATAGTCCACCATTTCCTTCTATTTCTCGAAAATGTCTATTTCAACAATGAATATTGAAATCTATGGTTTCGATTCATAATACATTTTAAAACATCTTTAAATCCTTTTAAATTCTATTTAAAACATCACTTCCCCAAAACATTTCTTTAACATAGTATTCACTGTCCAAAATCGTGAATATACTACGTTAACCAAATATAACGTTTCTACACCTCTTATTCAAAGGATTATCCACTATCCAAAATCGTGGATATACGTCCCAACCAACCTCTTTTTACCCATATTATATAAATGATAATTCACTATCCAAAATCATGAATATATCACCTTTAATAAACTTCTACGTTTAATTTATCAAATTCAATTGATTTCGGATTTATAAACAACGTTTATAAAATTTCCATTTCTATTTATAAAAACTTTGATTTATAAAAATCCCTTTTTATAAACCAATTCAATTTATAACTCAACTTTATACCCAAAATCCGATTTATAAGTTAATTATTTATAAATCTTTTATTTTACAAAATCTATTCATTTCCATAACTTCACAATTTATAAATCTATAAATTTTATTCACTTGTGAAATCCATTTATACTTCATTTTAACACTTAATAAAACTCGTTTCACAATTCCTATATCTTTAATTTATAAATATTAATCTTAGGAATCTTTTATATAAACCGTTTATAATGATTCAAAAATCTCAATTCAAATAAGCCAATCCTTTTAATAATTTACAAAACGTTATTTAAAACTTATATAACTCCAAACTTATACTTAAGTGCTATTTTCCAAAAATATAACTTTTATAACAATAAACTTATAACGTTTATTTATTTTAACAATTCAAAATTTAATAAAATGTATACTTTAAAAATCACATTAAAATTCTTTTTAAAATCAAAATCATTATTTTAAAACTTCAAAAATGGATCCGATGATGCAGCAGCACCAAATAGTCAATCACAACATCCAAATATCATATGTCGATATGATAATCAACAAACATCACAATATCTGTAATCAAATAAATACTGGTGAGGAATCCAGTTGGATCCCTCCAACCTGTTTCCCTGCATCCAAAGATGTTAGCACAATACCAATTTCGTTCCAATACGGAATATCGCGGTATATAAGATTTATAAAATATTATCCGCTATTATGCGGCGCAATAGGGTCTCATCCGCTATATAATGCGGGAAATCAACTCCAAGTACATAAATGATACCAATTCCAATCAAGATGGAATTATCGCGGTATATGTTTTAATAAATAACCTCCGCTTACTAACGGAGTATAATGTCTATTTTAATCAATAACAGATAATAATTTATCATTCAGGCATAGAATCAACAATTTTAAATCTAACTATTTGAAATTTACATCACAACTATTCGATTGAGCGAGAATTTCTCACCTCGTTTCCAATTCAGATTCAGCGTTTTATTTCGAATAAAATTAAACACACGTTTAATTTTACCCGAAATTTTCACTAGCTCCAAATGACTCCAATCCGATTCCTTTACGTAGTGCTCGACAAAACGAATCCAACACAGTTCGTTTCGTAAAAATCCGACCTCGTATGACAAAGTTATGAATTTTTAAAGTTTGCACGATATAATATATATATATATATAAATTACAACTATTATTTTAAATTTTAACCTAAATCAATATCTGGCCGTCCATATCAAAACCCTAGAATCTCGGCCGCTAATCTTTGCTTCTTATTCATCTTCCCAGGTCGTGAAAAACACGGTCATTTAAACCCAGAGCCGCCGACCTTTGATAAATTTTTGCAACCACCACCTCCACCTAGAGATTGATCAGCACCCACCACGATGGAGCCTACGCTCGCGCGCACCCATAGCTCGAAAACGAGCAAGCTCGGTTGAGCCTAGCTCACGAAAACCGAGGCCGACTTCCACTCGTTCGAGCCCTTTTTGTCGCTGATTCGCCTCACCAAATTTGATCATCACCGTATGGATGGATAGCCCTCAACGAGTTGTAGAAGTTTCATGTTGAAAGTTTCTTGAATTGATGTTTGGATTTGAAGAAATTGTGGGTGGAAGAAGAATGCATTTCGGCCATTGAGTGATAGTGGCGGCTGAAGCCCTTGAGACCCTAGGGTTTGCGTTTTCTTGCAAAAGTGAAAATAAAGGGGGTTTTTATAGAAAAATTCCAAATTACTATTTACTCGAAATTTTTCGAACTCCAAACGAAGCGTGCTGGTTGGCGTTTCTAAGGTTTACCCCGCATTCCGAACACAATGGAACGTCTTTCGGAGGCTATTTTGATCATCTGTGCGAGTTACGGAAATAAACGATCAAATTTAAATTAAATCGATTTAAACTAATTTCTATGCGTTTTTGCTTGCCCCGGATAAACGGTAAATCCGATTGACATGAAATTTGAAAGCATAAAATAATGTCACATTATGGATCTGATGAAACTGGTTTCGTCGAAATCCGAGACTGTTTGAAAAATGGCTATTTTAACTCGTCAATTAAATATTAAAATACTCAATTTTCACAAATTAACTTTTAATTCGATTTTAAAAGTTCTATAACATCATTCTAACTCCAATATGATATAATAAAATTTTACAAATCATTTTCAATCACAATAAACCCAATTTTCAATTATTTCTGTAATTTCAATATTAAATTATCGATTTAATTATCTAATTAAATCCAATTATTCGAAATAAAATTTATTCGACTTATAAATTTCACTTATTAATATTTAAAATCAATTAAATATATGAATTTTAATTGACAGAAATTCTGGATCGTTACATTATGTTGCACGTTAGTACATAAATTTTACGTCAAACCGATGGTTGGTTTTAAACGTATTTTATTGCCGTTATTTTTATAACGGTTTTCACACTGGTGCTAAGTTTTTGAAGCATGGTGTTTTGTTAACCTTTTTATTGAATTAAAATTCACTGGTGTTATATTTTGATGCAAATTATTTGATGAGATTTTGACATTTAAAAATACTGTCACTTTACTTCAGTAACCGTCAATTTTAAAGTGGATTTTCAAGCAGTTATACCACAATGCTGATTTTGTTGTCTGTTTTTACGGTATTTTGAAAAGTGCAATTTCCTTGTCGAAGTTGCTACTAATGTTGCTGTTTTAATCACATGTTTTAAAAATTGTTTCAAAATAAAATTGTTTTCAAAAATTTTACAATTTACGCTTTCAAAAGAATGAGGAAGCGATTTAAACTTTTCAGCAAAATCGAGGACTAGGACCTCTTTCTTTTACTGGTTCGCTTAATTCCGGACTTGTTCGTTTGAGAATGTAAATTATTACTTTTATAAAATAAATGAAATTATTTTCAAAAGTTTTGCAGTTTGCGTCTTCAAAAGAATGAGAAAGCGATTTAAACGTTTCAGCAAAATCGAGGACTATGACCCCTTTCTTTTACTGATTCGCTTAATTCCGGACTTGTTCGTTTGAGAATGTAAATTATTACTTTTATAAAATAAATGAAATTGTTTTCAGAAGTTTTGCAGTTTGCGTTTTCAAAAGAATGAGAAAGCGGTTTAAACGTTTCAGCAAAATCGAGGACTATGACCCCTTTCTTTTACTGATTCGCTTAATTCCGGACTTGTCCGTTTGAGAATGTGAAATGTTATTTTGGAATACACTATTTTGCACTTTCAAGGAAATGATGAAGAGAATTAAACGATTTAGTAAAACTCGTGGTTACGAGACATGTGCGTTTGCTCTTTTGGTTAATTCCGGACTCGTTAATTGAAATATTTGTCGTTTTGATGATTTTGATGATTTTCGGTGCTTTCGAGCCACTATGTTGGACCTTCGGGTCATATGTTGGACCTTTGGGTCATATGTTGGACCTTCAGGTCAATACCAGTACTAGACCTTCGGGTCATTTGTTGGACCTCCGGGTCATTTGTTGGGCGCCAAAATTATGTTGATAGTACTTGGTAGGCTTCGGCCATTTGTTGATGCACGTGCGGCGTTGCTTAAAAACTCGTCATCTAATGAGATCGATCCAACCTTTTATGTTGATTTTCTAGTTATCTTAATTGATTCTAGATATTTATTGTCTCTATTTATCTGCAGGTAATTGGATATTTGTTGATATGAGTTCTAATTATCTTTGTTGATAATTAGATATTTGTTTATTCTTATTGTCTTTGTTGTTAATTAGATATTTGTTGATTTTGATTATCGTTTTTGATAATTGAATATTTGTTGATTTGAGATTTGGTTATCGTTTTTGATAATTGAATATTTGTTGATTTGAGATTTGATTATCGTTTGTGATAATTAAATACTTGTTGATTTGAGATTTGATTATCGTTTGTGATAATTAGATATTTGTTGATTCTGATTATCGTTTTTCATAATTAGATATTTGTTGCTTCTGATTATCGTTTTTGATAATTAGATATTTGTTGATTTTGATTATCGCTTTTGATAATTGAATATTTGTTGATTTGAGATTTGATTATCGTTTTTGATAATTGAATACTTGTTGGTTTGAGATTTGATTATCGTTTGTGATAATTAAATACCTGTTGATTTGAGATTTGATTATCGTTTGTGATAGTTAGATATTTGATGATTCTGATTATCGTTTTTGATAATTAGATATTTGTTGATTCTGATTATCGTTTTTGATAATTAGATATTTGTTGATTCTGATTATCGTTTTTGATAATTAGATATTTGTTGATTCTGATTATCTTTTTTGATAATTAGTTATTTGTAGATTTTGATTATAGTTTTTGATAATTGAATATTTGTTGATTTGAGATTTTATTATCGTTTTTTATAATTGAATATTTGTTTATTTAAGATTTGATTATCGTTTGTCATAATTAAATACTTGTTGATTTGAGATTTGATTATCGTTTGTGATAATTAGATATTTGTTGATTTGAGATTTCTGATTATCGTTTTTGATAACTGGATAATTGCTAAATTTTATGATTATTGGATTTTCTAGTCCCTAATTGGTTCTAGATTATATTGATTATATTGAATTGTTGTTTTCTATCTATCTCTATTGATGGTTAGAGTTTGCTTATTATGGAGTTCGTGTTTTTCTGATTTTCTGGTTGATAACTAGATGTTTGTGGTTTTGCGATTTGTGATTTGGTGTTTTCTAATTATCTTTGTTGATAATTAGATTTTGTTGTTCTCTAATTATCGTATCGATAATTAGATATTGCTATTTTGTGATTTCTGTATTTTAATTATCTAATTCATAATTGAATAATTGCATTTATTCAGTTTTGTTGTTTTTTAATTATCTATTGATAATTAGATTTTGTTAAGAAATTGTGAATTTCTTTTATGAAATTTAAAGATTTATTTGGCGTTTGTATTCCCAACTTTTATTTTTCTAGCTTAACCAGTTTATGTTAGAAAAATAATTGTTATTGACGACCTTAATTATGAAAATTGCAGGCACGCAATTTTTACAAGGAGGGGAGTCTATAACAACCCGGGGTTTTAGAACAATCAATTATCGTTGTTTGACGATTATTATTGTTTTCTAATTTCAATTTGAGTTTTTAATCGATTGAAATTCTTTTAAATATTGGTTATAAGTTAGGCGGGCTTTAAAATTTATATCGGCCCATGTTTTCTTGGTGCCGTGATAAACCCAACACCCGACCCCCCTTTTCATTCATTTTATTCATAACCCTAAAACGCTAAACCTAAACAATCGAAAAAAAATGGCGGCTTCGCTCCTTCCCTTTCGCTCCTCAAAAATTAGGGTTTTGAGCAAAATTCGAAGACGCGACTTCAAGCTTCGTTAGTCGATCGTCTCGAGATACCTTTGGCCACTTGATTGAGTTTGCCGTTGCTTCGATTCAGGTGAGTAATTATATTTACTCACATCTACTTCAATCCTAAGTTGTCGGGTATGAATTCTTCGATTTTCGTTCGATTTTGTTTCGTTGATTGATGATTTCTTTAATTTTGTCAATTTTGTATAACCTGACACTTGATACACGCGGGTTTGAGCTGTTCGATTCTTGATAACCTTGTCTCTGACTCGTTCAGCTTATTCTTTAATCATGGTTTTGATTTGGTTCGATTTCTTGCCCTCTTGGTTATCTCGGCACTGTTTTCGTTGTCTTCGGCTTCGACTTGATTTTACGATGTTAATGTTGTTCGACTTTCGACCTTGTTGATTTTCTTACTGTTGCGTGGTTCTGGCATTTATGTCTTGTTCAACACTTGTATTTGACTTCAGTCACTTGACAATTTCGACTTGGTCATTTGTGAATTTGGCACTGTCTTGATTTAACACTACGGTTCCATGACTTCGACCACTTTGGTGAATTTCTGGCTTGACTCGTTCGAAATGTGTATCTTGATTTTGTCTTGATTTTGTCTCTGCGACATATATGTATTGTGTTTTCTGTCTTTGTTGCACAAGATTACATTTGAATTGTATACCTGAATCAGCAACTTCACATGTATAAATCTCTTGTTACATTGAATCATTGAGTTAGTGGTTGTCCAATATTGCCTTACCCCAGTCTTTGTGGTTCATCATGAAAATTTTCAGGGTTCTTTACCCTGCGTGAAAAACATACAGATGCATCATACAAGTATTAAAATTGCACTAACCATAGCTGTGTATGTATAATTGCTTATTATATCACTTGAGTCTGCAATTGTATTGTTTCTGGCTTCAAGTATAGATGTCTGGACTTTCATATGTGCATTCATTATCGCTTGCTGTTGTGGTTGTGTTGCTTCACCATACTTCAGTATTTTCATTTAGTATGATTCTTGCATTTCCCAGTTTCGCAGTTGCATCCCATATATGTGTTTCCGCCTGAACATCACTGTATTGGTTTCATGTAGTATTTGGGCCTTACATCTAACTGTTCACTAGTAGTTGACTAGCTGTCTTGGAGTTTCAGGTCATATATGTGTGTTCATGAAGGTTTGCATCGACTTGTTTCACTTGATGGTCTTGCGGCAATGCTTACTGTCATGTTACATTGAGTTATCATGCTGCCTATATGTTGTTTCATGTACTTGTTCTTTCCAGTCAGTTGCAATTGAATTTGACTATCTTGTTGAGTTCACTTGAGATTGCACTTGGTTTCGTTAATTGATTCATGTACAGTCTGTTGTCCACTGTTTTTCAAGTTAGCGTATTGAGTCCTCATTAACTTTAGTTCATACTGTATATCTTTACGTGCTAGTGGCTGTGCACATCATATATTGATTGGAAGTTTAGTTCATGCATCTTATACTTGTGTCATAGTGATACATTTATATCCACAGTTGTTTCTTGCATTTTGTTCATCAAGTCTGCACTTCCACATTGCTATGATGTATTGAGATGCACCAGTCTTTGGAGATGCTTGACTTGATATTGTAGTTGATTGTTGATCAGAGCTGTCACAGCCTCTGTTTCAGTTGATGGAATTGAACTTGGGTCGCGGCTTAATTTTTATGTCTTGACCATTTCATTTTAATTTATACCTGAGTTGAATCCGGTATTTTGGGTTTGGCCTTGTGCTCGTTGTGAATTTCCATTGAGCTTTTGGGTACATCATCACTGTACTGGCAAGGCAGTGCACGCAAGCGTGTACTGCAGCCATACGGTATCGCTTTTATTGATATTCTATTGCTTTTGAATTATTGATCTTTTGTGTATTTAATTACTGTAGTGGCGAGGCAGTACATGCGTGCGTGTACTGCAGCCCTACTCGAATTGTCATTTTAATTGATATTTCGATATTTTGAATTGTATTTTGATTTGGTTTAATTTGGTGATTTTTGTTGTTGTCTAATTATCTATATGATAATTAGATTACGAGTTTCTAATTATTTATTTAATAATTAGATTTTTGTGTTAATTGCCATTTAGGAAATTCTGTTGTTTTCGAAATTATCTTCATTAATAATCTTTTTAATTTATCGTCGTTGATAATTTGGATTTACTGATTTGTTGTTTAACATTGTTACGTGTTATATTTATCGTTATCCGATTTCTTTATTTAAGGATCGAATAGACGAGATTTATTGTGATTGTCGTCTATGGGTTACTTAATTATTATTGCTTCTGTGTGTTAATAACTGAGTTTGAATTAGACTGACCCGTGTATTATTTTCTTTTAAATTTAATACTCGGGTCAGACCGAGTTATTACAGGTTGTAGATATCTTGCTTTGGGTTGCTGCTTGAGCTATGAAGTCTTTTCTTATCTTTTGGAGTAGTTGCTGTCATTTTTAGTAGTCAGTATATTTATATAGGTTGTTATGTATTCATGTATATTAATCACGATAATGTACTTGTGTATATAACTTCCTGAGTCGACAGTTGCTGTAACGACCCGCCTTTTTGGACAGTTTAAACCGACGATCAAATACACATGTCGATTCCAAACCATTCAAAAGGGCATATGGTTATTGGGGTAAATAAGAAAAGAAGAGGAAAGAGAAATAAAAGAAAGGAAACAACACAGAATCTTGAAGCGGAACGATAAAATATAATAATCAAATAAACAGTTCATGAAGTTGTTTACTATACTTTGATCATTATTTATACAACATTTATCAGAGTTATACATATACAACAGAACAATTAAAATAATGCAGCAGACAGCATGCTGCACAGATAATAATAGAAATAGTGTACCAAATCTTCGTCTTCGTCCTCCAGAATAATCTTCAAAAATCTGAAAACTCAGGACTGACCCGAGCGTAGTGAAAAGACAAAACACTCGAGTCAGGACTAAAATATCCTGATGAAAGTTAAATCAATCGTAAATAAATACGAGTGTAACGGCGTCAGAGATGTTTACGGGGTTTGGCATCTCATATCCAGTGTCATCGTGCATGCAATAACTTAAGAGATGTTACGGGATTTTCCATCTCTCAAGGATCTGTTAAACTATCTACTATGTAGTAATGTACGCTAAGTAGATAATGCCTATCAGTAATATAAAGTATCAAAATAGCGTTAAGGCGTTACCATAATCCCCCTTAACACATTTTTATAATGCCATAGTCTATACATGCACCGTAAGCCCCACCGTAAACTGGTGGTTATCAGAGGGTACCCCATAGGTATAACACAAAACAAAACGTAGTGGTCGCGAATAGGATAATCAGTATGACAAGGTACATAAGGCGATACCAACTAGGATACTAGTAGTTGCGTGATCCGGACTGATGTTGAGCATAGCCAGCAGCAACCCCAACACCGCGAAACAACACTCCCAAATCAAGGGGTGCACCCAAATCGAATCACAAATGTAATAGATATGGTATCGAAGAAGTGTGTCCGCTAGAGGTGGCGAACCTCAATGGCCCGGCGCGGCTCCTGTTTTAGTCATGTCAGGGTTCATCCAATATCGTTCTCTTCCTTCAATCAACACGTTCACCAAACCATCCACTTCATTCTGGATCAACAATCCGCGTATAATAGTTATTAAAGTGGTTTTCGGTATCGACAGAGAGTATGTCCATATCCGATCCCGGTCTCTTTAATAACTACGTATTATTACATCGTTGGCTCTTTTACATTTCAAATCGATTCATAATTGATATCAAAATATCACATTCTCTTCAAAAAAAATCAAATCCATTTCAGATATCATCGTATCTATTCAAATGTAAGATTTCGTTTCAAAAATCAATTTTCGCATCAATATCTCATTTCGATTTCAAAATCATTTCGAATTTCAATTTAGGTTGCAACTTCATTTAATCCATTTCGTATTCAAATTCAAGATTTAAACATAAAAATTTGACCTTATTAACCAGTTTGGAGTTTTAGAAAATAGTTTTAAGTAGTTTAAAAGTGGTTTTAAATAATTAAAATAGTTAAAATACTTAAAATCTTAAAATGGATTTGAAATAGATAAATTAGTTTAAAATAATTTAAATTGGGTTAAGTAGATTTAAAATAGATTAAAATAGTTTAAGTATTTAAAGATGGTTTATATAACAGAGTAATTTGGAAAGCAAAATAAAATAGCTTCAAAACCAAACCATTTCAATTATAACTTCCCAATTCAAAACAAATTTCAATTTCCGTTTTACCGATTCAATTTCGATTTCAATTCAAATGAATGTCAACTTTGACTTCAAATTAATTCAATTTTACATTCACCTTCAATTTATTCAATTTCAATTTACATCGATTTTTAGCTTGATTTTTCAAAATGTCAATTTATAATACTTAACAAAATTATCTTTCAATATTCAAATTTAAAACCCAATTACAAATATGATTCAATTTCAAGCTCAATTTCAAACTATCTTTTTATATCGCTTTTACTTAGTAATACTCAAAGCTCGAAATAATGTTCAATCTTTAAAATAAATAAATTTTCGAAATTCAATCATATCCAAATTTTAAATTTTAAAGTCTCAACTTAAATTATTTACCAATTTCTTTTAACCAAAATTTATTTCAACATTCCAAGCTCAATTTTTCGATAAATTCGATTTCTATAAATTTATTTCTATTTATAACTTTTATATACAAAACATTTAAATAAATTTCAAATCGACGATTTTTAAAAATTATTAATTTAGCCAATTCGGTGTCCGTATATAATTTTCTATCCTATGGCCAAGTGATTATTTATTTCAATTAAATGTCAGGGATGAATATATATCACTTAAATCAAATCACAGTTTCATATGTAAGCATAACAGGATATATATAAGCAAATAAATATCCAAACATTTAAATATCAACCAATAGCATCCATCGAAATACATCATCCAATAGACAATAAAATTCATGGCAATTTCATAGTTATCCATGTCAGGTAATTTAATCGCAATTCAATTTCAATTTCAATTTTAACTGTCAATTTAATTTTCAACGGTTAATTCAAATGACAATCTATATGACAATTAAATTTTTATCAAACAACGGCAAATAAAATTCATATCACTTCATAATATCAATTTAACTAGCATAAAGATATTTAGTACGTTGTGAGCGTTATAAAACACTCGCCTTGATTTTTACAATTTTAAATCAAATCGAACGACGTTCGATTTAACCCAAAATTTTCTCTAGCTCCAAATGGTTCCAATCCAGCTTCATAGCGTAGGGCTCGACAAAACGATTCCAAAGCAAAAAGTTTCGTCCTAATCCGACCTCGCAGCAAAGAGATATAGCTTTTTAAAGATATACGAATTTTAATATAATCAAATTCACAATTTCTTTTCAAATTTTAAACTCAACTAATCAGGGCCGCTCATTCAAGCTTGCAAATCATAGCCGTACCTTGTGCCTTCTCCCCCCCAGTGAAACACGTTCGAATGTAACCCATTAGCCGCCCAAATCCAAGAATCTCGCACCAAATACAAGCGTCTCCAAGTCGATCAGCAAACACCACGCGATGCGCCTCCATGAGCTCTTCCTCCGGTCGTAACCTCGCCCAGCTCGGTTACGCATGAGCTTCGAAATTCGTCCATGAATGACTAACGAACGCGGCCCTTAATCTCCCTCCACGTCGCTCCATATTCGATCAACTCCATATGGATCGAAAGCTCTTCTTATGCTCTACAAGATTGTAGTTAACGATTTTCTCTAATTGTTAGTGAATTTGAAGAGATTGAGGAAGAAACGAGATCAAATTCTAGCCTTTGAAATAATGGTGGCGGCCGGCCATTAGGAACTAGGGTTTCTTTCTTTTTTATTTGGTGAATAAACGGGCTATTTATAGAAAATATTCAGAACACTATTCATTTCGGGGTTTTCGAACTTCGATTTACGCGCGGTAACTGGCGTTTCTGGGGTTTATCCCGCGTTCCGGACACGATGGAACAGGTTTCGGAAGCCAATTCGATCATCCGTGCGAGTTACGGCAATAAACGATCGATTTAAATTAAATCGATTTAAGCTAATTTCTTTGCGTTTTAGCTTGCCCCGGACAAACGGTAAATCCGATTGGCACAAAATTTGAAATCTTTTAATAATATTACATTACGGATCTGATGAAACTAGTTTCGTCGAAATCCGAGACTATTTGAAAAATGACTATTTTAACTCGCCAAATTAATATTTAAAACAATTTCGACGTGTTTCGAGCTGCCACGGTCAAACGAAAACTCCGATTGCTACGAAAATTAAAATCTGATAATAACTAACTATTACGGATCCAATGGAACTAGTTTCGTCCAATTCTGAGACTGTTCAAAATTTGGCTATTTTCCAATCAATAATTAAATATTAAAATATTCAATTTTTCACAAATTTACTTTTAATTTGATTTTAAAAGTTCTACAACATCACTCTAACTTTAATATGATAAATTAAAATTTTACAGATCATTGCTTAATCATATTAAACCAGTTATTCAATTATCCAATAATTCCAATTTTAAAATCTTATTAACTCTATTATAATCCCAGTATAACTTACATTCACTTTGGAAACCAAATTGAATCATATTAAATCAAATTTCAACTACTCACTCTATTTTCATATTTTAAATTTCAATATCAAATTAATCATATCAAATTCAGAATTTAATTATTCAACATTTTAAACAAATTTGATTATTCTTAAATCACTATCTTTTGAAATATTCCAAACGAACTTATAAAATTTAACCTTTAAAACCAATTCACATCTTAGAACCCTATTTTCATTTTACAGTGATTCAATTATTCAATAAGTTTTAAATATTTAATTTAAACAATTTAACTGTTCAATATTTGACGGATTTCAATATTGGATTTTTAAATAAAATTTCATTGTCAGTCGATTTACTATATTACATCAAATGAATTTCCATATTATTATTTAACTACAGTTAGAGATAATGCACTCAACTAATATATAAACTTTCATTTCAATTGCAATTGATTCACAAATTCAATTCGACTAACTAAATGAATAGGTAACTTAAATAATTATCACCGTTAACTTTTAATTTCCTATAAGTTTATTATTTTCAAACAAGTGTCACAATTACCTATACAATACAAATTCATTCAATTACCTGTGACTACATATTATTTCAATTAGTTTGGGATTCCATTCAATTCATAAATAATTAACTTAGATAAATTTTGTTGCATTTCATTCTAGTTATTATTATTCCAAACGACTTACAATTTTTTTTCTAACAGTAAATCGCGAAATCTTATTAAATTAGCTATTTTAATTATCGAAAATTTACGGGTCGTTACAGTTGTAGTTGTATCATATGTACTATATCACATGTATTGTAACTGACATCAGTTATTATATATATGAGACTTTTTGTTTTATCTGTGTTCCGCATTTATATTATCTTTGTTATTATTATATTTACTTTCCTGAACTATTATGAACCATCGTAGTTCGTTTTATACTGGAATTGGGTATGTCGATGGGAGTAAATAATTAAGAGATGAAAAATAAAAATATATACCACTCCTATCGAAATAACCAATACTAGAGTAAGGCTAACTACGGATGGCCGCTCCTATCCAGCCTTATTCTTCGTGATAACAGACAGTATTTCTTTTACTACTCTTTGTTATTGTGAGCATAGAGGTGGGGCGTCACAATATCACTGGATTTTGATATAAAATGTTTTGCTTATCATAGGGTAAAAACCTATCTGATTTTATGCATGGTGTGGTCTTACGAGATATCCTTTGGTTAAAAAGTTTTAAAATGTTGAAATCAGCATGGTTGTTACTTATTATCGAGTTTTACTCATGCTGTTTTCCCAGACTGACCCGGGCATTATTCCATGTAATGCTTGAGTCAGACCAAGCAGGTTTTTCCTGGTTTAGATGCATACTTTGGACTTAGAGAGGAGTTGGATGGTCAAGATGTATACACATATATTTTTCTTATACTATATTATAGAGTCTGTATGTTTGTCAATATAAGGACGGGTTTCTATAACTGTCCAAATTTAGGACATGTCTAGTGTACTCTGATGTTTTATATATGAATAAAGATGTTTCCTTTTTGTAAAGATTATTGTTGTATTATATATTATACGCCGCATTGTGAGATTCTGTATTGTTTAGTTTTCTTCTATCTTCTTCCTTCTTCTTTCACCCTAACTAATCGGTATTTTCGGCACTTGAATGTTCGGCATTTGATACTGTAGATGTATTAGTGTTTATTTTCTAGGGTCGAAAATCTGGTTCGTTACACTACAGTTAGAATTCTCCACTGAGAATATGATTCGGTTATGACTGTCTAGGTGTCTCAGCGGTATCTCCCTATCGTAGAAAAATATCTTGGCCTCATATTTACCAACCGATCCATACCTATATGATTCTAAAATCTGTGAAATCAAAAACATACAGACTTCTTACAAACTTTTGACCTAATAAATCAGGTTCTAACTGGTCACATCTCATCCCCATAGTTGCATACCTCCTATCAAATTCGCAACCCTTAAGGAAGTAACAAGTTATATGGGTTCTAAGCATAACCTATCAACCAAACACTGAGATATAAATGAACGCGATGCACGAGTATCAAATAGTATCCTAAATAGTACACTCTGAATCAAAAGCGTACCTTCCATCACAGTCTTTCCTTTCTTAGCAATAGTTGGCCTAGTAGATGATGGTCCAGCAGCAAAGACTTTACCCTTGTCCTCCCTGATTGATCCTGGACACTGATTCTTATAATACCCAATGGAAGTTAAAGCACTTCACACCCTTCTTCTGTACGGCCTTCTTCCCCTTGCCTGTCAGGCATCCATGAGCATAATGACCCTTCTTATCACACTTGAAACAGACCAAATCAGCCTTTTCCTTTTTGCAGCCTCTCCCTTTTGGGTTCCCTTCTTCTTAAAGAACTTCCTCTTCTTTCCCCGAGAACCCCGGGTTTCAACCGAATTTTCCTTCTATTAAATAGCAATCATTTCTATATGTCGGGTTTCCATCTCCACAACAACATTAAAAGGATCATGGAAATGTGGCAGGGTCACCATAGCAATTATGGGTCTCAATCCCCGAATAAACTTCTCATTCCTCTTAATGACAGTGTCAATGGTAGCACACCCATATCTGGACAACTCTTCAAACTTACTGGCGTACTCAATTATCAAGATCTCTCCATGCATCGGATCGATGAACTTTCTCAACAATGTCGATTTAGCAACTTCAGATAAAATCCTCTACTCGAATCTCCTCCGGAATTCTGCCCATGCCAACTCTTCATTAGGGACTCCGGTAGTAACACTATTCAATCAATGAAGAGCCGCTCCGTGCAACGGCCTAGAGGCTAATCTCCTCTTCTTCTCATCATTCAATCCCAATTTCGAAATATTCTATCATAATGCAACAGCCAATTCTCAATTTCTATGCCATCCTCCATTCCCACAAACGGCTTCCCACCAAGAGTAGTGAAATCTCTACTTAATTTAGCATAGTTGTTTCTAACTAGAGCTGCAGGATTAGCTTATCTAACATTTCCAGCTACTCCAACAGCTGCTACAACTTGCTTTAGATTGATGAAGAACTGATACATCATCCCTTTATCTACTGGCGATTTCCAGCACATTCATTCGCATCTGCATTTTGATTAGCATTTGCCTGTCGACCCGGGTTCCTCCTAGTGGGTCGAACATTTCCATTTGTTGTCATTCTTCCTCCACCGAGATTTCCTCTTTCGTTTCCTGCCTCCATATCTTCCTTTCTTGTAAATCTTCACACGAGCCTTAGTAAGAGACAGAAGAACATTCCAAGTGAAAGGGGAATACGTACTTATATATATATATATATATATATATATATATCAAATACAAGTACATTACTATAGCATTAACCCAATCTTATTTTATGATTCATTTGATTATGTTTTGAAAAATATTTTAAGCTTAATTTTTTTATGTTTTCAAAAACCTATGCTCTGATACCAACTTGTAGCATCCTTCACTTGGAGGTACAAAACTAATGGCAACAGATGCAATAATCATCTATAGTTTGTAATCCTCGGCGAATAAATACAGTTAATGTTAGATACATTGATATAACAGAAACAAATGGACATGGAAAAATTTTAAATTCACTAAACAACTTTTCCATTTCAAATTCATTACATAATCTCAGATTCGAGAACCATATTTAGAGAAAATATAATTATTACAACATATGCCAAGAGCGACATATTAAGATGTTCCCTTGGATGATCAGAGTCTAAACATAGGAAATTAAACAACTTTGCCTTTACAACAAAACACAGCGGAGTCAAATAAAAAAGAACTCCTACTAGCTAGCTTCCTTCTGCATGTCTCTTTAAGCTTATTCGTCTAAGGAGAACCTAAATACATCAACTCTCAAACAACTCAAAACTAATTGAGCACCCAAGAGTTTAAGGGAAAAACATAAACTTCTAGTCAGACATAAATCTTAGTATGAGTAATAGCCTACCATCTTGAACCATTTAGGTATCTAGTGGGACCACGCTGCTTAACGGTACAGGTTTTCCCCTCACTGGTATTTTGTCCAAAAACTTGTAATAACCATATAATGTGCTCCTACATCCACAACGGCTAAGACATAGCAATTTAAAATATTATGATGACATGAAAATAAGAAAATTATTCTAGATTTCCCATCCTCATTCATTGGACTATCTGCCTCGGTTATAGCTTTTAGGATCACTGTTAACCTATTAGTTTTCATGGGTTGACTAGCTACCTGTTTAAAGTTTATCGACTACCTGTTTTGTTTCATAATTTTCATGGAATCACTAAGAACCTATTGGCACCTACCAACAACTTCATTCAATTATTTCAAGGTTTCTTCCTATACCTATTGGTATTCCCAATAACTTCCATTGTAACATAGTTTTTATGAGTTTAATATGAACCGATTGACTTTTATCAATAACTTAATCCGGATATAGTTTTCATGGCCACTACGAACTCGTTGGACCCTACCAATAACTCTCTTTAAACATAGTTTTCCTAGTTCACTATGAACTTGTAACGACCCGGAATTTTCGATCCCGAGAATTCCAGATAGTTAGAGACAAGAAGAAAGAGATAAAAGAAGAACAGAAAAAAAACACACAAACTCACATTCGCAGCGGATAAAATATAATATCAATAGTAGTTATACAAAGAATACTGCATCTATCAATTTACATCGATATATCAGAGTTACAACAATTTTATACAACATTGGATAGATACAATTTAACATGTCTCAGATATACACAATATCACAGTGAAAACTCTCCATACGTTCCTGCCATCCAGCTTGCCTCCTCAGCTCCACAACGTCCTTACCTGAAAATCTGTAATACTCGGTCTGACCCGAGCATTACACCAAAGTAACACGCGGGTCAGGCTGGAAACCAGCGTGAGTAAACCAATCTAACAAGAATACACAAGTATGCAACTTATATAGACCCGGGGTAACTTATATCAATTTACAACTTCACAAGCTGTTATAGACAATACTCATTCCACACATCAATTTCTAAGTGCCGAACTAAGATTAAATGGTCTCATTTACTTAAATCATTCCAAACCAGCTTATTGTTTTCACATCTCAATTTATAAAGAATCGAAGTGGTTTCGGGTTTTCACTAATACCTGACTCCGGTCTCTTCGAATTCAATTTCCATCTTAACCCCCATTGATTAAGTGAAACACAATTCAACCTTAATACAAGATGTCACTTCTAATATAGCAACTCATCAACGACAGATAACCACACAATCACTATACAAGACAATCATATCATATCGCAAACATTTTATACCAGAAATATCAACCAATCATTCATAAGCAAGATTAATTAGTCACCCATTCATAATTAAATCAAATTAATTTGCTTAATCACTTTTAAATCTTGCTCACTTAACAATAATTAATTACAAAGCACTAGTTAATCACCCCTTAATTATTCTTTCTAATTACATTCAGTAATTAGACTTTAATTAATTTACCACATTTATTAATCAGCCTTGATTAATCACGTTCAGTAATTACTTATTCCTAATTACTTACATTAATTAATAATCCAATCAATTAACTAATAAATCCTTTAATTAATTACACTGAGTAATTAATGCTTAAATTAGTTCCACTAAGTAATTATTCCTTAATTACTTTCCATCAAGTAATTACCCATTAATAAATTACATTCTGTAATTATCCATTAATTACTTTACTTAATTAATGACATTCAGTATTTGTTTCTTTAATTACTTCCATTGTCATTACAATTTATTTCATTAAGTGATTCATTCTCAATTAATCACACTAATAAATTAATCCATTAAATTGATTTCTCAAATTAATTAATATTTATTAATTATCATAAAAATAATTAATTATTTCCTTACTTGATTAATTAATCTTTAATCATTAATCAAAACCTAATTAATAATCCTCTGTTACAGATTAATTATCCTTAATTAATTAATCTCAAATCTTACTTAATTAATTAAAAAAAACTCTTAATAATTTAATTAACTATCCACATTATTAATTAATTAAATAATTAATTATTCAAACTAACTTAATAATTTAGTGAATTACAAATCATTAAATTTTTATTTATCTTTAAAATAAAAATTTCTTACTTAATCAAAGTATTTAAAACAATTTTTTTTAAATTTAATTTTAATTCATTTTAAATTTCATTTTTAAACTTAAGATACAAATTTAACTTTAACAAGGTTTTAAACAATTCAAAACCTTCTATCTCATATGTCAAAGAAAACATTTATTTTATAAAATAAGTTAAAAGAATATAAATTTCAAATCAATTTAAACCTATACTTTAAACATTCCGAGTTATTTAAAAACAAGTTCAAATTCAAAAATTTCCTTAATTTTAAATCTGAAATACAGATTGAATCTTTTATTCCAGATTTAAACTTAAATCTTTAAAGCTTCCTTACATTTCATCTTCATTTAAAAATTCAAATTATTTAACCATATTTTTAAAGTAATCAAACAATTTAAATTTAAAACTTATTTCATTTAAAAAAAACTGGAGTTTAAACCCAAATCCAGATTTCAAAACCCAGATTTACACTTATTTTAAATTTCTCTTTTATAAATTTTAAACTTCCAGTTCAAAATCAAAACCACATATGCCCTAACACTTAAAGTTGTTTAAAACCTAATTTAAATTTCAAACTTAAATTATTCAAAACTCAGATTCAAACTAATTTGAATCAGGTTCAAACTCAGGTTTTAACTTAGTTTAAAATTCCAGTTACATTTAAACTTGTTTTAAAAAAAAACTTAAAAGCAAATCAGGTTTTCTGTTTATTAAAACCTGTCACAAAAATATACTCGAGCCATACCCTATGTGACTTCGAGTCAAAACTATTACCGCTTCGAGCTAAATCGCAACTTACTCGAGACAAATTCGAGCAAACAAAACCCCACACCAAAACAAACAACCACCAGAAAGTGATACACTGTGCATATGCACCGGCCATCCCCCTATCTCCGACCAACTCTGATTATCTCTACAAGTCGGCGATCATCAATGCGTCCCATATCCACCACCAGCACCTTGTTTTCCCCCTCGAAATCAAAATCAGGATTGCAGTCCCAAACCTGGAACAAGAGTAACTCCATCCCACCTGTCAACGACGCTCGTTCTCGCGCCTCCGGCCAGCGTTACCTCTTAAACTTCGGCGAAGACCTCGTCAACCCACTAACTTTCAACTCCCAAGCTATTGTTGAACTCGATCAACAGAGGAAGTCTAACCTATGCAAAAACTCAACCCATAAAAACTAGGGTTTAAAAACAAAATCACCAATCCACAACGCCACGGTGAACAAACTCCTACTTCACCATTTTTCTCAGATTCAACGTTCATCAATACAACTCCGGCCCAAGCCTCGACCCCTTGAACCTACCCAGTCACCATAATTTGATCAAAAAGTCATTTCTGGTCATCCCAGAAATACTCCAGAATTCCATACCTAATTTTTTTTGATTTTGTTATTAAAAATCGAGTTTTTCCAAGTTGACTCAAGTTGCAAAATCAAATCTAGAAATCAGAATACTTGGTTTATCATATTTTAAAGATTCTTACCCTTTTTTCTTTGTTTCCTGAGAATTTCCATATTATAAATTCTCAAACAAAATTTTAAATTCTAGATTATGAACCTATAATCATAATTGTTATGAATCATCAAATCCAGCAGTAACTGGTTTGGCAAATTTGTATATTTATATAAATTTTTTTTATATATTTTCTGGACTCTGTAACTTACCAAACAGAGATCAATTTTCATTTTAATATGCTGGATCAACACACATATATATAGAAACTTTAAACTTAAACATGCAAGCAAATTTAAAATAAATATACTTAGTTCAACAACATGCAACAAATTTATCATCAAGCTTCTAGTCATGCAACCAAATTTATTTAAAACAAATTAATGTTTGCTCACCTGCATTCAAGGCAGAGAAGTCTGGTATTCTGTTTTGAACTCGAAAACTTGATTTTTAGTTGAATCTGAAACTTGATGTAAATCTGCTACCTGATTATGTTGAGTTGATTTCCTGCTTGCCTGAAGCTTTAACCCTTGCAAATGTTTTGTGATGCATTTGAATTTCACTTTGCTTTTTGTTTGACCTGTTTTGGTTCAGGTTTTAAATGAATCCTGGTTTATTTATTTTTTCTGATTTTTATCTTAACTTGTTGGGTTTTTTTTTGAATAATAGAAAAAATGAGAGGAGTAGGAGATGGAATATCATATAGTCTTAAATTTTATTTTATTTCATTGGTAATTTCTAAAAATAAAGATATAAGTGACACTTGTTAAATTTTATTGTTAGAATTATTACACTTGTTAACTTCCATGATTTAAATACTTTACATTTGTAATTTGTATGATAAGAATGTCCTTTATATAATATATGCCTTATTATGTTTAATTTGTATCTATATATATGTTTTTTTTCCAATTTATATTCTTATTAAATAAAATTTCTTATATCAACATTTATAAAATTTCAAAGTTAAAACTAAATTATATATATATTAATAATATACATATTTTATTTTCAAATCCAAATTTATTTTTAAGATAAACATCTTTCAAATTTTCAAGTTTAAATCAAATTAAAAATCAATTCAAACAAATATATATCTTAAACAATCCCATATTCAATTTGTAATTAATAATCTATTAAAATTTTATTTATCTATAAATTCAATATTTTTATTAATTAACCCAGTTATATTATTAATTACAATGCCCAGAAATTCGGGTTATCACATTCCTCCCCCTTTTGAATCATTTCATCCTCGAAAAGGAACGAAAGTCGAATTTATTAAATATTTAAAAATCCAGTTAAAATATTCTTTGATCATTTTTCAAACACCTTTAAAATCTATATAATATTACCAAAATAATTTTTATAAAAATACCTTTATAACTCGATGCCTCAACCAGTCTATCCTTGTTCTCCTAGAAATTCGGTCATACGTTGATCAGGCGTATGACTGAAATCTACAAGTGCTTGGCATACTCGTTTTCAACATCCAGTTAAAATACTTTTGAAAATAATTTTTATTGAAAATATAGAAAACAATTTTTGAAAATAGAGGAAATATCTTTGGTGAGAATGCTCTTGAAATCATCACCCCCATCCATGGTCGCAGTTAACCCGATGGTTACGTTGCCATCCTGTTAAAATCCATAGACAACTGTAGGCCTCCGCGCCCCTCGATTACACCACGGAACCCGCTACACATCGCAGCTACAACTGGGGTTACGTAGCTATCACAGCAAAAACCCATATAACTGTAGGCATCAGCGCCCTCGAATTTCGCTACCAAAAGAATGAAACTTCTCCACTCCATTTGACCATAGATCGCAGTCTACCGATGTTGCGTTGCCTTCCCGGCAAAATCAAGTGTAGACCGTTGGCACTCATCCTCCACACGATTTTCGCTATGGTCCCCACAGTAGATCGCAGTGACATCGAGCTACACTGTCGTCACAGCATAACCCAAATGCCCCTGTAGGTATCAGCGCCCTCGACTTTCGCTACCTCACAATCCTCAGGAATTAGTTTGTTCAGACTCCTCACAGGATCAATTTTAGAATCCCCCTGGGGTCCAAGGCAGCACCACTCGGTGGCACTCCTGAGAAGTTCATTTCAAGGGAGCGCCTTTTTCTCCAGAGCCTTCATCAAAACACTTTATACTATACATATATAGTATCTTTAAATCATACACCTAGTATGATCTCATACAAAGCTCCTTTACACAAAATCGATAATTCCAAAATCGATAATTCTCAAATTAGGCTTTCCAAATTTAATATTGACTTTACCCAAAAATCAAAAGCCTTTCCAAATCCATCGGTTCCCAAATTTTTTTTCCAAAATCCTCATATGATCCTTTACATATATATATATAATTTTTAAAACTTTAAATTATTAATCAATTCTATCTTCCAGATTGAAGCCAGTTCTTACACAATTTTAATTTACAAATTCAATTATTCAAATTTTCAGTTTAAAGTAATTCCATGTCCTTAATTTCAAATTTATCCAATTCAAATTTTCCATTTGAATTTTTAAATCATAATTCCAATTAATCCAAATCAAATTCAACTTTAAACCAAACCTTTGAAATTTCAATTGGAATCAATTTCAAATTCCATCTCAAATAAAGAAGGTGGTTTATTAGATCATACCGCCATAAAATATTTCATATATGGATAGACTGCACATTAGCAGTTCAACATTACATCCATTCATCATAATAAAAGCCTTACAAAGTCAAAATTAAGATGTTTACACCATCACCTAGGTTTTAGAGTCCTAGCATTTTCTATCAGAATCCTTCTTATGGACTTCCTTCCAATGGGCAAAGCCCAAACATGCACTTTTCAACAGGATGTCCCCACTTATAGCATTTTCCACAAAAGGTTTCTACTCTCTCATCAATCTGGATGACCTCCATGCTTCCAACTGGATGTTCCACAACCTTAAGCTTCTTCTTTTGTCTCTTGGGACAATTTCTCGCGATATGTCCCAGCCCTTTACAATGATAGCAAATGGTTGACTCGTTGACCGGTTCCATTGGTTTACGCTTCACTTTCCTCACTTCAGGACAATGGTTAAGGAAATGTCCCTTCTTATGGCACTTAAAGCATAATATCTCAGAGCGAAAACGTTGGAATACACCCTTTAATTCCTTCCTTGTTTTACCACACTTGGCTGCGTAATGACCCTTATTGTAACATCTATAGCATGTGACATTATCATAAGGTCCTGGTCCATTTCTTTCCTTAATCCGATTTTCATACTCCTGAATTGCTATTTCCCGCTCCTTACGTGCAGCTGCTCTTCGTTCTCTGCGCCTTGCCTTCCATTCTTCACTCTTAGCCATTTCTCTCAAAGACTGAATTCTAGAGGGACTTCCTAACCTATAAATTAGACTTAATTAGAAAAATTAAACTCCTATATATCAATTTGCTTACCTAGATATACCTTAAGTTTTAAACCACCTTTGGTTTTAAATTCAAGTCCAATCTTCAAACAACCCATAGTTTGCAACATGTCTTTTTTTATTTAAATAATACTTATTTATTCTTTTAGCATTTTGAAACAATTTTTCAAATTTATGGACCTAGATTTCAAATTCCACAATTTAGGTATTTTCAATTTTATAAGTCATACTTTACTTAAATGTTTACATCTTTAGAATATTCCATTTTATTTACCCATTTATACACATCTTATTATTAAACACACAACAATCACGTATGATCATAACCAAGATTATCATATCTAAAACCATGCATTTCAAACTTATCTTTATTTAATTTCAGTTTGGTTGTATTATATTTCCTCTTAATTTAATTCTAATAAATTAACAGCCAATTTCCTTAATATTTATTAGAAAGATATATTGCTTTATATATCAAAATATAATCTTATATAAAACCCTTTAAAATCTTTATATAAGAAAATAAAAAGTACGTTCTCTCATATATATATACACTCAACTCATTCTAGGGTACCACTTACCCTACCTTAATGAGTAATCCTACCAGAGCCAAGGTTCTCGCTTAACCTCGCTCTGATACCAAATGTAACGACCCGGAATTTTCGATCCCGAGAATTCCAGATAGTTAGAGATAAGAAGAAAGAGATAGAAGAAGAACAAAAAGAAACACACAAACTCACATTCGCAGCGGATAAAATATAATATCAATAGTAGTTATACAAAGAATACTGTATCTATCAATTTACATCGATATATCAGAGTTACAACAATTTTATACAACATTGGATAGATACAATTTAGCATGTCTCAAATATACACAATATCATAGTGAAAACTCTCCATACGTTCCTGCCATCTAGCTTGCCTCCTGAGCTCCACAACGTCCTTACCTGAAAATCTGTAATACTCGGTATGACCCGAGCATTACACCAAAGTAACACCCGGGTCAGGCTGGAAACCAGCGTGAGTAAACCCATCTAACAAGAATACACAAGTATGCAACTTATATAGACTCGGGGTAACTTATATCAATTTACAACTTCACAAGCTCTTATAGACAATAGTCATTCCACACATCAATTTCTAAGTGCCGAACTAAGATAAAATGGTCTCATTTACTTAAATCATTCCAAACCAGCTTATTGTTTTCACATCTCAATTTATAAAGAATCGAAGTGGTTTCGGGTTTTCACTAATACCTGACTCCGGTCTCTTCGAAATCAATTTCCATCTTAACCCCCATTGATTAAGTGAAACACAATTCAACCTTAATACAAGATGTCACTTCTAATATAGCAACTCATCAACGACAGATAACCACACAATCACTATACAAGACAATCATATCATATCGCAAACATTTTATACCAGAAATATCAACCAATCATTCATAAGCAAGATTAATTAGTCACCCATTCATAATTAAATCAAATTAATTTGCTTAATCACTTTTAAATCTTGATCACTTAACAATAATTAATTACAAAGCACTAGTTAATCATCCCTTAATTATTCTTTCTAATTACATTCAGTAATTAGACTTTAATTAATTTACCACATTTATTAATCAGCCTTGATTAATCACGTTCAGTAATTACTTATTCCTAATTACTTACATTAATTAATAATCCAATCAATTAACTAATAAATCCTTTAATTAATTACACTGAGTAATTAATGCTTAAATTAGTTCCACTAAGTAATTATTCCTTAATTACTTTCCATCAAGTAATTACCCATTAATAAATTACATTCTGTAATTATCCATTAATTACTTTACTTAATTAATGACATTCAGTATTTGTTTCTTTAATTACTTCCATTGTCATTACAATTTATTTCATTAAGTGATTCATTCTCAATTAATCACACTAATAAATTAATCCATTAAATTGATTTCTCAAATTAATTAATATTTATTAATTATCATAAAAATAATTAATTATTTCCTTACTTGATTAATTAATCTTTAATCATTAATCAAAACCTAATTAATAATCCTCTGTTACAGATTAATTATCCTTAATTAATTAATCTCAAATCTTACTTAATTAATTAAAAAAAACTCTTAATAATTTAATTAACTATCCACATTATTAATTAATTAAATAATTAATTATTCAAACTAACTTAATAATTTAGTGAATTACAAATCATTAAATTTTTATTTATCTTTAAAATAAAAATTTCTTACTTAATCAAAGTATTTAAAACAATTTTTTTTAAATTTAATTTTAATTCATTTTAAATTTCATTTTTAAACTTAAGATACAAATTTAACTTTAACAAGGTTTTAAACAATTCAAAACCTTCTATCTCATATGTCAAAGAAAACATTTATTTTATAAAATAAGTTAAAAGAATATAAATTTCAAATCAATTTAAACCTATACTTTAAACATTCCGAGTTATTTAAAAACAAGTTCAAATTCAAAAATTTCCTTAATTTTAAATCTGAAATACAGATTGAATCTTTTATTCCAGATTTAAACTTAAATCTTTAAAGCTTCCTTACATTTCATCTTCATTTAAAAATTCAAATTATTTAACCATATTTTTAAAGTAATCAAACAATTTAAATTTAAAACTTATTTCATTTAAAAAAAACTGAAGTTTAAACCCAAATCCAGATTTCAAAACCCAGATTTACACTTATTTTAAATTTCTCCTTTACAAATTTTAAACTTCCAGTTCAAAATCAAAACCACATATGCCCTAACACTTAAAGTTGTTTAAAACCTAATTTAAATTTCAAACTTAAATTATTCAAAACTCAGATTCAAACTAATTTGAATCAGGTTCAAACTCAGGTTTTAACTTAGTTTAAAATTCCAGTTACATTTAAACTTGTTTTAAAAAAAAACTTAAAAGCAAATCAGGTTTTCTGTTTATTAAAACCTGTCACAAAAATATACTCGAGCCATACCCTATGTGACTTCGAGTCAAAACTATTACCGCTTCGAGCTAAATCGCAACTTACTCGAGACAAATTCGAGCAAACAAAACCCCACACCAAAACAAACAACCACCAGAAAGTGATACACTGTGCATATGCACCGGCCATCCCCCTATCTCCGACCACTCTGATTATCTCTACAAGTCGGCGATCATCAATGCGTCCCATATCCACCACCAGCACCTTGTTTTCCCCCTCGAAATCAAAATCAGGATTGCAGTCCCAAACCTGGAACAAGAGTAACTCCATCCCACCTGTCAACGACGCTCGTTCTCGCGCCTCCGGCCAGCGTTACCTCTTAAACTTCGGCGAAGACCTCGTCAACCCACTAACTTTCAACTCCCAAGCTATTGTTGAACTCGATCAACAGAGGAAGTCTAACCAATGCAAAAACTCAAACCCATAAAAACTAGGGTTTAAAAACAAAATCACCAATCCACAACGCCACGGTGAACAAACTCCTACTTCACCATTTTTCTCAGATTCACCGTTCATCAATACAACTCCGGCCCAAGCCTCGAGCCCTTGAACCTACCCAGTCACCATAATTTGATCAAAAAGTCATTTATGGTCATCCCAGAAATACTCCAGAATTCCACACCTAATTTTTTTGATTTTGTTATTAAAACTCGAGTTTTTCCAAGTTGACTCAAGTTGCAAATTCAAATCTAGAAATCAGAATACTTGGTTTATCATATTTTAAAGATTCTTACCCTTTTTTCTTTGTTTCCTGAGAATTTCCATATTATAAATTCTCAAACAAAAATTTAAATTTTAGATTATGAACCTATAATCACAATTGTTATGAATCATCAAATCCAACAGTAACTGGTTTGGAAAATTTGTATATTTATATAAAAAAAATTATATTTTCTGGACTCTGTAACTTACCAAACAGAGATCAATTTTCATTTCAATATGCTGGATCAACACAAATATATATAGAAACTTTAAACTTAAACATGCAAGCAAATTTAAAATAAATATACTTAGTTCAACAACATGCAACAAATTTATCATCAAGCTTCTAGTCATGCAACCAAATTTATTTAAAGCAAATTAATGTTTGCTCACCTGCATTTAAGACAGAGAAGTCTGGTATTCTGTTTTGAACTCGAAAACTTGATTTTTAGTTGAATCTGAAACTTGATGTAAATCTGCTACCTGATTATGTTGAGTTGATTTCCTGCTTGCCTGAAGCTTTAACCCTTGCTAATGTTTTGAGATGCATTTGAATTTCACTTTGCTTTTTGTTTGATCTGTTTTGGTTCAGGTTTTAAATGAATCCTGGTTTATTTATTTTTTCTGATTTTTATCTTAACTTGTTGTTGTTTTTTTTGAATAATAGAAAAAATGAGAGGAGTAGGAGATGGAATATCATATAGTCTTAAATTTTATTTTATTTCTTTGGTAATTTCTCAAAATAAAGATATAAGTGACACTTGTTAAATTTTATTGTTATAATTATTACACTTGTTAACTTCCATGATTTAAATACTTTACATTTGTAATTTGTATGATAAGAATGTCCTTTATATAATATATGCCTTATTATATTTAAATTATATATATATATATATGTTTTTTTTTCCAATTTATATTCTTATTAAATAAAATTTCTTATATCAACATTTATAAAATTTCAAAGTTAAAACTAAATTATATATATATATATATATTAATAATATACATATTTTATTTCCAAATCCAAATTTATTTTTAAGATATACATCTTTCAAATTTTCAAGTTTAAATCAAATTAAAAATCAATTCAAACAAATATATATATCTTAAACAATCCCATATTTAATTTGTAATTAATAATCTATTAAAATTTTATTTATCTATAAATTCAATATTTTTATTAATTAACCCAGTTATATTATTAATTACAATGCCCAGAAATCCGGGTTATCACAGAACTTGTCTAAACTAAAAGCTTCTTAATTAGTCTTTCGGCGTCCTATATTCTTGTCTCCCCGACCTCTTAGATGCAACTATGTGCTTAGTCTTTGGGCATCCTCTTTATATTCACTACTGGGTCAACCATCCACGTTATTCTGCCCTTACTCCCCAAAATGCAGTTATGGGTCCATTACATGGAGAATATATTTATAGAAGAAGCATATATACAAAAATAATACCGACATTTATGGTGTAATATCCTTGAAATCAATTTTCACTTGAAACAACGTTAATCCCTTTAACCTTTTTTCATCAAGGAAAGCTTCTTTAAAAAAATTGTACTTAAAAGCCATTTCAAAAGATTCCATTATTTTTTCAATGGTTTTCCTTTTAAAAATTAGATTAGGTTCTCTGTTTTGAAAACTAAGGCTTTTGAAAACATAAACCTTTAGTTACGAATCTATCAGAAAACCTCTTTCGAAACATTCAAATCTTCTTTTCAAAACACTAAGCATACGCCTTTCGAAACGCTTTAAGACATTTCCTTCGAAACTATCAAAACATACCTTATGAAAGTATTAAAGCATCACTTATGAACTCATAGAAGCATCGCTTCGAAACCACATGAAAGTACCCCATTCGAAACCATTAGGTTTGATCTTCAACATATCATTTGGGTCATAGTATAAGCGGAAGCACCCCTTTTGAAACAATTAACCTTTAAGTAAAAGTGGTTGGGGAAAGCTGATTGCTTCAGAACCATCCTTTCGAAAGCATTAATGATTTAAGCTAAACATTTGGAAAGATAGCATCGAAAAACTTTTGAAGCCGTAGCCTTCAAAACATTAGTAATAGTGGCCACTGGAGCCCTTCCAAAAACATTGGGAAGTGGCTTATTACATTTATAAAACAAAAGCTATCTTTGAACTCGTTGATGACTTCAATCCATTCGAAAGACATAAAGGCGGCATCATGGTTTCAACTAGGTTCAAACTACCCTTTCGATAGCATTGATTTAAAAACAAGACAACCCAATCGAAAGTTACCCTTTAAACAGAAAGGCAGAAACTTCTTTGAAAGCTATATCAAACCCTTTCGAAAGCATTTTTTGAAAATAAGGCAAGTGGAATTTCTTTGGATAGTAAAGCAAAAGACCTTCGAAAGCTATTTAAAGTAGTCTCGATTGCTTCGAAAGCACCATTTTTACTCAAAACCTTTCGCCTTTCTCCAATCCACTACATATCAAAGCACTGATACTAGGTGTATTGGTTTCGACTTAGATGTGGGTGAAGGTAGATGGACGAAAGGCTGCTATTGGAAGTGGCGAAACCATGCTTCTGAACAAAAAATGTTTTATTTCCTTTTTAGATAAATGATTTTCAACTAACTTGCATATTTGTAAAACTTTAATTGGTTGCCATAAATTTTACAAAAATTCTTTTCCAAAAATACTTTTGAATTCATTTCAAATTTAATACAAAACAATTAGCATAGAAGCCCTTCCTTTAAACAAAACAATTAAACATTTAATTCCTCCAACTAACTTAATTTAATTTCCATAGTAAATTTACTAGGAATAATCCCAAAAAATCAAAGAAATTCATTTCTAATATGTTATCTAACATATATAAATTTGGTCCCAAATTCATTTATATAATTACCGAAATTAATTTCTAAACCCAATTATTCATATTCTTTTTGAAAATTCATAATAAATTAACCATAGCTTAGATAATTATGAAAAGTTAAACCCATCTCCAAAATAAAGTTTTACATAGCATATTAAATCCTCATGGCTTTTGAAACCCAATATAAATGATTTCAGCCTTAAAATCGAATAAGTCATTTATTAAAAAAACTTGTTTGAATATAACATATTATTAAATCTAAGCATATCATCATTAAAAAACATCTTAATGCATTTAAACTTAAACTTGACATTTAGTGCTTTTTTAAAATGAAAATAGAGATGGTTTTGATTATTATTCAACTTGCTTAGATAAAGAACTTGAGATTTGATTTAGATTGGTCCTCCTTGCTTGATTCCTTAGCTTTAATTGATTTTCTCCTTTTCTTTCCCTAGATTATAGCCGACTTGAGCTTTTGGTTTATGTTTTTAAAATTTTGTAACATGACGCGTAGAGAAATGGGAACATAGGTTTAGGGTTTATGGGGTTATGGTGGCGACTAATCCCCATAATGCCCTTGCGTGATTTTATTATTAATCATCACATGAAACCGTTCATAAACCCATTTTTATATTTAATCAAGCACACCCTCTAATTAAATTTTCAAATCTCAATCCTCGTATCAGTATAATATTTACGTTATTCTATTTAATTTATCTAATTAAATCTTCGAAATAATGTTATTAAAAATTAGGGTGTTACAAAAATAAAAGCATTAAACTCGCTTTAGTCATTGAGACATTATTATGGGATGACTACAGCATTATTCGTATTCATTTTTGAGTTTCAGACTGAGAATTGCCACCAAAAGGAATTTATGTTTGATTAAAACAAGTTGTTTATGTTTTAAACGTATAATTTGATGTATAGGTAGAAAAGTATATTATATTATTTCAAAATGTTTTGAAATATGAAATTTAAAATTTGTTGTTTAAATTTTGAGATTTTCAACTAATTTAGGTTATAATATGGTTATGTGGATTTTGAAGGTATTTGAACTTGTTAGGAAGAGTTAAAAGTGTTTGAACTTGCTTATAAAGGGAGGAAAAATAAATTAAAATAAACGCGTCACGTTTTGGAAGTTCACGATTTCACGACCGGATACTTCAAACGAATGGGTAGGATTCAATATAAGTTGGAATTCCTTGAAACGATAATATTCCTTACCGTTATAATCATATTTTTCATATGAAAATGAAAAATCAAGATTTCGTTTGATAAAACTCAAGTTATGTCCAACTTAAAATTTTAAAACCGTCACGTTTTGGTAGTTTGTAAATTATATAATCTCGACTATTAAAATAGTGAATAAATAAGTTTGAAATTTTGTTTAATAAATTTGGATAAATAAAACAAATCTGAATTGGTATATACTCTTTTGGATATAAGAGTGTCATATTAATTTGAAATTGAATCAAGGAATGTTTATTCACTTAATTAAAAGGCGTAAGAAATAATTTAAACATTAAATTATAAAACGAACGGGCTTATAAAATAAGTTGAAAATGAAGTAAATAGGTCGTAAAACAAAGTTTGTAAACATTAACTTAACTAATTTGAGCTTACGGATGCTTACAAACTTAAGTCATGAGTTATGAAAAAAAATCTAGCTTTAGTTAAGTTAAAGAATGAATTTAAACTGAGAATTTTAGAACTTAAATCCCGGTGCTTTTGAAATTATTTTCTAGGATTTTAAAATGATATTAGTATTATCCAAAAATATTTACGAATTGAAGTTGTTTTAAAGGGATTTGAAATAGAAGTAAATCATGTACTCCCCTCTTCCATCACTGGAAAATAATTTCGGTGATGACAGTCGCATGCTTGACATTTATATTCGAGTTTCAAAGTAGAGGAGACAACTTAGTAGCTTTGCTATGCATTTGGTTTGATAAAGAGATTTTGATTTAAAATTTCTAAATATAATTTTATATTTAAAAAAAGTATGAGTATATATATTATTTCAAAATGACTTGGAAAGAAACCTGGTGTTTGGTTCTTACATTCTCTGTAAATTAATAGTTTTCACTTATTGAAATGAGAATAATTAATAAAATGATTTTTAAAATGGTCCATAAATGATTTGATATGAAATGTGATAATCAAAAGTGAAATAATTGGAATTCGAATAAAATGAATGTGAATGAAATAGATGTGAATAAGTTGGAAGTAAACCAATTAGATGCTAATAAAGAATGGAAGTTAATAAGAGATGATAATGTATAAATTAACTGTGAACATTGGATAATGTAAACTGATATAGAACAGATTAATTAGATGAATATTAATTGTTGAATGGTTTTTTTTGCTGCAAATCATTCCAATAACTATTTTTGGCTACATATAATTATTATGTTGTATATTAACGCTTATGCTTATGGTTTGAATTAAGAATTCATGTTATATAGTCCAATTAAACTCATGCATGCTTTCTATATCTTTCTATGAGAAACTAATATTCAAACTTGAGTTGAGATAGTAAATATGAAGACCATTTGGACGTATATACAATTCGACATACTTTCGCTTGGTTTAATATGAGCGAAGTCGGTCATATTAATAATAATAAGGTACATATCTCGGATTACATACCGTACTTTTAAAATTTTCCCTACTGGATGCCTCATCACAGAGATGCGACGTATATTTGTTATATGTATGTGTGTTGTAAATTTTTTCGATCGAGCCGCGCAAAGGAGACGCTGCCAAAAATTTTCGTACATTCGGGTGTTAGAAAAATTTTGTGACTTTAAATTTTTTTAACTTGTCTTACGAATAAGCTGATATCAGAGTGGCGTAATGGAAGCATGGTAATGGTTTTACAAATAAGATTTACGTTTTGAATGTTGATTATTTTGAGCAAAATATATCAAATGTTAGATTCCTTAATTAATTCCTTTTAGAGGATGAAATTTTTTGAGTGGGAGAGTTATAATGGACCGTATTTTTAACTATTTTAGATTATTGAATTTAATATAATTGTTGAACAAAAATGATAACAAAATTCAATAACATAAAAGATCATAACTTATATTAGAAAGTAAATTAAATAATATTGAATTGTAAGTAATTGTTAATGGAAATTGAAATAATCAGTATTAAATTAATAAAGACTGAATGAACGTTTAATAAAAGTAAAAGCATAAGTTTATTTATATGAAATTTTATTTTTGATAACTATACATTTCAAAAATAAGAAAACATTTATTTGGTAAGAAATGAACAACTTTTGTTGTATACAATAATTGCATTGATGTTGAATTACTGTAAAATGGAAGTAGTTGTTTTATTATTTGAATTCGCTTTGAAATTTAAATTTTATAATTTAAATAAATTATTTTTCAAAACAGTGATTTATTTGACAAATAATTATTATATTTAATATTTGGAATTATTTAAATAACTTAATTTCAATTTAATATAAATGAAAATGATTTCATGAGTTGATTTAAATTCTATTTAAAATTTGAATGGAGTTAGTGAACATTTGAGATTGGATTTAAAAATGATTAATTTGATTTTGGAAATTACTCGTTTTAATTAATGTGAAAAAATAGTCCTTTTGGTCACTCTCTCAGATCTCGACAAAACCAGTTTCATCGGATCCATAATAGTGAATCATTGTAGGATTTTAAGTTACGTAGCAATCAGACTTATCGTTTGGTCATGCGAGCTTGAAAAACATAAAATTTATTTTTAGTACTTTAACTAATATAATTCGATTTTGAAAAGCTATCTTCTTAATATGATGGAATTGGCTCCCGATATATGTTTCATTGTATTTGAAATAGGGTATAACATCTAGAACGTTAAGCGACATGCTTGGTTTGGAGTTTGTAATTTTCACGGATGAATTGTGCTACGAGAAATTTGCTATAAATAGCCATCAAAATTTAATCATATGCAAACCCTAACTCAGCCGCCAATAAAAATAAGCTCCATTCAAAGGTCATCATTACACGGCAAGCTAGGAGCAAAATTTGTTGAAATATCCAACGTGAAAGTTGAAAAGCTTGACTCCATAAACAAATCAATACGGTTGGATCGTCAGTCGACGGACCGAGTTGGCGGCAATCGAGCCGCGTTTAGCTGCAGCTTATTTTTGGTTTCTTGATTTTTGTGCGCGTACGCTCGCACGCAAGGTGCGCTGGTGGGCGCGACGGCGAGGGTAGGCGGTTGTATGCAGCGGTGACTCGGGCTACGAAAGATTTGCGATCGAAGAATAGAAAAAACACATGCAGCTTGTAACGCGCGTATATAGAAGAGGGGAGAAAGATTTAAATTTTATGTTAATTATTTTGTTAATTCAATTTTAATTACATCGAATGTTAATTGATTCGTAACTTTCTCGTACGGGTCGGATTCGAGCGAAACAAGTTGCGTTTGATTCGTATCGATGTACACTACGACTTTGAGTTGGATTTGAATTTGTTTGACTCTGGAAAATTTTCAGTTTCAAATAAAGGTGAGTGGTTTAAACGGCTCATGAATGTGACGAACCATAAAATTTCGATAATTAAATTGGTTAATTTAATAAGATTTTGGTAATTAAATATGGAATAAATAAAAACTTGAAATTTGTTAATGAATAAATAATGGGAATGAAATGTAAGAATGTTAATGCAAGTTAATAAATAACTAATTTAGTACAATCCCAATTAATTGAAACAATTGTAGGGTCATGATTGATTGCAAATGGTAAAATTTGGAAATAAATTCAAAGTTATATTAATTGATGAAATAATACGCAATAAACTATATTTTGATAAAATCAACTAAATAAGTAATTATAATAATTATTGGTTGACAATACAGTAGGAATGGGATTAAATTAGGCAAATAGTGATAATTATTAAGTGTTTACCCATTTATTTTATTTATTGAATTAGATCTAAATCCATTGCAATTAAACGTAATCAAAAATGTAACAACCCGGTTTTTCGCATCAATTAATAATCGACGTTTAAACGATAAATATTATTGCTAATTACCTATTGAAAATTTTAAAAATTTGAATTAAAATTCTTCTATAAATTGTTAAGGAAATTGATGGGCTTTGAAAATTTGATAGTGGCCCATTTTTCTTTGTGATGTCGTGACCTTTAACATAGGCATGTGGCCGTCTCCTTTTTTGTTTCAATTCGACCGGCCCCCTTTTCTATTTTCGTTTGCAAAACCTAAAACCACCGAAAAATTAAAAAAAAAATTGGAGGCGCTCTCGTTCGTTCCCTCTTCGTCCAAATTAGGGATTCGATTTCGCTCGTCCCTGTGATGCTCGGCCGCTTCTATTAGGTCGAGTTCATCGCCGCTTCAAAGCAAGGTGAGTAATTAATACTCACATCTAATTCAAATTCATAGTTAGGTGATTTTGTGCTTTGGCCTTGAATTCTTGGTACCTGACTTCGGCCATTCGACTTTGTTGATGTTGCTGATTTTTGGGTTGTTCGAATTTACGTCTTTTGCTGCTTGACTTTTGGGGTTGATTTGTTCGACCCTTTATTTGTCTTGGATTCGACTTTTAGCATTATTCTGTTGTCTTTGGTAAATGAAGATTTCTTTGATTTGTTTCCGCTTTGTCACTGACTTTGACATCTCTTGGTCCCTACGAGTTTCGGCTCTGACCATCTCTATGCTCGCCTTTTACCTGTCGCATTTGCAGTAGGTTGATATTTGGCAGTTGTGTCACTTGTGTTGTTTGCTGTACCTATGAATTTGGTGCATTGTTTCGAGTTGCATCAATGAACGCTTGAGCTTCACTGTGCATTGTGCATATCACTTTTACCATATAAGTTATTCAGCTTGTATTCATGTGTTCACTCGAGACTTTGGTGCTGCAGTTGTATGTATTTGCCACTGTATGTCTGTTCTTGAGTCTCTTGACTTTACTTCCTTGTTGTTGCATTTGTACAGGCATTCATTCTGTTCATTTCAGTTGTTGTAGTTCCTGTTGTATTTGAACTATGTATTCATGTTGAAACTGGACCATTTATAGTTTCTTTGTGTATACTTCTGTTGTAGTTAAGTTGAACTATGCTTGATGATGCTTATGTTCTCTTGATCACTTCCAGTTGTACCGCTATTTGGGTTGCAGTGTTTCATGTTGTAGCTTCACTTGCTCACTGGTGGTCTCCGTTAGTACCCGGAGCAGTTTGATTTGTTGTACTTGGAACCACTTGATGTTGTAGTCTGCAACTTGTACCATTTGAAGCATTTGACATTTTGTGCTGTCTTGTTCTCACATCTGGTCTGTCTTCACTGTGCACTAGACCTGAATTTGAAGTTACTTGACTTCGACATCGTTGGACACTTGATTTACTAGCTTCTTGACTGGACGTCGTTCATCTTGCATTTTCCACTTCGACCATTGTCCAGTTTTACAAGTGCATCTCATATAGTTGCATTTGTGTTGTCTTTGATTTTCAGACCATATATTTTTGTTCATGAATGTGTGCATCGTTGTACATTCTTTTGCCCCGGTAGTTGTTGATGTTCTATATATATGTACTGTCCTTGTACATGCTTCACTGCATTTTCTTCTAATTGTTACCTTGCATACTTGTGGTGGCTGTAATTTTGTTGCAGTTGGCCCTTGATTGTTGCCGTTGCGTTGAGTCACTGACTTGACCTTAGCATTTAGTTGTTTTCAAATTCACTTGAGTTGAATCCGGTACTTCGGGTTTGACCTTGTGCTCGTTTGTGAATTTTCATTGTGCACATATCAATGTAGTGGCAAGGCAGTGCACGCAAGCGTGAACTGCAGCCACACGATATTCATTGGGTACATCATCACTGTAGTGGCAAGGCAGTGCACGCAAGTGTGAACTGCAGCCACACAGTATTGGTTTTATTGTTATTTCTTTTGCTTTTGATTTATGGAACTATTTCGTATTCCATATGTTGTAGTGGCGTGGCAGTACACGCTTGCATATACTGCAACCCTACTCGAGTTGACGTCTTAATTGATGTTTCCAATTACTTGATTCCTTTGTCCAATTCATCCTTATTAGTGATTGGAAAGACGAGATTTATTGTAATTGTCGTATATTCGTTATTTAATTATTATTGCTTCTGTGCACTAATAACTGAGTTTGAATTAGACTGACCCGAGTATTATTTTCTTTTGAATTTAATACTCGGGTCAGACCGAGTATTTTCAGGTTGTAGATATTCTGCTTTGGGATGCTGCTTGAGCTATGAAGACTTTTCATTTCTTTTCGAGTTGTCGAGTCATAGTATTGGTTGATATGTATTCATGTATATTAGTCGATAATGTACTTGTATATATAGCTTCCTGAGCCGACTGTTGTAGTTGTATCACATGTACCGTGTCAAATGTATTGTAACTGACATCAGTTATATATATATATATATATATATATATATATATATATATGAGACTTTCTGTTTCATCTGTGTTCCGCATTCATATTATCTGTGTTATTAGTTTATATTTTGTCCTAGACTATTATAGCCACTGTGTAGTAGCTATGCGTTTGCATCGGCATGTCGGATTTCCTCCTGAAATAAAATGCACGTTTTTACTATCTGACATATCGGTGCTTGCACAAGGCAATTACACGGATGGTCGCTCCTCAACAGCCTTATTCTCCGTGCTAGTCGACAGCACTACACCGTAGTGTTCTTGGCTAGCGTGGGCATAGAGGTGGGGCGTCACAGCTTGGTATCAGAGCCTGGGGCTTAGGACAAATATAAAACATAACTTAGATAGTACATGTGTTACAACTATTTGTCGATGTTTTCTCTCTCATCTTTGCTTAAGATCATCTTTGATTTGTTAGGTATGAATTCCTAACTCTTATTCATGAGCATTGCTGCTATTCTTGTTGCACTTGCTCATTCGAGTATGCACTGCTAAGTATCCTTGTGTATATGCTATACCAAGTTGCATATTGCTGCAACTCGTACCCACTTTGATTTGAGCTCGCATTGTTTATTCGAACTGCTGTATATATGCCTTCTTATCTCTGATTCGTGTACTGGATGGAGTCTCCATGCAATAGGGTTTTGGGTATCAATCTTTGAGACAAATTGAATTTCAATTGTCGACTCTTTCTGCTTATCCATGGTTTTTGGTTTTCATGTACCTCTCTCTAATAGTTTTAAAATTTCTTTGGTATAAAAGAAATTGTCTTGGTCCTTGCCTTGTCGATATCGACATTGACTTGACTTTTACTTTTGTTAAAGTCATTCATTCATTTATGCTCGTTTTGCTTCGTTTTTCCAATTGTTGATCGATTCTTCTTTTCCGATTAGTTGTTATCTCCTTTGTCGACTTTGATAACTTCTATTTCTGGAATTTTTGGATATTCCTACTTTGATGGATTTAGAATCGAATTCTTTGGATTTTAATTCACGTCTTCGAATGTGAATTTTAGTGAATTCATTTGGTTTCCAAATTTAATCGATTCATGTTAATTCCCCGATTTGTTGCTATCATTTATTAGCAACTTTGATAACATTTTCTTTGGGATTTTCGTGAACATACCTTTTGATGGGTACAGTATCGATTTCTTTGGATTCTATTCACATCTTTGTATGTGAATTCTTGTGATTGATTGTTTCTACAATCATTTTTGTGATTTGTCACTTTAAAAATATAAAGGTTTTCTATACTAGTAGTAAATATCAAAACCCTTTTCTCCAAACGATTTCAAAACTATTTTACTACAAAACTCTTTTCCTAAACCGTTTTCCAATCTATTAGTATATACTAACCTTTACCTCACTCGTATGAGAAATCTAATTAAACGACTTAGTAAAACGAGTGGTATATAACGCTTGCGTTTACTTCGCCGGTTAATTCTTGGACTTATTAGATTGAATCTCTTGTGACAATTTTCTAGTGACGATCTACAGTTTGTTCGTAAATATTTAAGTTAAGCTAGTGGTTATGGGACATGAAGCTAAACTTTTATATTCACTAACTTAGTGTAATTGACACTACTCGTTGATCATGACGATCATTCTTATGATTTAGACTAGAAATTGTGCAATGTCTCCTTTTGGTTAGGCTAGACACCACTTGTGTGATTCCATTCACACATACCTTTTCGGTTAGCCTAGACACCACTTGTGTGATTCCGTTCACACATATCTTTTTGCTTTTCGGTTAGCCTAGACACCACTTGTGTGATTCCACTCACACATACTTTTCTTTTGTTTACGAGGTTAGACTAGACACCACTTGTGTGATTCCACTCACACATACCTTTTTGATTTTTGGTTAGTCTAGACCTCAATCTGTGTGATTCCGACTCACACATTTGGGGTAGCACCCCACGGTCTTCGGGCCATTCATGTTTCAAAATTAATGGCTTGCAACCATGAGATAGCATCTCGTTATGCGTTGCACGTGCTGAAGAATTTTCATGCTCGCATGTAGGTGAGTTTTCGTGCTCCCGTTCTCGCTTTGCGTTGCACGTGTTGATGAGTTTTCATGCTCGCGTGTAGGTGAGTTTCCATGCTCCTGTTCTCGCTTTGTGTTACATGTGCTGATGAGTTTTCATGCTCACATGTAGGTGAGTTTCCATGCTCCCGTTCTCGCTTTGCATTGCACGTGTTGGTGAGTTTTCATGCTCGCATGTAGGTGAGTTTTCGTGCTCCCGTTCTCGTAATGCATTGCACGTGCTGATGAATTTTCATGCTCGCATGTAGGTGAGTTTTCGTGCTCCCGTTCTCTCTTTGCGTTGCACGTGTTGATGAGTTTTCATTCTCGCGTGTAGGTGAGTTTTCATGCTCCCATTCTCGCTTTGCGTTACATGTGCTGATGAGTTTTCATGCTCGCGTGTAGGTGAGTTTTCATGCTCCCGTTCTCGCTTTGCGTTACATGTGCTGATGAGTTTTCATGCTCGCGTGTAGGTGAGTTTTCATACTCCCATTTGAGTTTTCATACTCCCGTTTGAGTTTTCATACTCCCGGTCGAGTTTTCATACTCCCGTTCGAGTTTTCATACTCTCATCTTGTGATTTCTGGATTTCTTGTGTAGTCTTCTGGAATTTGTGCTTCACCGATTTTCGTGATTTCTATTGATAAGTTTTATCAATTTTGTGCATTGGTGAATTCGTGTGTCATTAAATTGTTATGAATACAAGTTTAGGGTATGATATCCCTTTCTATCTTTGAGAAGATTCTTGTGACATTTTTGATGAATGAAAATCCACTTATCGAAGTTGCTACTGATGTCGCTGTTTTAATCACGTGTTTCAAAAATTGTTTCAAAATAAAAATCGTTTTCAAAATTTTTACAGTTTACGCTTTCAAAAGAATGAGGAAGCGATTTAAACGTTTCAGCAAAATCGAGGACTATGACCCCTTTCTTTTACTGATTCGTTTAATTCCGGACTTGTCCGTTTGAGAATGTGAAATGTTATTTTTAAAATACACAATTCTTGCACCTTCAAGGAAATGATGAAGTGAATTAAACGATTTAGTAAAACTCGTGGTTATGGGACATGTGCGTTTGCTATTTCGGTTAATTCCGGACTTGTTAATTGAATATTTGTGATTTCTGGTTATCGTTTTTGATAATCGAATATTTTATGATTGTATTGCCCATTGAGTGCTTTAAGAATTCTGGTCGATGCGCTTGATCAACGTTATCGATAGGAATCTCCTAGACGCTTTGATGAGACAATCAGACACAGTAAATTGAATTTTAAAATGTAAATTTTCCTGAAAAGATAATTACATAAAGTAAATTGTAAATTTCGAAAGTTTTAGCTTTTCGGGAAAGAATATTATTTAAAACAACTCTTTTCCGATACTTCTATTCTTGTGATTCCCGAGGGAACCAAGACTTTATCGTTTGTACCAATGCTAATCGTATTGGTTTGCATGCCATTCTCTTGCATAAGAGAACGTGATGTCTCTTGTGTTTCTAAATCATTAATGCCTATTGAGACTAGATATGTCACTCATGATCTAGTGCTCTTGGCTATTGATTTCGTTCTTCAAAATATGGCATCATTATTTTTTGGGTGAGAAATTTGTTCTCTACCCTGATCATGAATCTTGGGAATATTTATTTTCTCATAAGGAACTAAATTTGCATCAACCACGTTGACTCGAGTTCCTTATATCTCATGATCTTGATATTCTTTACACTCCCGGAGGGGGAAATCGTGTTACCGATGCACTTGTCATTGGCAACAAGTGGTTGTTTCTTTGATGATGTCCGTATGGAATCATCTTTTTTCCAAGTTCATTAGACGTTTCGATGTACTTTGTTTTATTGAGCTTCGTCTCATTCCTTTTATGGACTTGCGTCTGATGTTCTTTTATGGTGATCGGTTCATTGGACGTACTGTTTTTGTACTACGTCGGCGTTCCGAATTAATGAAGCTTTGATTCATCTGGCGTATCATTGTTGTACTACGCTGTTGTTCCAAATTATTCGTGTCTCACCTATGATAGGTGTTGAGCGTTTCACTCGGTCGGGAAAGTTAGTGCCTCGATATATTGGGCCGTTTCCTATCACTGAACGTATTGGTTTCTTGGCTTATCGCCTCTTATTACCGGCTCAATTTTCTGTTATTCATGACGTGTTTCACGCGTCTTCCTTCTACAGAAATGCCTTAGGGATTCCGATTTTATTCTTGAGTCCGGTATTATTGAAGAAATTGAAGTTTCACCAGATTTGACTTTGAGCAACATTCTATTCACATCAATGTTTCGGGGGTTCAGCACCTTCGAAATAAAGATGTTCTTCTCGTGAAAGTTCAGTGTTCTCTAGTTCTATGGATTTCACTTTGGAATCCAGAGAATTCATCGAGCAAACACGTTCTGGCTTTCTCTTTCATGCTCTATATGGTGAACTTCTTATTTTAAAATTTCGTCATTTTATGATGACATGCTTTTTTGGTTGTTACCTTTTGTCCATTTATTCCTTAAGATTGCGAGGGCGCAATTTCTTTAAGGTGGGGAGTCTGTAACAACCCGGTTTTTCGCATCAATTAATAATCGACGTTTAAACGATAAATATTGTTGCTAATTGCCTATTGAAAATTATAAAAATTTGAATTAAAATTCTTCTATAAATTGTTAAGGAAATTGACGGGCTTTGAAAATTTGATAGTGGCCCATTTTTCTTTGTGATGCCGTGACCTTTAACATAGGCATGTAGCCGTCTCCTTTTTTGTTTCAATTCGACCGGCCCCCTTTTCTATTTTCGTTTGCAAAACCTAAAACCACCGAAAAATTAAAAAAAAAATGGGGGCACTCTCGTTCGTTCCCTCTTCGTCCAAATTAGGGAATCGATTTTGATTTCGCTCGTCTCTGTGATGCTCGGCCGCTTCTATTAGGTCGAGTTCGTCGCCGCTTCAAAGCAAGGTGAGTAATTAATACTCACATCTAATTCAAATTCATAGTTAGGTGATTTTGTGCTTTGGCCTTGAATTCTTGGTACCTGACTTCGGCCATTCGACTTTGTTGATGTTGCTGATTTTTGGGTTGTTCGAATTTACGTATTTTGCTGCTTGACTTTTGGGGTTGATTTGTTCGACCCTTTATTTGTCTTGGATTCGACTTTTAGCATTATTCTGTTGTCTTTGGTAAATGAAGATTTCTTTGATTTGTTTCCGCTTTGTCACTGACTTTGACATCTCTTGGTCCCTACGAGTTTCGGCTCTGACCAACTCTGTGCTCGCCTTTTACCTGTCGCATTTGCAGTAGGTTGATATTTGGCAGTTGTGTCACTTGTGTTGTTTGCTGTACCTATAAATTTGGTGCATTGTTTCGAGTTGCATCAATGAACACTTGAGCTTCACTGTGCATTGTGCATATCACTTTTACCATATAAGTTATTCAGCTTGTATTCATGTGTTCACTCGAGACTTTGGTGCTGCAGTTGTATGTATTTGCCACTGTATGTCTGTTCTTGAGTCTCTTGACTTTACTTCCTTGTTGTTGCATTTGTACAGGCATTCATTCTGTTCATTTCAGTTGTTGTAGTTCCTGTTGTATTTGAACTATGTATTCATGTTGAAACTGGACCATTTATAGTTGCTTTGTGTATACTTCTGTTGTAGTTAAGTTGAACTATGCTTGATGATGCTTATGTTCTCTTGATCACTTCCAGTTGTACCGCTATTTGGGTTGCAGTGTTTCATGTTGTAGCTTCACTTGTTCACTGGTGGCCTCCGTTAGTACCCGGAGCAGTTTGATTTGTTGTACTTGGAACCACTTGATGTTGTAGTCTGCAACTTGTACCATTTGAAGCATTTGACATTTTGTGCTGTCTTGTTCTCACATCTGGTCTGTCTTCACTATGCACTAGACATGAATTTGAAGTTACTTGACTTAGACATCTTTGGACACTTGATTTACTAGCTTCTTGACTGGACGTCGTTCATCTTGCATTTTCCACTTCGACCATTGTCCAGTTTTACAAGTGCATCTAATATAGTTGCATTTGTGTTGTCTTTGAGTTTCAGACCATATATTTTTGTTCATGAATGTGTGCATCGTTGTACATTCTTTTGCCCCGGTAGTTTTTGATGTTCTACATATATGTACTATCCTTGTACATGCTTCACTGCATCTTCTTCTAATTGTTACCTTGCATACTTGTGGTGGCTGTAATTTTGTTGCAGTTTGCCCTTGATTGTTGCCGTTGCGTTGAGTCACTGACTTGACCTTAGCATTTAGTTGTTTTCAAATTCACTTGAGTTGAATCCGGTACTTCGGGTTTGACCTTGTGCTCGTTTGTGAATTTTCATTGTGCACATATCACCGTAGTGGCAAGGCAGTGCAGCAAGCGTGAACTGCAGCCACACGATATTCATTGGGTACATCATCACTGTAGTGGCAAGGCAGTGCACGCAAGCGTGAACTGCAGCCACACGGTATTGGTTTTACTGTTATTTGTTTTGCTTTTGATTTATGAAACTATTTCGTATTCCATATGTTGTAGTGGCGTGGCAGTACACGCTTGCGTATACTGCAGCCCTACTCGAGTTGACGTCTTAATTGATGTTTCCAATTACTTGATTCCTTTGTCCAATTCATCCTTATTAGTGATTGGAAAGACGAGATTTATTGTAATTGTCGTCTATTCGTTATTTAATTATTATTGCTTCTGTGCACTAATAACTGAGTTTGAATTAGACTGACCCGAGTATTATTTTCTTTTGAATTTAATACTCGGGTCAGACTGAGTATTTTCAGGTTGTAGATATTCTGCTTTGGGATGCTGCTTGAGCTATGAAGACTTTTCATATCTTTTGGAGTTGTCGAGTCATAGTATTGGTTGATATGTATTCATGTATATTAGTCGATAATGTACTTGTATATATAGCTTCCTGAGCCGACTGTTGTAGTTGTATCGCATGTACCGTGTCAAATGTATTGTAACTGACATCAGTTATATATATATATATATATATATATATATATATATATGAGACTTTCTGTTTCATCTGTGTTCTGCATTTGTATTATTAGTGTTATTAGTTTATATTTTGTCCTAAACTATTATAGCCATTGTGTAGTAGCTTTGAGTTTGCATCGGCATGTCGGATTTCCTCCTGAAATAAAATGCACGTTTTTACTATCTGACATATCGGTGCTCGCACAAGGCAATTACACGGATGGTCGCTCCTCAACAGCTTTATTCTCCGTGCTAGTCGACAGCACTACACCGTAGTGTTCTTGGCTAGCGTGGGCATAGAGGTGGGGCGTCACAAAAAACTACGTTAATATGAATTTAGTTGATGATTGTAAAAATTATTAGGGTAATTGAATATATACTAATATTAAATTTATCCATAAGATGATGATTGATTGAATAAAGAGTTTAATACAAGTTATATTAATTTAATTGATATTTGAATTAACTAAAATTGAAGGTAAATACTGTCAATTTTGCAATCAATCCTTATTTGATTGATATGGAGATTTTGGTTAATGAATTAGAAGTTTATTTGTAATCAGAAATGATAGAAATGGTAAATAATTAAATTTGAATTGAAGAAGTGATTAATTAATTTAATATTAAATTATTTAATTAACTGGAAAGTAGCCATTTTGGCCACTGACTCGGATTTCGACGAAACAAGTTTCGTCAGATCCATAACGGTGAATTATTGTAGGATGTCAAGTTTCGTAGCGATCAGACTTGTCGTTTGTTCGTACAGGCTCGAAACGCCTAGAAATCAATGAAATTGAAATGAATTGAAATCAATTTGAAATAACTTGATTTTAGCATAAGTCCTTCATACGATTGAATTTGGACTTGAAGCCTATTCCATTGATTTTAAAATATTTTTAAATATCTGTTTTGATATGTGGGTTGACCCAATTTCGTTCCGGAGTTAAAACGGGCTTTCCGGGCCATTTATCATTCAACGTGTAAACCAATCTTATATGTTCCTCGGATTTCAGCTCTACCTATATATATCTGGTTATAAACCCTAGCAGCCTTTTTATTTCTCGTTTCTGTATATATATAGAAACTTTTGTTGCTCCTCTTCCTCAATGGCTGTAAACCCTAAATTTTTCGAATTCAATTCCAATTCAAACTCCTCAAATAGTATCAAATTTTATATCAATCTGAAGCTCTCAACGAGCGCATCTCAGATTTGAGATTCGTTTTTCAATTTAAATCATCGGTTTCCCAAAAATCGAATAACAATCCACGGTCGTTCATCAAGCGACGATCAACTTCGATGGATCGCCAAATCAATGGTACCGTCATGTGGTGTAGACTGAGAGGAGCTCATCGGCATGGTTTATGGAATGAGATGACGGTCAGATCGAAGCCAGAAATTGGCTTAGGATTTGAACCCCATGATGGCTATTGGGTATTTAACGTCGGTCGACGTTCGTGGGTTGAGGTGGCACGGCTTCTGTTGACTCGGGGAAAGATGCGGCAGTGGCTAGCCTAGGCGAGCAGGCGACGAGTTCATGGTTCGGCGATGAAGTATGCGGTGGCGGAAACCCTAGGTATCGTGCTCGATCGCGATTTTGCTGGCTAGGGTTCGGCTATATTGAGCAGGGGTGACGCGTTATTCCTATTTATTATTTTATTTATTTTAATCGTTATCGTAAAATCTTCTAATATCAATAACTTTTACATACGAGGTCCATTTCACGCGTGGTTCTCTCCACTAGGATCGTATTGAAATTTCGGACATTTTGACTCTAGCTTGGACAGATTCTGAGACTGTTGAATTTTGGGTTTAAATTGGATTTAAATTCAATTTAAATTCGAAAGGTGAGTGTTTTAACCTACTCACAACTACAATTCCTTATGTTTGTTAAATTGATTTATGATGTGATTAGAAATTTATTCATGACATTTTGGCATATTTTGAATCATCATCTCAGTTTATTTGAATTTATTTGGATAAATAATTATTTAATTTGTTATTGAATAAACTGCCCGTAAATACCTCTTATTTATTATCTGTTCTATATTAGTGTTATTGATTGAATTGGATGATGAATGTGAGAAATGTTAATGATTGATATTGGATGAATGGAAGTTGTATTTTATATTTTTATAAACTGCAAGTTGTTATGGATTTTTATTTCATTCGAGATTGCGGGTTGAAATGATATATAACTGTATTTATATTTTAAATTACGGATTGGAATGATAAATCTCTGTATCACTTGACCATAGGATAGAAAATTATATATAGAGACCGTGGTCTGTATGTAAAAATATTTTGAAATGATTTCTATAGTTTTGTAAAGAAATATATGGTTTTAGATAAATATTGATTTTATATATTATATAAATGTTATTTTATCCTTGATTTTAATATATTAGCAACAAAAAAAGGGTAAACAAATCTGGCAGAAGGTTGCAAAAAGAAAATCATATTCCAGAGATCCACCTTTACAGAAGGTTGCTGATTTTATGAAAGCAAGGTGCTTATTGTTGATCATGTAGGATCTCATGATAATTAGATTCATACTTATCAGATAGTACTGGTGCTATGAGAGATAATGGTAAAAATTTGGAAGTTTGTTTTCCTGACAATCATCAGGATGTTTATCTGTCTAGCAATAAATTTGGAGTGTTAAATGAAATGAAAGATGTGACGCCCCACCTCTATACCCGCGCTAGCCAAGAACACTACGGTGTAGTGCTGTCAACTAGCACGGAGAATAAGGCTGTTGAGGAGCGGCCATCAATAGTTGGCCTTACACTAGTATTGGTTATCTCGATAGGAGTGATATATATATTCTTTCATTTTTCATCTCTGGTTTATTTTCTCCCATCGAAATTCCCCAATTCCAGTATAAAACGAACTACGATGGTTCATAATAGTTTAGAACATTAAATATAAAATAATAACACAGATAAATATAAATGCGGAACACAGATAAAACAGAAATTCTCATATATACAATAACTGATGTCAGTTACAATACATTTGACACGGTACATATGATACAACAACAACTGTCGACTCAGGAAGTTACATATACAAGTACATTAACGTATATAATATACATGAATACATATCTTCCTATACAATCATACAGACTACTACAAAAGACGACTACTCCAAAAGATATGAAAGAACTTCATAGCTCTAGCAGCAACCCAAAGCAGAATATCTACAACCTGTAAATACTCGGTCTGACCCGAGTATTAGATTCAAAAGAAAATAATACTCGGGTCAGTCTAATTCAAACTCAGTTATTAGTGCACAGAAGCAATAATAATTAAATACTGAATAGACGACAGTAATTAAACCAAATCAGAATGCAATTCAGAATATTGAATTGAAATGAACAAACAGTTCAAACCATTGAAATATCAATTAAAATATTAATTCAAGTAGGGCTGCAGTACACGCACGCGTGCACTGCCTCGCCACTACGGAATATGGGATACGCAAAAAGATCCATAAGTCAAAACAAATAGAATATCATACACGTCATACCGTGTGGCTGCAGTTCACGCTTGCGTGCACTGCCTTGCCACTATAGTGATGTCGTACCCAAAAACTCAATACCGTGTGGCTGCAGTTCACGCTTGCGTGCACTGCCTTGCCACTACAGTGATGATGTACCCAATGAAAATTCATAAACGAGCACAAGGTCAAGTCACTGCAACCATGACTCGACTCAATGCAACGACCAAAGTCAAGGCAACCTGAAACTGAAGATTAACCAAGTAAAATGCAAACTGACACGGCGATTCACACATCAAAATGCACAAGTAAGGCCACTATATAATGTAGCAGACACATGTACAGGGTCAAAGGCACAAACAAATTATGAACTTATATGGGACAACATTACAACCATCCCAGACTAGTTCAGATAGCACAAAGAATGGCCAGAAACAACTATAAGCGAATGCATGCTACCCAGCACACAAGCAAATCCATATGCCAATTGAAAACAACAACATAAGGTATTCCAGACCAGGTGACAAACATGCCCAGGCAAAGGCGGTCCAGCATGAAGCAGTAATATAATAAATACATCCCGGTTACTGATGTAAAATTACTCGGAGCAACATACATGAAGTGGAGTTGGAACCGAGTCAACAAAGTGAAACTGGAAAAATGCATACGAACATGATAGTAACAGTTCAAGGCATAGTAACAACTACATGAATAAACTGGCATAAACATGATAACATGAAATTGGAAATTAGCCAAGTTAAAGATGCAAATGAACTCGCAAGCTACATAGATGATGGGGATATGGTGATGGAAGTGCAGTGAACTACATAACACAGCAGCATTAAAAGTAGTGTTACAGAGAATATGCAACATGAAAAACATGATGGCAGTAAGGTGCTGACTGGGAACAAACTACCAAGCCATCAAGTATGTCTAAAGTTAATGCAACTGATCTTTAAGTGAATGGTATCAAGTATTTGAAATGTACTTGTAAACACTGGATAGTGTAAACATATGAATGCAAAGCAAATCAGACTCAAAGAGGAATGAAACTGGGTCAAGCAAGGACTACATCAAGTGTCACAGCCTCAACAATGAAATGGTTTTTTTTTTAAATAACCATATATGAACACTGCAGCATAATCAGAATAGTAGAGAATGAGTGCCACCATGGAAAATGCAGTTGCAACAGGTCAAGGCAGCAGGCATTGTCTAAATGACTTAAGTGGTAAAAGTAATTTTCCCAATGCTCAGTGAACTCAATTGTCCCATAATACATCTCGAAATAAATTTCATTAAAATAGAAAATGCACATGAACGTTGTGGCAACACTGGAAGATATGAACCAGAAGTATAGCATGGCAGTGAAACAATGAAATATGCTCAAGTATCTGCATATATATATACCAGTGCAAATACAACACAAAACCCGAACCATGGTCAACAATATATGCATACACACATACGAATGTATGTATGCATATATATACAGATAAGTCAACCAAAACAAGTTCGAACTTAGCAATTAAACAATGCACCAAGCCCATAAAGGTCAAAACCAAACAAGCTTCAAAACTTTCAGAAATAATTAACTGAATACATTGTGGTTGTTACAAAATCCAAAACTGAAAACCGCAAACCAAACAAGGCCTTATACTTTTCTGAAAATACTTTCTGGCCCACGTCAATGGTGTGGTAGTATGGAAACCTGCTGAATAGCAGGTACCAAGTGCAGCCATTGAATAACTAAAACTGCGAGGCAGCTGGTGGAAATTCCCAAGGAAACATGAAAGAGAGACGAAGAAGAATAAGAAAAGGAAAGAAATAATTGTGTCGAAAGCAGGTTCAACAAGTAGGATTGTCTGACAACCATTTATTGTTGAAGGCAAATTTTGTTGAGAGATCAGAAATTACTCTGCTTACACCAAAAATCTCAACAAATCAAAATTCCCCAAGTTTTACTTTACACCAAAAATTAAACAGTGTCGTGAAAATCAAACTACCGAAAACACTAAAATTATCATCGACAACATCGAATCAAGGCAAGAAAAATCAGTAACATCAAAAATAAAGTCGAACGACCTAATCACGGACTTGAGGATGAATTAGATGTGAGAAGTACTCACTTAGTCGACGAATTGAGGCCAAGCACACCGCAGCAGCCACGCGAGACGAGCAACCATCGGAATCGAAACCCTAATTCCAGAAAGAAGCCGAAGCCCTAATTCGACAAAGAGAGGCCGCCATTTTTCACAAGCAAAAGAAAAGGGGACGGGCCGAAGGAATGAAAAGTGAAAATAAAAAGGGGAAAGGGGAACGGGTTTCTTTTATTTTTTTGCAAATTATTTTCCACGGCTTCAAACATTTAAATGTGGGCCGAGAATTTATTTTAAAGCCCGATAAAATTTTACTTAAAATTTGTAAAAGAATTTTAAATCCAAATTTAAAAACTTCAATTGGAAATTTGTGTCAATATTAATCGTTTAAATTGTCGATTATAATTCGACACGAATATCGGGTTGTTACAAAAGATGATGCACATGTAGGGTATGAAATTATAAGTGGTGATGATAATATGGGGGGGGGGGTAATTTCACTTGATGAGGAGGTAGACAATGAAGGAAAGCAGGCCTTACAAAGGAGATATAACTGTTGATACTGATTGTAATATTGCTTTGGACACTGTTTTTGAAGATGCACTGAATTTGGACAGCATATCCTTTGTGCATGGAATCCACTCATCACCTCCAAAAGGTAAGCTACGTAGGCAAACACATCATTCTGATCATAGCTTGAACAACCTTGTTACGGCAACTTAATTACTTAACCCAAATTCCTCATCCAAACAAAATTTCCCATCCCCCCCGACCTTGATCCTAATATCCATTTTTGCAGAATTTTACAAAGTCAAATTACTGACTTAATCATCTCTATGCGTTCTTCTACTCTTACTCTATCCAATCCATCCTCATCAATTTCTCAATCTTTGAATCAAGCAATCCCAAAGCAACCTTATGTATTCACAGGATCTATTCCTGGTTGGTTATCTCCTCCCTCATCTCCCAAAGAAGCAAATCACATTAACAGTGTCCCAACTTCAAACATAAATATCAGAAAAAAAGGAAATCAATGAAACAAACTGTCCCAACTAGATCAGAGTCTCCTGTAACTAGGAGCATGAAAGAAGCTATTCTCCAATCCTTAGTTTAATTTATGTCGCACAATTTTGGAGCATGGAATATTAGAGGTTCTCATAACTTCCTCAAGTTAGAACATGTCAAGCAGTTAATAAAAATGCATCAGTTGTCAATATTTGTTATCCTTGAAACTAAACTAAATCTTCCGCTTACTATTTCTGCTGCTAAGTATGTTAATCCTTCCTAGTCCCTATCTCATAACCTTAATGAAGCTAATTATGGGCGTATTATGGTGCTTCATAATCCTACTGTCCTCGCTCTTGATCTCCTTCTTGCTTCTCCCCAAATCATGCATTTCCATGCCAAATATCACAATCCTCCTTCCTCCTTTTATATTTATTTTGTGTATGCTTTTAATACTCAAGTCTCCATAAAAAATCTTTTCAATTTGATGCCAGCCCTAAGACAAGAAACACACTCGTGGATTATGGTTGGAGATTTCAACAGCTATTTCTCCTTGTCTGACAAGCATGGTGGTTTGCCACTCATGCTTAAGGATATCAATCCCTTGAACTCTGCCGTTTTTGATTCAAATCTCATTCCTATCCACAAGGAAGGTGTTGTCTATTCTTGGAATAACAGGTCCAAGAGTGGTGTTAGGACCTTCTCTAATATTGATCATTCATTCTCCAATTTCAAATCCCTCTCCTCTTGGCCTAATCTTTCTACTTTACTTCCTCCTTCTATTCTTTCTGAGCATTCAGCTCTCATCACCACCACTGGTAGGAAGCTTCATGGAATCAAAAGAGGATTTAAATTTTATAACTCATAGTCTCTTATCCTGGATATAATAGTGTAATAAAACTGCTTGGGCTAATGATTTTTTGGAAATTCAATGTTTATTTTCTGCAGAAAACTCAAGGCAACAAAAGAAGCATTAAGGGCTTGGGCTAAATACAAATTTGGTTATGGCAATCTCAGATCCTCTATTCTCAAGGAATAGCTAAGTGAGGCACTGAAGTTGATGATGGCTTTTCCAAATAATGCTGAATTGGCTGCCAATGAAGCTGTTCACTTCCATGAGCTCAATCATGTGTTGGATATTAAATGTGATATGAAAAAGCAGTAGTCGAGAATTAAATGAGCAGCTGAGGGGGACAGGAATACTAAATTTTTCCTTGCTTCCCTAAAAGCTAAACAATCAATAAACAATATATTTTCCACTCTTGATGAAGCAGGAAACTTACATTCTTCCCCTGAGACGGTAGACAATGCCTTTCAGCATCATTTTTCAGGTCTTCTTGGCAATAGTAAAAGCTTTATTCCTCATTTGGATGATCTATCCTTTGTCTCACTGCCCAATGTCAACAATGAGGAAGCAGCTAAGCTTGTGGAAAAAGTGACTGTTGAAGAAATAAAGAATACTCCCTTTGCTATGAATAAGAACTCGTGTGGTGGTCCCGATGGTTTCAATGTTCATTTCTTCACTAATAGTTGGGAAATTATTGGTGTGCATTTCTGTAAGGCTGTGCATAATTTTTTTGACGAATTTAGGCTTCTTAAATCGGTTAATGCTATGAACTTGGTTCTGATACCAAAGTGCTTGCATCCAACTACTGTGTCCTCATTCAGACCAATCTCCTGTTGTAATGTAGTATATAAGTGCATTTCTAAAATCATTGCCTCAAGGCTTGTTGCGGTGCTGGTGAGAATCATTTCCAAGAATCAAGATGCCTTTCTTCCTTGTAGAAACATTCTTGACAATGTTATGCTAGCACATGAACTCTTAAAGGGTTATAGTAGAATTAATTCCACTCAGGGAGCCATGCTTAAGCTTGATCTGAAGAAAGCAAATGATAGTCTTCAGTGGTCTTCTGTTGTCAGAACCATGTCCCTTATGGGGTTCCTAAAGGTTTTTGTTGCCTGGATTTATGAATGTATTTCGTCACCTTCTTATTCTTTGATTTTGAATGGAAGTTTTCACATGCTACATCAGGCCCTCGTATATGTCCAGGCAGATTTACTTTCATTCCAAATGTAAAGATGTGCAATTAACATCTCTTCTATTTGCTGATGACATCATGATTTTCACCAAACCAAATCTTCAGTCCATTAGAACCATCAAAAGTGCTCTCCATAGCTTCTACTTGATGACAGGTCTAGAACTTAATCTTAATAAATCTAGTAATTTGATTACTGGTGTGCCAAGTGTGCAGAGACAAATTCTTACCTTGGCTGCTGGGATGCAAACCATGAATCATGATATGTCTTACCTAGGCATGCCATTATGTACTTCTAGGGTGACAATGGCTAATTGCTTTCCTCTTTTCTAAAAATTACTACTGTCATGGAGAGGTGGACCACCAAATTCTTATCACAAGCAGGCAGGCTTGTTCTTATAAAATCAGTGTGCTTCTCTATGATGGTCTATTGGGCTAGGACCTTCATCCTACCCATTAAGCTTCTGAAAATGGTTAGATTAGCAATGTTGAGATTTTTCTGGTTTGGTACTATACATGCTAAGAAGGTTTTCCCGTGTTCCTTCACATTTTTTGAGAAACCAGTATGCAAAGGTGGTTTAGGACTGTTCTGCATCCCTGTTTGGAATAAGGCAGCTTATAGTTACACTTAAATGCTCTAATGCATAGGAAGGACTCTCTATGGGTTAAATGGACTCTAAAGCACAATGTTGGCTCAAAGAATTTTCGGGAGATGGAAGTTCCTCAATATTACAGCTGGATTTGGAGGTGTATTTTGGACTTGGGGAATACTTTTAGACCTATTATCCAAATTCAGCTTTCTGGTACTAGTGTTTGTAGTTTCTGGCATGATCCTTGGATAAGCAAAGTCATTATTCTTCATCAAATCTTCACTTCTCAACAGATATATCAATCTGGCATTGGCCTTAATGACAGGGCTGTTGACTACATTGCAGAAGTAAAGTTATTGCTGCCATACTCCAGTAACAAAAATGTCAGAGCCCTATGGAGCCAATTTGCTCATAACAAGTATGCTCTTGATGATCATGATTCGGTGCTATGGAATGGCAAGGCACACTCCATCTACTGTTTTTATGTGGCACTACTTGGTATTGATTCCATGCCTGATTGCAAATGGCACAGGGATACTTGGAATGACATATCTCCGAGTAGTGACAATTTGCTGCTTTGGAAAGTTGTGAATAAGGACTTGTTAACAAGGGATAAATTGCTTGCTTATGGTATGAATGTTCCCATTTCATGTTTACTGTGCAATGCCCATGATGAAACTACCCTGCATATTTTCTTTGAATGTCCTTATGTTCTATATTTATGGAGTAAGATGTTGTGTAATTTGGGGTTAGCTACTGTCCCTCAACATACTGCAGATCAGTGGGCTATGGTTGAGAATGCAACTAAATGGAATGATGTGAGAAGATATCCTTTCTTCTTCACTATTAAAAAACTGATGAAACTAGTGTGGGATGAGAGGAATGGGAGGAATTTTGAAGGACAAATGAGGAGTCATTTTGTGCTTTGGGTTATTCTAAAGAATGATATTCTGAATGGAATGAGAGTGAGTAAGCATAATTTTCAGGAGCAACATTTTGACCCTTGGATTCCGTAGTTACTCTTATTATTCCTTTTTTTTCTTCTTGTGGTTGTTTTCTTCGTTTTCCTTTTGTATCTCTGTTTTTCCTTTTAATAAATCTGGTAGGGGACCAGTTTTCAACCCCGCTTGCCCTGCAAAAAATATATAGAATAAGCTTAATAATAAGTTTGATTTTTATTGAAGATAATATGGTTAAGTATTTAAATTATATTTTAATATAGAGTTATAATGGTTTAAATAAATTAAGGTTGGAAGGTAAATTTGAGATTTATTTGAAATTGAATTTATTTAAGAATTAAACTCAAATAAGTTGATGCGAAAATTTATAAAATTTGAAATTTTATAAGGTATGATTTTTATAACTTGATTTTGGTTTAAGGTGAATTAAATGAATATTTCAAGTATAAATAAATTGAATGAAATATTCAGTTATTTGTAATTTGAGTTTATTTAAATGATACTGGATCTATTATGTAAAATATTTCAAAAATAAATAATAGAACACTGAATTGTTGAATCGTAATTACCAAACTTAGTTTTGAAATTGTTGAATACTTAAGTTTGAAATATATTGAATTTGAAATGGTATATTATGTGGATCAAATCTGATTTGAAATCGATATAAATTGGAATAGTTTATTTGTAAACTAAATCGTATTGAAATTTATGATTTGGGATTTGATTAAATTTAAAATTTATAAATTCGAGTTGTTTTGGAATTGATTTGTGAAATTAAAGAATCTATTTTACTTTATATAAAGTATTTTAATATTTAAACCACATAAGTGGTGGAAGTTATGTTTCAAAGTTATGAGTTTGAAAGTATTAGAGTTTGAAAGTGTTATATTTCAAGTGTTTTGATGTCGAAATGTTTTAACTTTGAAAGTGTTATGATTTTTGAAAAGGATATATTTAAAATGAAAATGATATTGTATTGATTTAGTTTTGAAAGGCAATGATATTGGGTTTTAAAGTATAAACTATTTTGAAAATGACCGCGGTGTTATAATAACGTTAGGTTGTTAAAGAGGCCGAGATCGGAAGTGGTCATACTCTCTGGCAACTCCGAAAACCACTTTAACAACCGTGAACGCGGTGAGATTCCAGAATTAAGTAGGATGGTGGCGGCGTTTCTTTAAGTTATATAGGTAGACCCGGAGATTCCAGAATGAAGTAGGATGGTGGCGGCGTTTCTTTGAGGTATATACGTAGACCCGACTCCCTTGAATTGGCATAAGGTGGCTAAAACAGGAGCGATTCCGGGCTAGTGAGGTAGATCCTCTTATCGGACACACTTCTTCGATACCATTCTATTATATTCTGATTTTGAGATTGATTCGGTAGCCACTTTTGATTTTTGATTTTGGGTGTGGCTCAAGGAGTGTGGTAGATGCACGCTATACATCACCACCAATCCAGATAGTAATTGGTATATCTACCTTGGCATTGCTTTAGTTGTGTCGTGTCTCCTACCCTATCGCGCCTTGTACAAGTTTGGTTTTCTCCCATAGCTCGTGGAGTATCCTCTGGTAGCTTTCCGATCAGTAGGAACTATGATACTTGTTGGAATACTGGGACAATTACATGTTAAGGGGGATATTGGGTAACTCCTTAACACTATTTAAAAGTAAGTGTATTTTACTATAGACATTATTATAATAGCGAAGTATTACTACACAGTAAATAGTTTAACGGATCCTTAGGAGATGTAAATCCCAAACATCTCTTAAGTTACTGCACTCACTTTTAACACTGGATAGGAGATGTCAAATCGCATAAACATCTCTGACGCCATTCAACTCATATTTATTTCTATTGATTTAACTCACATAAGATCTTTTAGTTCTGACTCGATTGTTTTGTCTTTTCAATTTGCTCGAGTCAGCTTGAGCATTGCAGGGTATGAAGACCTTATTTTTGGAGGAAGAAGACGAAGATTGTATTACTATTATTTATTATGTTATTCCACTGCATCATGTACCCGCTGCATTATTTATTATTCTCTGGTATGTGTAACTCTGATATGTATTGTATAAGTATAATCGAATATTTTGTAAACCAGCTTCATGAACTGTTTATTTGATTATTATATTTTATCATTCCGCTGCAAGATTCTATTTTGTTTTTTTTCTTTCCTTCTCTGCTTTTTCTTATTCACCCGAATAACAATTTGTCCTTCTGTATGGTTTTAGTCCGACGTGTGTGGTTTATCGTCGATTTAAAGCGTACAAAAAGGCAGGATGTTACATTTGGTATCAGAGCTTTGGTTTAGCGATAAACCTTAGCTTTGTGGGGTCTGACTCTTTACTAATACGGTAGTAATACCCTATGATGAGTCGTTGAGTGTATATATATGAGAGAGCGCATTTGTAGTGTTATGAAAAGGTTTTGATATTGTGTTAATTTGTTCCGTTTTGTATTTATAAATTCTGGTTGGTGCATAGGATGCCATGACATCAATAGGGATTTCTAAACACTTAATAGGACAGACCGACACAATATTTGTTTTGAAATATAGGTAACTGAAATAATTTTGCCTATTGTATATTTTATATAATAAATAATAATTTTGTAAATGATATATTTGGTCGTAATATATATTGGTTGGTAGGCAATGAGATTTATAAATATTGGTTGTAAAATAAAATTTATAAATAAAAAATAAAGAAAAATTGGAATTTAGAACTCAAGTTCCAAGGTAATTGAAAATTTCTTTCAAATGATTTTGGAATATAATAATGATATTTTGTAGAAGTATTTTCTGATATGAATATTTCAATATGATTTGAAAGAATTGCTTTAAAGAAATTTTGAAAAGAAATAAGTTTTGTACTCCCCTCTATGTCGCTGGGAAATAATTTCGATGATGAGTGCACGCATCATCGACATTCATTTTCGAGTTTCAAAGTGGGTAGGCTACTGTAGTAGTTATACAACATATTTATTTTGATAAACAAAAATAAATTTTAAATTGTTTTAAATATTTTTGGATATATGTAAGTTGTAAGTATATACATTTATCCATTATTTTAAAACGATTTGAAATTAAACCCAATATTTAATTCTTCAGTTAATTAATAGTTTCAATTATTGAAGAAAATGGAATGTAACTAATTATTAATTGGATCCTCTAATTAAAATAAGAGATTAAATGCTAGGTTATGAATGAAATTACTAGCAAGTTGAAATTTGTAACTTAAAACAAAAGAGATAATTATTGAACATTAAATTAATTTAAAAGAAATGAGGTAAACTTGTATAATTTTTCAATTTGCATTCTTTAAATATATATAACTTACCAAAATATTAAAGGTTGTAACGTTTAAAAAAGAAGATGTAATGCAAATTGTAGAAGTAAACTTATGTAGTGAACGTGTTCAATGAATTATTTTACAAATAAGAAATTTAGTGTTATAGCTGTTATAAACTTAAGTTATAATTGAAGTGTTACTATGATAATGTGAGATAGAAGGTAAGTAGTGTAAATGAGTAATTAGAAACTTAAGTGAATTAAGTAATGAATAAATGAAAATTGTAAGAAATAATATGTAAATTAAAAAGATAAATCATTATTTGAATGAAAAGGAAGTGAAGCAATAAATGTGTGAAATGAAATTAATAAGAATGAACTTAATTTTTGCTTCGGGTTATTGTTGTTTGATTTATGGTTATTTGGACAAGGATACTTTAAAATTGTTTGGATATATGAATAATCTATTTAGTTCCATCTAAGACTATTGAGTAAATGGTGCACTTAGTAGTTTATTTTTTCATTTGGTACAATTTAAAGTATTTGAACCCGAACAACTATTTGTTTTGTTTGATATGAAAGGATAATTGTTTTGTGTGATTTTATGTGATGGTTGTATGCTTTATTTCAAGTGATGGCTGTTTATATTGATGGTTTGTTAGTGGTTGAAACAAAATTAATATTTCACTCTATATAATTATTAACTCTTTTTAGACTATATAAGTGAAATGCAGGTTATGGAAGCAATTGCTACTGCTTTTGGTTTCATAATTAAGCGTTTGTTTGCCCGACAAATAGGTACATTTTCGGATTATGGTTTATAGCGCTATTATATTGTTTTTCCCGTTGTTGTGATATATTATTTTGAGATATTGTGATATATATTATTATATTTGATATTATAATTTCTCCCGAGCCTCTCCGTACAAAGGAAACTGCCGAAATTTTCCCTTAATTTTAGACTTAGAAAATTTTTGAAATTTTTTTTCCAAACTTTATTTATTTGAGCATAAAAGATTTAATGGTTATAAATTGGTATATTTTATTTAAATTAATTAATTTTGTAAATTTATTTATTTATAAAGTTAATATTTTTGAATAAGATATTGATTACTTGATTCCTTCTTTCCCTCTTTTTTCCCTTTTCGAGGATGAAATGTTTTGAGTGGGGAAGAGTGTAACGGCCCGTAAAATTTTGATAATTAAATTGGTTAATTAATAATATTTCGGTAATTAAATTTGGAATAAATAAAAACTTGAAATTTGTTAATGAATTAATAATGGGAATGAAATATAAGAATGTTAATGCAAGTTAATAAATAACTAATTTAGTGCAATCCCAATTAATTGAAACAATTGTAGGGTCATGGTTGATTGTAAATAGTAAAATTTGGAAATAAATTCAAAGTTATATTAATTGATGAATTAATATGCAATAAAATGTATTTTGATAAAATCAATGCTAGATAATTAATTACAATAATTGTTGGTAAATACTGGCAGGAGTGTTCTTCCTACCAGAATGATATAGTAGGAATGGGACTAAATTAGGCAAATAGTGATAATTATTAAGTTTTTACCCATTTATTTAATTTATTGAATTAGATCTAAATCCATTGCAATTAAACATAATTAAAAACTACGTTAATATGAATTTAGTTGATGATTATAAAAATTATTAGGGTAATTGGATATATGCTAATGTTAAATTTATCCATAAGATGATGATTGATTGAATAAAGAGATTTAATACAAATTGTATTAATTTAATTGAAATTAAAAATATAATTTATTTGAATTTACTAAAATTGAAGGTAAGCACTATAAATTTTGTAATAAATCCTTATTTGATTGATATGTAGATTTTGGTTAATGAATTAGAAGTTTATTTGTAATCAGAAATGATAGAAATGGTAAATAATTAAATTTGAATTGAAGAAGTGATTAATTAATTTAATATTAATTTATTTAATTAACTGGAAAATAGCCATTTTGGTCACTGACTCGGATTTCGATGAAACTAGTTTCATTGGATCCGTAATGGTGAATTATTGTAGGATTTTAAGTTTCGTAGCAATCGGACTTGTCGTTTGATCGTACGGACTCGAAATGCCTAGAAATCAATGAAATTAAAATTAGTTGAAATCAATTTGAAATAACTTGGTTTTAGTATAACTCCTTCATACGATGGAATTTGGACTCGAAACCTGTTCCATTGATTTTAAAATATTTTTAAACATCTATTTTGATGTATCCGATGACCCAATTTCGTTCCGGAGTCCGAATGGGCTTTCCGAGCCATTTATCGTTCAACGTGTAAACCAATCGTATTCGTTCCTCGAATTTCAGCTCTACCAATATATATCTGGTTATAAACCCTTACATCCTTTCTATTTCTCATTTTTGTACGTATAGAAACTTCTGTTGCTCCTCTTCCTCAATGGCTATAAACCCTAAATTTTCCCAATTCAATTCCAATTCAAAATCCAACAGCAAAAATTCAAACTCCTCAAATAATGTCAAATTTTATATCGATCTGAAACTTTCAATGAGCGCATCACAGATTTGAGATTCGTTTTCCAATTTGAATCATAGATTTCCCAGAAATCAAATAATAATTCATGGTCGTTCATCACGCGATGATCAACTTCGATGGATCGCCAAATCAATGGTACCATCGTGTGGAGAAAACTGAGAGGAGCTAATCGGCATGGTTTGTGGGACGAGATGATGGTCAGATCGACGCCAGAAATTGGATTAGGTTTTGAACCCGTGGTGGTTGGGTGTTTAACGTCGGCCGACGTTCGTGGGTTGAGGCGACGCGGCTTAAGGGGACTCGGGGAAAGACGCGGTAGTGGCTAGCCTAGGCGAGCGAGGAGGCGAGTTCGTGGTTCGGTGATGAAGTATGCGGCGGCGAAAACCCTAGGTATCATGCTCGATCACGATTTTAGCTGTCTAGGGTTCGGTAGTGTTGAGCAGGCATGACGTGTTATTCCTATTTATTATTTTATTTATTTTAATCTTTATCGTAAAATCTTCTAATATCAATAACTTTTACATACGATGTCCTTTTCATGTACGGTTTTCTCCATTAAGATCGTATTGAAATTTCAAATATTTCGACTCTTGTTTGGATGGATTACGAGACTGTTAAATTTTAAATTTAAATTGGATTTAAATTCAATTTAAATTTGAAAGGTGAGTGTTTTAACCTACTCACAACTTCTAAAATTTCTTATGTTTGTTAAATTGATTTATAATGTGATTAGAAATTTATTTATGACGGTTTAGCATATTTTGAGTCATCATCTCAGTTTATTTGAATTTATTTAGATAAATAGTTATTTAATTTATTATTGAATATAAACTACCAGTAAATACCTTTATTATCTATTCTATATTGATGTTATTGATTGAATTAGATGATTACTGTGATAAATGTGAATGATTGATATTGGATGAATGGATGTTGTATTTTATATTGTTATAAACTGTAAGTTGTTAAGGATTTTTATTTGATTCGGGATTGCGGTTTGAAATGATATATAACCGTATTTATATTTTAAATTACGGATTGAAATGATAAATCTCCGTATCACTTGACCATAGGATAGAAAATTATGTACAGACACTGTGGTATATATATAAAAATATTTTGAAATGATTTCTATGGTTTTGTAAAGAAATGTATGGTTTTAGATAAATATTGATTTTAGATATTATATAAATGTTATTTTATCCTTGATTTTAAGCCATGTATAATTGGTTTAAATATAGAATAAGCTTAATAATAAGTTTGATTTTTATTGAAGATAATATGGTTAAGTATTTAATCATATTTTAATATAGAGTTATAATGGTTTAAATAAATTAAGGTTGGAAGTTAAATTTTAAATTTGTTTGAAATTGAATTTATTTAAGAATTAAACTCAAATAAGTTGATGTGAAAATTTATAAAATTTGAAATTTTAGAAGGTATGATTTTTATAACTTGATTTTGGTTTAAGGTGAATTAAATGAATATTTCAAGTATAAATAAATTGAAGGAAATATTCAGTTATTTGTAATTTGAGTTTATTTAAATGATAATGGATTTATTATGTAAAATATTTCAAAACTAAATAATAAAACACTGAATTGTTGAATCGTAATTACCAAACTTAGTTTTGAAATTGTTGAATACTTAAAGTTTGAAATATATTGAATTTGAAATGGTTTATTATGTGGATCAAATCTGATTTGAAATCGATATAAATTGGAATAGTTTATTTGGAAACTGAATCGTATTGAAATTTATAATTTGGGATTTGGTTAAATTTAAAATTTATAAATTTGATTTGTTTTGGAATTGATTTGTGAAATTGGAGAAGCTAGTTTATTATATAAAGTAATTTACTATTTAAACCGTATAATTGGTGGAAGTTATGTTTCAAATTTATGAGTTTCAAAGTATTAAAATTTGAAAGTGTCATATTTGAAGTGTTTTGATTTCGAAATGTTATAACTTTGAAAGTGTTATGATTTTTGAAAAGGATATATTTGAAATGAAAATGATATTGTGTTGATTTGGTTTTGAAAGGCAATGATATTGGGTTTTAAAGTATAAACTATTTTTAAAATGATCGTGGTGTTATAATAACGTTGGTTGTCAAAGAGACTAGGATCGGAAGTTGTCATACTCCCTACCAACTTTGAAAACCACTTTAACAACCGTGTACGCAATGGAGATTCCAAAATAAAGTAGGATGCTAGCAGCGTTTCTTTGAGGTATGTACGTGGACCCAACTCTCGTGAAGTGGCATAAGGTAGATAAAACAGGAGTGATTTCAGGCCAGTGAGGCAGCTCCTCTTATCAGACACACTCCTTCGATACAATTCTATTATATTCTGATTTTGAGATTAATTCGGTGGCCACTTTTGATTTTTGATTTTGGGGTGTGGCTCGAGGTGGGCGGTAACTGCGCGCTATGCGTCAGCACCAGTCCGGATAGTAATTGGTATATCTACCCTGGAATTGCCTAGTTGTGCCATGTCACCTACCCTATCGCGCCCTGTACAAGTTTGGTTTTCTCCCGTAGCCCGTGGAGTATCCTCTGGTGGCTTCCCGATCAGGAGGAACTATGATACTGATTAGACTACTAGGACTATTAGGTGTAAGGCGGAGATTGGGCAACTCCTTAATGCTAATTAAAAGTAAGTTTATTTTACTATAGACATTATTATAATAGCGAAGTATTACTACATAGTAAATAGTTTAACGGATCCTTAGGAGATGTAAATTTCGAACATCTCTTGAATTACTACACTCACGTTTGACACTGGATATGAGATGTCAAATCCCGTAGACATCTATGATGCTGTTCCACTCATATTTATTTCTATTGATTTAACTCACATAAGATCTTTTAGTTCTGACTCGAGTGTTTTGTCTTTTCAATTTGCTCGAGTCAGCCTAAGCATTCCAGGGTTTGAAGACCTAATTTCTGGAGGACGAAGACGAAGATTGTATTACTATTATTTATTATATTATTCCACTACACCATGTATTCCGCTGCATTATTTATTATTCTATGGTATATGTAACTCTGATATGTATTTTATAAGTATAATCGATTATTTTGTATAACAGCTTCATGAACTATTTACATGATTATTATATTTTATCATTCCGCTGCAAGATTCTATTTTGTTTTTTCTTACTTTCTCTGCTTTTTCTTTTTCACTCCAATAAAAATCCGCTCTTCTATATGGTTTTAGTTTGACGTGTATGGTTTATCGTCAATTTAAAGTGTACAAAAAAGAGGGATGTTACAATTAAATACCAAAATATTCTGATGTTAGTTAAATTGAAATCATGTAGTGATTTATCTTATTAACTGTTGTTTGTTAATTTAACTGACATTTTAATTGACATATGAATTGAACTGTTAGGAATTTGAAATCTACGGTTAAATTTGAAATTGAAATCAAATTGCTAGTTAAATACCTTATATTGATAACTAGTTAACTATTGTGATTTATTGGCCGATTAGGATGTTAATTGAGATTGGATGTTATTGGTTGATATTTTGGATGATTGGATGTTTATTTATTTTATCTATGTCATGCTATCACCATATATGTTGCTAATAGTATATAAAAGTATTATTTGAATTATTTCAAATAAATTAAGAAGTAGGTTGAAATGATATATACCTATAATACTTTGTTTGGATTACAATGACATATATCCATCCCTGCAATTTAAATCGAAATAACCGATCATTTGGCCATAGAATAGAAATTATTTACGGATACCGGATTGGTTAAATTAAATGGTTTTAAATTCTTGAATTTGAATATATTTAAATGAATTTGTTTTAAAGAGATAAAAGTAGATTTTATAAACATTGAATTATTTTAAAATTTGAGCTTTGAAATTTTGAAAGTGAAATTTGTAAAATAATTTGTTTCAAATTATTAAATTGAAATTTGAAGTTTTAATCGACATATGACTTGAATTATGGATATGGAATTGTTTTAAAGGTTTGAACTTTTACTTGAACTTCGAATTTATCTAATTAAAAGTGATGTAAATGGATATTTCAAATTTGGGCTGGAATTGAACCATTTTAAAGAATTGAACCTTAAATTGAACATTGGAGTTTAATTTGATTTACGTGATTTAAATCAGTAAATTAAAATCAGATTTGAAATTTATATAAATTAAAATGGTTTAAAATAGGAATTGAATTTAAATTTAAGCCATTGAATCGAACGTTGAACCGGATTTGAAGTTAAAAATGAACGTTTCGAAATTAAAGTTAATTCGAATTGAAACCGAAATTGGAGTTGATTTGAATTGAAATTGAGTCGATTTGAATTGATTTGAGATTATAGATGATTTGAAATGGAAGATATGAAATTGACTCAGTTTGATTGAAATCTAGACCTGAGCCAGATTTATTGGAGATGGAAAGAAACAGTTTCCAATATGAAACTATGTTCACTATAAACTATTTTACTATAAAGTGTTTTAAAATTCATCTTTTTAAAATTTCAAAATATTTAAATTTTCAAACTATTTTAATATATAAACCATTTTCTAGATTCAAACTATTTTAGATAAAAAACCATTTCAATCTCTAAAAAATTTCAAATATTTTAATATCTAAATGGTTTTAACTATTTTTATTATTGAAACTATTTTCAAAAATTCAAATTGTTCATGTTGGGAATTGTTTATATTCAGATCATTGGTTTAAATACGAATGCGGTTAAAATGAAGTTGTAACGTAAGTTGAAATTCAAAATGATTTTGAAATGAAATTGATTTATAAGTGAGTATAATGATTTTGAAGTGAAATTGATTCGCGGTGAATAAAATGGTAATTTGAAATGAATATGGCACATTGAAGTGAAAATGATATTTGATATCAAGTAATGATTCAGTTTTGAAATGTAAAAGAACCAAACGGTGTGTAGAACGATGTTTGGTTATTAAAGAGACGGTACTCTCTTTCGATGTTGGAACCACTTTAACAACTATGAACGTGGAGGAGACTCCAGAATGAAGTGGTTGGATTTGGAAAACGTTGCTGGATTTAAAGAAAGAGAACGATGATGGATAGTCCGATAGTTGTGTCTGTTTGAAATGGCCAAAACATGAGCCATATCAACCAACCAACTAGGCTAGCCTCCTCTAGCGGACATCTTTTCTTCGATATTCTTTTCGGGCTCATTCCATATGATTACATTTGATGTTGGTTTCGATTGGTACACCTTGATTTGGGATGAATTCCCTTTAACTCAATATGGGATGGATGGATAAGGTGGGTGGTCCTGGTTACGATGCGTTACCATCGATCAGGACGGATAAACTGGTAATATCCTACCTTGGGTGCAACAACCCATAATTTTTATAAATAGTTTTAATTCCATTTATTTGAAAACTTTGATTTTTAAATCATTTAGAAATTTAATTTCTGCAATTTTCCAATGTAATTTTTGATTTTGGTTATAAATTATTTTCCAAATACAATAAAATAGTGACTTTTTGAAAATTTTATATTTTAGTCAACTTTGGCCAAACTTTGACTTTCATTTGAAAAAAATTTAATTTTAATTTTTAAATTTCTAATCTTTTTGTTTGAAACTATATTTTTATTCTGATATTGGTTCTGCTTTTCGTTTCGTAAAATTCTGTTTTATACTTTGTAAATCTGATAAATTTTAGTGTTTTACACGCGATTATTTTCAGTAATTTTGTCTATTTTACATTTTTATTTTTCAATTTCATTTCTAGTTTTCTATTTTCTATTTTATTTTATTTTTCCATCACTTTTCTATTTGATTTTACTTGAATTTTGGGCTTGGAAATTCAAAGAGTCTTCGGCTTCTTTTCTTGGATAGGAAGTAAAGCCCTTCATTTTCTAGCATCTACATTCTCTTAGCCGTTCATTTTTCTAACCCTAGCTGTCACTCCTTTCTAATTCACGTACAAAAAAAAAGTTTCTTGCATCTCATCTCATTTGAGTTCTGAGAAAAATTACAGTGAGTCTTCATGGCTTCCTCCTCTTCTTTTATTCTTGTTTTCTTTTGTTATCCTTAAACTTTGCTTGGCCTCTACCATATGACCACCAACCCTTGTCGACTTCTCCACCATTACCTCCTCCACCACCCCTGTATGGCCTCACCATGATCTGACCAAGACCTGACCGTGACCCCTTGTCTAGATCTCCACCACAAACTCCACAACAAACCTACCCGATATCCTATACATCATCCACCATCTCCTTGTAACCTCGGCCACCACCACCCCGGCCATCTCCTCCAGCCTATGACATCACCACTGACCTTAGCCACACCACCTGATGATGATGAGCTGACCAAGCCCAAGCACCCAGGTCGATCCACTTTATGCCTAGGGTCGAACCAAAGAACCTAAAATCTTTCATTGCCTTGCCCTTTTACATTCATGTAACCCCTAACTCTTCACCTACCTTTGCCTAGCCGTGATTTTCTGACCATAGCTATATTGATGCATGCAGCAACTGGCCTAGGTCGAGACACTTTTGGTGTTGGTTGAGTCTTATGGTGATGTGGCTGAGCCACTTGTTTGTTCAAGTCATTTTGTTCCACTTGTTCTTTCATTTTTACCTTGTTCAATTCATATATTCTTGTGAATAAATACATTATTATATTTGTTTCATTTTATTTGTTGTTGCAAGATCTGCATCTTGGCTCATCTTCTCTCCAAATCTTGTTCGTGCTTTGTCATGATTTTCGGATTTTGTTGTTGTGTCTTGAATTGTCATCTCTAGCTTTAGAAGGTGAGTTTATCACTCTCGACATTACTTATATAATTGTGAAATTATGACAAGTGAATGTGTAAAATTGATATGCTATGTTAATTAGTTCATATATGCCTGTGATATGATTACATGATGTTATAACCTGACTATATACCTGTTACATCACCTAATATGATATTATATGCTATACTGTTATTTTATTTTCTGTATCTCACACTGCAAGTTCCCTTTCACTATGGGTTGAAATAATACATACCCGAACGGACTTTAAAATAAGAAAAAATTGTTATGAGCTGAAATGATAGGCTCGAGCGATTTTTATTTTATTTATTTTAACATGGGATTGCGGGTTTGAAATGATAGAACCCGGAATTTTTTTTGAAATTACGGATTAAAATGATACACAACTGTATCACTTGACCTAGGTTAGAAAATATTATAAAGACCCGTGGTTATACTTTAAATAATGTTTTCTTAAAAAAATTTAAAGTATTTTTGGATTTTGAATTATATGGAATTTTAACTTAAATTTGATTTAATGATTTAAAACATAAAGTGATATTGGTTTCCCATAGGTTAAAATTTTATGAGTCAATTATGGGTTTCAAATTGAATTTAAAGATTTTATTTATGATGGATATCTTAATGATTAAATTTGATTTGATATGCTGTTTTAAATCTAACCTAGTAATGGTAATAAATTTTATTTTCTAAAATGAAATGTTTTTGTATAATAACTTCATAGTGATTTTCTATAAGTTAAAAATGTATAAGTTAAATTTGTATAAAATGTAATTTAATTATGACTTAACTTTATAATTGAAAATTTGGTTTTCAATTGGAAAAATTGAAGTTTGACTTACTAAAAGAATATCTTATTTATGAAATGGGTATTTTGACAATAAAGTATTAAGTTATTAGTTGAAATAAAAGTTAAGTAAAATAGTGCAATTTTGACTTAATAAAAGAATTATAGTTAATTTGGATATTTTATTTATAAAAATTTATTTATATAATCATAAGTTAAGTGATAATCAAGTGAATATTTTTGAAGCTTGACATATGATTTTATAAGTTAAAAATGCCTAAAATTTGAGCATTAATGTTTGTGAAATGTTATAAGAAATCTGGAAATTTTATTGGTAGCATTTCCAAAATGCTATGTATTTAAGATAGCATTTGCTAAGTGCTACCATTTCTGAAATTAAACTACAGCACTTTATAAGAGCTGCTGTTTCTGAAAATTGAACTATTTTGAAATATTAGTACTTACTGCAGCACTTTATAAGTGCTGCTGTTTCTGAAATTGACAATGTTTTTGAAATACGAATATATCTACCATAACACTTTATAAGTGTTGTTGTTGCTGAAAATACAATGTTTTGGAAAGTTTATAATTGAACGAATGAATTTTGGGAATGAATATTATTTTGGAAGATTTTGACATTGAATTTAAATTTTTTAAATGAATACGTTTGAGCGTTATAATTTTCTAAGTATTATAGTTTCCAAATGATAGTATTTCAAAGTGTTATGGCTCCAAGGTATTGCGGTTTCAAAGTGTTTTGGTTTTGGAGTTGTTATAACTTTGAAAGTACTATGGTTTTGGAAATGAATTTATTTGAAATGGTATTAAATTAAGTATTATCTTAAATATATATAGATTTGAAACCTATTGAAATTGAAGATTTAAGAATATGACTTTATGATATGGTTTTCCTCAAGATGATTTAAAAAGGGATATTTCAAGTTTAAATAAATTGAAGGAAATATTCAGTGATTTGGAAATCTGTGTTTTATATAAATGATATCATATTGATTTGGTTTTGAAATGGAAACGATATCATATTTTTGTTGGTTTTTGAAATGGAAATGATATTGTATTGACATAGTTTTGAAATGAATATGATATTTGGTTTTTGAAGTATAAATGATTTTGAAATAAATATCCATGGGTCATAATAATGGTTGGTTGTTAAAGAGATCGGGATCAGAAGTTGTCATACTCTCTACCAACTCAAAAAAACACTTTAACAACCGTGTACACTGTGGAGATTCCAGAATGAAGTAAGATGGTGGCAGCGCCCCTTTGAGGTATATACGTGGCCCCGACTCGTGAGTTTGCATAAGGTGGCTAAAACAGGAGCAATTGACGGGATAATGAGGTTGCTCCTTTGATCGAACACACTCCTTCGATATTATATTCTGACTTTTAGATTGATTTGGTGGCTGCTTTTGATTTTTGATTTGGGGGTGTGGCTAGAGGTGGGCGATATTAGCTGCTACACGTTACCACCGGCCCCATAGCGTAATTGGTATATCTACCTTGACATTGCCTAGTTGTGCCATATCACCTACCCTAGCACGCGTTGTACGAGTTTGATTTGTGTCGTACCTGTGGAGTATCCTTTGGTGGCTTCCCGATCAGGAGGGACTACGGTACTGTACAGACTACTGGCACTATAAAATGTGTTAAGGGGGATATGGGTAACACCTTAACGCTATTTTTAAATATATTATACTTTACCGTAGACACTATTATAATAGCGTATATTACTACATAGTAAATAGTTTAACGGATCCTTATAGGATGTGCGGTCTCAAGCATCCTTTAAGTTGCTTGTACATTTTATTACAGTTCACTAGAGTTGGTTTATATTGTATAAGTATGTATGTCCTGACTCGAGTGTTTTGTGTTTTGCTTTATGCTCGGGTCAGACTGAGTGATACAACATTTGAGACTCACCTTCGGAGTTGGAGCTTTGCTTGAAGATCCAACTATCTGTTTCACTTCAATTATCCGGTTAATCCCAGTGATGTATTTTGATTTATACTTGATTATCATATTGAGGCTTCTGTTGTACATTGTTACTTCTGTTGTATCTTGTTTAACTTTGATGTATTTATATAGTAGCTTCATGAACTACTATCTCTTTGCTTTCCCTGCATTATTATATTACTCTGTGTCTGTGATCTGTGATTTATTTACTTTATATTCTAAGTTTTGCCAAATTTAAATTAAGAATCTGGTATTTTGAATGATTCAAGTCAGACATGTGTGGTTTTATTATCGATTTGAATGGTCCAAAACAGTGGGTCGTTACAAAGTGGTATCAGAGCTTTGGCTCTAGGAAAATTAGCATATATGGTAAATTTATTTACAAATTCACTTTCATTCGAGCTTGAATCTCTTTCTCTTTGACTCTGTTTCCTTTGAATTTTGGAACGTTCCCTCGGTCCCGAAATCCATTTTTGTCCCTCACTATTCGTCTTCCTTTGATTCTGGAGTATCCCATAACTCCACTTCGAATGAGCTTTATAATGAGTCGACAGTCTCACCAATCTCAAATGGATTTGTAAAAGGGGGAAACTCCTATACAATAGGCATTGATTCACCGGAGATTTCTATATATCCTCGGTTAGATGCTAGTATCGCTTGTTGTGCCGAATTCTATCTCTTGAGATCGAATGTAGATTTGCCTCCGAATTCCACATCGATCTAATTCTTGAAGTCACGGTTGACCCAATTAAGGTTGCCCGTGATTTATATAAGCTTATCCATTTCTTTATTCGGTTAGTTAATCATCTTATCTTTTGTACCAACTTATCCTCAAATCAAAATTTCTTTGATTTGAGTTAATCAAATTTGAATATCTACCCTTGCTTTGAAAATCTATTCATGTATAGTGTATTTGTAAATCTATATTTAAAATGTTTTATATATTTTGTTGTTTGAGTTGTTGATGTTGATTTGGGATTTCGATTGATTCGTCTGATCAACACTATCGATAGGATCTCCAAAACACTTGAACAGAGCAAACCGATGCAATATAGTTTTCAAATTTAGAAAATGAAATAAATTCTGTATAATTATAGTGTATATGTATATAAGTATAATTTTCTAAATTTTGATTGTCAATTGAATTGGATGTTGAGAAATAATATTTGACTTTGTATATATAGCTTACAACCATTAGCTTTTGTTTCACATATAAATAATTGAACTATAAACATGGTTATAAATTAATTTGGAAATTTAAACGAATTTAAGACAAGAAACTAAGAATTTAATTTCCGATAGTTTCAACTTTGGTTTAAAGTTTAAATGGTGTATTATTTAAAGTAGAAATTTTTACAAAGAATTTTATAAGTTTTAAATCAGTGCTCTTCTCTTTGTCGCTGGAAAATAATTTCGGTGATGACTGCAGCATCATCGACATTCATTTTCGAGTTTCGAAGTGGAGAGACCATCTTGTAGCCTTGCTACACTTTTGTTTTGGAAAAATTAAATTGATTTGAATTTCTAACCATGACTTGATTTATATATAATGGTATATGATTTAAATTGGATTGATATATATTGTGTATATATTTATTTTATCTCTAAATGGTTTGAAATTAATCGGAAATTTAATTCTTAATTGTATCTTGAAGGATAATTTCAATTATAAGAGGAAATCAAATTTTTGAATATATATTTAAGCTTGAGATAATTGAATTAGAAAGTTTTATTTGTATAATACTCAGTTGCATTCCAATATAACTTACCTGAATTATTAGAAGTTAACTATGTAATTGAATAATTTACAATATAAAATGATGTTAAAGGAATTTTAAACAAATTGGAGTAGTTATAATAAGAGTAAATATACTTAATATATGTGATTAAATATATTATGTCGAATGAATTTAATAATAATTTGGAAAAGAGAAGAATTAAATTTGTTGAATAAAATTATGAGTATAATAAATGATTTTCAAATCTATGATTTTAGAAATTGTTAAGAGGATGATAAGATAATGAAATTTGAAATAGTTAAGATTTATTTAACTTAGGTGAAATCAGATGAATGATATCAATTATTAATTTAAGTTGAAATTTTCATGGGTTTAAATTTATCATCCTATTTTATTTTTCGGTCTATTTCTTTGGTTTGTCCCTATTCTCCTACCTCCTAAGCGGAAGATAGAATTTCAAATTGATCTTATTCCTGAAGTTCAACATGTACTTCTTCCTTCTAGAAGAACTTATCTTTACCTTTCAGTTTGGAAACCTTTTCAGGAACCGTTGGTACTCATTTGAATCTGAGCACTGCTTACCATCCATAGACCAACGATAAAATGGAAAGAGTGAATCAGATTCTAGAGGATCTTCTTCGTGCTTGTGTTCTTGATTTTGGAGGATCTTAGGAAGATCACCTCCATCTTGTTGAATTCACCTATAACAACAGTTATCAGGTTAATTTCAATTTTCTCTTCATCTTGTCTTAATCTTATCTCATTCTTTGTTGTTTCTCTGTTTTCATGTCTCGTTCCTTTTCGAGGATGAAAAGTTTTGAGTGGGGGAGAGTGTAACAACCCATAATTTTTATAAATATTTTTAATTCATTTTTTTTGAAAACTTTGATTTTTAAATCATTTAGAAATTTAATTTCTGGAACTTTCCAATGTAATTTTTGATTTTGGTTATAAATTATTTTCCAAATACAATAAAATAATGACTTTTTGAAAATTTTATATTTTAGTCAACATTGGTCAAACTTTGACTTTCATTTGGAAAAAAATTAATTTGAATTTTTAAATTTCTAATCTTTTTCTTTGAAACTATATTTGATTCTGATATTGGTTCTGCTTTTCGTTCCGTTAAATTCTGTTTTATACTTTGTAAATTTGATAAATTTCAGCGTTTTACACGCGAATATTTTTAGTAATTTTGTCTATTTTATATTTTGATTTTTCAATTTCATTTCTATTTTCTATTTTATTTTATTTTTCCATTATCTTTTATATTTGATTTTATTTGAATTTAGGGCTTCGAAATTCAAAGAGTCTTCGGTTTCTTTTCTTGGATAGGAAGTAATGCCCTTCATTTTCAAGCCTCTACATTCTCTTAGCCGTTCATTTTTCTAACCCAAGCCGCCACTCCTTTCTAATTCATGTACAAAAAAAGTTTCTCGCATCTCATCTCATTTGCCTTCTGAGAAAAATTACAGTGAGTCTTTATGGCTTCCTCCTCTTCTTTTATTCTCTTTTTCTTTTGTTCTCCTTAAACTTTGCTCAGCCTCTACCATATGACCACCAACCCTTGCCAACTTCTCCACCATCACCTCCTCCACCACCCATGTACGGCCTCCCCATGATCTCACCCAGACCTGGCCATGACCTCTTGTCCATATCTCCACCACAAACTCCATAATAAAACCAAGCCAATTCCTATACATAATCCACCATCTCCTTGTAGCCTCGGCCACCACCACCGATGCCATCTCCTCCAGACCATGACATCACCACTGACCTTAGCCGCACCACCTGATGATGATGACCTGACCTGACCAAGCCCAAGCACCAAGGCCGAGCCACTTTATGCCTAGGACCGAACCAAAGAACCCAAGACCTTTCTTTGCCTTGCCTTTTTACATTCATATAACCCCTAACTCTTCACCTACCTTTGCCTAGCCATGATTTTCTGACCATAGCCATGCTGATACATGCAGCAACTAACCTAGGTCAAGCCACTTTTGGTGTTGGTTGAGTCCTATGGTGATATGGCCGAGCCACTTGTTTGTTCAAGTCATTTTGTTCCACTTGTTCTTTCATTTTTTCCTTGTTCAATTCATATATTCTTGTGAATTAATATATTCTTATATTTGTTTCATTCTATTTATTGTTGCAAGATCTGCATCTTGGCTCATCTTCTCTCTGAATCTTGTTCGTGCTTTGTCGTGCTTTTCGGAGTTTGTTGTTGTGTCTTGAATTGTCATCTTAGCTTTAGAAGGTGAGTTTATCACTCTCGACATCCGTACTTATGTAATTGTGAAACGATGATAAGTGAATGTGTAAAATTGATATGCTATGTTAATCAGTACATATATGCCTGTGATATGATTATATGATGTTATAACCTGATTATATACCTGTTACATCACCTGATATGATATTATATGATATACTGTTATTTTATTTTCTGTATTTCACACTGCAAGTTCCCTTTCATAATGGGTTGAAATGATACATACCCGAATGGACTTTAGAATAAGGAAAAATCATTATGAGCTGTAATGATATGCTCGAGCGATTTTTATTTTATTTATTTTGATTTGGGATTGCGGGTTTGAAATGATAGAATCCGGATTTTTCTTTTTAAATTACGGATTGAAATGATACACATTCATATCACTTGACCTAGGTTAGAAAATATTATACAGACCCATGATTATATCTCAAATAATATTTTCTTAAATTTTTTAAGTATGGTTGGATTTTAAATTATGTGGAATTTTAACTTAAATTTGATTTAATGATTTAAAGCAGAAAGTGATATTGGTTTCCTATAAGTTAAAATTTTATAAGTCAATTATGGGTTTTAAATTGAGTTTAAAGATTTTATTTATGATGGATATCATAATAATTAAATTTGATTTGATATGGTGTTTTAAATCTTACCAAGTAATGGTAATAAGTTTTATTTTATGAAATGAAATGTTTTTGTATAATAACTTCATAGCGATTTTCTATAATTTAAAAATGTATAAGTAAAATTTGTATAAAATGTAACTTAATTATGACTTAACTTTATAATTAAAAATTTGGTTTTCAATTGGAAAAATTGAAGTTTGACGTACTAAAAGAAAATCTTATTTACAAAATGGGTATTTTGAAAATAAAGTATTAAGTTATTGGTTGAAATAAAAGAAGTAAAATAGTGTAATTTTGACTTAATAAAAGAATTACAGTTAATTTGGATATTTTAATCATAAAAAAATTATTTATTTAATCATAAGTTAAGTGATAACCAAATGAATATTTTGAAGCTTGAGATATGATTTTATAAGTTAAAAATGCCTAAAGCTTGAGTTTTAATGTTTCTGAAATGTTATAATAAATCTAGAAATTTTATTGGTAGCATTTCCAAAATGTTGTGGCTTTAAGATAGCATTTGCTAAGTGCTGCCATTTTTGAAATTAAACTATGTTCTGAAATAACTAAATATCTACTACAGCACTTTATAAGTGCTGTTGTTTCTGAATTTGAACTATTTTTGAAAATACCTATATATAAACTACAGCACTTTATAAGTGTTGTTGTTTCTGAAAATTGAACTGTTTTGAAATATTAATACCTACTGTAGCACTTTATAAGTGCTGCTGTTTTTGAAATTGACAATGTTTTTGAAATACTAATATATCTATTGTAACACTTTATAAGTGCTGTTGTTGTTGAAAATACAATGTTTTGGAAAGTTTATAATGGAACGAATGAATTTTGGAAACGAATATTATTTTGGAAGATTTTGATATTGAATTTAAATGGTTTAAATGGATATGTTTGAGTGTTATGATTTCCAGAGTATTATAATTTCCAAACGAAAATATTTCAAAGTGTTATGATTCCACGGTATTATGGTTTCAAAGTGTTTTGGTTATGGAGTTATAACTTTGAAAGTAAGTTTTGGAAATGAATGTATTTGAAATGGTATTAAATTAAGTATTATCATTAAGTATATATATTTGAAACTTATTGAAATTGAAGATTAAAGAACACGACTTTATAACATGGTTTTGTTTAAGATGATTTAAAAAGGGATATTTCAAGTTTAAATAAATTGAAGGAAATATTCAGTGATTTGAAAATTTATGTTTTATTTAAACGATATCATATTGATTTGGTTTTGAAATGGAAACGATATCATATTTTTGTTGGTTTTTGAAATGTAAATGATATCGTATTGACATAGTTTTGAAATGGATATGATATTTGGTTTTTGAAGTATAAATGATTTTGAAATAAATATCCATGGATTATAATAACGGTTGGTTGTTAAAGAAACTGGGATTGGAAGTTGTCATACTCTCTGCCAACTCCAAAAACTACTTTAACAACGGTGTACGCGGTGGAGATTCTAGAATAAAGTAGGATGCTGGCGGCGTTCCTTTGAGGTATATATGTGGACCCGACTCCCATGAGTTGGCATAAGGTGGCTAAAACAGGAGCGATTTACAGGCTAATGAGGTAGCTCCTCTGAACGGACACACTCCTTCGACATTACATTCTAACTTTGAGATTTATTTGATGGCCACTTTTGATTTTTGATTTTGGGATGTGGCTCGAGGTGGGCGGTAGTGGATGCTACGCATTACCACTGGCCCGGAAGCGTAATTGGTATATCTAGCCTGGCATTGCCTAGTTGTGTCGTGTCACCTTAACTAGCGTGCTTTGTACGAGTTTGATTTGTGTCGTACCTATGGAGTTTCCTCTGGTGGCTTCTCGATCTGGAGGGACTACGGTGCTATATAGACAACTGGCACTATAAAATGTGTTAAGGGGGATATGGATAACGCCTTAACGCTATTTTTAAACATATTATACTTTACTGTAGACTTATAATAGCATATATTACTACATAGTAAATAGTTTAAAGGATCATTAAAGGATGGATGGTCCCAAGCATCCTTTAAGTTACTTGTACATTTTATTACAGTTCACTTGAGTTGGCTTATACTGTATAAGTATGTATGTCCTGACTCGAGTGTTTTGTGTTTTGCTTTACGCTCGATTTAGACTTAGTGGTACAACATTTAAGACTCACCTTCGGAGTTGGAGCTTTTCTTGAAGATCCAGCCACCTGTTTCACTTCAGTTATCCGGTTGATTACAGTGATGTATTTTGATTTATACTTAATTGTCATATTAAGGCTTCTGTTGTACCTTGTTATTTCTGTGGTATCTTGTTTAACTTTGATGTACTTATATAGTAGCTTCATGAACTACTATCTCTTTGCTTCCACTGCATTATTTTATTACTCTGTATCTGTGATCTGTGATTTATTTACTTTATATTCTGAGTTTTGCCAAATTTAAATTAACAATACGGTATTTTTAATTATTCAAGTCAGACATATGTGGTTTTATTATCGATTTGAATGGTCTAAAATAGTGGGTCGTTACATGTAACAACCCTTTATTTTGTGATTATTTCAATTGTATATTTTAATTATTTTAAATTGAATTTCCTGATTTAAAAACTTTATTTTAATTATTAAAATTAATAATTTTAGTTATTTTAATTATAAATTTTGATTTTTATGTGAATTATAATTCCAAACATGAATAAATAGAATATTTTCCCGAAAAGTCGATGTTTTGTTAAAATGGTCAAACTTTGACTTTAAATTTAAATTTTGAAATTTTGAATTTTATCTTTTATTATGAAATATATTAAATTTTAAGTATACTGCTTTTCATTTCGTTGAAATCTGATTTATATTGTTAAAGTTATTCTTTTTACAATATTATGTGTAAATTGATTTATTTAACAGTACTGTTTATTTTAAATTATATAAATAATATTTTTGTTTGTCATATCCTGTTCTAATTTGTGTATATGTGTGTAATATGACATGCTATGTATATATTTTATTTTTTTAAAACATTTTTTAAGTGTAGTAATTATTTTTCCAAAACTAGTTATATTTTGTTTTCAATTTTCAATACTAGTTTACATATAATAAACAATTTTCCTATATTTTTCTATTTTTCCTAAAATTTATTTATTCATTTCATTTTCACTTTATTTTGTATTCATTTTTATTTTATTTACATGATTTTTATTTTAGTTTATTTGAATAAAGAAGAATGGGAAATTTCAAGAGACTTTGGCCTTTTAACGTTTGACTTTTCATTTTCCACCTCTTCATAATTTTGAGCCGTCCTTTCCCAAGCTCACAGCCATGAGTTTTCTTTTTGAAATTCATGTAAAAAAACTTCTCTCATTTCACTTTACATGCATGCTTTTAGATCTGAAAGTAAAGGTAATGGCTTCTTAAAAAATTTCTTCTCTGTCCTCTTCTTTTTATTTGATTTTTCCATTAGATTTGCCTTGTTTCTTCATAGATTTGCTCGGCCATCACCCTTGTTGCCTCGGACATGGTCAACACCATCTCCTCCTCTTTACCACCCATGGCCAAGCAACTCCTCCTCCTCTGTCCAGTGAAGCCCGTGACACCATCTAGGAGAAACACCACAAAAAACATTGCTAAACTCCTTAAACCAATGCCTAGCCGACCATAACACCTTCACCACCACCATAGATTGCCTTGGCTGCCTCCTATTGCTCCACAACTACCATGATACCATCCTAACCATTAGTCTTAGCCTCTATCCAGACCTATAGCATGAATGGCCGAGCCCAATTGTCCTTTGGCCGAGCCTAGATGTTGAATAGAACTCCTATTTATGCCTTGCCTTTTGACCTTCTTCATGTGTAACTCCTTTACCCTTCGAATCTCTTTGTAGCCGTGCCTATTTGAGTCCAAACCAGATCCATACCCAAGCCAAAACATGTCATGGCTGAACACAAAACACCTAGGTCGAGCACTTCAATGATGGAAGCATGGTCAAATCATTCCTTTCATTGTTGCTTTTAAATTCAAATTGTTATAATATGTATTCTATGTTGAAATTATATTTATATTGTCTTGTTCTATTGGTTGTGTACAAGATCACTAGCTTGGTTCTCTTTCCACTCAAGTCAAAAGTCGTGCTACCATGCTTTCTGGAATTCGTTTGTGTGCTTTGTCTTGCTATCTTCAGCTTGAAACAAGTGAGTAATCACACATGACATCTGTACTTATATATTTAGTGAATTGATCACATGTGAATCTGTAGAATTATATTATCATGTTATACCTGCCTGTGATATATATCATATGATGTTCACCTTTTTATACACCTGTCATATCATCTGTTACTGCTATATGATGTTATACTGTTATTTATATTTGTTTATCACACTGCAAGTTCCCTGTAGAATAGAATCACTATGGATTGAAATGATACATATCCGAACGGACTTTAGAATAGGGGAAAATTATTATGGGCTGAAATGATAGGCCTAAGCAATTTTTATTTATTTTAATTGACTTGGGATTACGGGTTTGAAATGATAGAACATGGATTTTTCTTTGTAAGTTACGGATTGAAATGATATATATCTGTATCACTTGACCTAGGCTAGAAAATTATACACTGACCCATGGTTATTATATATATTTTCTGGAATTTTTAAAGTATTTTAAAAATGTAAATTATGATAATATGATTTATTTTGAATTTAAAATGATTTTTCTAAAGTGTTATTGACTTTTCTATGAATTAAAATGGTAATAAATGAATATAATAAATGAATACTTTAAAGTGTAATTTGAAATATAATTTAAATTTGGAAATGTGAAATTTGGTTTAAAAATAAATTTAAGTTATATAAGTAAAATGTAAATTAAATATAAATTATGAAATGGTGAATTTAATTAAAAGTGTAAAGTAAATGTGAAGAATAGAAAATTTTACACTTGAATTTATTAAGTGAATTATTGAAAATTTGATTTTATTTATAGGAAATTTACTTTATAAAAATTATAAGTTAAAGGTATTTTAATGAACATTTTTGAATGTTAGAGTATGATTTTTATAATGTTTAAAGGGTTAAAATCAAAGTTTATTTGTTGCTAGAATTACATTGAAAATCTGGAAATTAAATAACAGCACTTCAGACATGCTATCATTTCTGAAGTTAATTTAAAATCTGAAGTAAATGATATTACAGCACATTGTAAGTGTTGTGGTTGAAACGAATGAACTATGGTTAAATTTTAATTAAGTGATATTACAGCAATTGGTAAGTGTTGTGGTAGCGGAAAGATAACTAAAATCTGAAGCTAAATAAAGGGCTACAGTAGCAATTGATAAGTGCTACGGTAGGCAGAAATGAACTATTTTCAAATGAACTGAACTATTACAGCAGTTTATTTAAACGCTGTCTTTTCTAAATAAACTGTTTCAAATGAACTAAACTATTACAGCAGTTTTGTTTAAAAGCTGTTTTTGCTGAATTGAGCTTTTTTCAACTATAACTTACAGCAGCTTTTTTCTAAATGCTGTGAAAGGCTGAAATTTTCAATGTTTATGGTTTTTAACTAAATAAATGAGCCCAGAATTGTCTAAAATTTTGGAAATTGAACATTTGATTTTTAAATATAATAACTTCACTTTTAAATGGTTTAAATAAATTATTTTGATTAAATATAAACAATTTGAAAGGTGATTTGAAATGATAATAAATGAATGATATCTTTCAAAGGGTATTTAAATTTGAATATTTGGATTTGAATTCAAATGATGATTTGGAAATGAAGTTTGAAAAGATATGATATTTTGATATATTGAAATGGTTTGGAAATGAGTTGATCTTTATTTTGATAAAGATTTTGAATTTGAAAATGGTACTTTATTTTGAAGTATAAACTATGATTTTTAAATTATAACCACAGGTTATAATAATGATTGGTTGTTAAAGAGACCGGTATTGAATATGGACATACTCTCTTTCGATACCGAAAACCACTTTAACAACTATGTACACGGTGGAGATTCCGGAACGAAGTAGGATGGTGGCGACGATCCTCTTAAGGTATGAACTTGGACCCGACTCCCATGAGTTGGCTTAAGTGGCTAAAACAGAAGCGATTGACGGGCCAAGTGAGGTAGCTCCTCCGATCGGACACAGTCCTTCGATACTATATGCTTACTTGTGATTGATTTGATGTACATCCTCGGATTATGATTGGTAGTGTGTTCCGACGTGGGCAGTAGTGGCTGCTATGTGTTACCACCAGACCGGAAGCGTAATTTGTATATCTACTCTAGCATTGCCTCGTGTGCCGTGTCACCAACCATATCAAGCCTTACTACGATTTTGTTTTTCTTCCATAGACCATGGAGTATTTAGGGTAGTCTCCCGATCTGGAGGTACACTAATACTGGATGGACTACTGTAACTATTACGTGTTAAGGGGAATATTGGGTCACTCCGTAACGCTATTTTAAAGTAAAGTTTATTTTACTGTAGACATTATTATAATAGCGCAATATTACTACATAGTAAATAGATTAATGGATCCTTAGAGGATGGGCGGTCCCAAACATCCTTTAAGTTACTTGTACTTTATTACAGTTCACTTGAGTTGGTTTGCATTGTATAAGTATGTATGTCTTGACTCGAGTATTTTGTGTTTTGCTTTACGCTCGGGTCAGCCTGAGTATTCACAGCTTAGCTTTGGATTTCTTTTTCTAGAGCTAGGAATCGCTGGAAATTTTTCTTATCTCGTTACTTATATATTTCAGTTTCAGTTGTTTCTGTTTCAGCTCTTGTATTAGTGAACTTTTATGTATTTGGAATTTCTATTGTATTTGTTTTCAGACTGATATTATGTATTTTGTTTTGAGAGTTTGATGTAGTAGCTTCATGAACTACTATGGTATTCATTTCCTCTGCGAGTTATTCTGGTATTTCTATGTCTATGATTCTGTGATTGCATTTTATTTGCTCCAAGTTTTATTACAATGTTGTATTTTGAGCAATTGAAGTGTGACATGTGCGGAAACGAATGGCTGAAAATATCGGGTTGTTACATTACATTGGGCATTGCCTCACGTGCCTTATCATACTTTAATCCTTATGCGAGACCACACTGGGTTTGTTTTAGTATTATCATATCACGGTGCATCCTTATCCCCCGACATTCTACTGGGATGTTGTATGTAAGCTGTACACCAATGCTTAAAAACATGTTAATGGAGTTTAATGAAAAGACTTAACGCTAGGAAAATTTTTATCTTATTGATTAGACATTACATATATAGCGTATTCAACTGCAAATAGATATTTTGACGGATCATTAAGAGATGGAAAATCCCGTAACATCTCTTGAGTTATTGCACGCACATTACACACTGGATAGGAGATGTAAAAATCTATAAACATATTTGACGCTATTACACTCCAGTTATATGTGATACTGATTTGACTTACGTAAGCATGTTTTAGTTCTAACTTGAGTGTGTTGTTTTACTTTATGCTTAGGTCAGCCCTGATTTTTCAGTGCATCGAAGGTCATATTATTCTGGAGGACAACCGTGAAGATTTGGTATATTATATTACCAGTATTATTCCCCTGCATTATGTTGTGTTGCTGCATTTTTTTATTTTTTCTCTATTGTATGTACAACTCTAATTGTTGTTGTAAAAGTATAACCAAATGTGTATTATAACAGCTTCATTAAGTGTTTATTTGATTATTATATTTTTTCATTCCGCTACGAGATTATGTGTTTGTTTCTTCTTTTCTTTTTTCGTAATTAACCCCATCGATTGTCTGTGTTTCTGATTATTTTATGTTGGACGTGTGTGGTTTATTGTCGACTTAATCTGTAACGACCCGTAAATTTAACTGGTTTTAACAACGTTATTAATTGAAATTTTGTAAAAATTTTAAACGATAAAAATTTGAAATATAAATTTAATATTTGAAATGCGTCTAGTTAAACATAACAACTGGTAGTAAATTTATTTCAATTTAATCAGTTAAAAATCGATGAAAATAAACCGTTTTCGAAACCTAAATATTTTTACATAGAAAAATTCTAAATCTTCTTCTGAGTAAGACGTCATTTTTTGTTTCTCCAAATTCGAATTTCTTTAGCTCCGTCGATCTTATTTTCGACGAAATAACAATTGAATCTAAAAGTTTTTCGAAACCTAAATGCGCCAACATGAGAAAATTTATTTAGAACACTCTGAATAAGACTACGTAATCCGTTTCGCGAAATTCGTACGTTTCTAGCTCCGTTTGGATTTTTGCTTACGAGAAAGCAATGGATATCAGTGTCCGTATGGACTTTTGATAGGAAGATCCTGACACGGATATTTTGATTTCCACTTATCCGCCTCATCGCGCTGATCACCGAGATATATTCATTGGTGTACTTTGGAGTCGGGTGCACGACGAAATCGACAGAATGCAAAGTGTGACGATTCGCTTAATTGGGTCCATTTGTAATTATGTATCCTCCATCTGGTTCAGCTTGCTGTGTTAATCACGAATATATTTTGTTTCCTTTTCATTCGTCAGTATGGACAACCAAAAGTTAAAATATGAATCGACACAAGAATTTCGGTGCACACGTTTATCTTTACTTCTTCTCATCTCTTTTTTTTTTCATTTCACGTAAACACCTCTCCTTCAAATTTTCTTCCTTTTGCTGAAGAGACTCCACCTCACCCGCTCGACTTCCCACTGCTTCCCTTACACGGCACCTCGGCCTCTCCCCCTCTCCCAAATGTCGCCTTCCATTTCATCTCGTCCGCGCGGCCGCTCACCATCTTGCAACACCCGCCTTTCCATCGTGCATCCACCTCCCGCTGACCTTGGCAGCTAGCAACCCAACAACCACCGGCCTCTGCCCCTAAACCCGACGCCGAGCATTTCCAGCCGAGAAACCGCCACCCCTATCGACCGCCGTTACTCTTTCCATCCATCACTTTGCTTCTAATATATATAAATAACTTATATATAAGGTATGCATGTGTTTTGTTGTCGCATTTGTATACAAGTCATGTATTAGTTTCTTGTAGGCTGTTGTTTACAAATCAATATAAGTTTCATGTAAGCTGTTAGTTGCATGAGTTTGTGGTCTACATCATTATAGTGATAGTTGTATATTGTAATCATCAGGTCATACGTTAGTTGAGTACATATACACATGATTTTGTTAAAAAAAAGTGACGTAAAAATATATATAAGTGTATGGGTTGTATATGGTTCATTTGTCTGTTATTTTCTTATTTTAAATTGTAAGAACATTTCATTTTAAAGTGTATATATATTGTGTGTAGTTTTATAATATATTAGTTATAATATATGTGTACTGTATGTAGGCTTAAGGTATCCTATATATTCTAAAGGTATTATATGTATATAATATTTGAAAGATTATAAAGTTGGTTACATTATGAGGAAAAAAAGAAGTGTTAATACTCATCCTTACACATGTTTCTTCGTCTAGTCATATTTCTAAAAGTGAGTTTAATGTCATAATTTGAATTGTTTGCTCATACTGTCATTTAATTAAGTTAACAATACCTAAGCGGTAATATTCCAGCAATAGAAATCAATGCATGGCATATCTATCCTATTGGCAGCCAATGTGGCTTTTGGTTTGGCATGGAACTTTGATCGCAGGGAAGTCCTCCATGTCACTTTGCAAATTCAGATCAAGTTTCAAAGTGAACTGGGGTTGTTAAATGCATATGGTGCTTAATGATACTTGGCATGTATTATTTTTTTTTACGAGGGTTTTTAGTTGGTATTGAGCTATAAGAACTAAACGGTTCTTTATTTCAATGTTCAACGCAGTTACTACTCTAATTAGGGATTATATATATAGTGTTAGTATTGACAGAGGTACATATATACACTTTTGTCGTGTGAACACGTCTGTACGCATATATGTAGTTTTACAAAATCTAGGTATTAACTTTGCTACATGTTTTGTTTATATGGTTATACTAGTTCTAGTTACATATATAATAATGTCTCAGTTTGTATGGTTTAATTACACAACTATTAGCCATAATCCAAAAGCTGTATTTTATATATATATATATATATATATATATATATATATATATATAATAGTTTATATTTTGTTAGTTTATTCATTGATTAAATATACATAGGTTGTCTATAGTGGTGTTACTGAATTGGAATTTTATATACATTGTTAGTATAAACATATATACGGATGCTTAATTAAAAAAATGATTTTAATTATATGCTATTTTATTTTAATATTTGTTTTAATCAAATATTGTTTTATGGTAATAAATATATATGTATATATAAGTCCACTTGTATAAATTATCTTCATCGATTCAGTTCTGACTTGATTCGACAAATTCATATTTATCAGCTTTGATCGTTGGATTCCGTGTCCATCGTGCGTTGATCCTAAATTCGTACTTGGATTTCGTTGCTCAATTCTTTGTCAACAAATCTCTAGCCTCGAAAGGTGAGTAATCACTCGCGATTAATGTTCTTTTATTTATTAAATTTGATTTCAATTAAAATGACAATTGAAATATTGTTGTTGCTGGTTATGTACACTATTATTTATGTTACCTGTATCAGTTCACCTATGACATCTGACACCATTATCTGTATTTGTGCAATGATAATCCAGTTTGGTTGATAATTGATTGATTGTTGATATTTATATTGGGTGTTAAATTATTAATGTTTAAAGTGATAAATAATATGCAATTGAATTTGATATAGGAAAAATTGATATATGTGCTGAATTTGATTTGTTAAAATTGTATAATACGACCCTTTAAATGTTAGATAAAAATTGACACATAGAAATTGGTTAATTGCACCTTGAACCATTAAATGTATGATTGTATATGTTGATGTAATATGAAATCGAATAATAAACGTCAAGTGCAGAACCATATAAAATAATAGTATAATAATCTTTAATCTACATAAAATCATAGTGTAGATTCTATAAATAATTATATTAATTTGCACAAACAACAATGCAAATTAATAGGATTATTTTGGAATAATTTGAATTAATTGTTGGATTGTTATTGATTGTTGTTACTGCTTGTTTATTTACTTTGACACCATCCCAGTTATCACACTGCAAGTTCCCTTTCCTATGCTTTGATTTTTGAATTGAAATGGAATCGGGTTGAAATGATAAATACCCAAAATGAACTTGACTTAGGATAGAGAATTAAATTAAACCCGATTGGTCAATAATTTGGTTTAAATAAATAAAGATTTTATTTGAATAATAATAAGGTTTTGAAATAAAATTGGAATTTAAAATTTTAATGAAAAGAAATGTGAATATTTGAATTTTGAAACCAAATATTAATATAGTAATTGATGAAAGAACGTGTTTAAAAATTTATTAATTAATAATTAAATTTGGAATTATTAATAATTAAGTTTGAAATTATTTAATAATTGGGTTGGAAATTATTTAATAATTTGGTTCGAAATTATTAAGTTTTGAAATTATTTAATAATAAAGTTTTGAAATTATTTAATAATTGAATAAAATTGAATTAATTAGTAATTAAATAAAAAGTTGAATTCTTTGATAAGAGAAATTGAACTTTTGAATAAGTGAATTTGAACTTCGTCAATAAATAAAAATCGGGTTTTCTTTATTTATTAAGTTTTGGAAAAATTATTCAAGTAAGTTAATAGGTGAAATTGAATTCTCGATTATGTGAAATTTAGTTTCTTTATTAATTGGGTTTTGAAATTTGTAACTAAGTAAACAAATAAGTGAAATTGAATTTCTTTAACAAGAAATAAAATGAGTTTATTGAAACAAATGATAGACTTGTAAATTAATAGTTGGATTTGACAAATTTAATTTAAATTAAATTTGTAAGTTTTGATATAAATAAGTTGAACTTAAGAAAGTAATTTAATGAATTGGAAATTTAATTGAAATTGTTTTAATGATAAATTAATTTAATGAATATCGAATGAAATCGATTAATGAGTTTAAATCGATTTGAACGTTAAATTAAGTTTATTTTAAATGATTATGGAATGAAACTTATATACGAAATCAAATGAATATTTGAATGGTTTTAAATCAAGTTGTGAAATTGAATTATAGAATTTTGAAATGGAAATTTGAAAGTTATGAAACGTAAATATTGGAAATTGTTTTGGAAAGATAAATGGAATGTTGAATTCCAAATTCTAATTGAAATTGAAATTGATTTATTTTGAAATATATTAAACAACCAATCGGTGTTATAATTACGAAAGTTTTTAAAGGAACCGGAATCGGTTATGGACATACTCTCTGTCTAAACCGAAAACCACTTTAATAAGTATACACGAAGTGTGATCCTGAATAAAGTGGTTGGAATGATGTACGTGATGTCTGAAGAAAGAGAACGATAATGGATAGCCTTGACACTTGTGTCAAATTGGAAATGACTAAAACAGGAGCCGTGCCGGGCCAAATGGGGTTAGCCACCTCGAGCGAACACACTTCTTCCTAAACTACTCATTACTTGTTATTGATTGGTGCACCCTCGTACTTTTGGCAGTGTTGTTTCGCGGTGTTGCGATCGTTGCTGCGATGTGTTCTCACCAGTCCGGATCAGGCTAACGGTAGTTTCACTATCTTTGGTATTGCCTCATGTGCCTTGTCATACTTGTATCCCTATATACGCAACCACTACGAATTTGTTTTGTGTTATACCTATGGAGTACTACCTGATAGCCCACTAGTTTACAGTGGAGTTTACAGTGCTGTATAGACTATAACGCTTATATAAAATGTGTTAAGGTGGTAATGGTAACGCCTTAACACTATTTTGATACTTTATGTTACTGATAGACATTATCTATTTAGCGTATACTACTACATAGTAGATAGTTTAACGGATTCTTAGAGGATGGTTATTCCAATATCTTTCGAGTTACTTCTATTTCAATTGTTATTTCACTTGAGTTGGATTTATTGATATAAGAACGTTAATCCTGACTCGAGTGTTTTGTGTTTTGCTTTGCACTCTAGTCAGACTGAGTGGTTCAGCTTTTGAGACTCACCTTTGGAGTTGGAGCTTCGCTTGGAGATCCAGCTATCTATCCAGCTTTCAGATGATCAGTGATTCCAGTGATGTATTCTGATTCTTGTATTTGACTATTGTATTCGAGACTTCTGTTGTAACTTATTTTACTCTGTTATACATATATATATATATATATAGTAGCTTCATGAACTACTATTTTTTGCTCCCGCTGCGTATTATTACTGTGTCTGTGATTCTGTGATCATTTATTTACTGTATATCTGAGTTTTGCCAAATTTAAATTAACAATTCGGTATTTTGAATTATTCAAGTTCGGCATGTACGGATGCGAATAGTCCAAAATAGCGGGTCGTTACAGTTGGTATCAGAGCATTTGGTAGCTCTAGGCAAAACTTAGCATATAGGGTAAATGTATTTAGAGAATCACTCTTATTCGAGTTTCAATCTCTTCCTTTTGTCTCAATTCCTTTGAATTTTGGAACGATCCCTACGGTTTTGAAATTCATTCTTGTCCTCACTATTCGTATTTGTTTGGATTGCGGAGTATCCCTAACTCCACTTCGAATGACCTTTATAATGAATCGGCGGTCTCGCCAAACTTCGAATGATTTGTAAAAGGGTGATACTCCTTTACAATATGCATTGATTTACCGGAGATTTCTGTATCCGCGGTTTGCAATGCTATCTATCTCCTGCTATGCCTTGAGATCGAATGTAGATTTACCTCGGAATTCTGCATCGATCTAATTCTTGAAGTCCCGGTCGACCCGGTTAAGGTTGCCCGCGATTTATATAAATATCATTTTAACTCTGTTTGAATCTATCTTCAAATCAAAATTCTCTTTGATTTGATTCCATCAAATTTGAATATCTATACTTGTTTTGAAATCTATTCTTGTATCGTCGAGCGAGGAATTGTATTTGTAAATAATATTAAAATGTTTTATATATTGTGTTGTTTGAGTTGTTGATGATGATTTGGGTTTTCGATCGATTTGTCTGAACAACGCTATCGATAGGATTTCCAAAACACTTGAACAGAGCGAACTGACACAATATTGTTTTCAAATTTGGTAAATAAAATAGTTTTGTATGATTATATTATATATAAGTATAAATTCTCTGAAATTAAATTTGTTAATAGATCTGATGTGTGAAATAATAAATAAATGAAGTTATAAAACTTGGTTATAATTTGATTTGGAATTTTAAGTAAATTTAAATTAGAATTTGAGAATTTAATTTTCGATAATTCCGAACTATGATTTTGAAGTTTTAAAGGGTATATTATTTAAAATATTTTCGAATAGATGTCATTTCTAAGAATTTTTAAATGTTTAAATCAGTGCTCTTCTCTTTGTCGCCGGAAAATAATTTCGGTGATGACGGCCGCTTCATCGATATTCATTTTCGGGTTTCGAAGTGGAGAGAATATTCTGTAGCCTTGCTACACTTTTGTTTGGAAAAATAAATTGATTTGAATTTTTAAAGCATGATTTGATTTATAATATATATTGATGATTTTAAATTTGATTTGATATATTATGAATATATATATATATATATATATATATTATCTCTAAGTTGTTTGAAGCTAATCGGAAATTAATTCTTAAAATTTGTTAAAGGATGATTTTCAATTATAAATGAAGCCAAATTCTTTTTATACAAATACTTAACTTGAAATAACTAAATTGTAAAATTTTATTTGGATAATACTCAATTGCATTCCAATATAACCTACCAAAATTATTCAGAGGTTAACAATGTAATTATACTTAATATATGTGATAAGATATATCAAGTGGAATAAATTTATTAATAATTTGGAAAAAAGAGGAATTAAATTTGTCGAATAAAGTATGACTATAAAAAATGACTATTCGAATTTTTGATCTTTGAAATTGTGAATTTAAGATAATTAGATAATATACAATATAAATTGTTTTTTAAATGAAATTTGAGTGCGTATAAAAATGTTATACACTTAAAGTTTAAGTATAAAATGGTTAACAGAGATAAATAGAATACTAGGTTAGTCGAATAATGAATGGATTAATAAAATAAATTGTTGCTTGAAATAAATTTTGTAAAAAACAACGATAAATTGAAAATAAACCAAGTTAATGAATTACCTTGAATTTAAAGTCAATTGTTGAATATAAATTAATTTAAATTGAAATTTATATGGTTTAAATTAATTGTTTTATTTTGAAATTCAAATAAATGGGGACCTTCCCTTTTCTTCCCCCCTTTCCCGCTGAACCTTCCAGTCAACCATCCCCTCTGCCGCAATGTCCTTCCTCACCTATTCTTGTACCACCTTCTGCCGTTGTCCATTCCCTGTCAACACCTTTAAAAACCACCATCCCTCTTGTCAGTGCCCAAGTCCAATCCCTGCCACCACCTACCACAACTGCATCCCCTTCAGCTTCTCTAAACCTTCCTACCCCGCCGGTGCTTCCACTTCCACAACCCCAACTGACTTGGAATTCTCTTTTCAAAGCTAAACCAATCAATGCTGGGAAATATGAACCCCGCGACATTCAACTGAAATTTAGTGGTGATGCTCTGGTACCACCTGATGAAGTAGTTATGGCAGGTAACTCGATGTGGAAAGATACCTGGTGGGTTTTTTTCTTGATACTCCTTTGCCGTACTCTACTGTGTTGTATTACCTTAAGAAAGCGTGGAAACTTCGTGGATCCATTTCTGTTAAGTCAGATGGATTCCTGTTCCTGTTTAAATTCACAAATGAAGATGATAGGAATAGAATCTCTGAAGCTGACCCTGTTGTAATGAGGAATAAACTATTTATTGTAAAACCATGGGACGAGAATGTTGGCAATAGTTGTGGTAGTAGCAAATCTGTACCTGTTTGGATTAAGTTATCAAACATCCCCTTGTTTGCATGGTCTCCTTTGGGTATAAACTGGTTAGCTGCAAGAATTGGTAAACTTCTTTGCATGGATGCCTCGACTGAAAATTTTGAAAGAATCACCTTCGCCAAATGTTTAGTTGAAGTTACTCCCAAGTATGAACTGCCTGAACGATTTACTGTTCAACTGCTTGATGGGTCTGAACAGGAAGTTATAGTTGAGTACTTGTGGAAGCCTGAAATATGTACTTTTTGTAAAGAGTTTAGGCATTTGGGTAGCACATGCAAGAAGTCAGTAGTTGAAGAGAACGTTAAGAAATGTGAAGAAACTGAACAACAGAAGAGTGGTGAAGTGAAGGGAACGGTTCTAGTTTGGAAGTTATTAAAGAACCAGGGGATGTGGAACAAGTATGTAATATTCAAACACAAAATAAATTTAATGTGCTGCAGTATGAAGAGATTGAGCAAGTTATAGTAGATATTAATGAGGTAGAGGATGGTGAAATCAACCCAGCTGACATTTGTGGTGAATTAAATAGACATATCACTCAGATTAATGCCAAGTTGAATGACATTTCTGTTATTAATAACAAAATCCCAGTTTTGGCTACTGATAAGCAACATTTACAAGTTGAAGCAACTGCTACCAGTAGCAAAAACAAGGAGAATGGCAATTGTGTGTCAGTTATGCATGCACAAGCTAATACTTATGACACTGAACAGGATAAAGCTTGGTGCACTGCAATTGAAATATTCATAACACAACTTATTCTCACAAACCATAGGCCTGACTCAGTTGTTCAACCTACAGTTCATACACCCTACAATTTCTCCATTGATCTGCCTGGTTGGCCATCAAACCTAACCCTACCACAACCAAGGCCTATTCCAACCAAAGACCCACCCATCACACTTCATTCCTCTCCTTTCAGGCAAATTGAAACAAGATCTCTGTCTGCTCAGAGAAGAAACAAATCCACCACCCAACAATAATTTTTTTTAATGATTAAAAAAATCGCAGCATGGAATATCAGAGGAGTGCATAGCAAAACTAAACTTGATCAAGTCAAAAATTACATTTCTGCTTATAACATTTGTCTATTTGGATTGCTTGAAACAAAACTTAACCTCTTGTTATCCACAAAAGCAGCAACTTACATTGATCCAACCTGGGAATTCCATCACAACCTTGACACTGCTTCTTATGGACGAATTCTGATCTTGTTTGATCCTAAAGTAATTACCCTATCCCCTATCCTTTCAACTAGGCAGTTCATCCATCTTCATGTTTTTGAAAATCTTTCTCAAACCTCTTTTTATGTCACCTTTGTTTATGCCGATAACTCTGTACTTTCACGTAACACATTCTTCAACTCCTTGCCTCCATTACGTCAGACTTCACATCCCTTGGTTGTGCTTGGCGATTTCAATTCATGTTTTAATTTCACTGACAAATGTGAGGGTAACCCTCTTACCCCGACAGACATTGCTAATTTCAACTTATCTATTGAACAATCTAATTTAGTCATGGTTAATAGGTCTGGTGCAAAATTTTCATGGAACAATAGAAGTCGAAGTGGAGTTCGAATGTTCACGACTATTGATCATGCTTTCTGCAACATCCAAGCTCTCCACCTCTGGCCCACCTTATCTGTCTTCCTCCCACAACCTATATTATCTGACCACTCTCCACTAATATTAACCCTGAGTCCCCATTTGCGAAAAGAAAAAAGAAGTTTCAAATTTTTTGATGCTTGGCTGAAGCATGACCACCTACTTGAATTAGTTTCTCAAGTTAGCAATGAATTTATTTGCTATGGTAACCCCATGTATAAGTTTTGCAGGAAGTTGAGAAGAATCAAGCAGGAAATCAAATTGTGGGCCTATGCAACCTTTGGAGCTGGCAGCCTTCTTTCCACAACTCTTAAGGAACAACTGAAGAAGCAACAAGAATACATGATGGAGCATCCCCTTGATGAGCAAGCAGCGGCTGAAGAAAGCAAACTATTTTCTGATGTTAACAATGCCTTATGCTTGGAAGCTAACATGAAGAAGCAGCAACTGCATGCCAAGTGGTCTGTTGAAGGAGACAAGAACACCAAGTTCTTCCATGATGCTATTAAGGTCAAACATTTAAGAGATAACATATTTAGTATTCTTGATGATCAGGGTAACCACTGTGACATTGTTGAAACTGTTGATCAAGCTTTTGTTAAATACTTCTCCACATTGCTTGGTAATGACTCTGGGTTCTCCCCTGACCTTGAATGAATCTCAACACTTACCTTGCCTACTATATCTCCCCTAGCAGCTCTTGATTTAATAAGGCCTATAACTAATGATGAAATAAAAGCTACGTTATTTTCAATGAACAAACATTCTGCAGGAGGGCCTGATGGGTTTAATGTGTCTTTTTTCATTTCTTCTTGGGGTGTTCTTGGTCATGATTTTTGTCAAGCAATCCACAATTTCTTTTCAAAATGCAAACTGCTTGGGGAAGTGAATAGTACTAACATAGCCCTCATACCTAAAGTATACCCACCAACTAGTGTCTCTTCATTCAGGCCGATATCCTGTTGTAATGTCTTATATAAATGTATCACGAAAATACTTGCCACTCGTATGATTAGTGTAATGCCATCAGTTGTCTCCTTGAACCAGGCAGCCTTCCTTCCTACTAGAAACATTCTTGATAATGTTCTGCTAACACAAGAACTGCTTAACGGGTATACTAGAGTTAATGTGTCTCCTGCTGCCACTCTAAAAATTGACATAACTAAAGCTTATGATTCTATACATTGGGCTTCAATTGTGAGGATCATGGCAGTCATGGGGTTTCCCAAAATTTTTATGTCATGGATATATGTGTGCATCTCCACCCCTACTTTCTCTGTTGTTTTGAATGGTAGACCAGTTGGGTATTTCAAAAATAGTAAAGGAATTCGCCAGGGAGATCCCATATCTTCCTACCTTTTCTTGTTAGTTATGGAAGTTTTCACAGTTGTGCTAAAAGACAAGTACACTCAGAAGCTAATAAAGTACCACCCTAAGTGCTCTGCTCTCCAAATTCAATCATTGATGTTTGCTGATGATGTATTGTTATTTACTAAACCAGAAATTCCCTCTATGACCGGAATTGTTGAGGCTCTCCATTCCTTTTATTGCATGATTGGTCTTTCTATTAACAAAGCAAAATCTTCCTTGTTACTTGCTGGAGTTAGTGATACCCATGCTGCTGCCTTTCATCTGCACACTGGCTTCACCAACATGACATGAGGTATCTTGGACTTCCTTTACTTACCAAAAGAATTTCTAATGCTGACTGTGTTCCTTTATACAATAAGATCACATCTATTATGGGTGTCTGGTCTAATAGGCAACTTTCACAAAGTGGAAGGCTTGTCCTTATTAAGTCAGTTGTTTTTTCATCTTTAGTCTACTGGGCTAGGTGCATTATCCTTCCTGCCAAGCTGTTGCACATGGTGAGGTCTGCTATGCATAGGTATTTCTGGACTGGTAGCATACACAACAGGAAGTTGATCCCATGCTCATTCACTAAATTTGAAACTCCAATTAAACTTGGGGGGCTAGGTGTTATTAATGCTAGTAAGTGGAACTGTGCAGCCATTAGTACCCATTTTGAAGACCTCATCAATAAAAGAAGCAATGTTTGGGCAAAATGGGTTTGGCAATTTTACATTAAGAATAAATACTTTTGGTGCATGGAGATCCCCCAATGCTGCAGTTGGATTTGGAGGAGCATTCTGAAATTTAGAAATGTTTTCCTCCCTTTGATACAATATCATGTTAATGCAAAATCTGATGTTAGCTTCTGGCATGATCCTTGGCCGGGCAGAGGTTTCATCCTTTGAAAAGTTTGTGACTACCTTCATGTTCAACAGTCTGGAATTCATTATGATGCTAAAGCCAATTTTTATGTTCATGATGGGAATTTGCAATTGCCAAGCAATAGTAATCAAATGATCAGGCAATTGTGGTCTGAGGTTCAAAACAACTACAGCAATACTAATCAAATGCAGGCAGTTACTTGGGACTTGAGGCCTCACACAATCAGGGGTGTGTACACAAATATTTCTGTGTATGACACTATGCCTTCTTCAAAATGGTGCTCAGTGATATGGTCTGATGATTCTCCACCAACTGATAACTTGATGCTGTGGAAAGTCATAAACCATGCTCTACTGACTAGAAGTAAACTGAAGTATTTTGGTATGGCATGCACATCCTTATGTCTTTTCTGTGATATGCATGAAGAAACCACTGATCACATTTTTTTTGATTGCCCTGCTCTAAAAATTGTATTGGCCAGAGTCAGTTCCACTACTGGTTTTAATCTAAATGCTGGGGGTTCTGCAATGATATGGAGTATCATTTACAAAGCAACAAGGTGGAGAAAGTTTGAGACTAGAATTTTGGTTGTATGTTTGAAAAAATATCTCATTGCTTTTTGGAAAGAAAGAAACACTGCTGTTTTTGATAATCTCAGAAGAAAGAATGAATTATTATGGCAAGATGTTAGGAGAACCACTCATTGGCAATTGATGAATTGCAACACTAAATTTCCTGACTCTTTGATCCATGTTTGGGGTTGAAGTTTAGTTGTTGTTTCTTCAATTGTTTTAATTTTCCTTTTATTTTTGTTATTTTTTATTTTTTTCCCTTTCTTATCTCATGTACTGTCCTCTTTTATTGTGTTGCAATAAAACTGGTAGGGGTCCAGTCAACCTCGCTGGCTTTGCCAAAAAAAGAAATTCAAATTTATTTTCTTCTGGTTGTTTCTATTCTCATACCTCCTTCCTTTTCGAGGATGAAAAGTTTTGAGTGGGGGAGAGTGTAACCACCCGTAAATTTAACTGGTTTTAATAACGTTATTAATTGAAATTTTGTGAAATTTTTAAACGATAAAATTTTGAAATATAAATTTAATATTTGAAACGCGTCGAGTTAAACATAGCAACTGGTAAATTTTCGTCTGAAAATATGAAGTTTATTTTCATGCGTAAATTTATTTCAATTTAATCAGTTAAAAATCGATGAAAATAAACCGTTTTCGAAACCTAAATATTTTTACATAGAAAAATTCTAAATCTTCTTCTGAGCAAGACGTCATTTTTTATTTTTCCAAATTCGGACTTCTTTAACTCCGTCGATCTTATTTTCCACAAAATAACAGTTGAATTTAAAATTTTTCCGAAACCTAAATGTGTCAACATGAGTAAATTTATTTAGAACCTTCTAAATAAGACTGCGTAATCCGTTTCATGAAATTCGTACGTTTCTAGCTCCGTTTGGATTTTTCCGTATGAGAAAGCAACGTATATCAGTGTCCGTATGGACTTTTGATAGGAAGATCCTGACATAGATATTTTGATTTCCTCATGTCCGCCTCATCGCGCAGATAACCGTGATATATTCATTGGTGTACTTTGGAGTCCGGTGCACGATAAAATCAACAGAATGCAAAGTGTTACGATTCGCTAAATTGGGTCCATTTGCAATTCTGTGTCCTCCATCTGGTTCAGCTTACTGTGTTAATCACGAATATATTTTGTGTCCTTTTCATTCGTCGGTATGGACAACCAAAAGTCAAAATATGAATCGACACAAGAATTTCGGTGCACACTTTTATCTTTACTTCTTCTCATCTCTTTTTTTTCATTTCACGTAAACATCTTCTCCGTCCCATTTTCTTCCTTTTGTTGAAGAGACCTCTACCTCACCCACTCAACTTCCCACTACTTCCGTTACACTGCCCCTCGGCCCCTCCCCGTCTCTCAAATGTCGCCTTTTGAGACGACCCGACTTTTTCTCCACAAAAAGTCATATCATCCTTAAGAAAGAAAGGGATAGAAAAGATAAAAGAAAGAAGAGAAAGAAGAAACAGCACAAGAATCTCAACAGCGGAACGAATAAATTATATTAATAACATAAGTATTACATAGTATACATCAAATATCAGAGTACACAGACAATACAACACATACTAGACAGTTATAAACACCTGTCTAGTTATTCCAACTCATTACACATAGAAGAAACTCAGAGATACCAACACAGTGGAAAACTATATAACTATACGCAGAAGCCTCCTGCTCCATATGCTCCTCCACAATTCGTCAAAGCTAACTTGAATCCTAACCTGAATTCCCTTGGCTACTCATAAAAATTTGAGTACCCAAGAGTTTATGAAAAACAAAAATAAACTCCGGGTCAGACATGGGTCTAGTGTTAGTAACAGGTTAAAGTTTCTTAACTTTGAAAAACCTTTGAAAAGAAAAGGTATCACATAAGATTTCCCACACATAAACATGGAAAAGTTTTTACCTTACGCTAACCAAAACATTTGATAGCAAATCCGATGATATTATAATAGTGTCTAGGGCTTTCAAGTAAATAAGAAATAGCCGAAATTGTTACATTCATTAAATTCCAGCTACTAGCCACAAAAGTGGGTAATACAATCAAAACCGTTGGCACTTATTGGATTTTGGATTCCATATAATGGCTGGGCTACTGGGGTACCGCCCGTCACAGTACGTGGCCTAAATCACCGTACCGAGGATCACTCCCGATCCCCTGCAACATAAAACCGGACCCGTTCCTTACTGAACAGTTCCAAACAAGACAACCCCGCAGTTGTGATCAGCAACCTCACCACTAAGCCGAAAATAAAGGGACCTCTAGACAAGGATAAATCTTGCTCTCAAGTGGGGCTACCCACGAAGCATTGCTGGACCTCCCTTATTTTAGACATTCCCGGTTGATGAGGCTTGAGGCTACGATTACCTTTATAGGACATAACACTTAGAATGCTCATTGTCCACCTGACGATGTTCTGAAAGCATTCGATCCATACAAGTTCGTTCCGGGTTCGAACGAAACCGAAGGCATTATCTCGTTACACTCGTATTAGAATCACCCTCAGAGTTAACGACAATAACCCTTGCACTCTGAATCTTCATCTCGAATCTATAAGTACTATTCCGTCAAACTCATTACGGAATCACCCACAGAGTTATACTGACGTATAGCTCTTACACCTTGAGTCTTCACTCGCTCCACTTGGATTAACGACCTAACGTTAATTTGGATCCATGTGGTTTTCGGATCCCAAATATGGAAACCCGATCCTGGTCTCATCGAAATCCAAAGCGCGTCTTTTAAGGTCCAAGTTCTTTTAGAGTTTAAAACAATTCAATTCATTATCTAAATACACACAGATAGATAATTCATAACACAATAGATAACCAACATTATCATTGTCAACAGATAATTCATATCATAATCAGATAATCCATATTATCATCAAAAAACACCCAATGCATCCATATTACATACATAACTCATCTCATAGCTGAGATTACAACCCATACCAGGCAACCAATACCAATCATCAAAACATAAGCAACTATCTAATGATCACACCATTTATAATTAATTTAAAATGAATTAAATTAATTACCTAAACTCTAATTAATTTAATATGAATTAAATTAATTACTTCATCATTAAAATTCTGCTTATCTTAATCTTAAATCGATTACAAATCAATTCATAAATCATCAACTCTATATTTATTCAATTAATCATTACTGATTAACCATCTCTAATTACAATAAGTAATTAGCATTTAATTAGTTACACAAGTTAATTATATTAAACCCTTGCAAATAATTGACTTATAATTGCTTAATTAATTTAATTAGCTAAAATTAATTACATTAATCATTTATTCATTATTAATTATACCTTAATTAATCAATTCCAAATTACATCATTAATTAATTAATTAATGATTTCTGATTATGTTTAATCAATCTCTCAATATAAATTAATTACATATGTAATTAATCTTCAATTTAAACAACCTATATATCAATCACCTATGATTAATAACCATCTAGTAATTAACTATTTTAATTACTCATCCCATAAATTAATTATTCTTAATTAATTATCTTCATTAATCACTTGATTAATTTCCAAAGTAATTTAAATCCAAATTACTTCCTTAATAATTATCTTTAATTACATTCTGTAATTATTAATTAATTACTTCCTTAAGTAAGTACAAATTCATAAATTACATAAAGTAATTATCAAACAATCAACAATTGTTTAAATTAATTAACTAAATTAATCTAAACTAATCACATTAATTAAATTAATTACACCAAGTAATTAATTCATTAATTACTTTCATTAAGTAATTAAACTTAAATAATTGATTATTATTAATTAATTAATCTAAATAATTATCAAAAATTAATCACATTAATTAATTGTTAAATAATCTTAAGTTAATGATCTTCATTAACATTTCTTAATTACTTAATTAAGAGATTAACTTATAATTAACCATTATTAATTATCAATTAATCAATATTTAATTACAATTTAACTAATCTTTAATTATTAATTAATTAAGTGTTAATTAAAATCTTAATTATCATTAATCACTTGATTAAATAAATCTTAATCATAAATTAAAATTTAATTAATCATCCTTAATTATAGATTAACTAACCTTAATTAATTAATCTCAAATCTTAATTAATTAACTTAAAAATAATATTAATTACTTAATTAAACATCTACAATATTAATTAATTAAATAATTAATATTCCATTTAAATTAATTTAATAATTTAAATGAAACCATTTTAAGTTCTAACTTAAGATACATTCTTCTTCATACAAAAGTATTTTAAACAATTTGTTTCAAACAAAATTAAATTTAAAAATTTCTTTTAAAATTCAAACTGAAACACAATTATAAATTTTCATTTCAGATTCAATCTTAAAACTTTAAAACATTACTTACTTTTTCATCTTCATTTTTAAATTCAAGTTATTAACCTTTTCCAAAAATGGTTAAAACAAATTTAAATTTAAAAACTTATTTTAAAACTGACATAAAAATCAAATTTCAGATTTAAAACTGAATTTAACCTTATTTTAAACTTTATTTCATAAATTTAAAACTTATAGTTTTTAAATTTAAAACCAAAGTTCCTGTATACCTTAAAAGTTTAAAATCTAAATTTAAATTCCAGATTTAAATTCAACTCAGATTCATCTATTTCAAATTTCAGTTTCCAGATTTAAACCTTTAAATTTCAGTTGCAATTTTAAAAATTTACTTTAAAATTCAAACAGAAAACAGTTTCCTGTTTTGGTATAACATCTTAAATTTTAAATTCAAACATGTTTCAAAAACCAAGATTTAAATTACTGAATTCATAATTAAGTTCCAGGTATAAAAATTCTAGATTGAACTTCATCATACAAATTTTAAATTTACTTTTAAATCTGAAAACAGAAAACAGTTTCTGTTTTGTTTAAAACCCAAACTATATTTTAAAAACTCAATAATTACAAAAACAAGATTCAAATTATTTGAATTTATATCTAAATTCAGGTTTTCAAACTTGGTTTCAAATTTTAGTTTGCATTTACTTTTTATTTCAAATTTAAACTTCAATTTTTTTATAAACCTAGAAAAAAACAGGTTTCTGACTTAACTCAAAATCCTGAAACATTGACACCAACCCAAGCTACCACCTATTTAACTTCGAGTCTACTCCACCTTTACTTCGAGTCTCCCTTCCCATTTACCCGAGACAATTCCGAGTACAAAAACCCTGCAACCCGAAAATCAACTCCAACATGCACACACCTCCCTGTGCACCCTCTTCCAAACTCCGGCCATCACTGGCCATCATCTCTGACCATCCTCCATCGACCAAAATCCCCACATCAACCTTCAACACTCCAAAATCCCAGAATTCAACTTGAATTTAAATTCAAATTTTTAAAACCAAACCTGGAAAAAACAGCATTTTCAAAGCCTGACCTGTCAACGACAATCCCACACGCCTCCGGCCACCATCCCCTTCCATACTCTGGTGATAACTCCAACAGTACATCAGCTACCAACATGCAAAACAGAGTTGAACTCGATTCACTGATGAAGCCGCAGCACCCAATATCTTATACCCAGTAAAACTAGGGTTCATAACAGAAATTCCCAAATTACAATCTCAAAATTAAATTGTAATCCAATTTAGTATTTTTCCTATACTCAGTGATCTACCCTCCACCTCCAGGAGGAAAATCACACCATTCAATCCCCTAGATTTATCAATTAGAACCCAAAAGCAGAATACAGTCAAACTAAAACTGTATTCTGTCCTTAACTCTAAAAGTTGAAATATTACTTTTTAAAATCATGCTTTTGCATTATGATTCAATTTATAATCCTGAAACATTAAGTTATAATGTCAGAGTTTTTCTTATTTTCAAACTTGCTTGTTTCTTTCAAATTTTAGAAACAATTCACAAATTTCATCTTAAGTAAAAACTTTAGTCTAAAGTATATGATAAAACAAATGAATATACTTTTGAGTCTTGAGTTTTATCACAGACAGAACTGAAAGTTTAAAATTAAAATTAAACAAGAAGCTAAAACATTTTGGACAGAGGGGACATTCATATTGCACAGTCATGCATACAACATACATAAAAACATTCATCAATTAAACATTCACAAAAAGATTCATTACATACAATAAACATGCAACCTGATTTTTAAAATAAATTTACTCACTTGGAAAAATGCAGAGTCCAGATTGTTTTTTTTTTTAAAACATGAATGCAGACCTTCTTGTTTCCAGAGGCAAAGAAATGCAGACCCCATGCTTAATTTTCTAGATTTTGGAAGAATTAAAAGCAGGCTTTGTCTTGTAGGATGCAGATTGGAAAGTACATGCATGTAGACTTCAGATTGAAGAAGGTAAAATGCATAGATTTGCAAGTTGGTTTACAGGGATTGCAGATGTATTTCTGGGTTTGAGGAGTTACAGGGAATGATTTGCAGGTTTACATTTTTATTTGAAAATGAACTATGGGTTTTGAAAGTGTTTACTGATTTGAGGAATGAACTGAAGATTGTTTTGAAGTGAATGTTTTCAGCTGAGAATATTTGTGACGCCCCACCTATATACCCACGCTAGCCAAGAACACTACGGTGTAGTGTTGTCAACTAGCACGGAGAATAAGGCTATTGAGGAGCGACCATCCATGTAATTTCTTATCACACGGTGGCTATAAATAAGCTTCGGAAACAAACACAGTAATAAGCATAACAAAATCAGTCACAGACATCCATATCACAAAGGCGGAAGAAGATATGAATATAAAACCAACACATGAAAGTGTACATCAGAGTAGTGGTCAAAAAGATCCACAATAATACAAAAGAATAGCAACACGTGCTATACAAAAAAATACAACAATGAGTCTATATCTCATGTGTTTACAACAAAAACTGCTAATCTAAATAGTTAGCCAAAAGTCAGAGTAGCTAATCCCGGGAAGAAGTCAAGCAGATGCACCTGTAACACCTCGGTCTGACCCGAGTATTATTTAAGAAAATAATAAACGGATCAGTCTAGCTATAAATATCAGATGACATGATATAAATTAAAGGATATGGCATAAACATAAAATATCCATACTGACATACTACTATAAGTATGCAAATGATGATCAACAGAAGATCAATCAAAAAGAGATAAATCGATATCACAAGAATCTTCTCAAATATCCAAAGAGGGCATCATACCCTAAACTTGTACTCATAACAAGTCAATGACATAAATTCCAGAAATCAACACAAGAAATCCAGAAATCACAGAAAAAGGGAAAGAGGCCTATCACATGACGGTCCGAAGACCATGGGGAGCTACCCCATATGTGTGAGTCGAAATCATACAGATGAGGTCTAGACTAACCAAAAATCAAAAAGGTATGTGTGAGTGAAATCACACAAGTGGTGTCTAGTCTGACCTCGCATACAAGAGACATCGCACAATTGCTAGTCTAAATCATAAGAATGATCGTCATGATCAACGAGAAGTGTCAATTACACTAAGCTAGTAAATATAAAAGTTTAGCTTCATGTCCCATAACCACTTGCTTAACTTAAATATTTACGAACAAACTGTAAATCTTCACTAGAAAATTGTCACAAAAAGGTTCAATCGAACAAGTCCAAGAGTTAACCGACGAAGCAAACGCAAGCGTTTCATACCACTTGTTTTACTAAGCCGTTTAATTCAATTTCTCATACGAGTGAGGTAAAGGTTTGTATATATTAGTAGATTGAAAAACAGTTTAAGAAAAAAGCTTTGTTATTGAAAATAGAGTTGAAATCATTTTGTTGAAAGAGTTTTGATATTTACTTCTAGTATAGAAGACCTTTTTATTTTAAAGTGACAAATCATAGAAGTGATTGTAGGAACAATCAATCATAAAAATTCACATACGAAGACGTGAATAAAATCCAAAGAAACCGATAAAGAATCCATTGAAATAGATATTCAAAAATCCATAAAATCGACCGAGAAGCCAAAGATAGTTTGTCTCGAAGAGTGGTCAATCTCAGCATCTCAACAAAGCAAGTTCTGTTGAATGCTCTTCAGATAAGATCCCCTACGGAGGGGGGGTCCGGGGGGGTGGCAACCCCCCTAGGTGGGGGTGCGGGGGCAACGCCACCGCTACGGGGTTCGACCTAAAGAGTCACGACCTAAAGGAGTAAGCGACCCTAAGGAACTCGCGACCTAACATGGCCGAGCTAAGGTGAGGTGCGACTCAACCAGGTAAGCGACCTAAGGGAGACGAGCGACCTAAGGAACTCACGACCTAACAATAGCACAGGTCAAGCGACCTAACGTTTTAATGCCGAGCGACCTAATTAAACTCGCGACTTAATGGTGTGAAAGGCGTGCGACCTAAAGTGTTACGACCTAAGGGTCGAGCGTCTTAGTGGAACAAGGTCATACGACCTAACGGAGTAAACGGTCGAGCGACCAAACAGGTTATAGGTCATGCGACCTAGTGGGTTAACGGCCTAACGACCTAAGGGTTATAGGCCCAACGACCTAACGGGTTATAGGTCCAACGACCTAGCGGGTTAGAAGGTCATGCGACCTAAAATTGGAAGGCAAGGCCGAGCGACTTAAAGAACCAAGGCCACACGAGTTAAGGCCTAACGACCTGACGACCTACGACCTAAAGGCCCATGACTTACGACCTAAGGAGCCAGAGCGAGCGACCTAAGGCTGTATAGGGGATTTAAGGCCAGAAACGACCTAAGTTTTTGCGACCTAACGACCTAAAAGCCCACGACCTACGACCTAAGAGCCATACGTCCTACGACCTAATTCCGAGTGCCGAGCGACCTAACGTTGTAGGCCATTTTAAGGTCGGAAACGAGCTATTTTGAGGCCGAGACTTTTCCACGCGAACGACCTAGCATAGGCAGAACGACCTAAGTGCAGAATTTCACCAAAAACACTAAAAATTGGAGTTTTTCGCCAATTCAATTCAAACCAAATGCAAATGTGCATGCAAAAGTGATAGGGAATCATTCCCAACAGTCCAATATAGTTATAGACTAGAATTGTGAGATAAAAATCTCACCTTTTCACCAAATTTATGAAGAAAGAGCTTGAAGGCAATGGAGAAGCAACCACAAGCTTGAATCAATGTCTTCTTCTTGAATTTGGAGTTGAATGATGAATTGCAATTGAATTTGAGCTTTGGAGTTTTAATTTCCCATTCCCTCCTCCATTTTTGATAAAGCAAATAGAATGAAGTTATGAAGAGAAGGGGTGAAGGTTGGGTCTAAATAGGCTAAAAGCCCAAACTAAAGTCCAAAGCGAAAAGTAGCAAAATTCCATTAACTCCAAACATATCAAAGCTTATACTCAAAAAGATTGCAAACGTCATTTTGAACTCAATGGCAGTGGTCTCGAGTCCTAATTTGAACGTATGCAAAAAGTAGCTTTTTGGACTATAATCCGACTAACGATAAAATATTTAAATATATAATATTTAAATATAAAATCGATAAATATGCGGGTTGTTACAATATTTTTCTTTAGTTAAGAAATGAAAATGAGAGAAAGGCAAAGGAAGAAAGAATGCAAGTGTTTATAGACTAAATTTATGATTTATTAAAAATCAAAAAGAAATACAAATAATTATGACACTTGTAAATTTACTTACTTATTCTCTCAACACATGTTAGATTAGTGTTTTATATGCTTACACATGTCTCTTTAAATGATTTGTTATTTTACTTAAATGTTAAGAAAAAATAAACTTAATGAATGTTTAAACTTAGTAAATTATTTAGTTCTTAGACTTAGTTATGCATATATTTAATTTCTAAAGAACAAAGCAAAGTATTATGATAGATAAAACAATATACAAGTAATTCATTTGAAAAGGATACTTTTAAATAATAAATTTATAAAAGAGGTTATCACTTAAATGAATACATGTTTCATAATTAAATTGTATTTTAAATTTCATATTAAACTTACAAATCACATTTTATAAATTAATATTTTAAAAAGAAAAACACAAACATTTTAGTAACATATTTTAAATATACAAACTTAAGTTAAAATGAATTTTAAACCAATAAAACATTTATTTTACATATTTAAAATCATATAGTATTTTATTAAATATTTCTTTTTTGAAAAGCTTAAATTAAAAATAAATCACAATTCCTATTTTCAAAACATTAAAATTATGCTATACTAATTTAACAACTTAACTATTCAAAATATATATAAATACATATACATTATTAAATAGAAAATAGATTTATTAGTTTATTAAAAATAAATTCACAAATTAAATATTTAAATAAAGAAGATTATTAAATCAAATCAAATTTATTAACAAAAATCATCAATTCAATATAAATTTTAACACAGATTATTAAATTTATATTGCCATAAATTCCGGGATATTACAATCCTTCCCCCTTAAAAGAATTTATTCCCCGAAATTTAAAACAAAGGTAATTTAATAATCTCTTTACAGATTTTATTTTAAAACATAGCATATGTCAATCATATGCCAACAACCATAGCAACCAATCCACCCAATTAGAACAAATCTAATTATCCAAAAGAATTTTGGATAAAACTTTCACGAGTTTCCCCGGTATATATATATCGGGATACTCGCTCTATAGAATACAATCAATCCATAATACTAAGCTATAGAGCTCCTAACAACAATTCTATACAGAATATCAGACTACAGACGAGTCTGACTCAACAACCAATCCATCCTAAACTGCTGGTTCTACAACCAGAAATATCAAACACGTACTTCCTCAGAGATACGTGAAAACACACTAAATCCCAGTTATCCAAACTAGCAATTCAACTCTAGAAAACCAAACACTGATCTAACCCAAAACACAGAAGAAACCCAAAACACTTCGGAGCCAGCTTCCCAAACTTACAGCTCCTTGGATCAGAGAAAAACTTAACCCAAATCAAATCTCCGACTCCAGAATCCAAATTTCTCCATCTCTTATCCATAAATATTCTTCGGATGATCCTGGGCTACCAACATCCATCCTGATCAGCTTAACTCTTGCTGATTCCATTAGAAACAGACTGAATCAAAACAATCCAATAATCTCCTCAAGATAACTCAAAACCAAAGAACACAAACCCCGCTTCTCAACAACAGAAGACAGAACAAACTTCTCCTTATCCAGAAAAGAAAACAGAAACACTCCAAACTGCTTCCGCTGCACAACTCTGATCCGAAACAGAAGAAAATGCTGAAGAACAACTCAAGCACAGGCTAGACAACCCATCACAGAAATATAGTTCCATATATCCATAAAGAAAACTCAGATGTTCCTCCCAAACCTGAGTTGCTTCACCAACTTCTATCTCAAAGAACCATCCATCTACTAACTGAACCACCTGTTCCATTTCTGGAAAGAAAACTCGATCTCCAGATGCAGACAAACTCTGACTTCCAGAACACATCCAGACAATTTCCAACAATTCAAAAGAACATACTATCGCAAGTCACTTTTGCGATCAACTCAGCCTAAATCCAAAGAAACTGCTCACTCTCAACCAAACAGAACGGCTTATGCTGGCCTAGCCAACTTACCAGAGAAAAAGACCCACTCTGCTGCTTCTGAATTCTACTTCAGAAAAACTACTCAGCCAGAAGACTCCTTATCAACTCAGAACACTCTGCTAAACTTAGCCACATCACCGAGCAAACTCACTTCTTATTCTTGTTCCAAAGAAACATCTTCGGATATATCCATAGTCACTGCATCTCATCACGCAGCTATAACTTCCTGAGATATCAAAATATCATCACACACTTGCTTCTGCCCAAACGACAGATCCAAACTCAATTCTGCACTTCAAAGATGAACTCCGAACCTTTACAGGTTACCTTCAGAGATCGATGAAGTAATTACACCAAGCAAAAACTTACTCGAGACGGTATTAGGTCTACAGTCTCGACAAATACACTTCCAACCTCATCCATCAAACTCCGACCAATGGTAGTCGTGTTACACACACTTCTACCTCATCTACCTTTGTAACTTATATTGGAAAAACCTGAACAGGTAACCCAACAAATAGGTAGAACTATAAATACAAATATATATATATATATATATATATATATTTATAATAAAAATACAAATACGCTCTCTCAAGATAGACACCACTACAGAGCCTAGGTATTCACTCAACCTAACGCTCTGATACCAACTGAGACGACCCGACTTTTTCTCCACAAAAAGTCGTATCATCCTTAAGAAAGAAAGGGATAGAAAAGAGAAAAGAAAGAAGAGAAAGAAGAAACAACACAAGAATCTCAACAGCGGAACGAATAAATTATATTAATAACATAAGTATTGCATAGTATACATCAAATATCAGAGTACACAGACAATACAACACATACTAGACAGTTATAAACACCTGTCTAGTTATTACAACTCATTACACACAGAAGAAACTCAGAGATACCAACACAGCGGAAAACTATATAACTATACGCAGAAGCTCCTGCTCCATATGCTCCTCCACAATTCATCAAAGCTAACCTGAATCCTAACCTGAATTCCCTTGGCTACTCATAAAAATTTGAGTACCCAAGAGTTTATGAAAAACAAAAATAAACTCCGGGTCAGACATGGGTCTGGTGTGAGTAACAGGTTAAAGTTGCTTAACTCTGAAAAACCTTGGAAAACAAAAGGTATCACGTAAGACTTCCCACACATAAACATGGAAAAGTTTTTACCTTACGCTAACCAAAACATTTGATAGGAAATCCGATGATATTATAATAGTGTCTAGGGTTTTCAAGTAAATAATAAATAGCCGAAATTGTTACATTCATTAAATTCCAGCTACTAGCCACAAAAGTGGATAATACAATCAAAACCGTTGGCACTTATTGGATTTTGGATTCCAAACAATGGCTGGGCTACTGGGGTACCGCCCGTCACAGTACGTGGCCTAGATCACCGTACCGAGGATCACTCCCGATCCCCTGCAACACAAAGCCGGACCCGTTCCTTACTGAACAGTGTAGGATCGATTTCACCCTAGAGGGGGGCTGAATAGGGTGATTGTGTAAATTATTAAAATTAATCGTGGAAGCTTATGAATTTAATTTCAATTCAGATCACAGAATAGCAGCACAGATATCGCAGAACAGAATAAAACAAAACAACACAGAATTTACCCAGCTTCGGCAAAACCATGCCTACGTGCTGCCCCCAAGGTTTCTACTAGAAATTAGATAGTCCCTCGCTTACACACGTAAACTCGCTATACCCGCTATTGACTAATCTAACTCTACGCTCAAAACCCTGTCACAACTCAACTACCGAGTTGCGAATTCTCAAGCTACGCCACGTGGCTTGTCCCCTAGTCACACGACTAGAAAAATAGACGGTTTAAAAAGAAAATACAAAACAAAAAAACAAATTAATAAAAATAGCCCTAATTTAAATTTAAAGCCCTTAAAAAATGTCGGCCCCTTTTATCTTCTAGCCTGTCTCTTTTATTATCTTCCTTTGTTTATTTGGAGATGCCGGTTGTTTCCACTTTGAAGCTAAATTAGGGCTTGTCCCATCGATCCAATTTAGGGCTTTCGAAGCGCCGATAATATATTGATTGATTCGATGATTATTCGCGTGTACTGTTGATCGATTATTGCTCACTTCGGCTGCTTCGTTGTTGTTGATGGAGTTCGACTTCGATTCGGTATGTGATTTTCGTTTATGCTATACTGTTATGCTTGATTGAACTCCATGGATTTTAAATTGCCGATGATGATTGTATTTAAATAGAATCGAATTCCTATATTCTCGTTCGTTCTGATGATTTGAATTTGTCAATTATTTTATCTCTGCCGTATGATTATGCTTGAACGATTATGATCTCTCTGACTTTGTCACTTCGTATATATTTTGTGATGCTTGCTTACTTGATGTTCACGGCATCAGTTTCAACTCCTTGGTTGACACGGTTTTGAATTATTTCGTGATGACCACTGTGTTGATTTTTAACTTGGTCAATTTTGACTTGTTCATTATATCCACGGCTTTGAATTCTGATGCTTGATAAAATTGATTTGCTATTTTTGTAGCATACTCGACTTTGGTCATTTGTTTTGAAAACTGCAGCTTGATGCTTTCATCCCTCTTGTTGGTCACAGCCATTACATCCTTACTTCCATGTTGTTCAATGATTCTTGTATATGAGTTGTTTCAACGGTGGCCTATGTACATGCTTCACTGTATCTTGTCTTGTATGATTTTGATGGTTGTTGCTGTGTATAACATTTTTGTAGTTTCCTTTCCATGATTTGCATTTTGATGCTCTTTGAGTTGCAGTGCTTCATCACTTGAACTACTCTCTGACTTTTGTCTGAGTTCATATATATATACTCCATTTGTCATGAATTAGTGAAGCAGTGTTGCAGTTTGGCTTTGTCTGACTTGTAGTGTTCATTTGAGTTTGACATTGTTTATGTTGACTTGACCATGGTTGTTGCACCTGAGTTATATCACTGGTCTTTGCATTTGTACACTTGTTCATATGAACAGTTGTTCCATTGTTGGTCTGACCCTTCCATATGCTCTCTGATAATGTTGAACTTCACTGTTGCATTCCATTTGTGTTTGCACAGCACTGCATGTTATATTTCTTGATCATGTTGGCCATTTGGTCGAGCTGTAGTCCAGTGCCCCCATGTCTTGTGTCTTGCCATTCTTTGTTGCCTATTGAATGAATAATTTGCAGTGATGTTATCATGTGCATTTCATTTACATCGAGACCTGTAGTCTTCATTCATGTTGCTGTGCAGTAGCTATGCCTTGCTCGTTCAGTCTTGTCTGATCTCTGGTTTACCATCTGCATTCACTACAGTTTGTACATGCCTACTGTGTTCATTTCTGTAGTATAACCTGTTGCACTCTTTATGTTGTATTGACCTCTTATCCTTAGCTGTTCATTTGTGCATTTGGATTTTTGGTCGACCCTATCTCCTTGAGCCTGCAGTGCTTCATGTTGTATTCATCGTCAGTTTAGTCGTGCACTTGGTCTCTTCACTGTGTTGCACTCTTTGATGGTTCATTGGTGCACTGCTTGTTGATGTATGTTTGCATCGACTTGTTGCAATACTTTAATCTATATTGTCGCTGGTTTTTCTTGGTGGTCTTGTACTTGTATACTGCTGGTTTGTTCACTGGTGTACATTATTTGCTGTGCATACTTCATGCTTGCACTGTTCATTTATGTTGTCTAGACATTGTTGAGTTCTTGGCCATTTCTTGTTGATTTTTGAAATTTTACTTGAGTTGAATCCAGTTTCAAAAACTCGGGTTTGACCTTGTGATTGAGTCGTGATTTTGAATATATTGCACGTGAGTTGAACCCGGTTTTTCATTTGGGTTTGACCTGTGCTCACCTGTCCCTGTAAATCAATCAAGTGTATATATCGGCGTGCACGGCCTTGTGGCATATACAGTAATACACTGTGTATGTCACAAGTTGTTCGTGTATGATGAATTCAAATATAAATGATGACGAACAACCCAAATAACTGAGGCAAATTATATTTTCAAAAATTATCTTCTATTTTTGAATTGCAAAAATATTTCTTTTTCAATTTTACTGCGTTAGTTTATATTTTTGCAGATTGCTCAGATGCTGGATTCAAACTGGAATGCAGTTGAAGATAAATACGAGTGTGAGTGATATGTAGTGAGGTGATGATATGTAAAATAGTGATGTAATTGAATTTGTATCAAAGTTGTATAGTGAATAGTGAGAGCTTGAATTTGTATACTATTCAAAATTGTAATAAATATTTGTTTGAATAAAATATTCGTTTGAATTCAAATTCCGTGTTATTTATTTTATTCAGCAAATATTTATTTAATCTGTGAAAAATAAAATAGTATATTATCAAATACATTTAAACGAATGTATATATGTTTATTATCATCAAACAAAAATCATATAAGCGCATATTCAACAATCTCCCCCTTTTGATGATAACAAACATATATTTAAGATTTTGAATATGTTACATGTATTTGATCATAGATATATCCTAATTGCTCCCCCTATTTAAATGCTTCCTCTCTACACAATACTCCCCCTACATATATGCATACAAATAGAAATATATAAATGAGCCTATATGCAAATGGAAAATTATTTGACCTTTGCTTAATTTTATTAGACAAAATCTTAACTTTTCTCTCCCCTTTTGTTATCAGCAAAAGAGTAATAGTGTTAGAGAAAATAGAGATAAAGTAATCGATATCAATCCAACATTAAAACTCAATTGAATATAAATATTAAATTTCGATAAAAAGTCAAACAAAAATCATAAATGTTTTGTTAGGCTCATATTCCACTTTTAGAATGATGGAAATGATGTCATCATATAAAACCATATAGTTGTGCCTATTTGTGGTATATTTATATCAGGAATTTGAATATCTACTAACCATGCATAACCGTTAGGACTTTTAAATGAGATTAGTAGTATTCCAATTTTTTTTTTTAAAAAAATGAATTCAAGTATCTTCTAACCATGCATAACCGTGAGGACTTTTCAATTGGATTAGAATCAACTTGTTTATTTTACAAATCAACTTTTGATATGCGTTCCATACATGCATAACCGCGAGGACTTTTAAATGAGCATGGAAGCACATAACAAATTCCAAGTAATTCACCCATGCATAACCGTGAGGACTTTTAAATGAGAGTGAATACTTTGGTATTTATTTATTTATTCGTTTTATTTTATTTTATTTTAAAAATGTGAAAATGAAAAACAAACGATTCCTGTTTAAAATACCACATATCGACAAACTATATAGAATTTTTATGAGTGATGGTTGTTAGAAATATGATAGAGATAGAGATGGTCATGGAATTTTTTACCAACAAAAAGTTTTATAACTCTTGTTTAAATTTCTAAAGAAATTTATTAATTATACCATCTCAAGTCATAATATTTAATCAATATTAACACTCATCACTTTTTCAATCACTGTTTTTCTTTTCGATAAACATTAGGGAGTCAGATTAGTCAAAATAGTCATTTAAAATCAGATTCAAAAATAATTATGAAATTAAATTTTTCAAAAATGACTAATCTGAAACTATGGTCAAAAATGATTTTCTCCAGGGGGTTTTAAAAGAAAATTTTCCGCTATTTGAAAATTATTTGAAATGAAAAATATGCAGATATTTTCTTTGAAAAACGATGCAGTTACTAAATGTCTTAACAAAAATCACGTTTCACTAGTAATTTTTCTATCAACTAGATTACCAGTGTAATCTGCATCTGAATTTCTCTCTCACTCAAAATTATCATTAATTGAATTTGATTGACCAAACCATGAAGTGTGCACCAAAAATTTCAAACTCAATTTTAACAACAATTTAAATGACGTTCTTTTGAAATTGAATTGAAGCCGTGTAAATAATCAGAAAACCGTGAATAAAGAGTTAGCCAAATGGATTATCAACACTCAATGAATTTCCTAATACCAAAACACCATCGTTTTTCCAATTTAATCTGTATGAAGTATTTCAAGAATTTGTAGTGTTTTTTTGGCATATAAAATATAATTGGCCACCTATGTTGAATAAGTCAAAGTCAAACTCACCATCTTTTCATCATCTCATTATTGGCTGATTTTAATTCAGAATATGGTGTAGATTATCACATTTAATATATCGTTTAAAACATACCATTACCTGTTTTACCTTTACGATATTTTTCGTCGTTGTCCATTGTGATTCTGTCACCTTTATACTAGGCTAAGGAACTTTGTTTTGTCGCCCGTTGTGTTTCTGGAACAGCCAAAAAATCCAGAGACACTATTGTTGTTCCTTAGCCTGCCACCACACCTACACGATGAAAGATTTATGTGACCTATTTGTTTTTATAGGTCCATGGTTGTTAGTGGCAGAAAATTTTGAAAAACAATTTTGTGGAGACCCAAAAATATTTATAATTGTTCCCTTCGGCACCCAAATTTGTTTAACTTTGAGATTTTTTATATTTGTGCCTTTTGGAACCCAAATCGGTATACTTTTCACATGTTTGGGTCTATACCAACAATTATTGTGATCGTGTCCAAATTTTCTACAAAACGTGCACATGGAATTAACTTGACTAATATTGCTTTCAACAATTTTTGAATTATTATATCCAAGTCCTTGTCTAACCGTATTAACAGTTTGCTTTCCTAATAGCATATTCAACGATTTTTCACTTTTTGAAAATTTATCTAAAGTCGTTGACAATTGTTAGACTTGTGATTTGAGAGATTCATTTTCGTTTAACAACTGTGAGCACTTTTTAATAGAATTCTCTCTCCTAGTATTTTCATTCTCCTTTAAAATCAGAATTTCATTTTCAAGCGATTTTATTTTAGTTTCTGATTTTTTAATTTCTTCATCAAATGTTGGACACTTATCACACTTAGGGATCCTACTTTGATAGGTTTTAACTAATTGATCAAGTTGTTTATTACATTCTATCAAAGTATCTTTTTGAGATTCAAGTTTGGCGTATTTTTCCCTAAGTCATTCAAAACAACCGTTTACTTCATGAAAATATATAAGCAACTCAGAATGGGTAAGTTTTGATACCTCACTTGGCTCGTCATCGTCACTGTCAGTTGTATCACCTCGAAGACACAATTCTGCCTTTTCGCTTTCACTGCCAGTGCTTTGATCATTCTCGTCTATTTCATCCCAAGTGGCTGCAAACTTTTCTTTTTCTGTTTCTTTCCATGGATGGATTTAATTTGTGGACAATCGGGCTTGATATGGCCGGGTTTGTTGCAATTATAACAAATAAACTTTTGTTCTTCCGAGTAGTCTAGTGCTTTGGCTATTCTGCTTTTTGCTTTTTGAATTCGAGCTGAATTTCCATGTTTTTGATTCCATTTTTTAATTTCCTTATTAACAGCTCCAATTCTGCTGCTCCATCATCTTCATCGTTATCGTCATCACTTTTGGTTGTTCCTTTGAGAGCTATTGATTTCTTTTGAGTGTCACCTCCTTCACGCTCTTCTTTGAATTTCATTTCTAGCTCATAAGTGGTGAGATTTACGATGAGTTCTTCAACTTTAAGTTGTTTTAAATCTTTCGATTCTTGTATGGCAGTTACTTTTGCTTCAAAGCTTCGTGGAAGGACTCTGAGGATTTTTCTGACTATTTCTAATTCGGTGTATGTTTTTCCGAGAGCTTTTGATTTGTATACGATATTGGAGAGTCGTCCGTACATCTCTTTGACATTTTCTTCCTTCGCCATTTTGAAGTTCTCGTATTCGCTGCTTAGCATTGCAAGGCGAGATTCTTTGACTTGAGATGTTCCTTCGTGAGTCACTTCTAGTATGTGCCATATTTCCTGCGCAGTTAGACAATGTGAGACACGATTAAATTCAAATTGATCCAATGAACAGATAATAGAATTCATAGCTTTGGCATTAGTATTTTGTAATTTATTTTCTAGTTCTGTCCATTTTTCCTTTGGTTTCTCTATTTCCTGATTATCTACAGTTATAGTTGGTATTCTATAACCTGTCTCAACAATATTCCAAGCGTCAATGGTTTTCAGAAAAATTTGCATTCTATTTTTCCAATAAGCATATTCACCATTGAACACTGGTGGTCTAACTATGGATTGACCCTCAGCAAAAGCAGTATTAAAAGAAGCCATTTTAAAAATTCAAATTTTTAAAACAAAAACCGATTTTTTTTTTTTTTTGAAACACGAATTTTTAAAACAAAAATTGATTTTTGTAAAATCAAATTTTTTAAAAAAAACGCCTTTTGTTCCTAGCTCCGATACCACTTGTAGGATCGATTTCACCCTAGAGGGGGGGTGAATAGGGTGATTGTGTAAATTATTAAAATTAATCGCGGAAGCTTATGAATTTAATTTCAGTTCAGATCACAGAATAGCAGCACAGATATCGCAGAACAGAATAAAACAAAACAACACAGAATTTACCCAGCTTCGGCAAAACCCTGCCTACGTGCTGCCCCCAAGGTTTCTACTAGAAATTAGATAGTCCCTCGCTTACACACGTAAAATCGCTACACCCGCTATTGACTAATCTAACTCTACGCTCAAAACCCTGTCACAACTCAACTACCGAGTTGCGAATTCTCAAGCTACGCCACGTGGCTTGTCCCCTAGTCACACGACTAGAAAAATAGACGGTTTAAAAAGAAAATACAAAACAAAAAAACAAATTAATAAAAATAGCCCTAATTTAAATTTAAAGCCCTTAAAAAATGTCGGTCCCTTTTATCTTCTAGCCCGTCTCTTTTATTATTTTCCTTTGTTTATTTGGAGATGCCGGCTGTTTCCACTTTGAAGCTAAATTAGGGCTTGTCCCTTCGATCCAATTTAGGGCTTTCGAAGCGCCGATAATATATTGATTGATTCGATGATTATTCGCGTGTACTGTTGATCGATTGTTGCTCACTTCGGCTGCTTCGTTGTTGTTGATTGAGTTCGACTTCGATTCGGTATGTGATTTTCGTTTATGCTATACTGTTATGCTTGATTGAACTCCATGGATTTTAAATTGCCGATGATGATTGTATTTAAATAGGAATCGAATTCCTATATTCTCGTTCGTTCTGATGATTTGAATTTGTCAATTATTTTATCTCTGCCGTATGATTATGCTTGAACGATTATGATCTCTCTGACTTTGTCACTTCGTATATATTTTTTGATGCTTGCTTACTTGATGTTCACGGCATCAATTTCAACTCCTTGGTTGACACGGTTTTGAATTATTTCGTGATGACCACTGTGTTGATTTTTAACATGGTCAATTTTGACTTGTTCATTATATCCACGGCTTTGAATTCTGATGCTTGATAAAATTGATTTGCTATTTTTGTAGCATACTCGACTTTGGTCATTTGTTTTGAAAACTGCAGCTTGATGCTTGCATCCCTCTTGCTGTTCACAGCCATTACATCCTTACTGCCATGTTGTTCAATGATTCTTGTATATGAGTTGTTTCAACGGTGGCCTATGTATATGCTTCATTGCATCTTGTCTTGTATGATTTTGATGGTTGTTGCTGTGTATAACATTTTTGTAGTTTCCTTTCCATGATTTGCATTTTGATGCTCTTTGAGTTGTAGTGCTTCATCACTTGAACTACTCTCTGACTTTTGTCTGAGTTCATATATATATACTCCATTTGTCATGAATTAGTGAAGCAGTGTTGCAGTTTGGCTTTGTCTGACTTGTAGTGTTCATTTGAGTTTGACATTGTTTATGTTGACTTGACCATGGTTGTTGCACCTTAGTTATATCACTGGTCTTTGCATTTGTACACTAGTTCATATGAACTGTTGTTCCATTGTTGGTCTGACTCTTCCATATGCTCTCTGATAATGTTGAACTTCACTGTTGCATTCCATTTGTGTTTGCACAGCACTGCATGTTATATTTCTTGATCATGTTGGCCATTTGGTCGAGCTGTAGTCCAGTGCCCCCATGTCTTGTGTCTTGCCATTCTTTGTTGCCTATTGAATGAATAATTTGCAGTGATGTTATCATGTGCATTTCATTTACATCGAGACCTGTAGTCTTCATTCATGTTGCTGTGCAGTAGCTATGCCTTGCTCGTTCAATCTTGTCTGATCTCTGGTTTACCATCTGCATTCACTACAGTTTGTACATGCCTACTGTGTTCATTTCTGTAGTATAACCTGTTGCACTCTTTATGTTGTATTGACCTCTTATCCTTAGCTGTTCATTTGTGCATTTGGATTTTTGGTCGACCCTATCTCCTTGAGCCTGCAGTGCTTCATGTTGTATTCATCGTCAGTTTAGTCGTGCACTTGGTCTCTTCACTGTGTTGCACTCTTTGATGGTTCATTGGTGCACTGCTTGTTCATGTATGTTTGCATCGACTTGTTGCAATACTTGAATCTATATTGTCGCTGGTTTTGCTTGGTGGTCTTGTACTTGTATACTGCTGGTTTGTTCACTGGTGTACATTATTTGCTGTGCATACTTCATGCTTGCACTGTTCATTTATGTTGTCCAGACATTGTTGAGTTCTTGGCCATTTCTTGTTGATTTTTGAAATTTTACTTGAGTTGAATCCAGTTTCAAAAACTCGGGTTTGACCTTGTGCTTGAGTCGTGATTTTGAATATATTGCACGTGAGTTGAACCCGGTTTTTCATTTGGGTTTGACCTGTGCTCACCAGTCCCTGTAAATCAATCAAGTGTGTATATCGGCGTGCACGGCCTTGTGGCATATACAGTAATACACTGTGTATGTCACAAGTTGTTCGTGTATGATGAATTCAAATATAAATGATGACGAACAACCCAAATAACTGAGGCAAATTATATTTTCAAAAATTATCTTCTATTTTTGAATTGAAAAAATATTTCTTTTTCAATTTTACTGCGTTAGTTTATATTTTTGCAGATTGCTCAGATGCTGGATTCAAACTGGAATGCAGTTGAAGATAAATACGAGTGTGAGTGATATGTAGTGAGGTGATGATATGTAAAATAGTGATGTAATTGAATTTGTATCAAAGTTGTATAGTGAATAGTGAGAGCTTGAATTTTTATACTATTCAAAATTGTAATAAATATTTGTTTGAATAAAATATTCGTTTGAATTCAAATTCCATGTTATTTATTTTATTCAGCAAATATTTATTTAATCTGTGAAAAATAAAATAGTATATTATCAAATACATTTAAACGAATGTATATATGTTTATTATCATCAAACAAAAATCATATAAGCGCATATTCAACAAACAGTTCCAAACAAGACAACCCCGCAGTTGTGATCAGCAATCACACCACTAAGCCGAAAATAAAGGGACCTCTAGACAGGGATAAATCTTGCCCTCAAGTGGGGGCTACCCACGAAGCTTTGTTACACCTACCCTGTTTTAGCCATTCCCGGTTGATGAGACTTGAGGCTACGATTACCTTTATAGGACATAACACTTAGTATGCTCATCGTCCACCTGACGATGTTCTGAAAGCATTCGATCCATACAAGTTCGTTCCGGGTTCGAACGAAACCGAAGGCATTATCTCGTTACACTCGTATTGGAATCACACTCAGAGTTAACGACAATAACCCTTGCACTCTGAATCTTCATCTCGAATCTATAAGTACTATTCCGTCAAACTCATTATGGAATCACCCACAGAGTTATACTAACGTATAGCTCTTACACCTCGAGTCTTCACTCGCTCCACTTGTATTAACGACCTAACGTTAATTTGGATCGATGTGGTTTTCGGATCCCAAATATGGAAACCCGATCCCGGTCTCATCGAAATCCAAAGCGTGTCTTTTAAGGTCCAAGTTGTTTTAGAGTTTAAAACAATTCAATTCATTATCTAAATATACACAGATAGATAATTCATAACACAATAGATAACCAACATTATCATTGTCAACAGATAATTCATGTCATAATCAGATAATCCATATTATCATCCAAAAACATCCAATGCATCCATATTACATACATAACTCATCTCATAGCTGAGATTACAACCCATACCAGGCAACCAATACCAATCATCAAAACACAAGCAACTATCTAATGATCACACCATTTGTAATTAATTTAAAATGAATTAAATTAATTACCTAAACTCTAATTAATTTAATATGAATTAAATTAATTACATCATCATTAAAATTCTGCTTATCTTAATCTTAAATTGATTACAAATCAATTCATAAATCATCAGCTCTATATTTATTCAATTAATCATTACTGATTAACCATCTCTAATTACAATAAGTACTTAGCATTTAATTACTTACACAAGTTAATTATATTAAACCCTTGAAAATAATTAACTTATAATTGCTTAATTAATTTAATTAGCTAAAATTAATTACATTAATCATTTATTGATTATTAATTATACCTTAATTAATCAATTCCAAATTACATCATTAATTAATTAATTAATGATTTCTGATTATGTTTAATCAATCTCTCAATATAAATTAATTACATAAGTAATTAATCTTCGATTTAAACAACATATATATTAATCACCTATGATTAATAACCATCTAGTAATTAACTATTTTAATTACTCATCCCATAAATTAATTATTCTTAATTAATTATCTTCATTAATCACTTGATTAACTTCCAAAGTAATTAAATCCAAATTACTTCCTTAATAATTAATTTTAATTATATTTTGTAATTATTAATTAATTACTTCCTTAAGTAATTACAAATTCATAAATTACATAAAGTAATTATCAAACAATCAACAATTGTTTAAATTAATTAACTAAATTAATCTAAACTAATCACATTAATTAAATTAATTACACCAAGTAATTAATTCATCAATTACTTTCATTAAGTAATTAAACTTAAATAATTGATTATTATTAATTAATTAATCTAATTAATTATTAAAAATTAATCACATTAATTAATTGTTAAATAATCTTAAGTTAATGATCTTCATTAACATTTCTTAATTACTTAATTAAGAGATTAACTTATAATTAACCATTATTAATTATCAATTAATCAATATTTAATTATAATTTAACTAATCTCTAATTATTAATTGATTAAGTGTTAATTAAAATCTTAATTATCATTAATCACTTGATTAAATAAATCTTAATCATAAATTAAAATTTAATTAATCATCCTTAATTATAGATTAACTAACCTTAATTAATTAATCTCAAATCTTAATTAATTAACTTAAAAATAATATTAATTACTTAATTAAACATCCACAATATTAATTAATTAAATAATTAATATTCCATTTAAATTAATTTAATAATTTAAATGAAACCAATTTAAGTTCTAACTTAAGATACATTCTTCTTCATACAAAAGTATTTTAAACAATTTGTTTCAAACAAAATTAAATTTAATAATTTCTTTTTAAATTCAAACTGAAACACAATTTTAAATTTTCATTTCAGATTCAATCTTAAAAATTTAAAACATTACTTACTTTTTCATCTTCATTTTTAATTCAAGTTATTAACCTTTTCCAAAAATGGTTAAAACAAATTTAAATTTAAAAACTTATTTTAAACTAACATAAAAATCAAATTTCAGATATAAAACTTATAGTTTTTAAATTTAAAACCAAAGTTCCTATATACTTTAAAAGTTTAAAATCTAAATTTAAATTCCAGATTTAAATTCAACTCAGATTCATCTATTTTAAATTTCAGTTTCCAGATTTAAACCTTTAAATTTCAGTTGCAATTTTAAAAATTTACTTTTAAAATTCAAACAGAAAACAGTTTCCTGTTTTGGTATAACATCTTAAATTTTGAATTCAAACATGTTTCAAAAACCAAGATTTAAATTACTGAATTCATAATTAAGTTCCAGGTTTAAAAATTCTAGATTGAACTTCATCTTACAAATTTTAAATTTACTTTTAAATCTGAAAATAGAAAATAGTTTCTGTTTTGTTTAAAACCCAAACTAAATTTTAAAAACTCAATAATTACAAAAACAAGATTCAAATTATTTGAATTTATATCTAAATTCAGGTTTTCAAACTTGGTTTCAAATTTTAGTTTGCATTTACTTTTTATTTCAAATTTAAACTTCAATTTTTTTATAAACCTGGAAAAAAACAGGTTTCTGACTTAACTCAAAATCCTGAAACATTAACACCAACCCGAGCTACCACCTATTTAACTTCGAGTCTACTCCACCTTTACTTCGAGTCTCCCTTCCCATTTACCCGAGACAATTCCGAGTACAAAAACCCTGCAACCCAAAAATCAACTCCAACATGCACACACCTCCCTGTGCACCCTCTCCCAAACTCCAGCCATCACTGGCCATCATCTCTGACCATCCTCCATCGACCAAAATCCCCACATCAACCTTCAACACTCCAAAATCCCAGAATTCAACTTGAATTTAAATTCAAGTTTTTAAAACCAAACCTGGAAAAAACAGCATTTTCAAAGCCTGACCTGTCAACGACAATCCCATACGCCTCCGGCCACCATCCCCTTCCATACTCTGGTGATAACTCCAACAGTACATCAGCTACCAACATGCTAAACAGGGTTGAACTCGATTCACTGATGAAGCCGCAGCACCCAATATCTTATACCCAGTAAAACTAAGGTTCATAACAGAAATTCCCAAATCACAATCTCAAAATTAAATTGTAATCCAATTTAGTATTTTTCCTATACTCAATGATCTACCCTCCACCTCCAGGAGGAAAATCACACCATTCAATCCCCTAGATTTATCAATTAGAACCCAAAAGCAGAATACAGTCAAACTAAAACTGTATTCTGTCCTTAACTCTAAAAGTTGAAATATTACTTTTTAAAATCATGCTTTTGCTTTAAGATTCAATTTATAATCCTGTAACATTAAGTTATAATGTCAGAGTTTTGCTTATTTTCAAACTTGCTTGTTTCTTTCAAATTTTAGAAACAATTCACAAATTTCATCTTGAGTAAAAACTTTAGTCTAAAGTATATGATAAAACAAATGAATATACTTTTGAGTCTTGAGTTTTATCACAGACAAAACTGAAAGTTTTAAATTAAAATTAAACAAGAAGCTAAAACATTTTGAACAGAGGGGACATTCATATTTCACAGTCATGCATACAACATACATAAAAACATTCATCAATTAAACATTCACAAAAAGATTCATTACATACAATAAACATGCAACCTGATTTTATAAAAATTCTTTTTATAAATAAAGTTACTCACCTGGAAAAATGTAGAGTCCAGATTGTTTTTTTTTGAAAACATGAATGCAGACCTTCTTGTTTCTAGAGGCAAAGAAATGCATACCTCATGCTTGATTTTCCAGATTTTGGAAGAATTAAAAGCAGGCTTTGTCTTGGAGGATGCAGATTGGAAAGTACATGCATGTAGACTTCAGTTTGAAGAAGGTAAAATGCATAGATTTGCAAGTTGGTTTACAGGGATTGCAGATGTATTTCTGGGTTTGAGGAGTTACAGGGAATGATTTGCAGGTTTTACATTTTTATTTGAAAATGAACTATGGGTTTTGAAAGTGGTTACTGTTTTGAGGAATGAACTGAAGATTGTTTTGAGGTGAATGTTTTCGACTGAGAATATTTTTCTTTAGTTAAGAAATGAAAATGAGAGAAAGGCAAAGGAAGAAAGAATGCAAGTGTTTATAGACTAAATTTATGATTTATTAAAAATCAAAGAGAAATACAAATAATTATGACACTTGTAAATTTACTTACTTATTCTCTCAACACATGTTAGATTAGTGTTTTATATACTTAAACATGTCTCTTTAAATGATTTGTTATTTTAATTAAATGTTAAGAAAAATTAAACTTAATGAATGTTTAAACTTAGTAAATTATTTAGTTCTTAGGCTTAGTTATGCATATATTTAATTTCTAAAGAACAAAGCAAAGTATTATGATAGATAAAACAATATACAAGTAATTCATTTGAAAAGGATACTTTTAAATAATTATTTTATAAAAGAGATTATCACTTAAATGACTACATGTTTCATAATTAAAATTGTATTTTAAATTTCATATTAAACTTACAAATCACATTTTATAAATTAATATTTTAAAAAGAAAAACAAAAACATTTTAGTAACATATTTTAAATATACAAACTTAAGTTAAAATGAATTTTAAACCAATAAACATTTATTTTACATATTTAAAATCATATAGTATTTTATTAAACATTTTTTTTGAAAAGCTTAAATTAAAAATAAATCACAATTTCTATTTTCAAAACATTAAAATTATGCTATACTAATTTAACAACTTATCTATTCAAAGTATATATAAATACATATACATTATTAAATAGAAAATAGATTTATTAGTTTATTAAAAATAAATTCACAAATTAAATATTTAAATAAAGAAGATTATTAAATCAAATCAAATTTATTAACAAAAATCATCAATTCAATATAAATTTGAACACAGATTATTAAATTTATATTGCCATAAATTCCAGGATATTACACCTTCCATTTCATCTCGTTCGCGCGACCGCTCACCATCTTGCAACACCCTCCTTTCCATCGTGCATCCACCTCCCGCTGACCTCGGCAGCTAGCAACCCAACAACCACCGACCTCTGCCTCTAAACCCGACGCCGAGCATTTCCAACCGAGAACCCACCACCCCTGTCGACCGCCGTTACTCTTTCCAGCCATCACTTTTCTTCTAATATATATAAATAACTTATATATAAGATACACATGTGTTTTGTTGTTGCATTTGTATACTAGTCATGTATTTGTTTCCTGTAGCCTGTTGTTTACAAATCAATATAAGTTTCATGTAAGCTGTTAGTTGCGTGATTTTGTGGTCTGCATCATTATAGTGATCGTTGTATATTGTAATCATCTGGTCATATGTTAGTTGAGTACATTTACAATTGATTTTGTTTAAAAAAAAGTGACCTAAAAATATATATAAGTGTATAGGTTGTATATGGGTCATTTTCCTATTATTTTCTTATTTTTAATTGTAAGAACATTTCATTTTAAAGTATATATATTGTGTGTAGTTTTATAATATATTAGTTATATTATATGTGTACTGTATATAGGCTTAAGGTATCCTATATATTCTAAAGTTATTATATGTATATAATATTTGAAAGATTATAAAGCTGGTTACATTATGAGAAAAAAAAAAGAAGTGTTATTACTCATCCTTACACATGTTTCTTCATCTAGTCATATTTCTAAAAGTGAGTTTAATGTCATAATTTGAATTGTTTGCTGATACCGTCATTCTAGCAATAGAAATCAATGCATGGCATATTTATCCTATTGGCAGCCAATGTGGCTTTTGGTTTAGCATGGAACTTTAATGCTGGGAAGTCCTCCATGTCACTTTGCAAATGCAGATCAAGTTTCAAAGTGAATTGGGGTTGTTAAATGCATATGGTGTTTAATGATACTTGGCATGTATTTTTTTTTTACGACTAGTAATATACACTGATGGGTTTTTAGTTGGTATTGAGCGATAAGAACTAAACGGTTCTTTATTTCATTGTTCAACGTAGTTACTACTCTAATTAAGGATTATATATATAGTGTTAGTATTGACAAAGGTACATATATACACTTTTGCCGTATGAACACGTCTGTACGCATATATGTAGTTTTACAAAATCTAGGTATTAACTTTGCTACATGTTTTGTTTATATGGTTATACTAGTTCTAATATGTTACATATATAATAATGTCTCAGTTTGTATAGTTTAATTACGCAACTATTAGCCCTAATCCAAAAGCCGTATTATATATATATATATATATATATATATATAATAGTTTATATTTTGTTAGTTTGTTCATTGATTAAATATACATAGGCTGTCTATAGTGTTGTTACTGAATTGGAATTTTATATACATTGTTAGTATAAACATATATACGGGTGCTTAATTAAAACAATGATTTTAATTATATGCTACTTTATTTTAATATTTGTTTTAATCAAATATTGTTTTATGGTAATAAATATATATATGTATATATAAGTCCACCTGTAAATTATCTTCATCAATTCAGTTCTGGCTTGATTCAACAAATTCATATTTATCAACTTTGATCGTCGGATTCCGTGTACATCGTGCTTTGATCCTAAATTCGTACTTGGATTTTGTAGCTCAATTCTTTGTTAACAAATCTCTAGCCTCGAAAGGTGAGTAATCACTCACGATTAATGTTCTTTTATTTATTAAATTTGATTTCAATTAAAACGACAATTGAAATGTTGCTGCTGTTAGTTATGTACACTGTTAGTTATGTTACCTGTATCAGTTCACCTGTGGCATCTGACACCATTATCTGTATTTGTGCAATGATAATCCAGTTTGGTTGATAATTGATTGATTGTTGATGTTTATATTGGACGTTAAATTGTTAATGTTTAAAGTGATAAATATTATGCAATTGAATTTGATATAGGAAAAATTGATATATGTGCTGAATTTGATTTGTTAAAGTTGTATAATACGACCCTTTAAATGTTAGATAAAAATTGACACGTAGAAATAGGTTAATTACACCTTGAACCATTGAATGTATGATTGTATATGTTGATGTAATATGAAATCGAATAATAAACGTCAAGTGCAGAACCGTATAAAATAATAGTGTAATAATATTTAATCTACATGAAATGATAGTGTAGATTCTAGAAATAATTATATTAATTTGCATAAACAACAATGTGAATTAATACGATTATTTCGGGATTATTTGAATTAATTGTTGGATTGTTATTGATTGTTGTTATTGCTAGTTTATTTACTTTGACGCCATCCCATTTATCACACTGCAAGTTCCCTTTGCTATGCTTTGATTTTTGAATTGAAATGGAATCAGGTTGAAATGATAAATACCCAAAATGAACTTGACTTAGGATAGAGAATTAAATTAAACCCGATTGGTCAATAATTTGATTTAAATAAATAAAGATTTTATTTGAATAATAATAAGGTTTTGAAATAAAATTGGAATTTAAAATTTTAACGAAAAGAAATGTGAATATTTGAAATTTGAAACCAAATATTAATATAGTAATTGATGAAAGAATGTGTTTAAAAATTTATTATTTAATAATTAAATTTGGAATTACTAATAATTAAGTTTGAAATTATTTAATAATTAGGTTGGAAATTATTTAATAATTAGGTTGGAAATTATTAAGTTTTGAAATTATTTAATAATAAAGTTTTGAAATTATTTAATAATTGAATAAAATTGAATTAATTGGCAATTAAATAAAAATTTGAATTCTTTGATAAGAGAAATTGAACTTTTGAATAAGTGAACTTGAACTTCGTTAATACATAAAAATCGGGTTTTCTTTATTTATTAAGTTTTGGAAAAATTATTCAAGTAAGTTAATAAGTGAAATTGAACTTCTCGATTATGTGAAATTTAGTTTCTTTATTAATTGGGTTTTGAAATTTGTAACTACGTAAATAAATAAGTGAAATCGAATTTCTTTAACAAGAAATAAAATAAGTTTATTGAAACAAATGATAGGCTTGTAAATTAATTATTGGATTTGACAAATTTAATATAAATTAAATTTGTAAGTTTTGATACAAATAAGTTGAACTTAAGAAAGCAATTTAATGAATTGGAAATTTAATTGAAATTGTTTTAATGATAAATTAATTTAATGAATATCGAATGAAATCGATTAATGAATTTAAATCGATTTGAACGTTAAATTAAGTTTATTTTAAATGATTATGGAATGAAACTTATATACGAAATTAAATGAATATTTGAATGGTTTTAAATTAAGTTGTGAAATTGAATTATAGAATTTTGAAATGGAAATTTGAAAGTTTTGAAACGTAAATGCTGGAAATTGTTTTGGAAAGACAAATGAATTGTTGAATTTCAAATTCTAATTGAAATTGAATTTGATTTATTTTGAAATATATTAAACGACCAATCGGTGTTATAATTACGAAAGTTATTAAAGGAACCGGAATCGGTTATGGACATACTCTCTGTCTAACCTGAAAACCACTTTAATAACTATCGCAGAGTGTGATCCAGAATGAAGTGGTTGGAATGATGTATGTGATGACTAAAGAAAGAGAACGATAATGGATAGCCTTGACACTTGTGTCAAATTGGAAATGACTAAAACAGGAGCCGTGCCGGGCCAAATGGGGTTAACCACCTCGAGCGAACACACTTCTTCGTAAACTACTTATTACTTGTTATTGATTGGTGCACCTTCGTACTTTTGGGAACGTTGTTTCATGGTGTTGCGATCGTTGCGGCGATGTGTTCTCACCAGTCCGGATCAGGCAAAACGTAGTTTCACTACCTTGGGTATTCCCTCATGTGCCTTGTCATACTTGTGTCACTATGTATGCAACCACTACGAATTTGTTTTGTGTTATACCTATGGAGTACTCCCTGATAGCCCACTTGTTTACGATGGAGTTTACTTTGCTGTATAGACTATAACGCTTATATAAAATGTGTTAAGGGGGATAATGATAACGCCTTAACACTATTTTTATACTTTATATTACTGATAGACATTATCTATTTAGCGTACACTACTACATAGTAGAGAGTTTAACGGATCCTTAGAGGATGGTTATTCCAAAATCCTTTGAGTTACTTGTATTTCAATTGTTATTTCCCTTGAGTTGGATTTATTGATATAAGAATGTTGATTCTAACTCGAGTGTTTTGTGTTTTGCTTTACGCTCGGGTCAGACTGAGTGGTTCAGCTTTTGAGACTCGCCTTTGGAGTTGGAGATCCAGCTATCTATCCAGCTTTAAGATGATCAGTTGATTCCAGTGATGTATTCTGATTCTTGTATTTGACTATTGTATTCGAGACTTCTATTGTAACTTATTTAACTCTATTATATATATAGTAGCTTCATGAACTACTATTTTTTGCTTCCGCTGCATATAATTACTCTGTGTTTGTGAGTCTGTGATTATTTATTTACTGTATATCTGAATTTTTCCAAATTTAAATTAATAATTCGGTATTTTGAATTATTCAAGTCTGGCATGTACGGATGCGAATAGTCCAAAATAGCGGGTCGTTACATAATCCTCCCCAAATGCTATCATTACACCATGGACCTATTCTTGGTTTTTTAGAAAATGTCTTCCTCGGATCTAGAAAAAAGAACATAGAAATAGCAATAATGATCCCATTTCATATAAAATATTAAATATAATGCGTAAATTCTAAGTAGCTGAGATTTTTTAATATCTCAATTGGAAAAATCTAAATGAATTTCACTTGTTCCTTCTGACAAAAATTCAGTAAACTTCAATTGGTACGAAAAAAATAAGCTAATTCGGTGGCTTTTTGTACAATTTCTCATGGCGTCAAATTCACATTAATTTGAGTCAAAGGGATGATTCCTTGGCCCTTGATTTCCATATAAAGAATATGATGAGGAAAGATAAACTTTTTACCCTCTATTCTGATTAACTAGATATCTTTCATAAAGAAGCGAAAGGAAATGTAACAATTAATTATGACGAATCCCAATGAAGAATACACATCATTTTTCATAACCACTACCTACTTTCTATGGTATTGTGCACCACAAGTAGGAACTAATGTGTGACGACTCGCCTTTCAACCCACAGAAAGACGTATCATCAATAAGAAAAGAAAGAGATAGAAATAGAAAAGGTAGAAAGAAAGAATAACAACATCAGAATCTCACAGCGGAAACGGAACAAAATATAATACATCACATAAATATTACATAGTTTTACATATATCAGAGTTATATAACATCATACAAACAAGACAGTCATATATATATATATATCTGCCATTACATACATTCCAAAATACAACATACATCAACTAACACAGCGGAACTAGATAAATAGATACGTCTGGACTTCTGCTCCAAGCTCCTCCAGAACTCAACAATCCAAAACCTATCACTTGGCTACTCATAAAAATTTGAGTATCCAAGAGTTTAAGAAAAACAGAATAAACTTTGGGTCAGACATGGGTCTGGTGTGAGTAAATGGGTTAAAGTTGTTTATATTTGAAAACCATTTGAAACAAAGGTATCACGTAAGACTTCCCAAACATAAATACGGGTAAGTTTTTACCTTACGCTAACCAAAACATTTTATAGGAAATCCAGTGATATTATAATAGTGTCTAGGGTTTTCAAGTAAATAGAAAATAGCCGAAATTGTTACATCTATTAAATTCCAGCTACTAGCCACAAAAGTGGGTAATACAATCAAAATTGTAGGGTCTCGTAGGAAGAATGGTTTTCCATCAATGGCAGGGCTACTGGGGTACCGCCTGTCATAGTATGGGGCTTAGATCAACGTACCGAGGATCACTCCCGATCCCCTGCAATGCAAGGCCGAAACCATCCCTTACTGGATAATCCCAAACAAGATAACCCTGCAGTTGTGGCCAACAACTGCCCACACAGCCGAAATAAAAGGGACATCTACACAGGGGTATATCTCGTCCTGCTTGGGTGCTACCCACCTAACCTTGCTGTATCTCCTATGTTTTAGCCTTTCCCGGTTGATGAGGCTTGAGGCTACGATTACCTTTATAGAACACATATCTTAGAATGCTCATCATCCTCTTGACAATGTTCTGAAAGCATTCAGTCCATACAAGTTCGTTCCGGGTTCAAACGAAACCGAAGGCATTATCTCGTTACACTCATTTTGGAATTACCCTCAAAGTTAACGACAATAACCCTTGCACTCTGAAACATCATCTCGATCTTCACTTGAGGTTCACGACCTAACGTTTAATTTTGATCGATATGGTTTTCGGATAATCATAACTGATACCCGATCCCGGTCTCATCAAAATCCAAACGTGTTTTAAAGGCCAAGTTGTTTAATAGTTTAAACAATTTAATTCAACACTTTGAATTCACATAGCGTTTATCACAGATAAATCATACTCAAACATCATAGATATATCAAAGCCTATTACAGAGTATCACAGAATATCATCCAGTAGATATCATAAATCCAAATATTCTACTTATACAACATCCATAAGCAAGCATCTTTACTCCTGCTTGATAAATCATTAATTAATTAATGATTCCATTTCATACCATTTAATTAATTAATTACTTCTTAATCAATTTTTTAAACCTTAATTACTTAATTCATTACTCCTTAATTACCCATTACTTAATTAATTAATCACTAATTGCTAATTAATTAATCATTAAACCTTAATTAATTAACTACTAATTATTTATTAATTAACTTTAATTACCTAATTTACAATTCTTGATTACAAATTAATTAAACACTTAATTATTAATTAACCAATCTTTAATTACAAATTGATTAATCACTAATCACATAATTAATTACAACCATAAATTAATTAATCATTCTTAATTACCTTTCAAACAATTAATTAATAATAATAATTTATCTTGATCATCTTCCTACTTAACATTTACAATCTTCCTTAATAACTTTGAAATCAAATCATTACTAATTTGAAATATTTAATGTTAATTGAATTTAACAATTAACTTACATTAACTACTTAATTAAAGTATTAATTGGATTTGAAAACATTCTTAAGTATTCACTTAAATAATTAAAACTTAAAATAAATTCTTTACTTAAATTATCAAACATTATTTAAGTCATCAATGTTTAAAATTTATTTAAGATGATATAACTTAAATTTTATTTAGCTAAGCACTTTGAAAACCCAACTCGAGAAAATTTCAGGTTTACTTGAGTTCAACTCGAGTTTCTCCCTTATCTTCCTCGAGTCCTTCTTTCTTCCGTACATACATTTCTTTTTTTATAGTTTAAGTTTAAGTTAAACTTCAATAACAGGTGAAGTACTTCCCAGACAACACGCGTAATAACTCGAGCCAACTTCAAAAAAACACGAGGTTCCCCTTCGAGTCACCACGAACCAGCTTCTTCCAGACACCAAATCGTTGCCATGCACGTGCACGGTGCCTCGTTGCCACTCTTGCAAACTACGCTACCTCCGACGAGTCACGTATCACCCCTACACTTGATTGCAAAATCAATTCACGCTATCAAACTCTCAGCAAAATCGAGCTTCCAGTTCGAAACTCGATCTTCCATCCTCATCAAAACCACCTCGCCCAAGTGAATTCCGACCATCAGAAAAGCTAAGACTACGGCCTCACCTCATCGCTCCCTCATACGGCACTTCCCTTGAATTTCATGCAGCTCGATCAACCAGAGGTGACGAAATCTCATTATTTCCGACCACCTCCAACTCGAATGTTAAACCCTAATCTTGCCTTGTTCCATCATCTCTTGAAATAGAAAAATTATTTAACAATTTTCCCGACTTCATTGATTGCCAAACTAGCTTTGCACAAAATTTCAACATCCAGTAAAACTCCGGTCGCCAGAAATTGGTTATAATTCATTTTTAGTTCAACTATGAACTACTCTTAGCATACTCAACTAAAAATCACCATTTTAGTTTTAAAAATCCTATTTTGAAGGGTGGATTCGAGTTATGTAATTGAATCGAGATTTTATAATATTCGAATTTATCATATGTTTGTCTTTTTCACTGTAAAACTGAAATTACAGAGACAATACCTAAATATCCAGCTTAAAACAAATTTTAGACCCTAATCTATGTTTACCCATACTTGTTTGATTGAAGACTATGACCTATCAGAGATAAGGGAAGTAAAGTTTAAATTTTTAACATGGTTTTGAACTCTGTACTTAAATAAAAACAGAGATGACAAAACATTCATGCATAGAACAGACATAAATAAACATACACAGAGATTCACCTCTCTATATATAATCATGTAGCACAACATCATCTATAATTCACATACACTAGCATTTATTACCTTAAACTTTTTAAGTTAAGTTTTTACTCACCTGTAAAAAGAAGTTTGAACAGAGAACAAATACTGTTTTGAAACTGCTAGCCCGAACCCTTTTGATCTTCTTGTTTAATTAGTTGAGTTGTTAATTTTAGTTGTTAATTTAGCTTCAGTTGTAAGATGAAATGCTTTCTTATTTTCTGATATGCTAACTCTTGATGAACGAAAATGGAACAAGGAGATATACATATATAGAGAAAAGTTTTGTATAGGGGTAGGCTTTACTGGTATATTCTTATTTTCTTTGATCAGAGTTTTTGTCTTTGACCAGCAAGATTTTTTTTCAAAAACTGAAATGATTTATGAATATTTCGAAATGACCTTGGTTTGTGCTTGAGATGATACCATTTAATGCAAATGTTTCCTTTCCTATTTACAGCCTTATCCCATTTGATATGTATGTAGATATTTTTTTTCCTTCTTGCCTTGCATAATTCACATATGAGTTTCCAAAGCATATTACTAGAATTACCATACGTATTTATTTATGTTTCATAGAACCATAGAAGTTACCTTATATACTTAATATAAAATTGTTATAGTTTTAACTACTATCAAACACTCAATTTATATTCATATATTTTATTTTATACTTATATTTAATATTGATAAGATCGATTTTATTTTAAGCATTATTATCTATATTACATTCATATGCATAAATTTAGATCAAATGTTAATAAGGTAGAGCTTTTTAATTTAATGTGAATAAGATAAATTTTATTTCAAATATTTTTGAAAGATTTTATTTTAAATTTTCAAATCATAGTTTTCTACACAAATACACATATGTACATATATATAAATGGTAAATGACCAAAAGTCTTATTTGTTTTTAAAATGATAAGTTTGTATTTTAATTAATTAGATTAAATGCTTATTAAAATAATATTGCCAAAATCTCAGGTCGTCACATTCCTCCCCCCTTAAAAACATTTCATCCCCGAAATTTAAAGCAATAGATAATTCAAAAGCTTTTATATCAATTATCCAACATACATATCATCCATACATCAAAAATCAATCAAACAGTTTATCCTAACAAACATCACTATCTATCTGGACACAAATCCAGATAGCCTTTCCTAAAGCTATCTAGAGTTTCCCAGGTACAATCTCTAGGATCCTCGCTCCATTGCACTTTGACGAGCTTAACTACTTTGCTCCTGAGTTGCCCCTCATCTTGATGTACAATCCAAAAAGGTTTTCTAACCATAGTCAAGTTTGGCTCAACCTCGAAATCTTCCTGGACTACTGGTTCTACAACCAGTGATGGATCATGACTAAACTTCCTTAGATGGGATACATGAAATAAATTATGAATTCCAGACTTCTGTTCAGGCAATACAATTCTATAAGCCACAGCACCAATCCTTTCCAGCACCCGGAATAGTCCAATATATCTTGGGGCAAGTTTTCATGTCTTTTCAAATCTAATAACTTCTTTGATCGGAGAAACTTTGACAAAGACTAAATCTCCGATATCAAATTCCAATTATCTTCGCCTTTTATCTGCATACTTCTTCTGACGGTCCTGAGCAGCTCTCATTCTTTTCTTGACAAGCTCAACTTTCGCAGATGCTTCATGGATCAGATCTGGTCCAAGCACAAGACGATCTCTCGACTCTATCCAACAAGATGAGGATCTACACGGTCTTCCATATAAAGCTTCATAAGGAGCCATCTTAATACTTGCTTGGTAACTATTATTGTAAGAGAATTCCACTAGATGAAGATGGTCTTCCCAAAATCCAATACACAAGCCCTCGGCATATCCTCTAGAATTTGGTTCAGAATCTCCATCTGTCCATCTGTCTAAGGATGATAGGCTGTACTCAGTCTCAAACTCATTCCCATAACTGATTGCAAATCCTTCTAGAATTTGCTGGTGAAGATAGGATCACGGTCACTTACTATACTGACAGGAACACCATGCAATCTAACTATCTCTCTCAAGAAAATCTCTGTCAGAGAAGCTGCAGTATGAGTTGCCTTAACCGGTATAAAATGGGCGCTTTTAGTTAGACGATCCACAATCACCCATATTCCTTCATTTCCTTTTTTGGTTCTAGGAAAACCTTCCATGAAATCCATCGAAATCATCTCCCACTTCCACATCGAGATTTCTAAAGGTTGCAACAATCCGGCAGACTTCTGTTGATCTCCTTTAACTTGCTGGCAGATAGAACTACTATTAACAAAAGCAGCTACATCCCTTTTCATGCTCGGCAACCAGAAAATGCTTCTTATATCCTTATACATCTTAGAAATTCCTGGGTGGATATTTAGTTTGAAACGATGACACTTTGACAACACCTCCTGTCTCAGATCCCTATCATTTGGAACACAAATTCTCCCGTTAATCCTCAATGTTCCTTGTCATCAACATCAAAACTGGAACACTGACCTTTCCTAACTCTTCTGATGATTCTTTTCAACATTTTATTAGATCCCTGCTTACTCGCAATTCTCTCCAGAAGAGAAGGAACAACTTCCAAAAGAGACATAACTGCATTCCTGCTAAGAGCATCTGCTACAACATTCGCCTTTCCTGGGGTATACAGGATATCCAAATCATATGAAGCCAGAAACTTGACCCTTCGCTGCTGCCTCAAATTTAGATCCTTTTGAGAGAAAAGATATTTCAACGGTTTGTGACCCATGAATAACTCGAACTTCTCTCCCAAAAGATAGTGTCTCCAGATCTTCAAAGCAAAAACAATGGCTAACAACTCAAGATCGTGCGTAGCGTAGTTCCTTTCATGTGGCTTTAATTGCCGACTCGCATACGCAATTACTCTTCCATTCTGCATCAAAACTGCTCCTAGTCCAACTATACAAGCATATGTATAAACCTCAAATTTGCTCTTTCTATCCGGAATAGCTAGCACGGATGCACTGGTCAGCCTCGTCTTCAACTCCTGAAAAGCTACTTCACATTGGGGTGTCCACATAAACTTAGCTCCTTTCCTTGTCAGCTTAGTTAGATGCTAAGAAATCTTAGAATAGTCCTTGATGAATTTTCTGTAGTAGCCGGCCAACCCCAAAAAACTACGAACTTCAGTCAGTGTCTTCGGTTGCTTCCACTCTAGAATAGTCTCAACCTTCGCTGGATCTACAGAGATACCTTCTCCAGAAACAATGTGTCCCAAAAATTTGACTTTCAATTTCCAAAAATGGCACTTAGAGAATTTCGCGTTCGGAACATGCCTTCTCAGAGTCTCTAACACAATTCTCAAATGCTGCTTGTGCTCTTCTTCAGACTTAGAATAGACCAGCATATCATCGATGAACACTAAAACAAACTTATTCAACATATCTTGAAAGACTCGATTCATCAGATCGACAAAGTAGGCAGGAGCATTGGTTAACCCGAAAGGCATAACCAACCACTCATAGAAACAATTTGGTCCTCTAAATGCAGTCAAGGGGATACTATCCTCAGCTACCCTCAACTGATGGAAACCTGAAGCTAAATCCAGTTAAGAAAAGACAGAAGCTTCATGCAGCTGGTCAAATAGATCATAAATACGAGGAAGAGGATATTTATTTCCGATGGTCACTTTGTTTAACTCTCGATAGTCAACATAGAACATTAGCGACCCATCCGACTTGGTGACAAACACCGTAGCAGAACCCCAACAAGAAATACTGGGCTTAATCAATCCCTTCTCCAAAAGATCCTTAGTTTGCTTTACTAGCTCCTCCCTCTCCCTAGGAGCCATCCTTCTACTAGGCTGAATCACTGGTACTGCTCCTGGAACCAAATCAATGTGAAACTCTATCTCTCGATGCGGAGGTAAACACTTGACTTCCTCGAATACATCAGGAAAATCTTGGACCACATCGATATCTTCAACCATCTCTTGAGAAGTCTCAACTCCATGTAAAAGACTACTCAAGTGAATTCCAAAAGCATCACTCACCACTCTACCAATTCTACCCAGATCGGTTTCCAACGAAACTGTTCTCTCATCACAATTCAAGACAGCCTTATACTTATCAAGCCAATCCATCCCCAATATAAGGTCAAACCCCATAAAATCCAACACATAAGGGTCGTAAAAAAAAACTATGGGACAGATAGGAAATCCTCAAATCCTTATATATCATACCTAATTTGGTTACCCCTCCTATAGGATTAGATACAAAGATGGGACAGTTCACAGTACTAGGGTTAAGAAAGAACTTCTCTACAGTTTCCAGAGAAATAACACTCAAGGAAGCACCCGAATCAAACAAAACTTTAATATACTTTCCATCTAAATGTAATGTACCTTCCAATACTCCTTTGCCTTTAGATGAAGTAGATGGTGCATCCTGCAAAGAAAATACCTTATTCTGCTGAGCTTTATGAAGTAGCAGGCAATCCTTGATCATATGACCTGGTTGGTGGCAATTGAAGCATGGAGATTTCTGAACCAAAGCCGAACCCGGTCCACTTTGATGCGATTGTTGCTGCTGCTACTGAGATCCTTTCCTAGGATACTTATTCGCCAAGTGACCTTCTTGTTGACATATATAGCATTTGCGAGGTCCGTTATTACTTCCAGGCTTCTTCTTGTTCTGCTTCCTCCAATTTGTATTGAACTTCCTCTTGTTTGGATTAGCAAAATTACCTTCCGATGCTGCTACTCGTGCCACTGATTTCTTGTTCATCAAATCCTCATATCTCAGAGCCATATCAATTAACTTTACAAAAGGTCCTTTCAAATGCGATGTCATCTTTTCATGAAATTATGGCCTTAATCCTTGCACAAACATTTTGTTCTTTTTAAGGGGAGTATCAATGAGCCCTTGTCCATAGTAATAAAGTTCATTGAATTTGGTCTCATACTCCGCTATAGTCATGCTTCCCTGCTTCAAATTCAGAAAATTCCGGTACAGATGAGTTTTCCCTGCTGTTGGCATGAATTTCTCCTCAAATAACTCTTTAAATCTTTCCCAGGAAATATCGTCGTTAGAGATATTTGATATCACTGCATCCCATTAGGCCGCAATGCCTTCTTGCAATTGCGATGAAGCCATTACCCTTTTCTGCTCATCCGACAATTTCATACTCTTAAAGATCCGCTCACACGAGCGTAGCCAAGCTTGGACCTCAATTATAGTCTCTGACCCTTTAAGTGGTTTACCTCCAAGGTTGGTGAAGTCCTTGCATAAAGCGACAAAACTAACCTGAGGCGGTGCTAGATCCACAGCCACACTAGCAGGTTGACTTCGTCCATTATCAGTCGACGTACTGCCCCTACCTCTACCTCTCCTTCCAAAACTCATATTGGCAATCTGGACAGGTAACTCAACAAATTTAGAGAGGTATATAATTATATAAAAATACAAATACGTGCTCTCAAGATGGATACAACTCCAAAGCCTAGGTATTATCTCAACTTTTGCTTTGGTACCAACTGTGATGACCCGCCTTTTAACCTACAAAAAGACGTATCATCAATAAGAAAAGAAAGAGATAGAAATAGAAAAGATAAAAAGATAGAATAACAACATCAGAATTTCACCGCGGAAACGGAACAAAATATAATACATCACATAACTATTACATAGTTTTATATATATCAGAGTTATATAGCATCATACAAACAAGATAGTCATATATATATATATATGCTATTACATACATTCGAAAATACAACATACATCAACTAACACGGCGGACCTAGATAGATAGATACGTCTGGACTTCTGCTCCAAGCTCCTTCAGAACTCAACAATCCAAAACCTATCAGTTGGCTACTCATAAAAATTTGTGTACCCAAGAGCTTAAGAAAAATAGAATAAACTCCGGGTCATACATGGGTCTGGTGTGAGTAAACGGGTTAAAGTTGTTTAACTTTGAAAACCATTTGAAACAAAGGTGTCACGTAAGACTTCCCACACATAAATATGGGTAAATTTTTACCTTACGCTAACCAAAACATTTTATAGGAAATCCAGTGATATTATAATAGTGTCTAGGGTTTTCAAGTAAATAGAAAATAGCCGAAATTGTTACATCTATTAAATTCCAACTGCTAGCCACAAAAGTGGGTAATACAATCAAAACCGTAGGGTTTCATAGGAAGAATGGGTTTCCATCAATGGCAGGGCTACTGGGGTACCGACCGTCACAGTACGGGGCCTAGATCACCGTACCGAGGATCACTCCCGGTCCCCTGCAACACAAGGCTGGAACCATCCCTTACTGGACAATCCCAAACAAGATAACCCCTCAGTTGTGTCCAACAACTGCCCATACAGCTGAAATAAAAGGGACATCTAGACAGGGGTATATCTCGTCCTGCTTTGGTGCTACTCACCTAACCTTGCAGCACCTCCCATGTTTTAGACATTACCGATTGATGAGGCTTGCGGCTACGATTACCTTTATAGAACACATCTCTTAGAATGCTCATCGTCCTCCTAACGATGTTCTGAAAGCATTCAATCCATACAAGTTCGTTCCGGGTTCGAACGAAACCGAAGGCATTATCTCGTTACACTCATTTTGGAATCCCCCTCAGAGTTGACGACAATAACCCTTACACTCTGAAACATCATCTCGATTTTCACTTGAAATTCACGACCTAACATTTAATTTGGATCGATGTGGTTTTCGGATAATCATAACTGATACCCGATCTCGGTCTCATCAAAATCCAAACGTGTTTTAAAGGCCAAGTTGTTTAATAGTTTAGACAATTTAATTCAACACTTTGAATTCACATAGCATTTATCATAGATAAATCATACTCAAACATCATAGATATATCCAAAACATATCACAGAGTATCACAGAATATCATCCATTAGATGTCACAAATCCAGATATTCTACTTATACAACATCCATAAGCAAGCATCTTTAATCCTGCTTGATAAATCATTAATTAATTAATTATTCCATTTCATAACCATTTAATTAATTAATTACTTCTTAATCAATTTATTAAACCTTAATTACCAAATTCATTACTCCTTAATTGCCCATTACTTAATTAATTAATCATTAATTACTAACTAACTAATCATTAACCCTTAATTAATTACAATTAATTAACTACTAATTATTTATTAATTAACTTTAATTAGCTAATTTACAATTCTTAATAACAAATTAATTAAACACTTAATTATTAATTAACCAATCTTTAATTACAAATTGATTAATGACTAATCGTAATTAATTACAACCATAAATCAATTAATCATTCTTAATTACCTTTTAAACAATTAATTAATAATAATTATTTATCCATATTATCTTCCTACTTAACATTTTATAATCTTCCTTAATAACTTTGAAATCAAATTATAACCAACTTAAAAGCTTTAATGTTAATTAAATTTAACACTTGACTTACATTAACTACTTAATTAAAGTATTAATTGGATTTGAAAACATTCTTAAGTATTCACTTAAATAATTAAAACTTAAAATAAATTCTTTACTTAAATAATCAAACATTAATTAAGTCATCAATGCTTAATATTTGTTCAAGACGATATGACTTAAACATTATTTAGCTAAGCACTTTGAAAAACCAACCTGAGAAAATTTCAGGTTTACTCGAGTTCAACTCGAGTTTCTCCCTTATCTTACCCGAGTCCTTCTTTCTTCCTCACATATATTTCTTTTTTTTATAGTTTAAGTTTAAGTTAAATTTCAATAACAGGTGAAGTACTTCCCAGACACACGTAATAACTCGAGCCAACTTCAAAAAAACACGAGTTCCCCTTTGAGTCACCACGAACCAACTTCTTCCAGACACCAAATCGTTGTCGTGCACGTGCATGTGCACGGCGCCTCGCCGCTACTCTAGCGAACTACGCTACCTCCGGCGAGTTGCGTATCGCCCCTACACTCGATTGCAAAGATCAATTCACGCTATCAAACTCTCAGCGAAATCGAGCTTCCAGTTCGAAACTCAAACTTCTATCCTCATCAAAACCACCTCGCCAAGCGAATTCCGACCATCAGAAAAGCTAAGACTCCGGCCTCACCTCATCGCTCCCCCATACTTCACTTCCCTTGAATTTCATGCAGCTCGATCAACCAGAGGTGACGAAATCTCATTGTTTCCGACCACCTCCAAACTCGATTGTTAAACCCTAACCTTGCCTCGTTCCATCATCTCTTGCAATAGAAAAATTATTTAACAATTTTCCTGACTTCATCGATTTCCAAACTAGCTTTGCGCAAAATTTCAACATCCAGTAAAACTCCGATCGCCAGAAATTGGTTATAATTCATTTTCAGTTCAACTGTGAACTGCTCTTAGCATACTCAACTAAAAATCACCATTTTAGTTTTAAAAATCCTACTTTAAAGAGTGGATTCGAGTTATGTAATTGAATCGAGATTTTATAATATTCGAATTAATCATATGTTTGTCTTTTTCACTGTAAAACCGAAATTACAGAGACAATACCTCAATATCCAGCCTAAAACAAATTTTAGACCCTAATCTATGTTTACCCATACTTGTTTGATTGAAGACTATGACCTATCAGAGATAAGGGAAGTAAAGTTTAAATTTTTAACTTGGTTTTGAACTCTGTACTTAAATAAAAACAGAGATGACAAAACATTCATGCACAGAACAGACATAAATAAACATACACAGAGATTCACCTCTCTATATATAATCATGTAGCACAACATCATCTATAATTCACATACACTAGCATTTAGTACCTTAAACTTTTTAAATTAAGTGTTTGCTTACCTGTAAAAAGAAGAAGTTTGAACAGAGAACAAATTCTGTTTTGAAACTGCTAGCCTGAACCCTTTTGATCTTCTTGTTTATTTAGTTGAGTTGTAAATTTGAGTTGTTAATTTAGCTTCAGCTGTAAGATGAAATGCTTTCTTATTTTCTGATATGCTAACTCTTGATGAACGAAAATGGAACAAGGAGATATACATATATAGATAAAAGTTTTGTATAGGGGTAGGCTTTACTGGTACATTCTTATTTTCTTTGGTCAGAGTTTTTGTCTTTGAGCGGCAAGATTTTTTTTCAGAAACTGAAATGATTTTGAATATTTCGAAATGACCTTGATTTGTGCTTGAGATGATATCATTTAATGCAAATGTTTCCTTTCCTATTTACAGCCTTATCCTATTTGATATGTATGTAGATATTTTTTCCCTTCTTGCCTCGCATAATTCACATATGAGTTTCCATAATATATTTCTAGAATTACCATATGTATTTATTTATGTTTCATAAAACCATAGAAGTTACCTTATATGCTTAATATAAAATTTTTATAGTTTTAACTACTATCAAACACTTAATTTATATTCATTTATTTTATTTTATACTTATATTTAATATTGATAAGAACGATTTTATTTTAAGCATTATTATCTATATTACATTCATATGCATATATTTAGATCAAATGTTAATAAGGTAGAGCTTTAATTTAATGTGAATAAGATAAATTTTATTTCAAATATTTTTGAAAGATTTTATTTTAAATTTTCAAATCATAGTTTTCTACACAAATACACATTTGTATATATATAAATGGTAAATGACCAAAAGTCTTATTTATTTTTAAATGATAGTTTGTATTTTAATTAATTAGATTAAATGCTTATTAAAATAATATTGCCAAAATCCCGGGTCGTCACATAGTGAATAAAACAACAAACTCATAGAATGACATCATGATCCTTTGTGGAAAAACACTTTTAAGAAAGAAATCCAAGAATTATATTCCTACTAAGATTACTAGAAATTCCAACCGCTAAGAATCTTAGTGAACCTAATAAAAGAATAAAGGCCTAGCAAAAATTACTTACTTTTTGAGATCTTGTTATAAGTTCTACCCTGTATGTTCTGATCGCCAGTTACTCTTCTAGACCTGATTACTTTCAGTTTGAATTCAGAGTAAATCGACTTTACTTTTCTTGATGTTAAAATAACTTTCATTAATTAAAAATATTGTAATATGAACCCTTATGAAAAATTGGCTAAATATATTAACTTTTTATTATATAAATATTTTCTAATCATTTTTATAACAATATATACATGGATTTACAAAGATATCATGTATTTTGCATGCAAAACAGTTTATTCATTTGTATTTGGAAAAAGACAACTACCATACCATATGTATGACCCATAATTTTTGATAATTAAAATAATTAAATTAATTAAGATTTTCAATTTAATATGGTAAGAAATTAAAAATTTATGATTTATTAATGAGAAAATAACTAGAATGTGATTTAATAATGTTGTTTGAATGTTACTGACAATTATTTTAGTGTAATTTCAATCTTAAATTTTGCAAAGTAAATTTGGTTGTAATTGTAAATATGGAATTGAAATTGGTAATTAATGGAACTAAGGAAACTGAAATAGTATAATTAATATGGTAAAATTATAACAATAAAATATGAATGTAAAAAAGTGTAAATTAATGTCAACTAATGTAATAAATTGGTAATTAATGTGGCCTTATAGATTAGGGAAAAATCATTATGGGATGAAATGATAAACTCAAGCGATTTTATAAATTTTGAATTTTACCCGGGATTGCGGGTTGAAATGATGTATGCCCATAAATTTAAATTATTGCGGGTTGAAATGATATATATATATATATGTATGTATGTATGTATGTATGTATGTATGTATGTATCACTTGACCATGGAGTAGAAAATTATATAAGGGCAACGGATTAGTTAAATTAAATGATTTTAAATCCTTAAATTTTGAATCTAGTTAAATGATATTTTGAAATAAAATTAGATTTATATGAAATGAATTAGTTTCAAAATCAAAGCATTTAAATGTTGAAATTGAAATTGGTTTAAATGAATTTTTTAAAGAATTTGAATTGGAATCTCAAAGTTGAACTTTGAAATATAAATGAAATTTATCAAAATTGGGTTATTGTAAACATTTGAATATTTAAACTTTAAAACCTATTGAATTTGAAGTGGTTTAAATTTGCAGGTCAAACATGGATTTGAAATCGATATAAATTTAAATGGTTTAAATGAGAATTTGAATTGAAACCTTTAGCCTTTTGAATTGAAATCGTTGAATTTAGATTGATTTAAATTGAATTTTTGGAACTAAAGTTGATATGAATTGATTTGTGAATTTGGAGGAAACAATTCCAATTTGAAACTATTTTCGATATAAACTTGTTTAATATACAAACTCTTTTAATATATAAACTATTTTTCTAATATAAACTATTTTTATATAATCATTTTTAAAAAATTGACTTTTTTAATATATGACCTATTTTAATATATAAACCATTTCTAATATATAAACTATTTTAATTTATAACCTAATTTTTTAAATATAAACTATTATAATATATATTACTTTAAATTTGCAACAAACTTTTAATATATATTATTTTAAATTTATAAACAACTTTTAATATATATATATATATATATAATATCTATACTATTTTAATGTATAACTATTCCAGTATATAAACTACTTTCAATATTCAAACTATTTAAACGTTGGAAGTGTTATGATTTAGATTTAATTGATTTAAATGTGGATATTGATATGATGGTTTAACCTATTTTATGTTTATGAATTTGGGAATGAATATGAATTCAAGTGATATGATTTTGAAAATATGATTTCAAAAGTGATATGATTCTGAAGTGCATATGATTTTAAAAGTGAAATGATATAATGTGAATGATGATTTCGAAAATGAACATGATTTAGAATTTGATATGATTTTGAAGTGAATATGATATTTTGATGTCAATTATGAATCGGTTTTGGCAATGTAAATGAACCAATCGGTGCGAAATAAGCGTTTGGTTGTTATAGAGACCGAGATCAGATATTGTCATACACTCCGCCAATATCAAAAACCACCTTAACAACAATGCACGTGGTGGAGAATCTAGAACGAAGTAGGATGGTTGGGCAAACGCTACTGTATGAGGAATGAACGTAGCCTTGACCCCCTCGGGTTAGCTTGATATGACTATAAGAGGAGCTATACTTGGGCCAAATGGAGTCGCACCAACGATCGGACATGCTTTTTCGATACCATTTCTATCAATTTGTGATTGATTTTGGTCGTCACCCCTCGATTTGATTATGGGAGTGTGTTCCGAGTTGGGTGGTAGTAGTTGATATGCGTTACCCTCGGCCTGGTTCTGCAAATGGTAGAATCCTACCCTGGAATTGCCTCACATGCCTTGTCATATCCTTATCAAGCCTACTATATATGAGTTTGGTTTGTGCCGTACACTATGGAGTGCCCTCTGATAGCCCTCCAGTTTACGGAGGAATTACGGTACTGTATAGACTACAGCATTTATAAAATTGTGTTAAGGGAGATATGGGTAGCGCCTTGATGCTATTTTAATACTTTTCTTTATTGTAGACATATTGTAATAGTGTATTGTATTGTGTATGTAAATAGTTTAACGGATCCTTAGGAGATGGAATCCCAAACATCCATTAAGTTATGCACGCACGTTAGACACTGGATAGGAGATGTAAAGTCCCATAAACATCTCTTAAGCTGTTACACTCATATTTGCTTACTTTGATTTAACTTAAGATCTTTTAGTTCTGACTCGAGTGTTTTGTCTTTTCATTACACTCGGGTCAGCTTGAGCGTTTCAGCGCTAAAGACTTTATTTTTGGAGAACAAAGACGGAGATTTGTATACTATTTATTATATATATTCCATTATGTCATGTTTTTCCGTTGCATTATTTATTTATTCCTGCTGTATGTATAACTCTGATCTGTATTGTAAAGGTGTAATCAAATGTTATTTGTACAACAGTTTCATGAATTATTTATTTGATTATTATATTTTATTATTCCACTGTGAGATTCCGTGTTTTGTTTTTTTCTTCTTTTCTCTTATTTTCTAATTTACCCAATTAACAATCCTCCGTTTTGAATGGTTTGAGTTAACTTGTGTGGTTTATTTTTGATTTAAACCGTTCAACAAGGTGGGTCGTTACAGTTGGTATCATAGCTTAGGTTTAGCGATAACTCTTAGCTTTGAAGGGTTTGACTCCTTAGAGATAGTGTAGTAATACAATAAAATGAGTTTTTTGAGAGTACATATATGAGAGAAGAGTATTCGTTAGTGTTATAAAACATTTTATATTGTGTTAATTTTTTTTTTTTGAGTATTTACGAATTATGGTCGGTTCATAGGACGTTATGATATCAATAGGGATTTCTAAACACTTATTGGGGAAGATCGACCCAATATTGTTTCTAAAATATAGGTAAATGAAATAATTTTACCTAGTATTATATTTGGTATATAAAGAATAATTTTTGTAAATGGATATAATTGTATGTAATATGTTTGTTTGTTAGGAAGTAAAATTTTATAAATATTGGTTGCATAATAGGATTTACAAATAAAGTAAATATAAATGGGAAATTTGAAAACTTAAGTCTGGAGTTTTGAAATTGTTTTTCAAAGATATTGTAATATAATATTAGAATTATTTGGAAGTATTTTTGGATATAAATATTTTGATGCAATTTAAAAGAGATGTTTTAAAATGAAATAAGTTCTATGCTCCCCTCTTCAGTCGTTGGAAAATAATTTCGATGATGACGACCGCATCATCGACATTCATTTTCGAGTCTCAAAATGGGGGAGGCCAGCGTAGTAGCTTTACTACACATTGGTTTTGATAAAAAAATCTTAATTTTAAAATCGTAAATATGATTGGATATAAAAGATTTGAGTGTGTGTATATGTGCGTATCATTTTAAAATGATTTGAAATGAACCAGGCATTTATTTTCTAAGTTCCTATAAATTAAGGATTTCAATTATTATAATGATATGAAATCATAACTATTTTTATGATTGGAAACTTCTAAAATGAAAAATAAAAAATTAGAAGCTAAGTGATTAATGGAAGTGTAAAGAAATTAGAAATTTGTAACTTGTAAATCAAAAGATATAAAAATTTAAAAGATGTAATTATTGAACACTTTGTTAACTAAAATGAATAAGATAAACTTGTGCAACATTCGTTGCATTCTTAAAACACACACACACACATGTATGTATGTATGTATGTATGTATGTATGTATGTATGTATGTATGTATGTATGTATGCCTGTATGTATGTATGTATGTATAACTTACCGAAAATGTTTACAAAGTTGTATTGTTAAATAGGAATATGTAATAGAATATTATACAAGTAGAACTTAAGTAATGAATGTGTTCAAATGGAATTATTTCTATAAATAAGAATTTTGAAGTACAAGAAATGTTATAAGTATAAGTTAATATTTTAAAATGCTAATGATTAGATTGAATATTAAAATTGAATACTATATTAAGTAAATGATTATAACTTCAAAAAATGTTGAAATGATTAAGAAATAGATTTAACATTCAATGACACTATAAAATAAAGGATGGATGTCAACTAAGATGTTAAGAGACTTAGGTTGAATGATTCCTTAATGAATCCTAATATTAAATTTAAATCAAGTTATATATTGTAATAAATGGGAATTAAACTGCAATGAAATGAATGTAAATTAATAAGAAAATAACCTTATATGAATAAATTGGAAATAAATGAAATGTATGTAATACTTAAATAATGAATTCATTGGCTATTTTAAATATTGAATGAAAAATAATTTATGTAAGTAAATGAATGTAAATAAATAAAAGATGATTCTGTATGAATGAATGAGAACTAAAATAAATGGAAGGTAGTAATACGAAAAGAAACCAACAGAATAAACTTAAATAATATTTAATTTCTCGGTTTTTTTGGCTTATGGGATGCTTGGGAAATGAACTTCTAATTGTTTGGGGCATATAAATAATCTACTAAGAAATTATCTAAGGCTGTTGAGCTTATAATACATATAATACACTTATTAGATTGTTTATCATCCTCATACAACGAAAAGTTTCTAAACATGAACAGTCAATTGGTTTTAATTGTTATGGATGTATGATTGACTCATTTGTTGCATATGATGGTCGTATTGTTTTTTTTGCTTATACTTTGGGTTGATTTTCTTTTGTTACTAATTGAAACAACTAAATATTTCTCTTTTACATAACTATCACTCTTTTAGATTATATAAGTGAAATACAGGCTTATGGAAGCAATAGCTGCTGTTTTGGTTTCATAAATAAAGTTGTTTACCCGATAAATAGGCACGTTTTCGGATTACGGTTTTATAGCGATATTTTAACTTTTTCCCATGGTTGGGATACTTTATTATTGAAATATGATATATATATATATAATAAAATTATTGATATTATTATATTTCCAGACCTATCCGTACAAAGGAGACTCTACCGAAATTTTCCGTGAATTTAGGACTTAGAAAATTTTGTGGAAGTGAAATTATTTTCAAACTTTTATTAAACTTGGATATGGAAGATATAATTGTTTATAAATTTATATATTTTATTTAAAATACTTAATTATGTAAGTTCAAAGTGTTTATAAATTGATTATTTGAATAAAAATATATTGGTTTCTTAATTCCTCCTTTTCCGTTTTCGAGGATGTAAAGTTTTGAGTGAGGGAGGGTGTAACGACCCATAATTTTCAATAATTAAGAATATTAAATTAATTAAGATTTTCAATTTAATATGGTGAGAAATTAAAAATTTATGATTTATTAATGAGAAAATAACTGGAATGTGATTTAATAATGTTGTTTGAATGTTATTGACAATTATTTTAATGTAGTTTCAATCAACTGAAATTTTGCAAAGTAAATTTGGTTGTAACTATAAAAAAGGAATTGAAATTGGTAATTAATGGAATTAATGGAATTAAGGAAATTGAAATATTATAATTAATATGGTAAAAATGATAACTATAAAATATGAATGTAATAAAGTGTAAATAAACGTTAATTATGTTCACAAGGTAATAGTTGATTCAATAATAAGAGTCAGAATAATTATAAAAGAATTTATTGAAATTAAAATATGATTTATTGGAATTTTCTTACAGTTGTAGTTGAACGTTGTAATTATTGCAATATTTAAACACTGAATTTGACATGGCAAATTTGTTTTAAAAGATTATTGATTTCTATGTAATTAAGAATGATTAATTTTTAACTTTTAAAAAAATTAAACTTGAAAGTGATTGTACTAATTTAATAATAATTTATTTAATTAACACGAAAATAGCCATTTTGGCCACTGTCTCGGAACTAGGTTCATCGGATCTGTAACAGTGAAGTATTGTAGGTTTCAAGTTTCATACCAATCGGACTTAACATTTGATCGTGCGGACTCGAAAGGCGTAGAAAATAATTAAAAGAATTTAAATGAATATAGTTTTATTTTGGAAAGCTATCTTCTGTATACAATGGAATTTGGATTTGAAACTAGTTCCACTGAGTTTAAAAGTATCGAAAACAATTATTTTGATATTTGGGATGACCTAACTTGGTTTTGGAAATGAAACGGCCTTTTCGGGTCATTGTTGTCATTTCGACCCAATTTCATTTCCATTCATTTCTAACATGCTTTGTCCATATAAAGGGAATTCTTTTATGAAATCCTAGCAACATTTTTCTTATTTCTATACGTACATTTCCATCTGCTCCATCCTTCATTCCCAATGGCAGAAACCATGATTCCCAAGTTTAATTTCAAATCAAATCGAAAAATTTAAACTCCTTGGACTATGTCATATTATATATCGTTGGAAAGCTCTCGACGAGCGCAATCTACTGCTATAGTTCGTTTTTGCAATCGAATCATGGTTTGGCCAGAAATTGGAGATTTATTCTCGACCGTCCATCCTAGGGTTTTGAGGTCGATGGTTGATCTTCATCCTTATGACGATCAAAAGGTATCGGCATGTAGAGGGAGTCGAGACAAGTGCATCCATATGGCTACTTGGGTCTAGAAGTGCTCAAATTTGCCAAAATTTCCCATAGAAGGCAGCAAAGGTGCAAGTTCATGGAGGCAACCGATGTTGGCCGTGCCTCCTCGGCCAAGTGCATCTCGATGTGAAGACATCGACGATGGGCTCTGATGCGGTCGAAGTTGCGTGTAGTGGCGTGTATTCGTGAACTGATGATTGCAGCTATACATGCTTCGGTGGTTGATGTGAACTTCGCTTAGGGTTAGAGAGGTAATCGGAATTACTGAATTGCCCTTGGTTTTTGTTTGTACCAAAATTGGGCACAACACTCTTCGAAAGTATTTGAAGAGATAAAAATGAAGAATAGAAATGTAAACGAGTATTATCTAATAAATACTTCAAAAACAAATAAGAAAACATGCAGAAACGCAGCAATTTAAAGTGGTTCGGCGCATGGCCTAGGTCCACTATGAGGTTGATGACTTTATTGATATTCACTTGTCGATTACAACTGATCACAAAGGATTATAGCGGATTATAGTACTGAAATTCGAGTACAATAGTAGTTATGGAGTGCAAAGTTGAATTCGACATAGTCTGGACATCAAAGAGCCAAAAAGATCCTTTTTTTCTAGGCCCTAAGGCTCTATTTATAGGCATAAGAGGAAAATATCTCGCTTAGATATTGGCAGACTTCTTCTGGCATGTGGGTGGGCCCACGATCGATCCCAAGCGGTTTCGACATGATCCATGATCGATACGAACGAATTTCGTATCGATTAATATTTGACTCAATCGAGTCGAAACTTGGCAAGAACATTCATTATGTTTTACGTAAGCTCCTGTGAAAATTTCATAGCATTTGGACTTGTAGATTATGATTTATGATCGATGCAAACTTGGATTTCATGTAGGCAGTCGCGTTTGAATCGATGCCTTCGTATGGATCAGTTCGAATCGCTCCTGCACACGTGCCTGTGAGTCGACGTGGCTCCTGATTTTTGGATCGATCCACTTTTGATGCGAGTTGTATGAGTTGTTCCAAGGTCTTCGCCTCATTCGTATCGAAGAACGTTGCCTTGTTCGAATCGATGGAGATGGTTTAGTTCGTATCGATGAGGGTGGTATAGTTCGTATCGATGTTGGTGGCCCTGTTCGCATCGATTAAAACCAAAGTTGCTTCAACTTGATGGATACGAACAAGCAACATAGTGATGGATACGAATAGTGGTTACTTGATGGGTACGAAGTAGTGATTGTTTGATGGATATGAACTAAGGTCACCCGATGGATTCGAACAAGGCCCTTCAGCTGATGGATACGAAGTGGCGTGTCCCAATGGATACGAACAGATGTTCGTCGATGGATGCGAAGTAGGCAATATGTGATCGATACAAAGTGAGGCTATCTGCTGATGGATACGAAATTGACCGATGCAAAATAATGTGTTGCAACCACGATCGATTCGAAATGATCGGTACGAATGAGTTGGCCTCCTTGACTCGCATCGATCATATCTTGAGCGTACGAACTTCGATTAACTTGAAACTTGGAACATTGGCTTTCATAGCTTTTCTTGTCATATTATATCAATTATAGCTTGATACGGACTCGGAGAAAATTCATCGACATCCATAGTGAACCTGTGCTTACCCGACATTTGGGATGTGCGATCCTTGGTTTTCAGTCAACTCCTTGATATCTCGACCTCGCCAAAAGGCAGGATAACATTTACCCCCCAAAGTACGTCTTGTGATAACATGACGTGCTATGAATAGTTGCATCTTTCATCCTGAATATATATGTACGACTTATTGAATGATTGTCTTCTTTCCGTTGAAAATTGTAATTCTTGACTGATTTTTAGTACTATGAGTCGTTGACTGCCAACTGTTGTACCGTGTACTGTTGTAAACAATCACTATATAACAGCGATTAGCGGTTTGTTATTATTGTCGTCATCAGGTAAGCATTTGACCTGTGAATTTTGAAAATCAAAAAATGAAAATTAATCTGACATATATGCATTTGTTAACCTAACTCTCGTTAATGTCTGCACGTTTACAAGTCGTTGTCAGTTTTCCCGCCTCGAATTCCGTATCGATCCTCTCCTGAACCGATGTGAAATTCATGTTTTAACAACATTTGACAGTTGTTTTGGAATGTCCCTCCGTATCGATCCTCTCCTGGATCGATGTAAAAGGTTGAAAGATAGTTTACATATCAATGTAATTCATAACGATGGATACGAAATAGACATTCGCATCGATAGATACGAGTTTCAGTGAGCCCATAGCAGTGGGTATTAGGTTGTGATTTTGTGTCAATGAACTTGTGAACGATACGAACAAAGCAGTTAGTTCTTCATGTATTGTTCGCATTGATGGCTGATGGTGGATGCGAACAGACAATTCGTATTGGTGAATTTGAGCTCTTATGCGTTGCGTGTTGATGGATACAAATAGGACAATTCGTATCGATGGAATCACATGGTTCCAGTGCAAGCTGGTTGTCCCTTTCGTATCGATGAAGCTTGAATCGTTAGATACGAATAGCCACTTCGTATCGATGCGATGATAGACATGTTGCAACCGATCGTTTCGATTGAGGCGAAACGTTTCTCTCCTTCGGATTTGCGCCCATATAAAAGCGTTTATGTCTTAGAAACTTTTTTACTTGCTCATTCTTCTGCCTTGTCTTCGTATCGCTTCGAGTTGAAGAAACACAAAATTGCCTTCGTCCTCAGTTTAGACAACCCATTAACTTCTTAACCCAAATCTTTTAAACTAGGTAATTGATTAATCGAAGTTGGTCCAGAATGATGGGACTTTGGATTTTAAAGCCAAATCATCCATAGCTGTAGCCGATTTCAGCATTAACGTCGATGCCGGAGTTGGATTGGGGTAGGGTTGAGGAAGAAGGAAATGGCATCTAAACTATTTGGGGAAGAAAGCCTACTGATGGATACGAAATGAACACTGTAGTACGTTGCAATTGTTCGCATCGATCTGAAAACGTAGAGACTGGTATCGATCTGGGAGCAACAGAGATTCATGTCGATCCGAAGACGATGGATGAAGAGGAGCGGCTTCGTGTCGATCTGACTGATAGGATTTTGTATCGACCTTGACCAATACGAAGCCTTAATTAGTGATCGATGCGAAGTACCTAGTGGTGACCGATACGAAATGTATTGATTCGATCTGATCGATATGAACGTCCATCCTGGCGATTGATACGAAATTTGAACGTTGTGATCGATACGAATTGCAACTAGGGTGACCGATACGAATCAAACCTCTGTTGAACGATTCATGTCTCGGCCGCGATGGAGACGAAAACTCTTGAATAATCAGACACTTAACACCGGCGAGCTTCAATCTAGCATAATTCGACTAGGTCGTTGCACTGCATATTTGACTTCCTATCGAAGCTCGTCGATGAGAATGTAACATAACGAAATTTTAACGAACTTTAGCTTGGGCCGGTTTCCAAAGTCTCGATGGCACGGTTATGACGGTCAGCGATGATGGTCAATCCGGTTGAGTTTCGAAGTCTCGTCATTTGCATATTTCCTCATGCTTTGTAGAATTTTTCAAGTAATATGTAGTACCGCTTCGGTCAATGGTTAACACTTTAGTTCTTCCCCTAGTTCCAGGGATGAGTTGCAAAGATCATCTAGCGATTGCATTTCACCTTCATTTTTCGAGCTTAACATTGTCGAATCGATGCAAAAACAAGTGAGAGTTGGACAGTCGAATCACACTCGCTTACTTAATAATGATCACATCTACACTTCGGGGACCTACATTCGTATGTTGGCGGTCGATCACGCCTTTTTAATTTTTAAACATGTGTCCACACTTTGGAGACTTAAGTTAGTCTATGAGTGGTTGTTCACACTCGAGTTATGTTTATACCCCAACAACATTTCGGGGACTCAGAGTTTTTTGCAATCGACTTCCTAGTTCGCACTCTAGGAACCCAGGGATAGTCGACATTTGTACTCCAGTTCGCACTCCGGGAACTTGAATTTGGTTGATATTTATACTCCAACTCGCACTCCGGGAATTTGGAGTCGATGTTTGTAATTCGACTCGCACTCTGGGAATTTGGATTTGATGTTTATACTCTAGTTTGCACTCCGGGAACATGAGTTAATGTTTATACTCCAATTTGCACTCTAGGAATTTGGAGTTAGCCAACAGATGGTCGGTCACATTTGTTTAGGCTTTTAGGATTTCGTTCGCACTCCATGAACGATGGATTTATCAGGATCGTGGATGGTCGATTCACATCCACCCTGAGTTAACAAGTGAAGTCGTTAGATGGACAGATCCGTCCTCCACGAACTTGGTTAGGATACAGTCGAAGTCGTTAGGTGGGTGAGTCCACTCTCTTTGAAACCATATTTATATGTTTATACTCCAGATCGCACTCCAGGAGACTGGATTTTGTCAAAGGATTGTCGTGTATGAATCCTTTATTGGATTTAGTGTAGTGACTTGCCCCCGAGCTCGAGTTTCACTTAGCGAGTGGTCGGTCATATCATAATCACTCCCTATTTGAATAAATTCCACCATACGGTGGAACTTAGCTCTTCATACGTCGTGATGGTTGTATGTCACATTCAATAAATCATAGCTCTGGCTCGAAGAGATGGCATTTTATTGCTAAAATGAGAAAATACGGCAATGTTAGTTGCCTTATTACAAATTCAAATTTCGAAATGGAAAAACAAATTGCAAATGAAAAATAGACTAAAATGAATAAAGCCTGCCATGTGTAGTAGCAACGGAGACTCTCGCTGTTCCAAGCTCTCGGCAAAGTAACACCGTCAACGGTCGATAACTTAAATATGCTATCTCCAAGTTTTCGTTTAATCATATACGGTCCTTCCCAAGTTGGTTTCATGTGCGAAGGAACCAGATAAATTCTCTTGAGGATGAGATCGTCGAGTTCAAAGGTTCATGGTCGGACCTTGGCATTGTATAATCGGGCAACTCGACTTCGATACACGGCTGCCCTTAAATCAGCCTCTTCATACTTCTCATCCAACAAATCAAAGGATTTAGCAAGTAATATGGCATTTGTCATTAGATCATAATAAGTCACACGATGAGAAGGTACTTCCATCTCGACTGGAATAACGGCTTCTTAACCATAGGATAGAAAGAATTGAGTGTGCCCGGTCGCGGACTTGTGGGTTGTCCGGTAAGCCCATAAAGCCATAGGAAGTTCATCAACCCACTTGCCCCTGGCCTTTTCCAATTGCTTCTTTAGAACAGACTTGATAACTTTATTAATAGCTTCAACCTGGCCATTTGTTTAAGGGTGTGCAACTGTAGAGAATTTCTTGTAGATGTGGAATCGTTGGCAGAAATCCCTGAATTCAACACTGTCGAGCTGAGTTCCGTTATCAGTGATGATGGTATGTGGGAGACCAAATCGGTAGACAATGTTGCGAACTACAAAGTTGATCACCTTCTTCGTCATGATTGTAGCAAGAGGTTCAGCTTCAGCTCACTTAGTAAAGCAATCAACTGCGACGATGGCGTACTTCGCACCACCTTTGGACAGAGGTAGAGAGCCAATGACACCAATGCCCCATACTGCAAATGGTCATGGACTGATCACTTGGGTTATCTCAATAGGTGGGGCTCTAGGAATTCGAGCATGCTTTTGACATTTGTCACATTCCCTGGCGTAGTCTGCTGCATCACGGTTTACAATTGGCCAATAATACCCATATTGGAGTACTTTCTTAGCGAGAGCTTGCCCCCGGTGTGATCGCCACATTCTCCTTCGTGTACATCATGTAACAATCGTTTAATTTCATCGTGGGCGATACATCAAAGGAGAGGAACGGATTATCCTCTTCTACACATGACTCTATTCTGAATGGTGAACCGCGAAGCTTTTCGAAAAATCTGTCTCTTCTCACTCCTACGCCCAGGTAGTGTTCCATGCTCGATGTAATTTCGGTACGGAGTCATCTACGACTCCTTACTGGGAGTGATTTCAAATACACCGTCTGTCTTCATCTGATCAATGCTTCGAGAAGATAATGTCTCCACAGGAACAAGACCTATTTGTTGTGCTTCGCCCATGCTTGCTAAGTTCGCCAATGAATCAGCCTTTTGATTGTGCTCACGGGGTATATAGAAGATGGCATAATAATCAAAGTGATCAAGTATTTCATGGACTTGAGTTAGATAAGTAGGTAGTCTTCGATCTTTGGCCTAATATTCACCCCGAACTTGACACACAACTAGTTGTGAATCACAATAAATTTCCACAGCAATAATTCTCAAATCGCGAGCGAGTTTCAACGCAGCAAGCAAGGTTTCATATTCAGCTTCATTATTGGTTGCACGAAAATCAAATTTCAGGGCATAGCATATGGATCGGCCTTTGGGGGTTTCAAGTACTACTCCAGCACCCGAGCACTGATCGTTTGATGCACCATCAGTATGCAGCTTTTAGATTTATTCGGGAGATTTACTCGTTTTGGGTAAGTCATCTAGGATGGTAAATTCGGTTATGAATTCTGCTAGAACTTGTCTTTAAATAGCTTGCCTCGGAGTGTAAGTGATATCAAATTGGCTCAGTTCAATGTTCCACTTGAGTAACCTTCCAGACGTCTCAGGCCACGTAAGGACCTGTCATAATGGCTGATCGGTGTAAACAGTGATAGGATGAGCTTGGAAATACCGACGGAGCTTCATAGAGGCAATAACAAGACAATAAGCCAACTTCTCTAGCTTAGGATAATTTCTCTCAGCTCCAGTTAGTCGTTCACTAATGTAGTATACCGGTTTTTGCACTCGGTCTTCCTCCGGAACTAAGGCGGCACTGATTGCATTTGCTAATACCGCTAAGTAAAGGTATAATTGCTCGTGATCGATGGGCTTTGACAAAATCGACGGTGTGGAAAGATGTTGAATCAATGCTCGGAATGCGCCTTCACATTCCGTGGTCCATTCAAAGTTTCTTTTCCTTTTCGGATCAGATCGAAGAAGGGAATGCACTTGTCGGTGGACTTTAAATGAACCTACTCAAAGCTGCTACCTTCCCTTTGAGACTTTGGACTTGCTTTATGGTTCTTGGAGTTTCGAGATTTCTGGTCCACCGGATCTTTTCGTTATTTTCTTTAATTCCTCCAGCGTTGACGATGAACCCAAGGAATTTTCCAGAAGTGACTCCAAAGAGTCATTTCAGTGGATTGAGCTTCATCCTGTATTCGCGAAGGATGCTGAACATTGATTCCAAGTCTTTAATAAGATCAGTGGAGAATCATGACTTTACGAGCATTTCAACCATATATACTTCCATGGTCTTTCCAATCTGGAAGACAAACATTCGATTGACTAGTCGTTGGTATGTTGCTCCGGCGTTCTTGAATCAGAAAGGCATGACTTTGTAATAGTAGAGTCCTAGATCGGTCACAAAGGTGGTATGCTCTTGATCGGGTAAGTGCATAGGTATCTGGTTGTAACTGGAATAAGCATCCATAAAAGATAATAACTCGTGCCCAACCATTGAATCTACGAGCTGATCAATTCGAGGAAGTGGTAAACTGTCTTTCGGGCAAGCTTTGTTTAAGTTAGAGCAATCAACACACGTCCTCCTTTCCCATTCGGCTTTCGAACAAGTTTGGGATTGGATGCCCACTCTGGTTATAAGGCATCTTTGATAAACCAATTTGATTTCAACTTATCGACCTCTTCCTTAATGGCGGCAGATCTCTATGGATCCATACCATGCCTTTTATGCTTGACGGGGATAAACCGCGGGTCAATATTCAGGGTATGGATCGCGATGTCCGACGAGATTCCACACAAATCATAATGCATCCATGCAAATACGTCGAGATTCTGCTGGAGAAATTCAACCAATTCCTGCTAAATCCGTTGGCTTAACTGAGATCCAATCTTTATCATCTTTGAATCGTCATCGTCGTCGATCGGGACATCGATTGTCAGTTCGACCGGGGAAGCTTGACTGTCTTTAGTTTCATCTTTATTTTCAGTGTCCCTCGGGACAAGATCCCTCTAGAATTGGTTGGAGTACCCGGGCCTGGGCCTATGCACCAATTGTCAATTGTCAACAAAACGGACGTAAAGAGATTCCTTTACGCCCTTCCCTTTCTCCTTTTGTTGTGTCCCGCGTAGCTCAACAACATAACAGGCTCGTCTAGGAGCCTGATCTCCTTGTACGACTCCAACCCCATGATTGGTCGAGGAACTTTAGAGTCGAACACAATGGGGCAATGACTTCCCTGAATTCAGCAATGGTCGGTCGACCCAAGAAAATATTGTAAGGGGAGTCTATATCTAAAACAAAAAACTATAGTATCCGGACTCTTCGGCGTTCTCCAACTCCCAACTCCACTGGTAGTTCCACCACTCCATTGGGTATAGTAGCACTCCTATTGAAGTCGTGGATCCGAGACTGGCATGGTTTCAAATATTTGGCTTCCATCTTCATTTGATCGTATGCTCGCTTAAACAAAATATTCACAGAGCTTCCACTGTCAACCAAGATCCTCTTCATCCAAGCAGGACCTACTTGAACAAATATGATAAGTGGATTGATAGTAAGGGCTTCCACCCTATCGGCGTCTCTGTTTCAGAAAACTATGTCATCGGTCATCGTTTTCTGTTGCTTGGCGGAAGCCCCATCATCACAACTACTACAACACTCGAAGTCCACATGCCTGATAGAGCAGTCATACGACTCCATTTCCCTCCAGCTTCGGTCCGTTGGATGAGGATCGCCACTTTTTGTATTTATCACCAACCTTCCGCTGATACGAGCGGGTTCCTCCTGCCTTTCCTAGTTTGGTACACGATTCTGAGTTGATGGGCCTCCACCTTCTGATAGTGGCGCCCGTACAAACTGATCCAACTTCCGTTCACGTATCAGCTTTTCAATGAGATCTTTTAAATGGCAACACTCATTTGTATTATGGTTGTAGCTTTCATGAAATCTACAAAACTTCCCTGTTTGGATTTGCCTCTCCGATGATGACTTCGGAGCAGGCTTCTTGTACTACATAGTATTGCAGGTTTGTAAATATACATTCTCTAGTGACGTATTCAGTGGAGTGTAATTATCAAACATTGGAGCTCTACGTTGCGCACCATGGTTCTGATCTCATTTTTTGTTTTGATTTCCATTATCCCTCTGTTGATTTTGCTTGTTTTGAATGTTCAACTGAACCTTTCCGGAACTCTCCTCGGACTGGTTGACTGCAACATTACTTTGAATTCATCCACCACTAGGCCCTGCGTCATCCTTCTTCCTAGACTATTTTGCATCCTCCCTTCTCAAGAATAGGGTTGCTTTTGAGTAGAAACGGTCCAATGATGCAGAAGGCTTCCCAGCCAACCAATTTCCGAATCGGATTCAGGATCAATTACCTTAGTCAAGGCCATCAAAATAGAGTTGTCATTGGAATTGCTTATCTCTGCACACGCAGCATGAAACCTCTCTAAGTAGCGTCTGAGTGTCTCTCCAGGAGCTTGAGTAACACTAGATAGAGTATTAACATCCTTTGGCCTTGCAACATGCGTTCAAAACTGCTCAACAAACTTGGTTGCTAGTTGGTCAAAGCAAGAAATAGATCGGGGTGGAAAACGAGTGAACCACATGGTGGCTATGCCCCCTAAAGAAGTAGGAAAATATGACATTTAAATGCATCATCGGCTCTCGCAGCATTCATCAGCCATTCGTATTTTAGAATATGTTGATTTGGATCAGAACTTCCTTCATAGACTGGTAGAATCGGCATTCTGAATCACCGAGGGGGTTCAGCATAGAGTATTTCAGCTGTGAAAGGGGTATGACTCTAAGAGATTACCCATTCGTCATTAGTAAGACCCTAACTCTCATGGATCATCTGACGAATCATAGTAGGTATATCCAGCATCTGGACATTCTATGCACGTTGAGCCAAGGTGTGGTCGGGTTCCATAATGGGAGGCTAGAACAGACGCGGTCGACGGTCCATGTCTCGCCTCCTTGGTTCCCAAGTCTTCAGGGATGTATGGTTCGGGAGTATGTCCAAGCTGATAATGGTTCAGATATGGCTGATTTCGGGCATCAACCCCTGGTTCAACAGCGGCGGTGGTAGCACGGTTATCTATGTTGTAGTGAGGAACAGTACCTCCTCAGGAGGAGGGTCCAGTCTGGAAGTTGGTCGATGGGTCAACTCTCAGTTTTCCAACGTTCAGAGTAGGTTAATGTCTGGTGGCTTGGGTGTAGCTTACGTCCAGTCGGGGGCATGTAGATCTGTGATGGTAGTCAAATGAGGCTGAACTCTCGGCGGATGAGTAAGTGGCATGATCGCTCCTGGATCTGCTACGCCTTTAGCGATTTAGCTGGTTGGTCAACTCTGCGTTGGCACGCAGCTGTTCAGTCAGCTGTTGCCGACTCTGGGTCAACTCTTGAAGCGGCATCTGAAATTTTGGTCTGGTAACCGAGCCTGACGGATCTGAAGGTCCGGTAGCATTCTGGTTGGATAGAGGCAATTGCGTGGGATTCTGTCTATCCCGTCCATCTTGATCTGCAGTTGTAAAGGCGGTCCTTGTGTTACCATGATGAATAATTAAGTCCTTTCCTAGATCTGATGCAAATCTGAATAGGTGGGAAGGAATTTGAACTTGAGATCTCGATCTTCCTCTTAGATTTGTGCAATCCGGTATCGATAATAGATCCAAAGAGCAGGAGAAAAACTATGTTTTCTCAGTGAAAGCACCAAAGTGTTTATACCAAAATTGGGCATAACACTCTTCGGAAGTATTTGGAGATATAAAAATGAAGAATAGAAATGTAAAACGATGATTGTAACAACCAGGTATTTTCAACCATTCGCGTCCATTATAAGTGTAAAGGTAGACACTCATGCGGGAATTGAATTGTTCAAAATACCGCGTTGTAAATAAAAATTTGGCAAATCTCAGAATATGCAGTAAATAAAAATCACAGATCACAGACACAGAGTAATAATAATGCAGCGGAAGTAAAAGAGATAGTAGTTCATGAAGCTACTATATAAATATATCAGAGTTACATAAGATACAATAGAAGAAATAAAGTACAACAGAAATTTAAATATGATAACCAAGTACAAGCTGAATAGAACAACCGAACTGAAAAGATGAAACTTGACAAGTAGATAATCTCCAGCGACTCCAATCTCCAAAAAGTGGAAATCCAAATCTGTGAATAACTCAGGCTGACCCGGGCGTAAATAAAAATACAAACACTTGAGTCAGGACATACATACTTATACAATGTAAACCAAATCAAGTGAACTGTAGTAAAGGTACAAGTAACTTAGAAGATGCTTGGGACCGCCTATCCTCTAAGGATCCGTTAAACTATTTACTATGTAGTAATATACGTTATATACAGTAGTGTCTAATCAGTAAAGTATAATCATATATAAAATAGCGTTAAGGGCGATGGTGAACCTTAACGCGGTCGGATCTTTAAAACCAAAATCGTAGTGGGCTCGCTATAAGGAGATGACACAGCACGCGAGGCAATGCCATGGTGGGTACACCGTTTGCACTCCCAGACCGGTGGTGACGGCAAGCCAGCAGCTTCCACCCACCTCGAACAATACCCCCGAATCAAAGTGGCGCCACGTATCGAATCACAAAAGTAATAGAATGGTTTCCGATGGAGCATGCTCGATGAAAGGGTGCAACCCTTTGTGTAGCCCGGTATAGCTCCTGTTTTAGTCATTTATGCCAACTCACGGGAGTTGGGTCCACGTAATATACCTCGAGAGCGTCGCCACCATCCTACTTCATTCTGGAATCTCCACCGCGAACACAGTTGTTAAAGTGGTTTTCGGTATTGGCCGGCTATAAGACAATATCCGATCCCGGTCTCTTTAACAACCAATCGTTATTATAACCTGTAGTTATAACTTTAAAACAATATTTTATACTTCAAAATAAAATATCATTTCAACCCAAATCTTTATCAAAATAAAGATTAAATTATTTCCAAACCATTTCAATATATCATCATACCATATCTTTCAATTCAAATATTTGTCAAAATAAATATCAAGTCATTTCTAACCATTTCAATATATTAAATTATCATATCCTTTCAAAACTTCCTTTCAAATCATTTTAATATATCAAAATATCATAACCTTTCAAAACTTCGTTCAAAATATCTTATCTTTCAGCACTTCCTTTCAAATTATTTTAATATCAAAATGTCATATCTTTCAAAACTCCATTTTCAAATCATTTAATATATCAAAATATCATATCTTTTCAAAACCACATTCATTTCAAATCATTATTCATTTTATTCAATTTAAAATACCATTTCAATTCACATTTCAAAACAGTTTATATTCAAAAAAATCATTTTTAATCATTAAAATGAAGTTATTATGTTCAATAATTAAATTCTTAAATTTCCAAAATTATCAACTTTCAAAGTTCATTTATTCACTTAAGTTTATCAAAACAGTGAAAATTCACTTTTCGTGGCATCTAGAAAACGCTACGGAAAGATACATTCAAAACAGTTCAATTTAACAAAAGACAACATTATTGTAATAGGGTTTACTTAAATTTCAAATAAACTTAGTTAAATTCAAAAATTATAGCACTTACAAAAATTGCTATAATAGCTTTTAATTCAATTTAGCTTTTTAGTTCATTATCATCAACTACAGCATTTACAAATGCTGTAATATTATTTACATTGTAATTAATAGCATTTCAAAAATGCAGTCAATTAACTTCAAATATTCAATATAATTTCTCAACCAACTATATTTTTTATTTAAAACATTTTTAACTCATAAAATCATTCATTTTCACATTTACAAACATCATTTAATTTTTCTCAAGTGCATGATTTTATAAAGTTAAATTTCCATTCAAAAATCATGATTTAATAATAATTCACTTATTAAATTGCAATGTTCAATTTTAAATTCATTACATTAATTTCAACTTAACACTTAAGTCTAAAATTTCAAATATAACTTAATTCCATTTTATTTAACTTAACTTAAAATTTCACTTTTAAACCAAATTCATAAATTCCAATTTAAGTAATTTCCAAATTCAACTCAATATTCACTCATTAACATTTTAACTTTATTCAAAAATCATTAATATGTTATAAAATCATTTTAAATTAATTTAAATTCAAAATATCATAAATTTATCATATTTTCAAAGTTAATTTAAAAACCATTAAAAATTAAATCAAAATTTCCAAAATAACTTGCATTTCAGATTTTCTAACTTTTCCATAATTTATTTAACTTATAGATTTCCAGAAAATCAATAATACTTTACAAAAATTATATTTTTATTTGATTTTAAATCAAAATATTATAATAATTAAATTTCTAAAATATTTTAAAAATTTTAGAAAAACATATTTTAACTATGGGCCTGTATATAATTTTCTACGCTAGGTAAAGTGATACGGGTAATATATCATTTCAACCCGTAATTTACAAATAAAAATCCGGGTTTTATCATTTCAAACCTGCAGTCCCAAGTAAATAAAATAAGTTGAAAATTGTTCATGCCTATCATTTCAGCCCATAACGATTTTCCCCTATTCTAAAGTTCGTTCGGGTATGTATCATTTCAACCCATAGTGATTTCTAATCTACAGGGAACTTGCAGTGTGATAAACATATATAAAAATGAACAGTAACAACATATATATAATAACAGAAGATATGATATGAAATTTAACAGGTTTAACATCATATATAAATAATCACATGGTAGTTATAACATCATATTTAATTCTCCACATTCAGTTGTTGTTGTTTCACAACTGCATAAGTATAAATGTCGTGTGAGCTTTACTCACCTTTTTGTGCTGGAGATTGCAATACAAATGACACAACGGATTCCAGAAGGCACGATGACACAACAATAGGCTCAAGTGGGAAGAGATCCAAACTTAGAACTTGTGTTACAACCCAAAACAAAACAAAATAAAATTACAATTCAATACAACATTGAATAGGAGCAACTTTGAAATAAAAAGAGATACGAATACACAGTCTTTTGTCTTGCCTTCTACACTTGCTAGCACGGCTTAGGGAATGTTTTGGCTCATGTTTGGACATGCTTTGGTTCAGGTTTGGGTCCTATAAGGCATGGCTACAAGGTATTGAAGCGGTGGAGGAGTTACTATGCATGAATATGAAGAGGCTTATGCAAATGGTGGGTTTTTGGTTCATTTTGGGCTAGGCTACATGGATCTATGGCTCGGCTATGGCATGTTTCAGATCTGGATAGAGGAAGAAGGTGATGGTTGGGGGTGTGTCAAGGTGGTGGTGGAGCAATAGGAGGTGGCCAAGGTCATCTAAGGTGATGGTGATGAAGACTAGGTGGCTAGACATGCTTTTTAAGGAGTTTTAACATAGTTTTTGTGGATTTCGCATCATGGAATGGTCATGGCACTTCCTAGTCAGAGGAGGAAGGGTTTTTGTCTTGTATGATGTGGGGAAGGAAGTGGTGGTGGTCGGTGGAGGAGATGGTGGAGGTGTTAGGCCAAACAAAGCAATGAGAGGTCATGGCAAAAATCAAGCAAAACAAAGAAGAAGAAGTAGAAAAATGAGAGGAGGAAGAGAGGCCATTGCTTATTTTTCTTTGCTCAGATCTGAAATAGATGTGTATTGTTGATGAAATGAGAAACTTTCACGTGAATAAGCAAAAGAAAAGGAACGGCTACAATAAATTGGTGCATTGATTGGAAAAAGAAACGGTAAAAGAAACGGTGAAACGACTTTACGTTTCTTAGCTTTTAAAACCTTCAATACTTCCTTTTCTTTTAAATCAAGTAAAACAAAATAAATTTCAACAAGTACATCTAAAAACCAAAACAAAGTGAACATATATATATATAATTAAATTTAAAGAAAATATAAAAAGAATTAAGGAAATTGATTAAAAATTGAAAACAGGGTTCAAAAATTACAATTAAAACATCAATGGCTTTGGAAAAATATCTACTTCATTTTAAAAATATTCTAAAGCAAAATTTTGAAACAAAATAATTTATTTATCATTTCTAAAATAAAATAAATAATTAAATTGGAGAAAAATAGAAAAGAACTAAAGAAAATGTTTAAAAATTGAAAACAGGGCATGGAAATTACAAGAAAAATACTACTAGATCTAGAAACATTCCTACCCCACTTCGAAAATATTAAAAGACATAAACATACATAAAATAAAATATCAATACATATTACAATAAAATATGACAAAGAAAAATAAAATTTATACGATTTAAAATAACAAAATTGCAGAATAAGCAAATTACACTCAATATTGAAATATACATAACTTTCACAATTTACATCCGTTTCCAACGAAACAAAAGGAAATGTTCCTAAAATTTTATGTACTTACAAAACAAAAGAAAAAATTTAAATTTTCAAACTTTTAAAATTTTAAAATAAAAGTCAAAGTTTGACTATTTTGGCCAAAAATTCACTTTTTGGAAAATATTCTTTTTAGTCATGCTTTGGAATGATAATTCATATCAAAACAAAAGTTTATCATTCAAAATAAATAAAATAAGTTTTTAAACCAAAAATTCAATTAAAGTAAAAAAAATATACAAAAAAAATAAATCACAAAATACAGGGTTGTTACACTCTCCCCACTCAAAACTTTTCGTCCCCGAAAAGGAATGAGGTACGGGAAAGCACAGAAAAGATAGAGTGAAACAAGATTAGGACAAGATGACAAGGAGATTGAAATTATACCTAATAACTGTTATTATAGGTAAGTTTCGCAAGGTGGAGATGATCTTTCCAAGATTCTCCAAAATTAAGAACACAAGCACGAAAAGGTAGATTCAAGATGATTACCAAAGATCTATCAAAGATTATAGAAAGATGCCTATACCAATCTATAGCAAGATAAGGATGATAAGAACAACCAAAAGATAGTTTGGAAAACAAAATAAGGAAATAAATTTGAAAGCACGCAAATTTCATCTTAAATAGAGAATAAAATCTTTACACAAGTTAAATAAATCTTAACTATCTCAAATTTCATTATCTTATTATCCAATCATCTAAAATTAACAATTTTTAAAACCATGGGTTTGAAAGATAATCATTTATTATACTCATAATGTACTTAATACATTTAATTCTTCTTTATTCCTAATTAAAATTAAATTTATTCCTTTCCATATATTTATTACTTACGTTAAATATACCTACACTTATTATAACTGCTTTGTTTTATTCTTAGTTCTTTTAATATATATTTTTTGTAAGTTATTCAATTACCCTTTATTATATATACCTCTGTTAATCATTTTATAATTAAAATTTAAGTGTTTAAAATTTATTATGACTACTCATATTTTATTTATTAAATCTTTTATATTGTATATTATCCAATTACATTGTTAACTTTTGAAAAATTAAGGTAAGTTATATTTGAATGCAATTGCATTATACAAATAAAACTTTCCAATTAAATCATTTCATCCTTGAATATTCATCCAAAATTTTGATTTTCTTTTTACAATTGAAATTATTCTTTAAAAATAAAATTTAAGAATTAAATTTCCGATTTCTTAAAACCATTTTAGAGATAACTAAATGTATGTACATAGTTTATCAAATCAAATTTGAATCATATGTCTATATATATTATAAATCAAGTCATATTTTAGAAATTCAATTCAAATCATTTTGATTTACCAAAACAAAGCTGTAGTAAGTCTACAGAGCGGTCTCTTCACTTCAAAACTCGAAAATGAATGTCGACGAAGCTGCAGTCATCACCGTAGTTATTTCCCAACGGCAAAGAGAAGAGCACTAATTTTAAACTTAAAATTCTTTGGAAACAAATTTCTATTCAAAAATACTTTAAATAATATAACCTTTTAAAAATTTAAACACAAGGTTTGAAACCATCGGAAATTAAATTCTCAAATTTCTTGTTCAAAATTCATTTCAGCTCCCAAATCAATTTATAAACAACTATCAATAAATTCATTTATAGAACAATAAATGATAAATTAAGTATCATCATTTCAAATAATCAATTTTAAATCAGTTTATTAAGTTCCATAAATTTACTTATATATCAAAATTTATTTCATTAACCAAATTTTAAAATAATATTATGTCAGTTTGTTCTGTCAAAGTGTTTTAGAAATCCTATCGATAACGCTGATCAGACGAATCGATTGGAAACCCAAATCAACATCAACAACTCAAACAACACAATATATAAAACAAAACATAGATATACAAGTACAATTCAAAATGTTTGGAAGAATAGATTGGAAACAAAAGACAAGATGATTAAATAACAGAGTAAAGAGGTGGATCATCTTAAATAAATCACGGGCAACTTTTACCGGGTCAACCGTGATTTAAAGAATAAGATCAATGTGGATTTTTCTGGGGTAAATCTACATTCGATCTCAAGAGTTAGAGTTTGAGATAGCAAAAGATATTAGCATCTAATCCAAGGATAGATATAAATCTCTGGTAAATCCATGCTAATTGTAAAGGAGTTTTCCCCCCTTTTTTTCAATTTAATTTGAAATTGGCGTGACCGCCGACTCACTAAAAAGATCAATCGAAGCGGAGTTATGGAATACTCCAGAGTCAAAAGAAGATGAATAGTGAGGGATACGAATGGATTTTGGGACCGTAGGGAATGTTCCAAAAGTCAAAGGAGTTGAGTCAAAAAGGAAGAGATTCAAACTCGAATGAAAGTGATTCTGTAAATACATTCACTCCATATGCTGAGTTTTGCTTAGAGCTACCAAAGCTCTGATACCAACTGTAACAACCAGGTATTTTCAACCATTCGCGTCCATTATAAGTGTATAGATAGACACTCATGCCGGAATTGAATTGCTCAAAATACCGCGTTGTAAATAAAAATTTGGCAAATCTCATAATATGCAGTAACTAAAAATCACAGACACAGAGTAATAATAATGCAGCGGAAGTAAGAGAGATAGTAGTTCATGAAGCTACTATATAAATATATCAGAGTTACATAAGATACAATAGAAGAAATAAAGTACAACAGAAGTTTAAATATGATAACCAAGTACAAGCTGAATAGAACAACCGAACTGAAAAGATGATGCTTGACAAGTAGATAATCTCCAGCGACTCCAATCTCCAGAAAGTGGAAATCCAAATCTATGAATAACTCAGGCTGACCCGAGCGTAAATAAAAGTACAAACACTCGAGTCAGGACATACATACTTATACAATGTAAACTAACTCAAGTGAACTGTAGTAAAGTACAAGTAACTTAGAAGGTGCTTGGGACTGCCCATCCTCTAAGGATCAGTTAAACTATTTACTATGTAGTAATATACGCTATATACAGTGGAGTCTAATCAGCAAAGTATAATCATATAGAAAATAGCGTTAAGGGGATGGTGAACCTTAACGCGGTCGGATCTTTAAAACCAAAATCGTAGTGGGCTCTCTATAAGGAGATGACATGGCACGCGAGGCAATGCCAGGGTGGTTACACCGTTTGCACTCCCAGACCGGTGGTGACGGAAAGCCAGCAGCTTCCGCCCACCTCGAACAATACCCCCGAATCAAAGTGGCGCCACGTATCGAATCACAAAAGTAATAGAATGGTTTCCGATGGAGCATGCTCGATGAAAGGGTGCGACCCTTTATGTAGCTCGGTATAGCTCCTGTTTTAGTCATTTATGCCAACTTACGGAAGTTGGGTCCACGTAATATACCTCGAGAACGTCGCCACCATCCTACTTCATTCTGGAATCTCCACCGCGTACACAGTTGTTAAAGTGGTTTTGGGTATTGGCCGGCTATAACACAATATCCGATCCCGGTCTCTTTAACAATCAATCGTTATTATAACCCATAGTTATTACTTTAAAACAATATTTTATACTTCAAAATAAAATATCATTTCAACCCAAATCTTTATCAAAATAAAGATTAAATTATTTCCAAACCATTTCAATATATCATCATACCATATCTTTCAATTCAAAGATTTATCAAAATAAATATCAAGTCATTTCTAACCATTTCAATATATTAAATTATCATATCCTATCAAAACTTCCTTTCAAATCATTTTAATATATCAAAATATCATAACCTTTCAAAACTTCGTTCAAAATATCTTATCTTTCAGCACTTCCTTTCAAATTATTTTAATATCAAAATGTCATATCTTTCAAAACTCCATTTTCAAATTATTTAATATATCAAAATATCATATCTTTTCAAAACCACATTCATTTCAAATTATTATTCATTTTATTCAATTTAAAATACCATTTCAATTCACATTTCAAAACAGTTTATATTCAAAAAAAAATCATTTTTAATCATTAAAATGAAGTTATTATGTTCAATAATTAAATTATTAAATTTCCAAAATTTTCAACTTCCAAAGTTCATTTATTCATTTAAGTTTATCAAAACAGTGAAAATTCACTTTTCGTGGCATTTAGAAAACGCTACGGAAAGATACATTCAAAACAGTTCAATTTAACAAAAGACAACATTTTAAAATGTTGTAATAGGGTTTACTTAAATTTCAAATAAACTTAGTTGAATTCGAAAATTATAGCACTTACAAAAATTGCTATAATAGCTTTTAATTCAATTTAGCTTTTTAATTCATTATCATCAACTACAGCATTTACAAATGCTGTAATATCATTTACATTGTAATTAATAGCATTTCAAAAATGCAGTCAATTAACTTCAAATATTCAATATAATTTCTCAACCAATTATATTTTTTATTTAAAACATTTTTAACTCATAAAATCATACATTTTCACATTTATAAACATCATTTAATTTTCCTCAAGTTCATGATTTTATAAAGTTAAATTTCCATTCAAAAATCAAGATTTAATAATAATTCACTTATTAAATTGCAATGTTCAATTTTAAATTCATTACATTAATTTCAACTAACACTTAAGTCTAAAATTTCAAATATAACTTAATTCCATTTTATTTAACTTAACTTAAAATTTCACTTTTAAACCAAATTCATAAATTCCAATTTAAGTTATATTTCCAAATTCAACTCAATATTCACTGATTAACATTTTAACTTTATTCAAAAATCATTAATATGTTATAAAATCATTTTAAATTAATTTAAATTCAAAATATCATAAATTTATCATTTTTTCAAAGTTAATTTAAATTCCATTAAAAATTAAATCAAAATTTCCAAAATAACTTGCATTTCAGATTTTCTAACTTTTCCATAATTTATTTAACTTATAGATTTCCAGAAAATCAATAATACTTTACAAAAATTATATTTTTATTTAATTTTAAATCAAAATATTATAATAATTAAATTTCTAAAATATTTTAAAATATTTAGAAAAACATATTTTAACTACGGGCCTGTATATAATTTTCTACGCTAGGTAAAGTGATACGGGTAATATATCATTTCAACCCGTAATTTACAAATAAAAATCCGAGTTTTATCATTTCAAACCCGCGGTCACAAGTAAATGAAATGAGTTGAAAATGGTTCAGGCCCATCATTTCAGCCCATAACGATTTTCCCCTATTCTAAAGTTCGTTCGGGTATGTATCATTTCAACCCATAGTGATTTCTAATCTACAGAGATAACAGTAACAACATATATATAATAAAAGATGATATGACATGAAATTTAACGGGTTTAACATCATATATAAATAATCACATGGTAGTTATAACATTATATTTAATTCTCCACATTAAGTTGTTGTTGTTTCAAAACTGTATAAGTATAAGTTTCATGTGAGCTTTACTCACCTTTTTGTGCCGGAGATTGCAATACAAATGACACAACGGATTCCAGAAGGCACGATGACACAACAATAGGCTCAAGTGGGAAGAGATCCAAGCTTAGAACTTGTGTTACAACCCAAAACAAAACAAAATAAAATTACAATTCAATACAACATTGAATAGGAGCAACTTTGAAATAAAAAGAGATACGAATACACAGTCTTTTGTCTTGCCTTCTACACTTGCTAGCACGGCTTAGGGAATGTTTTGGCTCAAGTTTGGACATGCTTTGGTTCAGGTTTGGGTCCTATAAGGCATGGCTACAAGGTATTGAAGCGGTGGAGGAGTTACTATGCATGAATATGAAGAGGCTTATGCAAATGGTGGGTTTTTGGTTCATTTTAGGCTAGGCTACATGGATCTATGGCTCGGCTATGGCATGTTTCAAATCTGGACAGAGGATGAAGGTGATGGTTAGGTGTGTTTCAAGGTGGTGGTGGAGCAATAGGAGGTGGCCAAGGTCATCTAAGGTGATGGTGATGAAGACTAGGTGGCTAGACATGCTTTTTAAGGAGTTTTAACATAGTTTTTGTGGATTTCGCATCATGGGATGGTCATGGCACTTGCTAGTCAGAGGAGGAAGGGTTTTGGTCGTGTATGATGTGGGGAAGGAAGTGGTGGTGGTCGGTGGAGGAGATGGTGGAGGTGTTAGGCAAAACAAAGCAATGAGAGGTCATGGCAAAAATCAAGCAAAACAAAGAAGAAGAAGTAGAAAAATTAGAGGAGGAAGAGAGGCCATTGCTTATTTTTCTTTGCTCAGATCTGAAATAGATGTGTATTATTGATGGAATGAGAAACTTTCACATGAATAAGCAAAAGAAAAGGAACGGCTACAATAAATTGATGCATTGATTGGAAAAAGAAACGGTAAAAGAAACGGTGAAACGACTTTATGTTTCTTAGCTTTTAAAACCTTCCATACTTCCTTTTCTTTTAAATCTAGTAAAACAAAATAAACTTCAGCAAGTACATCTAAAAACCGAAACAAAGTGAAAAAAATTAAAATATATAATTAAATTTAAAGAAAATATAAAAAGAATTAAGGAAATTGCTTAAAAATTGAAAACAGGGTTCAAAAATTACAATTAAAACATCAATGGCTTTGGAAAAATATCTACTTCATTTTAAAAATATTCTAAAGCAAAATTTTGAAAGAAAATAATTTAATTATCATTTCTAAAATAAAATAAATAATTAAATTGGAGAAAATTAGAAAAGAACTAAAGAAAATGTTTAAAAATTAAAAACAGGGCATGGAAATTACAAGAAAAATACTACTAGCTCTAGAAAAATTCCTACCTCACTTCAAAAATATTAAAAGATAAAAACATACATAAAATACAAAAACATACATAAAATAACATATCAATAAATATTACAGTAAAATATGACAAAGAAAAATAAAATTTATACTATTTAAAATAACAAAATTGCAGAATAAACAAATTACACTCAATATTGAAATATACATAACTTTCACAATTTACATCCGTTTCCAACGAAACAAAAAGCAGTTTTCCTAAAATTTTATGTACTTTCAAAATAAAAGAAAAAATTTAAATTTTCAAACTTTTAAAATTTTAAAATAAAAGTCAAAGTTTGACTATTTTGACCAAAAATTCACTTTTTGGAAAATATTCTTTTTAGTATGCTTTGGAATGATAATTCATATCAAAACAAAAGTTTATAATTCAAAATAAATAAAATAAGTTTTTAAATCAAAAATTCAATTAAAATAATTAAAATATACAAAAAAAATAAATCACAAAATACAGGGTTGTTACAATGATTATCCAACAAATACTTCAAAAACAAATATGAAAACACGTAGAAACATGGCAATTTAGAGTGGTCTGACGTATGGCCTACCTCCACTATGAAGTTGATGACTTTATTGATATTCACTTGCCGATTACAAATGATTACAAAGGATAACGCGGACTATAATACTGAAATTCAACTACAACAACAGCTATGGAGTGCAAAGTTGAATTCGACAGAGTCTGGACGTCAAAGAGCCAAAAAGATCCTTTTTCTATAGGCCCTGGGACTATATTTATAGGCGTAGGAGGCAAATACCTCGCTCAAATCTCGAGAGACTTCTTCTGGCGAGTGGGTGGGCCCGCGCGATCGATCCTAAGCGGTTTCGACTCTATCCATGATCGATACGAACGAATTTCGTATCGATTAATATTTGACCCAATCGAGTCGAAACTTGGAAGGAACATTCTTTATGTTGTACGTAAGCTCCTATGAAAATTTCTAGCATTTGGACTTGTAGATTATGAGTTATGATCGGTGCAAACTTGGTTTTCATGTAGGCTATCGCGTTCAAATCGATGCCTTCGTATCGATCAGTTCAAATCGCTCCTAGGCACGTTCCTGTGAGTCGATGTGGCGCCTGATTTTCGGATCGATCCACTTTCGATGTCGAGTTGACCGAGTCGTTCCAAGGCCTTCTCCTCGTTCGTGTCGAAGACCGTTGCCTTGTTCGAATTGATGGAGATGGCTTAGTTCGTATCGATGAGGGTGGCATTGTTCGTATCGATGGAGGTGGCCCTGTTCGCATCGATTAAGGTGCCTCTTGTTCGTATCGATCAAAGTTGCTTCAACTTAATGGATACGAACAAGCATCATAGTGATGGATACGAACAGTGGTTACTCGATGGGTATGAAGTAGTGATTGTTTGGTGGATACGAACTAAGGTCACTTGATGGATACGAACTAAGCTCACCTGATAGATTTGAACAAGGCCCTTCGGCTGATGGGTACGAGTGGCATGTCCCGATGGACATAAATAGATGTTCACCGATGGATGCATAGTAGGCAATAGATGATCGATCCAAAGTGAGACTATCTGCTGATGGATACAAAATTGACCGATGCGAAATAATGGGTGCGAATGAGTTAGCCTCCTTGACTCGCATCGATCATATCTTGGTATACGGCCTCCAATTGACTTGAAACTTGAAACGTTGGCTTTCATAGCTTTGCTCGTCATTTCATTGTTAACTCTTTGATATCTCGGCCTCACCAAAAGGCGGGATAACAGTTTTAATATTTTTTAATTTAAAATTTCAATCATTCTAACACAAGTAAAATTTTCATCGAGCTCGGATTCACGTGCGGTTTTCTCAGTTGTGATCATATCGAAATTTCAAAAACTATAGGCCTGGTTTGGTTGGATTCTGATATTGTTAAAATTTTGGGCTTTATTTGGATTTTAAATCGACAATAAATCAAAGGTGGGTGATTTTAACCACTCACGAATACTAAATCATCCCATGTGAGTTAAGTTAAATTTATGATGTGATTATAAATTTATTGATTGGTGTTTGGTATTTTAAATTGTCATTTAAATTTAATTTGAGTTTAGTTGAATTGAATTGCCATTTATATTAATATTGAATTTAATTACCAGTTAAATACTTGATAATAATAACCAGTCTATTTGTTGTGCTTTATTGGTTGATTTGAATGATGATTGTAATGGATGTTTAATATAAGATATTTGGATGATTGGATCTTATATTTATTTTATACGTTGTTATCACACTGCAAGTTCCCTTAGTTATTGTTAGGAAAATCACTATGGTTTGAAATGATACATACCCGAATGGTCTTATGGATTAGGGAAAAATCGTTATGGGTCGAAATGATAAACTGGAGCGAATTTTTATGGATTTTGAATTTTACTCGGGATTGCGGGTTGAAATGATATATACCCGTAAATTTAAATTACTTCGGGTTGAAATGATATATATCTGTATCACATGACCATAGGGTTGAAAATTATATACAGACACCAAATTGGTTAAATTAAATGATGTTAAATCCTTAAATTTTGAACCCAGTTAAATGATATTTTAAAATAAAATTAAATGAACTGAATTATTTCAAAATCCAAGCTTTTAATTGTTTAAACTGGAATTGGTTTAAATGAATCTTTTAAAGAATTTGGATTGGAATCTCAAAGTTGAACTTTGAAATATAAATGAATATCAAAATTGGGTTATTGTAAACGTTTGAATATTTAAACTTTGAAACCTATTGAATTTGAAGTGGTTTAAATTTGCAGTTCAAACATGGATTTGAAATCTATATAAATTTAAATAGTTTTAATGAGAATTTTAAATGAAATCTTTAGCCTTTTGAATTGAAATCGATGAACTGAGATTGATTTAAATTGAATTGTTGGAACTAAAGTTGATATGGATTGATTTGTGAATTTAAAAGAAACAATTCTAATTTGAAACTATTTTCAGTATAAACTCTTTTAATATAAATTACTTTAAATTTATAAACAACTTTTAATATATAAATATATATATATATATATTAAATTTATAAAAAAAATTAATATCTATATTTTAATATCTATACTATTTTAATGTATAACTATTCCAAAACTACTTCCAATATTCAAATTGTTTAAAAGTTGGAACTGTTAGGATTTAGATTTAAATGCGGAAATTTATATGATGGTTTAACCTATTTTGTGGTTATGATTTTGAAAATGAATATGATTTAAAGTGATATGATTTTAAAGTGAATATGATTTTAAAAGCGATATGATTTTGAAGTGAATACAATTTTGAAAGTGATATGATATAAAGTGAATAATGATTTCGAAACTGAATATGATTTTGAAAGTGATATGATTTTAAAGTGAATATGATATTTTGATATCAATTATGAATCGATTTTGGAAATGTAAAAGAACCAGCTGGTGTGAAATAAGTGTTTGTTTGTTAATGAGACCGGGATCGGAATTGTCATACTCTTCCAATACCGAAAACCACTTTACCGACTGTTCACGTGGTGGAGAATCCAGAACGAAGTTGGATGGTTTGGCAAACACTACTATATGAGGTATGAACGCAGCCCTGACCCACTCGGTTTAGCTTGATATGACTAAAACAAGAGCTGTACTTGGGCCAAGTGGGGTTGCACCCTTGATTGGACATGCTTCTTCGAAACCATATACGTTATTTTGTGATTGATTTTTGTGGCCACCCCTCGATTTGATTATAGGAGTGTGTTCCAAGGTGTGCAGTAGTAGCTGCTATGCGTTACCACCAGCCGGGTTCTGCAAACGGTAGAATCCTACCCTAGCATTGCCTCGCATGCCTTATCATATGCCTTATCGAGCCCACTACGAGTTTGGTTTGTGTTGTACACTATGAACTGCCCTCTAATAGCCCTCTACTTTATGGAGAAATTACAGTACTGTATAGACTATGACATTTATAAAAATGTGTTACGGGGGGTACAGGTAATGTCTTAACGCTATTTTAATACTTTACTTTACTGTAGACATATTATAATAGCGTATTTTATTATGTATGTACATAGTTTTATGGATCCTTAGGAGATGGAATCCCGAACATCTCTTAAGTTATCGCACGCACGTTAGACACTAAATAGGAGATGTAGATTCCCGTAAACATCTCCAAAGCCATTACACACACATTTACTTACTTTGATTTTACTTACATAAGATCTTTTAGTTCTAACTCGAGTGTTTCGTCCTTTCATTACGCTCGGGTCAGCCTGTGCTTTTCAGCATTGAAGACTTTATTTCTGGAGAATGAAGATGGAGATTTGTATATTATTTATTGTATATATTCCACTGCATCATGTTGTTCCACTGCATTATTTATTTACCTAGTGTATGTATAACTCTGATCTGTATTGTAAAAGTGTAATCAAATGTTATTTGCAAAATAGCTTTATGAACTATTTATATTTATTTGATTATTATATTTTATCATTCCGCTCTAAGATTCTGTGTTTTTTTCCTTCTTTTCTCTTATTTTCTTATTTACCCCATTAACAATCTTTCCTTTTGAATGATTTGAGTTGACATGTGTGGTTTATTGTCGATTTAAACCGTCCAAAAGGCGGGTCATTACACCATAATACAATAAAAATATATGTACCAAAAAAAATATGTTTGGCCCAATAAGTCTAGACTATCTTGTTTTCTTGTACACGAAGAAATAAAAAATCGATTTCAATCGCCAGAAATATTAGACCTTTTAAAGGTGTGACGACCCACTATTTTGGACCATTCAAATCGACAATAATCCACACATGTCAGACTTACATAATTCAAAATAACAGATTGAATAAAATTTGGAGCAAATAAAATCATTCATAGAATCATAGACACAAAATTATCAGAATAACTTGCAGCGGAAATAAAATACCATAGTAGTTCATGAAGCTACTATAACAAAGTCTCAAAACAAATGCATAAAATCAGTCTGAAAATAAACGCAATAGAAATCCCAAATACATAGAAGTCCACTAATACAAGAGCTGAAATAGAACAACTGAAACTGAAATAGATAGATAACTAGATAAGCAGAATCTCCAGCAATTCCTAGCTCCAAAAAGAGAAATCCAAAGCTGTGAATACTCAGACTGACCCGAGCGTAAATAAAACACAAACACTCGTGCCAGGACATACATACTTATACAATGTAAACCAACTCAAGTGAACTGTAATAAAGTACAATTAACTTAAAGGATGTTTGGGACCGCCAATCCTCTAAGGATCTGTTAAACTATTTACTATGTAGTAATATTGGGCTATTATAATAATGTCTACAGTAAAATAAACTCACTTTTAAATAGCATTAACGAGTGATCCAATATTCCCCTTAGCACGCAATAGTCCCAGTAGTCCATCCAGTATCAGCATACTCCAGATCGGGAGGCTACCCTAAATACTCCATGGGCTATGGGAGAAAAACAAACTCATAGTAAAGCTTGCTATGGTAGCTGACACGGCACAACTAGGCAATGCCAGGGTAGATATACCAATTACGCTTCTGGGCTGGTGGTAACGCATAGCAGCCACTACCGCCCACCTCAAGCCACACTCCCAAAATCAAAGGGGTGCACCTAATCAATAACAAAAGTAATAGAATGGTATCGAAGAAGTGTGTCTAATAGAAGGAATGACCTCACTTGGCACGTCGATCGCTCCTGTTTTAGCCAACTTAAGCCAACTCACGGGAGTCGGGTCCACGTTCATACCATAATAGGATCGTCGCCACCATCCTACTTCATTCTGGAATCTCCACCGCGTACACAGTTGTTAAAGTGGTTTTCGGTATCGACAAAGAGTATGTCCACATCCGATCCCGGTCTCTTTAACAGCTATTCGTTATTATAACCCGTGGTTATAAATTTCAATAAAGGTATTTTATACTTCGAAAGTCAAATATCATTTCAAATATCATTTCAAATCCATTTCAAAATATCAAAATATTGTATCTTTTCAAAACCTCATTCATTTTTTTAATTTAAATACCATTCCAAATCACATTTCAAAATGGTTTATATTTCAAATCAAAATACTCCATTTAAACCATTTAAAAGTGAAGTCGTTATATTTACAAATCAAATATTCAATTCCCAAAAATTTAGCCTTTTCAGAGTTCATTTATTCATTTAAATACATTAAAACGGTGAAATTTCAACTTTCGCAGCAATTAGAAAGTGCTACGGTAAGTTATATTTGAAAACAATTCAATTCAGCAAAGATAGCATTTAAAAACTGCTGTAAAAGTTCAGGTTTCAAATTAAAAGGTTTAATTCAATTCAGCAAAGACAGCGTTTACAAACTGCTGTAATAGTTCATTTTTAGTTCAAAAATTTCATTTCAGCCAACTTCAGCACCTAACAAGTGCTACAATAGCTCTTTCGTTAGATTTTAGCCTTTTAGTTCACTTCTGCAACTACAGCACTTACAAAGTGCTGCAGATTCATTAATTCCAGATTTTAGTTCATTTTCAGAAACGATAGCATTTCTGAAGTGCTCTAAAAGAAATTTCCAGATTTACAATAGAATTTCAACAACAACTAAACTTCAATTGAAACCATTTTAACTTATAAAATTTCATATTTTTCACTTTAGAAATGGTCAATTAAATACCGTTTAATTTATGATTTTTATAAAGTATAATTTCACAAATAAATATCGAATTTCTTAATACGTCACTTATTAAAAATCAATGCACAATTTTCCCAAATTTTTGCATTTACTTTACACTTTAATTTAATTTTCCATTTCATAAATTTAACTTAATTTCCATTTTGTTTTCTTAACTTAACTTTTATTTTTAAACCAAATATCACATTTCAAAAATTAAGTTATATTTCAAAATTTCAACTTAGCCATTCATTTATTTAATCATTTTAATTCAAAGAAAAATCAATAACACTTTATAAAAATCATTTTAAATTCAAATTAAATCAAATTATCATTTTAAAATACTTAAATAATTCCGAAAAAATATATATAATAACTACGGGTCTGTATAATATTTTCTAACCTAAGTCAAGTGATACGGATAATATATCATTTCAATCTGTAATTTACAAAGAAAAATCCGGGTTCTATCATTTCAAACCCGCAATCCCAAGTCAATTAAAATAAATAAACATCTCTCAAGCCTATCATTTCAACCCATAACGATTTTTCCCTATTCTAAAGTCCGTTCGGGTATGTATCATTTCAACCCATAGTGATTCTATTCTATAGGGAACTTGCAGTGTGAGAAACAGAAATAAATAAACAGAATAGCAACATATGGCAGTAACAGATGATATGGCAGGTTTATAAACAGGGTTAACATCATATGATTCATATCACAGGTAGGTATAAGTTGATATAGCAATTCTACGCATTCACTTATTGTCACTTCACAATTTATATAAGTATAAATGTCATGAGTGAAGACTCACCTCTTTATGCTGGAGTTAGCAAATCAAAACACACAAAGAAAATCCAAAAAGCATGATAGCATGACTTTGATTTGAGCGTAGTGGAGATCCAAGATGTTAATCTTGTATTCAACAACAAACATAGCAAAGTATAAATATAAATACAATACCAATGTAACGACCCAGAATTTTAATTTATTAAAATTTGAATACTTAATTAAATTTAAATATTAATAAGTGAATTTATAAGTCGAATAAATTTTATTTTGAATTATTGGATTTAATTGAATAATTAAATCGATAATTTAATATGTTAAATTATGGAAATAATTGAAAATTGAGTTAAATATGATTGAAAATGATTTGTAGAATTTTATTTTATCATATAGAAGTTAGAACGATATTTTAGAATTTTTAAAATCGAATTAAAAGTTAATTTGTGAAAATTGAATATTTTAATATTAAAATCGACTAGTGAAAATAGTCAATTTTTGAACAGTCTCAGAATTGGACGAAACCAGTTCCATTGGATCCGTAATAGTTAGTTATTTCCGAATTTCAATTTTTGTGTCAATCGGAGCTATCGTTTGATCGTGGCAGCTCGAAACGCATCGAATTATTTTTAATATTAATTTGGCGAGTTAAAATAGCCATTTTTCAAAAAGTCTCGGATTTCGACGAAACTAGTTTCATCGGATCCGTAATGTGATATTATTGTAAGGTTTCAAATTTCGTGTCAATTGGATTTACCGTTTTTCCGGTGCAAATTAAAACGCCTAGAAAATCGCTTAAATCGGTTTAATTTAAATCGAACGTTTGTTGCCATAACTCGCACAGATGTCCGAATTAGCTTTCGAAACATGTTCCATTGTGTCCGGAACGTGGGGTAAACCCTAGAAACGCTAGTTACGGCGCGTAAATCGGAGTTCGGAATTTCCGGGATGAATAGTGTTCGAAAATTCTCTATAAATAGGCCTTAAATTCACAAATTTAATAAAAATCAAAACCTAACCCTAATATTGCCCTAGCCGCCAGTTTCGAATTCTAAGGCCAGAAATTCGCAACCTTCCTCCCTCGATTACTCCAAATCCGTCGACAATTAGGCTAAACTTCCTGAAGCAAAATCGAAGAGCATAGTGAGATCTTGGAGATCAACGGTTGAGATCGTGTTTGAGTCGATGTGGTGGCCAGAATTGAGGCCGAGATGAAGGCCGTTTGTCTTCGATTTGCATGCAGATGTGGGGGCCGAGTGCCACCGTGCTCTGGCCGAACGTGGAGGGGATGGAGGTGAGTCGCATGGAGGTGCCTGATCGAAGTATGGGTGAACGAGGAGGATGCAAATTGAAACCCTAGTATTGGATATGGGTTCAGCATTGCGTGTTTGGCTACTGGAGCTCCTTCGTGCGCATGAGAAGATGAAGGGGGGGCGTTGGATCTGGTGTGGACGGTTATGATGAGGGAATGGTAAAAATTATAAAGAAAAGTTGTAAATTATATAAATATAAATTCGTGAATGTTCATAAATGCATAACTTTTTCATACGAGGTCGAAAACGCGCGAAACCAGTTGCGTTGGAATCGTATGGACGAGCACTACGCGATGAAATTGGATTGGAGTCGTTTGGAGTTAGTGAGAATTTTGGATAAAATTAAACGTCCGTTTAATTTTATTCGAAATAAATCGCTAAAACGAAATTGAAATCAAGGTGAGAACTTCTCACTCAATCGAATCGGTTTCGATTTTATTTTAAATAGTTAGATTTAAAATATTTGAATGCAAGTTTGAATGTTGATTGATATCTATGGATTTTTAAAATAGACATTATGCGCCGTTAGTAAGCGGATGTTATTTATTAAAAACATATACCGCGAATATTTCATAAACAGTGAAATTGGTATTATATATATAATAGCAATATATATATTGGCATATGTATATATTGGAGTTATTGATTTCCCGCATTTTTTGTTTAGCGGATGAGACCCTATTGCGCCGTCTATTAAGCGGATAATATTTTAAATCCCATATACCGCGATAATTTCGTACTGGAGCGAAATTGGTATTGTGCTAATGTTTGTGGATGCAGGAAAACAGGTTGGAGGGATCCAACTGGATTTCTCAACAGTATTTATTTGATTTCAGATATTTTGATATTTGATTGACGATCATATCGATATATGATGTCGTTGTTGTCGTGATTGACTATTTGGTATGTAGCATCATTGGACCAAATTTTGGAATTTTAAAATGATTTATAAAGTGATTTTTGAAAATATACTATATGTTTGGAATTGATCCATTTTAAATAAATAAATGTATAATTTTTAATGTTATATAAAAATTATGATTTTGAGAAATATAGTTAAAAGTTGATTTTTGAGAAATATGGATTAATGATTTTATAAAATAGTTCAGATTGAAATTTCTGAATTTATTGTAAAAAGTTTAAATATAGGATTTATAAAATTTGATTATTTTATAAATCAAAATGATGAAGTTTTTAAAGGAGTTTAAAGACGTTTTAAAAGAATAATATAAATTGATTTATATTAGGAGATTTATAAATGGATATTTATAAATTGAAATATGGACATTATAAAACGAGTTTTTATAAGTGTTTGAATGAAGTGAAAATGAATTTCATAATTGAATGGAATTTATAGAATTTTAAACAGTGAAATTATAAATGAAATTTTATAAACAGTAGGTTTATAAAATTTATAAAGTTATTGAAAGAATGAATTTTGGATAAATAAACAATCTTATAAGTTATAAGATTTATAATTTGGGAAGTTAAAAGAACGATTTTTGTAAAATAATCGTTTTATAAGTATTTAACTTATAATATGGACTTTTGGTTCATAATTGAGATATAAAGTGAATAGGTTAATAAAGAAAATTTATAAGGAAAGAAGTTATAAAACAAATAGAAATGGAGTTTATAAACGTTGTTTTATAAATTCGAAAATGACTTATTTTGATAAGTAAATTGTTATAACTTATAAATGGAGTTATATTCACGTTTTTGAACTGTGAATAATCCTTTGAAATAAAATGAATAAAAAGATGAAATTGATTAACGTAGTATATTCACGTTTTTGAATAGTGAATAATATGTTAAAGAAAATGTTTAGAATGTGATGTTTTAAATAGAATTAAAACGATCTAACGATGTTTTAAATGTGTTGAGATTCGAAACCATAGATTTCAACAATTATTGTTGAAATAGACGTTTTCGAGAAATAAAAGGAAATAGTAGACTATAACGCTGTTGTTATAGTAAATGATTTCCGAAAGGAAATGTTTTGTATAGTATTGGGATTTATATATCATTTTAATTTCGAATCCCTATACTAGTGATTTTTGGGTTGTCGTAACGATGTTTTACGTAACATTCGTTTTGGCCCAAATAAATATGTTTATGAGAATGATTTCCTTAAAGAATGAAATATATACTTAATCTCGATTTAAGTATATTGAATATTTTCCAAGTGTAGAAAATAAATAAAATTTGTGAATTACTTATGAATAAATAAGTATGGAAATGTTTTTCCAATATAAAGTGAATATTAGAGAATTTATCTTTTTGAAGATAAATTGAAATGAATAATTGAAATCGAATATTCATAGATATTTTGGATTTAAATTCACTAAGGGATTTATAAAGGAAAGGGGAATTTGTCTAAAAATAAATATTGATTTATTTTGAAGTGTGAAACTATATATCTTGTAAAGATATTTTGGAAAATAAATAATTTGGAAAATTATTTGGAAACTGGTGATGTGTGCATATCCATTGATAGTTCAATAACCGACTATCAATATTTCCCTTTGAATGGGTATTTGATGTGATTTGTTTGAATTTGAATGCCACACTTATTTTTGAATAAGCGCTCACTATTCGGGTTAACCGGGAAAGGACCATGGGGTCGTATAACCCATTCCGAATATGTGATACGTCGTTGTGAATTGCATTGAAGATCGGTGTTGAAGACCCGGTATTTGCGAGAGCGATAGGATGATCTGTCGATTGACTCTGCACCGAGTAGCTACGGTATTGAGTTCTCCATATGTGATGGTGAATCCGATCAGGATTGTGAATATCCGGATTGCAAGGACTTCTTTGTAAGTGCCTTCGGTTTTGTTCGAGCCCGGAACAGACTTGTATGGATTGTATGTCTGACATTACAGATTGAGATATAAAGCCGATTTCTTTCAAATATATTTCTGTTGGTGGCGGAGAATTTTTTCTTTTAGCTTAACACCCTTCTCTGAGACGTACGAGCTCAGAGGTTATGTAGTTGAATGTTATCAGCGATATATTCCCAATTTGGTAATGTGACATGCTGAGTGTTGCTGAAAATGATCATTGTGTTGATTATTTGTGATAGGATCGTTTATTTGATCGTCTATCCTGGTGATCATTTCTATGATCATTTGTTGACCCAAAGCATGGCTTTTGTATAAAGTATGTTTTTGTGGACGTGACTTCGTCGAGCCTCACACCCCGTGAATGGTCAAAACAGGAAAGAAGCAGCAAGGTTATGAGGGGTAGCGCCCTTTAGGATGTGTGCATTTCCTTCTGGAAAAGGGTGGTATCATGGTATGGAGCCCAGATACTTACTCATGTTGAAAACACTTTGTTATGATTGTGTGAATTGATTGCGAGCGCTCGGTGAAAAGGTCCCAAAGGACCGGGGGATGGCATATTCGGTCAGTTGTTACTCAGTTAGGGGTAACCCGGCCTTGTGTTGGTAGCGATCCGGTTTGGTTCTCGGGGATGTCCATCCAGAGGCATTCTCATGTGGCAATGGGAAGTTCCTTGGCCTGATCATTCGTTGGAAATCCAAAGAAACAATACGTGACTTGTACGGTATTAGTTGTAGAACCTATCATTCACTTATGGTGGCGCCCCACTGTTTGGATGGTAGCTATAGTAGGCATAGTTCGGAATGTCTATGTTGGCTAAGATTTATATTCTACTTTCGAAATGAATTTTTTTCTCTACACTATGCACTAGTAATAATATAAAATGTTCTTTTTAATGCGTATCAAGCATCTTTGACTATCATAAGGAGAAATCTCCTCTGATTCTGTGTTTGCATTGTGTGTGTGTGCGGGAGGCCTTATGGTAGTCTCATTTTTAAAAAGCATTGCGAATTGACTTTAAAAATATTCCTCTATTTTGATTTTAAAGATAAATAAACTGTTTTGAGTTCTCACACCAGTCACATGACTGACTTGGAGTTTATTGTTTTCCTTCCTAAACTCTGGGTGCCCACCAATTTCCACACGGGCAGTCAAGAGTTAAGGTTTATCAGGATATTATGGAGTTGCTGGAGGCAAGATGGATGGCATGACGTATTATTAGTATTTAGTATTTCTTTTTCCGCTGCATTGTTTGTGGTTGTTTGATGTTGTACACTCTGATGTAATGAAATGTAATGTATAAAATGTAATAACTGATATAGTTCTTTGTTTAAAGATTATTCATTTATTATTATATGTTGTTCCGCTGCAATTGTGAGATTCTGTTGTTTTTCTGTTCCGTTCTATTTTCTATTTTCTTTTCCCTCTATTTTCTATCTTCTTATCTCTTCTTCTTCTTTTCCCTTTCTTAAACCCATAACATTTCGGTTTTTCGGCAACGAAAAATCGCAAACGTTACAACCAAATTATTAGAACAAAATGGAAATAGAGTTTACACAAGACATCACCAAGCTTTTCAATTGATTTTGCTTGACCACTAACCACTTATGCTCGGCCATAATACTATATTTTTCTGGCCATGGTGGTGTTTTGGGCTCGGGTATGGCATATATGCACGGCTACAAGGAGAAGTGAAGGGTTTTTGAGTTACTAGTGAAGAAAGGACAAAGGCAAGGCAAAAAGAGGAGTTTTGGTGCAACTTTTAGGCTCGACCATACATGAATTGGGCTAGGCCTTGGCATGTATAGATCTGGTGGTGGCTGGAGTGATGGCCAGAGGTGATGTACTTGCTGGTGGTGGTGTCTAAGGGGGTGGCCGAAGCAACATATGAAGGAGATGGTGGAAACTAGGCTCGGTTATGCATATTTCAAGGGGTTTTTGCAACTTTTTGTGGTGTTTGCTCCATGGGATGGTCACAGCCAATTTTGGTCAGAGGAGAAGGATGTCTGGCCGTGTATGGTGATGGGAAGGAAGTGATGTGGTGGTCGGTGGAGGTGGTGAAGAGGTTAGGCCGAGCAGAGCAAAAGAAGATCAAGCAAAACAATGGAAAAAAAAGTAAAAAAGGAAGAAGCCACTACCTAAATTTTTTCTTAGATCTGAATGGCTGGAAGAAATGATGGAATGAAAAGTTTTTTCACATGAAATTCAAAAGAAAGTACACAGCTATTGCTTTGAAAACTCGGGCAAAGAAAATGAAGAGACTAGGCATTGAAAAGTCACAAGTTAAAAGGTTTTTGTCTCTCAGTATTTCCAATTTCCTTTATTCAAATAAACCAAAAGAAAATTCAAGTAAATAAAATAAAAATGAAAACAAAATGAAGTAGAAATGAAATAAATAAATAATTTTCAGGAAAAATAGAAAAATATAAGAAAATAGTTTATTAAATTAAAACTAGGATTAAAATTGTAAACAAAAATACAACTAGTCTTGGAAAAATTACTACTACACTTTGAAAATGTTTTAAAAATAAAATCTTGATATAAAATAAATTTTAAAATATTTTCAGGTGAAATAAAATCTAATTCAAAAATATTTCAAAAATTTAGGGTTGTTACACTCTTCCCAGCTCAAATCGTTTCGTCCTCGAAAAGAACGAACAAGGAAAAATATGGAAAAACAAGATAGAAAACTAATAGTACCTGAAATAAACAATTTCGGATTCGAAGCACGAATGCTCTCCTCCATCTCCCAGGTACAAGCTCGATCATCAGTTCTCCACTGTACTTTGATCAAACTAACAGATTTCCTTCTTAGCTGCTTCGTACCTCTGTCAATAATACGAAATGGCTTCCTCTCGACAGTCAAATTAGGCTCAATATCCAAACTATCCAGAGCAGAATGCTGGACAATAAGAGATGGATCATGAAGATATCGGTGAAGGTGAGAGACATGGAATACATTATGCACTCCACAAAGCTTCTCAGGCAAATCCAGATGATAAGCCAAAGAAGCAACTCTTTCCACAATGCGGAAAGGACCAATGAACCTAGGAGAAAGCTTCCCTCTACGACCAAAGCGAATGACATTCCTTAAAGGAGAAACCTTAAGGAAAACATGATCACCAATAACAAACTCTAAACTCCGCCTACGCCTATCAGCGTACTTCTTCTGCCTATCCTGAGCAGCTCTCAACTTCCTCTCTATCTCCTCAACTCTCTCAGAAGCCTTCAAAATCACATCAGGACCAAGAACCAAACGATTACCGGATTCAATCCAACAAGATGGAGATCTACAAAGTCGTCCGTAAAGAGCAGAAAACGGAGACATTTTAATACTGGCCTGAATTCAAAGATTGAATGAGATAGATAAAGGATTAAGATAAGCTTAAAATATAAGATTAGATTATAACTGATAACTATTATTGTAGGTGAATTCGACAAGATGGAGATGATCTTCCCAAGATCCTCCATAATCAAGCACACAAGCACGAAGAAGATCCTTGAGAATCTGATTCACTCATTCCGTTTGACCGTTGGTCTGTGGATGGTAAGTAGTGCTCAGATTTAGATGAGTACCCAAAGATTCCTGAAAAGCTTTACAAAACTGACCTGTAGAGATAGGATCACGATCACAAAAAATACTGAGAGGAACACCATGGTGACGAACAATCTCACTCATGTAGATCTCAGACAAGCTAGAAGCAAATGGGTAGACTTGACCGGAATGAAATGAGAAGACTTGGTCAGTCTATCCACAATAACCCAGATACTCTCATTACCCCTCCTAGTTCTCGGTAATCCAACAATGAAATCCATGGATACCTGTTCCCACTTCCAATTGGGAATCTCAAGGGGCTGCAACAAACCGGGGGTCTTTTGATGGTCGGCCTTGACTTGCTGAAAAGTCACACACAGACTAACAAAGATAGAGATATCCCGCTTCATACCCTTCCACTAATAAAGCCTCTTCATATCCTGATACATCTTCGACACACTAGGATGAATAGAAAGTCTGGATCGATGATTCTCCCAAAGTAACTCTTGCCTCAATCCATCAACATTCATGACACAAATCCTACCATTAATCCTCCAAATCCCTCTATCATCAATCTAAGCTCCACTACTACCACCGAATCCACTATGAACACTCTCCTTCATCAATCTAAGCATCTCATCCTCATCTTGCTTAGCCATGATATGATCTAAAAGAGGAGATGAAGAAACAACAACCTGACACAATAAAGCCTTTTTCCGACTCAAAGCATAGGCCACAACATTAGCTTTACCGGGAGTATAGCTAATATCGAGGTCGTAAGAAGCCAGAAAATTAAGCCAACAAACATTCCTCTGATTCAAATCCTTCTGGGTGAAGATATATCTCAGAGACTGATGATCGGTGAAAAGCTCAAACTTAGTTCCCAGAAGATGATGCCTCCAAAGCTTCATAGAAAAGACAACAGCAAACAACTCTAAATCATTAGCAACATAATTTTCCTCATGGATTTTCAACTGACGTCTGGCATAGGTAATAACCTTATCATCCTACATGAGAACAACACCCAATCCCTCATTACTAGCATCAGTGTACCCGTCAATCCCTCACTTCCATTCGAAACGGTAAGAACTGGTGCGGAAGTAAGCTTGCTCTTTAACTCATTGAATGCTGCTTCACACTTCTTACTCTAAATAAACTTAGCATTCTTACGAGTCAAAGCAGTGAGAGGTGCAGCAATCCGAGCGAAATTCTCAATGAATCTTCGGTAATAACCGACAAGGCCCAGAAAACTATGAATATTAGATGGAGTCTTAGGAGTTTCCCAATCCTATAACAGAATAGGAAGAAAATAAGGACAACCGAAAAGATAGGACTATTAAATGATAAAAGAAAAGAGAGAAAAGAAAATCTTACACTGATCGCAGTGATCTTGACTGGATCAACAGAAACTCCATTACTAGAAACAATATAACCGAGAAATCGGACTTCATCCTTCCAGAAATGGCATTTAGAAAATTTAGCCTTCAACTGATGATTTCTAAGAGTCTCCAGAACAGATTTCAAATGCGACTCATGCTCTTCCTTGGTCTTAGAGAAGACAAGGATATCATCAACAAAGACTAGAACAAATTTATTAAGCGCATCATGAAAGACACGATTCATCAAATCAACAAAGAAAGCATGAGCATTAGTCAAACCAAAAGGCATAACTAACCATTCATAAAACCCATTCTCGGTACGGAAAGCAGTCTTGGGAATACTTTCCTCAGCAAACCTAAGCTGATGGAAACCTATGACAAGAACAAGCTGAGAGAAAATAGAAGCACCATAAATCTGATCAAACATATCATTGATGCGAGGCATTGGATATCTGTTTTTCATATTGAGCTTGTTCAGCTCCCTATAATCAACACACATCCTTAAAGAACCATCGGACTTAGTGACGAAAACCACCGCTGCTCCCAATTCTAAATAGCTAGGTTTAATCAAACCTTTGGAAGCTAAGTCCTCGATTTGCTTTCCAAACTCAACCTTCTCGCGGGGTGCCATTCTTCTAGGAGGAAGAAGTACAGGTCGAGCACCAGGAATAAGGTCAATACGAAAATCAATTTCCCGCTTAGGAGGTAAAGAAGTGACTTTACCAAATATATCGAGATAGAGTCTAACTACAGGATCGAATCAAGATCACCGGGAGAAGAATCCAGAGAATAAATAAAGCTGCCAGCAAAATCCTGAGGCATGCGGCACTGAATAATCAAGGGATTTCCTTGATCATCTACAAGATAAACAGACCAGGCTTTATAAGAGATATGGACATCATGCCTACCAATCCAATCACTTCCAAGCAATAAATCAAAAGCATCGAAGCCCAGAACATAGAAATCATCACTAAAGCGATGATCAGAATAGAGAAGTTTCACTTTCTTACAAATCCGATTAAGTTTGGCGAGGCCCCCAATGGGATTTGAAACATATAAAGGTACAAAAGCATACTCAGGAGAAAGGAGATGCTCAAACTTATCACACAAATCAACAGAAATAAAACTATGGGAAGCTCCAGTATCAAATAAAACACAAACAGGATGATGAAATAAAGAAAAGGTACCCTGAAGAGTACCTTGGTCATCACTAGGAGCAAAAGCAGGTGCAGGAGCTATAGAAGATGCAGAGATGACAGCAAATATACCAGAAGGCTTACCCTTCAGCTGGGTAGGGCAATCCTTTCTGAAATGGCTAGGCTGAAGACAAATATGGCATAGATCACGCCTAGTCAATTGAGCAGGAGGAGGAATAGCAACATCAGCTAAAGTAGGACAACTATTGGCATAGTGTCCCTTCTGATTTGAAGCAGGTGATGGAAGAAAGGTCAACAGGATGCTTGTGAGAAGGAGAAGATGATGAAGATCGCAAATTCGAATTCTTGAGCCAATTCTTTTTCTACTGCTGGTAATTAGGCTTTCTCTTCCTAGAATTAGCATAGGAAGACTGATAAGAAGGATCACCAACAATAGCAGGACCCTTAGAAGTAGGATTCTCATAACGGATAGCCATATCCATAAGCTATGTAAAAGTGCCATGAAAATGAGAAATGAGACGATCATAATACTCGGGACGAGCATCAACTATGAACTTCTCATTCTTCATGAGAGGAGTGTCTACCAGGCTAGGACCGAACTTGGAAAGTTCTTTGAACTTCCACTCATACTCAGAAAAGGACATGGTACCCTGCTTGAGATCCATGAATTCACGATAAAGCTGAGATTTACTGGCTTCTGGCATCCATTTTGCCACAAAAGCCTCCTTGGAAAAGAGATACAGAACAAACATAAGATAGGTTCTAAAGAAAGGAAAATAGGAACAAAAATCAAGGTAACACAAAGGATACCTAAACTGCTCCCAAGTAATATAAGCCTCGACGATGTTAGCCGTAATAGATTCCCACCAATCTACGGTAGCCTCCTGCAACTGTCATGCTGCTAACTGACGCTTCTGGGCATAGTAATCTCAAGACCAGTAAATATCCTTTCTAAACTTCGCAACCACTACTGAGCTTCTATAATGCTCTTTGAACCAGAAAACTTGGTACCACCAAGTTGAGAGAATTCCTTACAGAGAACAGTAAATCTAACAAGAGCAACGGGCTGAGGAGCTGGGGCAATACCACGACCCCTACCTCTGGCATTTCCATGATTCATCCTGAAAAATCAAGAATGAATTTAGGACAAGGTACAGAGAAGAGAAAGATAAGATAAGATAAAATTCACTTGGATGAATATCTAATGAAAGAAATACAAACAAGGAAGATACGAAAAGAAGGAAGTTTAGAAAATTGCTTTTAAAACAAGAAAAAATTGTATCAAAATAATCTTTGAAAAAATTCTTTGAAAAATCATTTTGAAAATCATTTTATACTTTGAAAATATGTTCTCTCACAAAGAGATGATTCAGAGATTGATTTCACTCATTCTAGGGTATTTCTATCCTTTCTCTAATGAATTTTTTCTCCGCAGGCTACGGTTTGCCTAAAAGCTGGCTCTGATACCAACTGTAACGACCCACTATTTTGGACCATTCAAATCGATAATAGTCCACACATTTCAGACTTGAATAATTCAAAATAATAGATTGTAATAAAATTTGGAGCAAATAAAATCATTCATAGAATCACAGACACTAAAATATCAAAATAACTCGCAGCGGAAATAAAATACCATAGTAGTTCATGAAGCTACTATAACAAAGTCTCAAAAAAAATACATAAAATCAGTCTGAAAACAATCACAATAGAAATCCCAAATACATAGAAGTCCACTAATACAAGAGCTAAATAGAACAACTGAAACTGAAATAGATAGATAACTAGATAAGAGGAATCTCCAGCGATTCCTGGCTCCAGAAAGAGAAATCCAAAGCTGTGAATACTCAGGCTGACTCGAGCGTAAATAAAACACAAACACTTGAGTCATGTAATACATACTTATACAATGTAAACCAACTCAAGTGAACTGTAATAAAGTACAAGTAACTTAAAGGAGCTTGGGACCGCCCATCCTCTAAGGATCCGTTAAACTATTTACTATGTAGTAATATTATGCTATTATAATAATGTTTATAGTAAAATAAACTTACTTTTAAATTGCGTTAATGAGTGACCTAATATTCCCCTTAACACATAATAGTCCCAATAGTCCATCCAGTATCAGCATATCTCCAGATCGGGAGGCTACCCTAAATATTTCATGGGCTACGGGAGAAAAACAAACTCGTAGTGAAGCTCGCTATGGTAGGTGACACGGCACAACTAGGTAATGCCAGGGTAGATATACCAACTACGCTTCCAGGCTGATGGTAACGCATAGCAGCCACTACCGCCCACCTCGAGCCACACTCCCAAAATCAAAGGGATGCACCCAATCAATCACAAAAGTAATAAAATGGTATCGAATAAGCTTGTCCGATAGGAGGAATGACCTCACTTGGCCCGTCGATCGCTCCTGTTTTAGCCACCTTAAGCAAACTCATGGGATTCGGGTCTAGGTCCATACCATAATAGGATCGTCGCCACCATCCTACTTCATTCTGAAATCTCCATCGCGTACATAGTTGTTAAATTGGTTTTCGGTATCGATGGAAAGTATGTTCATATCCGATCCCGGTCTCTTTAACAACCATTCGTTATTATAACCCGTGGTTATAAATTTCAAAAATGGTATTTTATACTTCGAAAATAAAATATCATTTCAAATTCAAATATCATTTCAAATCCGTTTCAAAATATCGTATCTTTTCAAAACCTCGTTCATTTTTTTTAATTTAAATACCATTCCAAATCACATTTCAAAATAGTTTATATTTCAAATCAAAATACTCCATTTAAACCATTTAAAAGTGAAGTCATTATATTTACAATTCAATTACCAAAAATTTAGCCTTTTCAGAGTTCGTTTATTCGCTTAAATACATTAAAACAGTGAAATTTCAGCTTTTGCGGCACTTAGAAAGTGCTACGGTAAGTTACATTTGAAAACAATTCAATTCAGCAAAGACAGCATTTAAAAACTATTCTAATAGTTCAGGTTTCAAATTAAAAGGTTTAATTCAATTCAGCAAAGACAGCATTTACAAATTGCTGTAATAGTTCAGCTTTAGTTCAAAAATCTCATTTCAGCCAAATGCAGCACTTAACAAGTGCTACAAAGTCTCGGGTATGGCATATATTCATGGCTACAAGGAGAGGTGAAGGGTTTTTGAGTTACTAGTGAAGAAAGGACAAAGGCAAGGCAAAAAGAGGAGTTTTGGTGCAACTTTTAGGCTCGGTCGTGCATGAATTGTGCTCTACCTTGGCATTTACAGATCTGGTGGTGGCTAGAGTGATGGCCATAGGTGGTGTACTTGCTGGTGGTTGTGGCTAAGGGGGTGGCCGAAGCAACATATGAAGGAGATGGTGGAAACGAGGCCCGGCTATGCATGTTTCAAGGGGTTTTTGCAACTTTTTATGGTGTTTGCTCCATGGGATGGTCACGGCCAATCTTGGTCAGAGGAGAAGGATATCAGGCCGTGTATGGTGATGGGAAGGAATTGACGTGGTGGTCGGTGGAGGTGGTGAAGAGGTTAGGCCGAGCAAAGCAAAAGAAGATCAAGCAAAACAATGGAAACATTCAATAGAAAAATGAAGAGAAAGGTAAAAAAAGAAGCCATTACCTAAATTTTTTCTCAGATCTGAATGGCCGAAAGAAATGATGGAATGAGAATTTTTCTCACGTGAAATTCAAAAGAAAACACACGGCTATTGCTTGGAAAAGCCGGCCAAAGAAAATGAAGAGACTAGGCATTGAAAAGTCACAAGTTAAATGGTTTTTGTCTCATAGTATTTCCAATTTCCTTTATTCAAATAAACCAAAAGAAAAATCAAGTAAATAAAATAAAAATGAAAACAAAATAAAGTAGAAATGAAATAAATAAATAATTTTTAGGAAAAATAGAAAAATATAAGAAAATAATTTACTAAATTAAAACTAGGATTAAAATTGTAAACAAAAATACAACTAGTCTTGGAAAAGTTACTACAACACTTTGAAAATGTTTTAAAAATAAAATCTTGAAATAAAATAAATTTTAAAATGTTTTCAAAATGAAAAAATCTAATTCAAAAATATTTCAAAAATCTAGGGTTGTTACAAAAGGTACAAAAAAAAGTTAAGCAACAATTTGTCATAAAACAAGCACCTCATTGTAATAGTTGTATCTAAATATAAAGATATCCTAAGTATATCTATTATATAATATTATAATTATTATAAATAATATTAAGGTAAATAATGTTTAGTACTTAATAAGCACAAATGATAAGAACTAATGAAAATTTAGAGTACCTATTCATTTGACTACGTGGATATGTATGAAAATTTCCATTAAGTTTAAGAAATTTTATGAATTTTCATGTCTATAATACTCTTACGATCTTACTAATAAAATAAATAGATTTTTAATGTAACGACCCGAATTTTTCTGTCGTTGACTTTGAATATTTAAATGGTTTTAAACAATGGATTTAGAATATAAATTTATTTTTAAATATGAAGATTTTGGTTGGAAATACGGAATAAATTTAAATTTCAAATATAAAGATTTATTGTAATACAGAAATGATAGATAACTGAAATTTGAGTTGAATATGAATCGAAATGATTTTTAATGTTTATATAAAATTCTATTTGAATGAGAATTGAGTTAATAAGTTTTTAAAACTGGAATTTCAAGTGAATACGTAAATTTTTGAAATCGTCGATTTAATCGACGAGTTAAATTAGCGATCCGGGGTACAGTCTTGGAATTCGACGAAAACAGTTCCATTGGATTCGTAATAGTTTATTATTATTGGATTTCAAATTCATAGCATTTGGACTTACCGTTTGGTCATACGGGATAGAAACACATTGAAATTAATATCGAAAATTTAATGTTATAATTGTGTTCAAAAAGCTATCTTCTCCATACGATCGAATTGAGGCTCGAAACTTGCTACATTGTGATCGGAGTAGGGGTATAACATTAGAAACGCCCGGCGGCACGTCTCGATGGGAGTTCATGATTTCGAGATACGTAAACGAGGTAATTTGGATATAAAATAAAATATATTTAAAAAAATCAAACCTTACTCCCAAAGTCGCTTTCTCCTTATACTTAAACTTGTGAATCCCTTTTACTTCCTTCCTCTCTACGAAATCGATACTGCCTTCCTCTTTTCAAAATCGAAACCCAGTTCGAATATAAAAAAAATCTATACGTGAGGGAATCGCGATGTGAGCGTGAGCAAGTGGAAGCAGCGGCTTCGTCGTCGAGCATAAATATGATAAGGGCAAAGCAACTAGACTACAACCGCGTCACGAGTTCGATGGAGGGCGACCAAGAGTTGGAGGCATGGGCTCCTTGAAACACCTCCACACCCCTTAATATACACAAATGGACACGTTAAAAGGCATGGTGCACTGTAGGTATAACTAAAACTAACAGAGATTAAGATTCACAAGATAAATACAGATAAAAATAGCGCAAAATTAAAGTAATAACTTAATTAAAACAAAGTTTCATGATTGCTTCATAAATAAGTCAAATACCAAATACCACATACATGTCTAAATATCCAATATGTCTCATGAAACAAAAAACCATACTCTCAAAATCAAAGGACATGACATCTCGCAAAATAAGCTAGTACATAGAAAGAACAAAAGCTGAAATAAAAGAAATACATAGAAGAAATCTCCTCCAAGAATACTCTAAGCTGTAACAATCTACTGACATCTCCCTTGATTGCCAAAGGGGAAAAGGGGAAAATAGAGGAGTGGGTCAGACTAAAAGTCTGGTGAATTATAGTAATGACTAGAGTCTTTATGGAAGATAAAATAATAGACTCTATAATAGTTCTAGCATAAATAAGGATAATAAAGGAAATAGGAAAGAGATAAATTGAAAAGAAGTGCGATTAAATATTTCTCAATTTATAAGATAGGTTAACTTTGATTGCTTGCACTTGTCCTTGATTTCTGCTTTAATTAGGCTGAATTCCTAATCCTATAATTAGGATGTGCCCCTAATTCCACCCTTTTTGAATGGCCAGCTACTCCATAGACCTTACTACGAACCAGCTGTTATATAACTCCATACACAGCAGTCAATGGTATCTACGAAAGATGCACAGAGCAACTATTGCGGATCTAGACGACATATATATCTCCCTATACAGAAGGCAATGATGTCTATGAAAGACACTCATACTAAGCACTTGGCACTCATAGCTATTACTAAGCACCCAAATGGAAGTCGCACGCGTAACTACCACCTTACCCATGCTACCTTTTGATCTACCTATTTGGTCTTCTTATTGCCTCAACATCTAGTACAACCATGCCCCTCATCCCACTTCAGCCTAACCTGAGATCACCGTGAGTCCATGGAATCTATGGGGGAAACGCTGTTGTTACTGGCCCTTCATCCAAACAATTTCTAGTTGCGCCACTATCCAAATCCCCTATGATTTGGACTTTTGTTTGACCAACCATTATCATTCTTAGCATAAGCGTGCCCTAGGCTCACCATTTTGTCTAATGGGGAATGCAATTTGGTAGGTCATATTTTCATCTTTGCTTATTAATTTTGATAAATTATTTTAAATAAACCTTTACAATTTATCCTTACTATCTTTGCTTATTAATTTACCCTAGTCTTAAATAAGCCTCATTTTGTTTCATTTCATATTATAACCTACGTTATAATCATGCTTATTACTTAACGAAAGGTCTAAGTGTGAAAATAAGCTTCTTTCATCTTTTACTCTATTTAGTATAATTCTAATTTATAACTATGCTAATTATCTTTAATTAGTCCAATTCTAATTATATTTAGGTGTAATTTCAGCCCAACTCCATTATTTATTACGGTTCAATTCCATTATTTATTGTAGTCTTTATAATTTACATCTTATTTTCTTCATACAATATTCTTGCTTATATAATCCATATTCGCATTTAATTTATTCTAATCCATACGCGAAGAAAAGGGGGATGAAGAGAACATACACTTGCATAAAATCCAAAACGTCTTAAAAGATGTAAATAACAGTAAATAAACTTAAATACTATAAACTATAAATAAATAAAAAACTATGCTTAATAGAAATAAACCAAAATTACTAAAAAGAATAGCTGAAAGGAAATAGACTGAAAATAATTTTGAAAACTGTAAATAAACTATTGAAATGGCTATTCCAAAAGTCATAGTAAAACTACAACTATTAGAAACCCTATTATTTTAAATTACTTAAAGAATGCTAAAAATAATTATAGTCACTCACCTTCGGTCCTAAATTTTTCTTTGGTCTTCCCGGATGCACTTAGGGTTGTAAAATAATTTAATTTATAACGATTTTCTCCTTTGGAAAAATTATTCCGTTTAGGGTCCTTCCTAAATAGATGGACCTAATTGGAGACCTAAAATAAGAAAAAGTGTTAGGTCTAGGGGTCAATTTATACATGTGGAATTGGATCTCGAGCTATTGGATTTGGAAATTGAATAGGATGCAACCACATCATAGGCTGAATAGGTGCCATCGGATGCAGAAACGGAGGGATCAGATTGGTATAAACGATGCAAAACACGTCGGCTAAGGGCTGTGGAACATTCGAACAAACGAAAGTTCATTCGTTCGAAATTAGTGGAGGCGGGTCGACCGCCTTGGTGCCCAATTTGACCGGCCAGTCGACCTGCCTATATATATATATATATATATATATATATATATATATATATATATATATCGTTTCTTTCATTATTTCGTTCTTTGCTCAAATTAACTCGGATTCTGACGTTCTATATATGGAAATTCACCAAAAAAATTTCCATGGACACAATGGTGCAACTTTCGTGGCTTGATTCTAATAAATCACAAAGTTATTTTATTATTTAATTAATTAACAAATTAATTATTGTGGATTAAATTTTGGGTTGTTACATTCTCCCCTCCTTAAGGGATTTCATCCCCGAAATCTCTAGGGATAAAAGAATGTGTTAAATTATTTCATCCAATTCTACAACCGACTACTCAATCATCAACCATTCGTCCATTGTCCTTGAGTTTTTTTAATGCAATTTGTGATACTTATGCAATTAGTGTAGTGTAAATGTTCCTAACTAATGCAAAAAAATTAGACGGTCCACTAATTTAGTAGACCTCCTTTTATGCAATCATGTCCGGGCATAGTATTTAAATGAACGCAAAAATGTCTTAATGATAACTGATAGTTCTATATCGGTGCAACAAACATTACCCAAATGCAACAATCAAGTGATAACCATCCATTTATAGCCACCATAGAAATAACCACCATGGAAATAAAATAAAAATGCTCACACATCCATATGCATATGCTCTATTGTCCAAGCTAGGTTGATCCTTAAGTATTAATAGTGTATAGTGTACATATATGCGTCTATAGCATCCACTATCAAAACACTTGCAACCACTAGCATACATCATTCATAACATGTTCTATTAACATGTTTACATCAAATCCTACCATCCATAGGTTAAATCCTAAGTTCTACCATCCCAAAGGATAATAAGGGAAATAACCTATTCAAATCTAAAGATTGAAAAAAAGAATTCTAAAACTTACCATCAAAAAGATGAGGATAGGAAGTACGAATCTTCTCTTCTGCTTCCCAAGTGGCGTCTGCAACATCATCTCCCAATTGCACCTTTACCAGTTCCTTGGTCGCTTGATGTCACTTCAAACAATCTTCTTGGAGATACGCCGAACAGAAGCTTCCCTTTCTACCTCCACGTTCTCCAACTGACTAGGTTCCACAACCTCCGCCGAGTCATGTAAGCACTTTCACAAGTGCGAAACATGGAAAACATCGTGCACTCCTGCGAGCCTATCAGGTAGCCTTACTCGGTAAGCTATCTTCCCAACTCTCTCTATGATAGGAAATGGTCTAACAAATCTAGGGGCTAATTTTCCATTTGATCTGAATCTTACAACCTTCCTAAGCGGGGATACTTTGATAAAAACAAATCTCCAACCACAAACTCTAAGTCTCTCCTTCGCTTATCCGCATATGACTTTTGTCTATCTTGAGCCATCTTCATCCTTCATCGATTCAAACCACCCTCTCAGAGGTCTCCCTAACCATATCGGGTCCAAGTAATAACTTCTCCATAGACTCTACCGGACATGATGGGGACTTGCAAGGTCTCTCATATAAAGCCTCAAGTGGTGTCATTCCTATACTTTTTTGGTAACTATTATTGTACACAAACTCAACCAACAGAAGATGCTCCTCCCAAGTTCCTTCAAAGTCTAAAATGCACAACCGCAGCAAATCCTCAAGCACGCTATTTACCTTTTCCGTTTGGCCATCTATCTGCGGATGATAGATCGTACTCAACCTAAGTTGCATCTCTAGCGCCTCCTGTAAGCTTCTCCAAAACTCACTAGTGAAAATAGGATTTCCATCACTAACAACGCTAGAAAGAACTCCGTTTAGATGGCCTATCTGTCGAATATAAAAGGATGCCAAATATGAAGCCATACGCTTACTCTTAGCTGGGATGAAGTGAGCACTCTTGGTCAATCTATAAACAATCACCCAAATGCTAGTGTTCCCTTTCTTAGAGCGGGGTAAACCATCAATGAAATCCATAGAAATACTGTCCCACTTCCACTCTGCCACATCTAAGGGCTGAAGTAATCCACTTGGCTTATGCTGCTCTACTTTACCATTGGGCGTATAAAACACTAAGCAACGAATTCTGCCACGTCCTTCTTTATACCACTCCAATAGAACATCCTCTTCATATCCTGATACATTTTGTCACCACCCGGATGAATAGTCATACGGGAATGGTGCGTCTACTACAAAACTGCTCTCACCAAGTCATTGGCGTGTGGAACACAAAGCCTCCCATCTCTCCTAAGCCACCCTTCGCTATCAATGGAAAGCATTGGAGATGTCTCGAGACCTCTACTCAGCTAATCCTATCCATAATGTCCATGAGCTTCGAATCCTGTTGCTGCCTCGAGCCAATCTGATCCATAAGGGTAGGCCTCACCTCTAATGTTGCTAACAATCAGGGAGTAATGTACGTAGAGGGCTTAAAATCAAAGATAGAAATAAACTCCAAGTTCCTCCACTCTACGAACAAAGGACTAAGGGTTTCTTTCTTTCTACTCAATGAATCCGCAACCACATTACACTTGCCAGGGGTATAAGCAATCTCAAAATCATATGAGGCTAAAAACTCGATCCACCTCTGTTGCCTCAAGTTCAAGTCCTTCTACGAGAATAGGTACTTCAAAGACATAAGGTTGATAAAAAGCTCAAACCTCTCTCCAAGAAAATAGTGCCTCCAAGCCTTAAGTGCAAAAACTATGGCAGCCATCTCCAAATCGTGGGTCGGGTAGTTCTTCTCATGCGTCTTCAACTGCCTACTACTATAACATACTAACCTTCCTTCTTGTATCAACACCGCTCCTAGACTCGTTCCGCATGCATCAGTGTACAATAAATGGCTGAGCTCCGTCGGGTAAAACTGACACTAGTGCACTAGTAAGGGCTCTCTTAAGCTTTGTGAAGGAATCCTCACAATCCACATCCCACACGAAAGCTTTATTCTTCTTAGAAAGGCGTGTGAGTGGTGCCAAAATCTTGGCAAACTCTCTAATGAACTTCCTATAGTAGCTTGTCAAACCTAGGAAGCTCCTAAACTCGGTAATGTTCTTGGGGGCCTTCCAATCTTGCACTGCAATGACCTTGGCGGGGTCAACAACCAAACCTTCTTTCGAGACTACATGCCCCAAAAAAAATTACTCTCTCCAAAAATGACACTTCGAATACTTAGCTCTCAAATGATGACTACAATGTGTGCGAAGAACTTCTTCCAAATAAACATCATGCTCCTCCATATTCTTGGAAAATACCAAGATATCATCCACGAATACCACCAGAAACTTATTTAGGACATCCCTAAAGATGCAGCTCATCAAATCAACGAAATAGGCTAGGGCATTGATTAGCCTAAAAGACATAATCAACCACTCGAAGAATCCTTCCAGTGTCCTAAAGGAAGTCTTATCTATACTATCATCCGCGACACTAAGCTGATGGAATCCCGTGGCTAAATCAAGCTGAGATTAAAGAACCTACCAACTGGTCAAAAAGATCATCAATCCTAGGGAGTGAATTTCGGTTCTTCTTGGTGAGCTTATTTAATTCCCTATAGTCCACGAAAAGTCGGAGAAACCATTCACCTTAGTGGTGAAGATGACTGGCGCTCCCCACTTCAATATGCTCCTTCTTATGAATCCCTTCTCCAAAAGCTCACGAATCTACTTGCTTAATTCTTTCCTCTCCCTAGGTTCCATGTGCCTCACAGGTAATGCTACTGGCTTAGCACTCTTGGTCAAATAAATCCTAAAGTCAATCTCTCTCTTAGGGGTTAGGCCCCTAACCTCCTTAATGATGTCTGCAAAATCTCTGACAACAGAAACCGAATGCAACTCTGATGATGATGAATCGAGGAAATAGAGAAAACTCAACATGACTGACCCTTGTGGGTCGTAAGATACCTCTAGAGTTATACCACTACATGTCTCATGTCTAAAGACTCTTCTCTTGCAGTCTAAAATAGCTCCATATGTGCATAGCCAATCATCCCTAAGATCATTCCATACAACGAGAATCTAAAAACATAGGCGTCGCAGTCAAACTCTACACCTACAAGAAAGACTTTCAAACCCCTACAAACCATAAATAAGTATGTTGATCCTCCTATAGGGTTTGAAAAAATAATGGGGTCTACTACTAATAATACATCTAAGTGCAAACAATCTACTAGAGAGCTAGAGATAAAGGAGTATGATGCTCCAGAATCAAATAAAGTTCGAATGGAAAAATCAGATATAGAAATCAAACCTTCAACTGTGACTTTCCTACCTCTATCGGGGATGCTACTAGAAGGTGATGTGTCTAATGCCTGAATCTGCATAGTTGGTGAACTTGCTCCCTGGGGACAACTCCGACTCATATAACTAGACTGGCCGCAAGTATAGCACTTACCCTTCATCTTCTCCTTCTAGCAATCCTTGTCCATATGTCCAACCTTCCTACAACCATGGCACTTTATTTCTTTCTTAATTTGCTTCTGAGGACCATCACCTTTCTTCTTCTTATTCTTTTCCAACCACTTCTTCTTTGGACCTTCTGATTTAACCTCCTCTTTATACTTTCCCTCCTTGACCGCACTCGACATAAGCGCCATCTCGACCAAATATTTATAAAAAGCTCCCCTCGGTACATGAGTCAGTAATAATCCCTGAAGGGGTTGATTCAATCCCTTTGTAAAATTCATAGCTGTAACGACCCTTAAAATTTGAGAAATTAATTGCTTAATTTAATTAAGAGTTTGTAATTAATTTTAGGAAGAAATAAGTAAATACTAAAATTTTAAATAAATGAAATGCAACATTTAAATTAAAGATAAGTATTAACAATGAAAATGAAATTACGATTTATTTAAAGTAAAGGAAATTGTTACAGGCTAAGGAATTGAATATAAGAAAAACAAATGGGAATATTGTATTAACTAATGCAATGATATAATTAGTAATAAATTTAATGAATTCAATGTTATAGTAACCGGAAGTAATATGCAATAAGTGGAAAAAATTTGCAATCAATGTGGGTAAGTAATTACAATGTTTATTGTAGATGATAAACGTTACTTTAATGGTAATTAATAACATAAAGGAAGTGTGAAAATTGTTAGATTTGGTTATAAATAGAAAATGAGTAAATAAAAAAGTAATTGTTGAATAAACCAATGCAATAATTGTAGATAAGTAATTTTAAGTAATGTTGTTGATAATAAATGTATTTAAAATGGTAATAAATTGAATATAAGGAAACAAAGGCAATTAGTGGATTTATTTAATGAATTCATGAAATAAAAATCAATGTCATGTAGGTAATTATAATATTGTTGGAAGTGAAAACTTATTAAGTATGAAACCAAGAAAGTAAATTAATTAAAGAATATAAATAGTAATTAATATACATACTTGGCAAATATAACTAAATAGTATGAAATAAAGCATGCATTTATGATATGAAATATAAGTCAATGTTAATTTCACCTATAAATGTCAATTTATTGAATAGAAGGGTTTTAAATCAAGTAACGGGTTTGTTAAAGTTTCAATTGATACTTTATAAAATTTAATGTGAAATTAATTGCAGTTAATTGACCTAATTGTGCAGTTAGGATAAATTGATTTGTCATAAAAGATTGTTAATTCCAGAGGATGTAACCAATGTTAATTTCATTTATAATATAACAAGTGGTGGATCTTAGGAGTGAAATTTTAGATTTATTAATTTATTTGAAAGTAAAAAAATCAATAAGTGAATTAATTGCAAATAAGGAGGATTTAATATTAAATTTTACATTAATAGAGATGTGGATGAAATTTGTGGATATTAACGTAATAGTAAGAATCAATGAAAATTCATCCAATTGGTAACAGGGTGAGAACGGTGTATGTAATCAATTTCAACACTTGTCCGTTAGTGATAACTTAAAGGTAAATTAATGTTAATGGAGGCTAATAAATTAAAATTGGAAATCAATAGAAATTTTTGGTTATAAATTGAAATATAGCCATTTGAACAAATCTAAGATGAATATAGGAGTATTGGGTAATAAATTTATTATAAGAAAAACTAATGCAAATGTTGAATTAATCAGTGAAACGATAATAATAAATAGTAATTAGTTCAAAATTTGTAACTTAGGAATAATGTAGATTAATATACGTTAGTTATTTAGGGTAGTGACTAAAATTGGTAATCCGTTTGCAATTAATGATAATAGTGTTGATATAAGCTAATAAGTTTAAATGTCAATGCAATTAAAAGCACATAAGTTGCAATTTTTAGGTTCCCTGTTTATTTAATGAGTTAAAATAAAATTTGGTAATTGATTACAAATAAATCTTAATTTTACATTGGTTAATGTAAATTAAAGTAACAGTTGATGTAATAAAGGATGGAACCGAGGAAAATTAGTTAAGTGGATTTAAAATCTTAATTTATGGGTGAAATCGACAAATTTCAATATGTTGGGTTTGGTAGTTATTAGACAATTAGTGAAAATAAAATAGTAATGCGAATAAAGGTGAAACGCAAGTATCAATGTAATGAAACGTAACCAAATGTAAATATGTTTATGGGATAATGATTGTTTTAATAATAAGAATGGGAATCAACATTTATTTATTTATTTGAATTTTTTTGTTGAATGAATTAATTTGACTTTTAATTTGATGAATCAAAACAAACAAAATTAAAAGAAAGTTTTAATTATAGATCCATGTTTTAAACTCTTAAACCAAATTGCATTTTTTTAGATCTGAAAGTTTATATACATATAATTTGCATTTGTGTTGAAATAGAAATATTGTATACACATATTGTAACTTTATCTTGAATTGAAAATATCATGAAATTTGAATACTTTGTTGAATAAATTATTTGTTCTTAATCTAATATATTATAATAGAAGTTTACATATGCTTAACAATTTTTCGATGATAAATCTAAGCTTTGATTTTGATTACAACAATATTGAAATTTGTTACCTAAATTATTATCTCAAATGTCCTTATTTAGGGATCTTAAAGGCTTGTTACTATATTGCTTAATTTGTCGTGTTCCACTTTTGTTTTGTTAAAAAAATCATTAAGGTAAAAAGGTTTAATTTATATGTATATGTGTATTTTTGACTTCAAGTATACATAAGTTTACAAATGCATTAGACAATTTAATGTGGTATGCGAGTATGCTTTGAATTAATTAATTAGCTTTGGTTTAATCTTTATACACACATGTATGTGTGTTTGTGTGCATGTGTATACATATAAACATTTAATATTTTAATTTCAAATTGCTAAAGCATGATTTAATTTTTATTATTATTATCGAATAATTTAAAAGTGAGGTAATATTATATACGTATTAATTTATTGTTTGTTGTTTATGTTTTCTAGTCATAATACAACTTGCATGATAATTAAATGTCGTATTAATAAAATTGGCTAAAGTGGGAAAGTGGAATTAATAAATGTTGTCACCTTTTATCCCCTTCCCTATTAGATCCTTATGTGATTGCATCTACATTTATTCTTGTTTATTCCTATATATTGTCACCAATTAATCGTACATGATATATGTTTAGCAATTTTGACACACAGTTAAAGTATGAATATATATGATGTATTCAAACTTTTATGTATCTAGCAATTAATTAATTTAGAATCAAACTAATAAAACGTGCCATTTATTTTTGTCCCTCCACATTCATTTCCTAATTATAAATAACGTACATCTTATTTCTTCTTTTACATTTTGTTTCTCATATCACCTCATATTCAAAAGCTCTTATTCTTGCAAATCCAAAAGCATTCTTTTATAAAAATGTTTTTTTTTCATTTTTCGTACACTTCCTTGTCTCATCATAGTTGTTCCTCAATCTTTTCCTGAAGCCTCATCTTGAGAAAGCACAACATGAAATTGATTTAGTTGAATTTGGAGATTGTTGAGTTTTACGCTTCTGTTTGGATTTTTATGGGCTAAAATCAAAGGTGAGTGTTTTAACCCACTCACAACCTTCTAAAATTTCTTGTGTTTGTTAAATTAATTTATGACGTGTTTAGAAATTTATTTATAGCTGTTTGGCATATATTTCATCATTATCGCAGTAAATTTGCATTCATATAATTTACTTGTTATTTAATTCGTTTTTGCATATAAACTGCCAGTTAAAATTTTAGTTAAATTTATTATTGCATATAAACTACAGTTGAACAGTTATTTAATTCACTATTGAAAACTTAACTGTCAGTAGTTGATTATTATTTATTGATGTAATTGTTTGAATTGGATGATAAATTGATAAATGTTTGCTGATTGATATGATGGATGAATGGATGTTGTATTTATATTGTATAAACTGCAAGTTATTATGCATTTTCATTTCATTCGGTTTGAAATGATATACAACCGCATTTTATTTTTAAATTGCGGATTGAAATGATAAATATCTGTATCACTTGACCATAGGATAAAATTTTATACAGGCACCGCGGTATATATATATAATTATTTTTGAATTGATTTTCTATGGTTTTGGAAAGAATACGATTTAATAAATATTAAATTTTGATATATATACGGTAAAATTTCTTGAATTTAGCTATGTATAAATTTGTTTCGAATTTTAAAATAAGCAAAATAATGAAGTTGATTTCGTTTATATAATATGGTTAAGAATATATTTGAAATTCTATTGTATATAGAGTTTATAATAACTCAAATAAAAGTAAGGTTGAAGATAAATGTGACTATGATTTGAATTAAAGTATTTAAGAATTTTCCTCAAGAAATTTGTTTTGAAGTGTAAATAAATTAAGATTTAAAAGGGTACGATCTTATAACTTGATTTTTGATTTGAGGATTTAAACGAATATCAAATTTATTTAAAGAATATTATCAAGTTAATTTAATTAAAAGAATATCTAGTTATTGAAGTTTAAGGATTTTACCTGAATAATATTTGTTTAGTAAGTAAATATTTCAAATTTGAATAATAGGAATTGGATTTGATATATATTAAATTATCAAAGAATCCATTTTGAAATAATGGAATACTTAAAGATGGAAATAGATGAACTATAAAGTTTGAGATATAGAATATTTAAACTTTGAAATATATGGGAATTAAAATGGTTTATTTGGGGGTTCAAATTGATATTGGGAATTTATTGTGAAACTTAAAGAAGCTGTTTTATTTTATAAAGTAATATAGTATTTGAACCATTAAGTATTAAATTTATGTTTCAAAGCTATGGTTTCAAGGTATATAGATTTGAAAAGGCTATGATTTTTGTAAAAGATATATTTGATATCATATGGATTTGGGTCTTTAAAATATAAATGATATCGTATTTATGTAGTTTTTAAATGAATATTTTATTCTGGTTTTTAAAGGTATAAGTTATTTTGAAAAAAAAAACCGCGGTGTTATAATAACGTTTGGTTGTTGAAGAGAGCAGGATCGGAAGTTGTCATACTCTCTGCCAACTCCGAAAACCATTTTAACAACCGTGTACGCGGTGGAGATTCCAGAATGAAGTAGGACGGTGGCGGCGTTTCCTTTGAGGTAAATAGGTGGACCCGACTCCCGTGAGTTGGCATAAAATGGCTAAAACAGGAGCGATTCTCGGGCTAAGAGGGTTAGCGCCCTTTATTGGATACTCCTCTTCGATATTTTACTCGGACTTTGGATTGATTCGGTGGCCACTTTTGATTTCATTGATTTTAGGGGGGAGTTTGTCCGAGGTGGGCGGTAGCTGCGGCTATGCGTTACCACCAGCCCGGATGCGTAATTGGTATATCTACCCTGGCATTGTCTAGTTGTGTCGTGTCACCTACCCTAGCGCGCCTTCTACGAGTTTCTATTTTTGTCGTACCTATGGAGTATCCTCTGGTAGCCTCCCGATCAGGAGGTATTACAGTACTGTATAGACTGTTGGCATTTTACGTGTTAAGGTGGAAAATGTAAAGCCTTAACGCTATTTAAAAGTAAGTTTATTTTACAATTAGACACTATTATAATAGCGAAATATACTACATAGTAAATAGTTTAACGGATCCTTAAGAGATGTGAATCCCGAGCATCTTTTGAGTTACTACACACATATTTATTACTGTTAATTTAACTTACATAAGATCTTTTAGTTCTGACTCGAGTGTTTGTCTTTTCAATTCGCTCGGTCAGTCCGAGCATTTCAGGATTTCGAAGACCTTAGCTCTGGAGGACGAAGACGGAGATTTATATTACTATTATTATTAGTCCACTACACTCATACTGTTCCGCTGCATTGTCATTGGTATGCGTAACTCTGATATGTGTGTAAGTATAATCTAATATTTTGTAACTACTTTATAAACTGTATATTTGATTATTATATTTTATCCTTCCGCTGTGAGATTCTATTTTGTTTTATTTCTTTCGTGTTTTTCTTATTTACCCCAAACAATCCGCCCTTTCGAACGGTTTGAATTGGCACGTATTTCGATTTAAAGCATGCGATAAGGCGGGATGTTACAATGTGGTATCAGAGCGAGGTTTAGTGATAAACCTTAGCTTTGTGGGGTCTGACTCTTTATTAATAGGGTAGTAATACCCGGGAGTCACTAAGTGTATATATACGAGAGAGCGTATTCGTTAGTGTTATAAAAAGGTTTTAATATTATGTTAATCTGTTCCGTTTTGTATTTATAAATTCCGGTTGGTGCATAGGACGTTGTGACATCAATAGGAAATTCTAAACACTTAATAGGACAGACCGACACAATATTTGTTTTGAATATAGGTGAATAAAATAATTTTGTGTAACGACCCAGAATTTATATTAATTAAAATTTGTATATTTAATTGAATTTAAATGTTAATAAGTGAAATTTATAAGTCGAATAAATTTTATTTCGAATAATTGGACTTAATTGCATAATTAAATCGATAATTTAATATTGAAATTACAGAAATAATTGGAAATTGGGTTTAATATGATTAAAAATGACTTGTAAAATTATATTTAATCATATTGGAGTTATAACGATATTTTAGAACTTTTAAAATCGAATTAAAAGTTAATTTGTGAAAATTGAATATTTTAATATTTAATTGACGAGCGAAAATAGCCATTTTTCAAACAGTCTCAGATTTCGACGAAACTGGTTTCATCGGATCCGTAATGTGATATTATTGTATGGTTTCATATTTTGTGTCTATCGGATTTACCGTTTGTCCGGGGCAAGCCAAAACGCCTAGAAATTTGATTTACCGATTTAATTTAAAATCGAACGTTTATTGCCATAATTCGCACAGATGATCGAATTAGCTTCCGAAACACGTTCCATTATGTTCGGAACACGGGGTAAACCTTAGGAACGCCAACTGGCACGCTTTGTTTGGAGTTCGAAAATCCGGGATAAATAGTGTTTTGGGCAAATTTCTATAAAAGGACTCTAGTTTTCTTCATTTGCAAGAAAATAAAACCCTAGCCCATTTCCTTCTTCAGCCGCCACTTACTGGAATACACGGCCAGAAATTCACCATCTTCTCCCTCAAATTCCGATCAATCCAGCGACAATTACGAAAAACATTCAACTACAACTTCGTAGAGGATCACGAGATCTTCCTATCCAATGGTGGATTCCAGTCATCCTCAACATATGAAGCCAGAAAATGGCCAAGAGGGGCCGTCATTTGCATACGATTTCCGGGTTCTAGATGAGGCCGAGCTCTTTATGGTCGTAGGTGGAGGTGGAGTTCGCGTAGACCTTCGATTTGGTGGTGGAGTGATGATGTTTCGATCAAGGAGATGGCCGTGAAAATTGGGTAAAGGGGGGCGGCTTCATGGGTTCCAACGTGAAATATTCACGTACGTGAGCTTCTAGGAAGAAGAATCAGGGGTCGGCTTGGATTTCATCAAGTGGAAATCAATGGCTCAGATGCATTCTAGGTTAAAAGAAAAAATTTGTATATTAAATTTTATGTAAATGTGTACAAATTTAAACTATCATAACTTTGTCGTACGAGGTCGGAATTTGACGAAACGACTTGCGTCGGGTACGTTTTGTCGAGCACTACGCAATGGAGCTAGTTTGGAGTTGTTTGGAGTCAGTGAAAATTTTGGGTAAAATTAAACGCACGTTTAATTTTATTCGAAATAAAAAGCTGAAACGGGATTGAATTCAAGGTGAGAACTTCTCACTCAATCGAATTAGTTTCGATTTTAATTTTGAATAGTTAGATTTAAAATTGTTGATAGTTTGATTGGATGATAATTTGCTATCTATTGTGTTAAATAGACATTATACGCCGTTATTAAGCGGAGGTTATTTATTAAAAACATATACCGCGATAATTCAAACTTGTATGGAATTGGTATTATTTACGTACTTGGAGTTGATTTTCCCGCATTATATAGCGGATGAGACCCAATTGCGGCAGCGATAATTCCGTACTGGAACGGAATTGGTATTGTGCTAACGTTTGTGGATGCAGGGAAACAGGTTGGAGGGATCCAACTGGATTCCTCAAACATTTGAATTGGTTTCAATGTTGTGTGTTGATCTATATATTGATCTATTTATAATCTGCGTGATTATCTTTGTGATTGAGATGGTTAAAGGCTAAATTTTAGCCGAATATATTTTAGTATCGTTAGATGCCGAAAATAAATAAAAATTTGATTTTTGAAAATTTAAGTTGAGAATTCATAATAAAATTTAATTTTGAAATTGATTCATTTTAAATGAATAAACGTTGTAATTTATATGTTATAAAAATTATGATTTTTGAGAAATATAACCAAAATGTGATTTTTTAGATAAATAGTTGATAAATTTATAAAATGGTTTAAATTGGGATTTTTGAATTATTACAAATGGTTTATATAAAATATTTATAAAATTGATATTTATGAGTTAAAAATATTGGAATTATAAAACAAGTTTTTATAACTGTTAAAATGGAATACAAATGGATTTCATAAGTGAATGAAATTCACAGTTTTATAAATTGTGAAGTTATAAAATGAATAGATTTTATATAATAAAAAATTTATAAGTAATTAACTTATAAATTGGATTTTTGCATGCAAATGGAATGTGGATAGAATTTGTTAATAAAGTGATTTTATAAGTTGAAGTGGGCATAAAATATAAATGGAATTTATAAACGTTGTTTTATAAATCCGAAAACGACTTATTTTGATAAGTTAATTATTATAGCTTATTAAAGGAAATATATCCGCGATTTTGGATAGTGGATAATCATTTAAATAAAATATGTAGAAATTGAACTTGGTTAATGAAGTATATTCACGATTTTGGGCGGTGAATAATATATTAAATAAATATTTTGGAAAAGTGATATTTTAAAATAGAATCAAAACGATCTAAAAACGTATTAAAATGTGTTAAGTATCGAAATCATGGATTTCAACATTTATTGTTGAAATGGACGTTTTCGAGAAATAGAAGGAAATAGTGGACTATAACACTGTTGTTATAGTAAATGATTTCCGAAAGGAAATGTTTTATATATAGTATTGGGATTTATATATATCTATTTAAGCTCGAATCCCTATACTAGTGATTTTGGGTTGTCGTAGCGATGTTTTACGAAACATTCGTTTTGACCCAAATAAATGTGTTTAAGAGAATGATTTCTTAAAGAATGAAATATATACTTGACTATGATTTAAGTATATTTAATATTTTCAAATATTGAAAATAAATAGATTTGTGAATTACTTATTATTAAATAAGTATGGAAATGTTTTTCCAATATGAAGTGAATGTTTGAGATTTTATCTTTTAAAGATAAATTGAAAATGAATATTAGAAATCGATTTAAAAATCGTATATTCATAGATATTTTGGAATTGTAAATTCACTATGGAATTTATAAAAAAAAGGGAAATTAGTTAAAAATAAACGTTGATTTATTTTGAAGTGTGGAAATTAATTTACGGATTTGGAACGTAAATTTAATAAATCAGTAAGGATTTATTAAATTGGTTTAAATGAACCATTTTGGAATGAAAGTTGCAAGGGTGTAAATTTATTTGAAATTGGTTTTCAAATGGTTGAAGTGTGGGATATATATCTTATAAAGATATGTTTGAAAATAAATAATTTGGGAAATTATTTGAAATCGGGTGATGTTGTGAATATTGATTGATAGTTAAATAACCGACTATCAAATATTGACCTTTGAATAGGTATTTGTTGTGAATTGGTTGAAATTAGATGCTACACTTATTTTTAAATTATTGCGCTCGTTATTCGGATTACCCATTCCGAATAGTGATACGACATAATGGATAGCATTGAAGACCGGTGGTGAAAACCGGGTATTTGTGAAAATGATAGGATGACCTATCGAGTGTCTCTGCACCGTTAGCTACGGTATGGAGATTTCCTTTGTGATGGGAAGTTTTATCGGGATTGTGAATACCCGGATTACAAGGGCATCTTTTGAAGTGCCTTCGGTTCTGTTCGAACCCGGAACAGATTTGTATGGTTACGTGTCGGACATTACATTTTGAGATATAAAGCAGATTTCTTTCAAATATATTTCCATTGGTGGTGGAGAATTTATTCTCTTAGCTTAACACCCTTAGAGGTTATGTAGTTGAAGGTTATCAGCGATATATCCCCAATTTGGTAATGTGGCATGCTGAGTGTTACTGTGTGATGATTATTCATTGATCATTTATTGATCAAAGCATGGCTTTGTGCCTAGCTTTGTGGACGAGACTTCGTGAGACCTCACTCCCCGGAAATGGTCAAAACAGGAATATGCGGCAAGGTTATGAGGGTCGCGCCCTTTAGGGTATGTCATTTCCTTCTGGAAAGGGTGGTATCATGGTATGATGCCCAGATACTTACTCATGTTGATACACTATATCTATTACTGTGTGGTGTTGTTGGAATCGAGCACTCGGATAAAGGTCCAAAGGGACCGGGGGATGGCATAGTCGTGTAGTAGTTACCTAGTGACAAAGATAACCCGGCCTTGTGTTGGCAGAGAGCCGGTTAAGTTCTCGGGACGTCCCGCCAGAGGCGATCTCATGTGGCAGTAGGAAGTTCCTTAGTCTGACCATTTGTTGGAAATCCAAATAAAACAATACGCACCTTGTACGGTTTTAGTTATAGAACCTATCATTCACTTATCGTGGCGCCCCACTGTTTGGATGGTAGCTATAGTAGGCATAAGTGCGGAATGCCTATGCTGGTTAAGATTTATATCTTTACTTTTGAAATGTTTTCCTACACTATACACTACTAATAATATCAAGTGTTTCTTTTTAATGCGTATCAAGCATCTTTGACTATCATAAGAAGAAATCTCCTCCAATTCTGCGTTTGCATTGTGTGTGTGGCGGGAGGTCTTATGGTAGTCTCATTTTCCAAAAGCATTGCGAATTGACTTTAAAATTATCCTTGTTGTTGTTGTTTTAAAAGATAAACTGCTTTAGTTCTCACACCAGTCCCATGACTGACTCGGAGTTTATTGTTTTCCTTCCTAAACTCTGGATGCCCACCAATTTCCATACGGGCAGTCAAGAGTCCGGTTTATCAGGATATTCTGGAATTCAGGAGTTGCTGGAGAGCATGGCGTATTCACTAGTATATAGTATTTCTTTTCCGCTGTTTGTTATTTTACACTCTGATGATGTAATGTAAAGTGATGTAATGTAATAACTGATATAGTTCTTGGTTTAAAGATTATTCATTTATTTATTATATGTTGTTCCGCTGCGATTGTGAGATTCTGATATTGTTTCTGTTCTGTTTTCTTATTTCTTCTATCGTTTTCTTCTACCTCTTCTTCTTTAACCCTAACAATTCGGTTTTCCGGCATTCGATTATGCGGCATTTGATACAATGGATGTAAGAATGCCGACCTTCGGATCCCGATAAAATCGTATCGTTACAGCTGGTATCAGAGCATATGGTTAAGCAACAACCATGGCTCTGTCGGGTGTTGCTCATTAGAGATAGAGTCAGTAGTACTCTAGAATGAGTGTGAGTGTAATAATAGATATGAGCGCGTATTTGTTAGTGAATATAAAATTATTTTATATTGTGATGATTGGTTTGTTGAGTGGTATATGAATTTTGGTCGGTATAGTCTGTACAACTCTATCGATAGGGATCTCTAAACACTTGTACAGAACAAATTCGACACGATATTGTTTTAAATTGGGTAAATGAAATAATTTTACCTTGATTATATTATATATATAAAGGAATGATTTTTCAGAATTATTAAAGTGTATATAAATTGATTGTTTGGTTGTTGAATAAGTTAATATGAAATAATGAATGAAGTGTTTGTTCATTGAAAGCCAATGTAATTAGAAGTTGAATAATTTAATGAAAATCAATTAAATGTTAAACCAATTGAAATTATAAGTGTTGAACCAAATTGAATGTTGAAAGTAAATTGAATGAATTTGGTTATGTTGAATATATATTGGTTGTTATATGGATGTTGATTGTATATGAATTCATTAAGTGTTAGTGAAATTGAATTAGCGAAATTGGAAGCTAATGTAATTGAAATCAAATTGGAAGTTAAGTGAACCTTAAATGGATTTGAAATTTGATTTGGAAATGAACCAACTAGAATGTAAATTGGTGAATGCAAACTAATTGAAATTTTATATGAATCAATGTTAGTAAAGTGCAACGTTAATGAATCAAATGTGATTTAAAGTGGAAAACAAATTCAATAAATATTAATGAGAATATGAATGAATATTGAGTTGGTTGATGGTTGCATTTGTTGATTGAATGCATTGCCATATTGGCACACGTAGTTGTTATGTTGCTATATGTTGTATATTGATATTATTTTCATATATGCATGTTTCTCATGGTCTGTTGAGTGTTTAGTAGGTGCGGATTGCGCTTGCTTCGCATTTGGAGCTCGCTTTCGCGCTATATTAGTCGTATATGCTCGCTAATAATAAATAAGGTACATATCTCGGATTAAATATCATACTTTTACACTTTTTTCCCTACGGGATGCCTCATCACTTGATGAGATGTATATTTGTGATATATATACTGTCATTTTTTTTGGATCAAGCCGCGCAAAGGAGACTATGGCGAATTTTTCCGAAAATTTAAGGCGTTAGAAAATTTTTGGGAATTTTGGAAAATTTTGAAAACAATAACTAAGTATGATTTGAAAACTTAGTAAACTTATTATATGAAGTTTAACTATGAATTTTGGGAAAGTTAAACACTTAAGAAATTTGTAAATCAAACTTGAACGGTTTGTTTTGAAGAGTTAATGGATTTCAAAACTTTTTCTTACTTGGTAATTTCGAGGACGAAATTCTTTTAAGGGGGGAAGTCTGTAACGACCCAGAATTTATATTAATTAAAATTTGTATATTTAATTGAATTTAAATGTTAATAAGTGAAATTTATAAGTCGAATAAATTTTATTTCGAATAATTGGATTTAATTGTATAATTAAATCGATAATTTAATATTGAAATTACAGAAATAATTGGAAATTGGGTTTAATATGATTAAAAATGATTTGTAAAATTTTATTTAATCATATTGGAGTTATAACGATGTTTTAGAACTTTTAAAATCGAATTAAAAGTTAATTTGTGAAAATTGAATATTTTAATATTTAATTGACGAGCTAAAATAGCCATTTTTCAAACAGTCTCGGATTTTGACGAAACCAGTTTCATCGGATCCGTAATGTAATATTATCATAGGGTTTCAAATTTCGTGTCAATCGGATTTATCTTTTTTCCGGGGCAAGCCAAAACGCCTAGAAATTTGATTTACCGATTTAATTTAAAATCAAACGTTTATTGCCATAACTCGCACAGATGATCGAATTAGCTCCCGAAACACGTTCCATTGTGTTCAGAACACGGGGTAAACCATAGGAACGCCAACCGGCACGCTTCGTTTGGAGTTCGGAAAATCCGGGATGAATAGTGTTTTGGGCAAATTTCTATAAAAGGACTCTAGTTTCCTTCATTTGCAAGAAAATAAAAATCTAGCCCATTTCCTTCTTCAGCCGCCACTTACTGGAATACAGGCCAGAAATTCACCATCTTCTCCCTCAAATTCTGATCAATCCAGCGACAATTACGAAAAACATTCAACTGCAACTTCGTAGAGGATCACGAGATCTTCCTATCCAACGGTGGATTCCAGTCATCCTCAACATATGAAGCCAGAAAATGGCCAAGAGGGGCCGTCATTTGCACACGATTTCCGGGTTCTAATGAAGCCGAGCTCTTCATGGTCGTGGGTGGAGGTGGAGTTCGCGTAGACCTTCGATTTGGTTGTGGAGTGATGATGTTTCAATCAAGGAGATGGCCGTGAAAATTGGGTGAAGGGGGCGACTTCATGGGTTCCAACGTGAAATATTCACGTACGTGAGCTACTAGGAAGAAGACTTAGGGGTCGGCTTGGATTTCATCAAATGGAAATCAATGGCTCAGATGCATTCTAGGTTAAAAGAAAAAATTTGTATATTAAATTTTATATAAATGTGTACAAACTTTAAACTATCATAACTTTGTCGTACGAGGTCGGAATTTGACAAAACAACTTGCGTCGGGTTCGTTTTGTCGAGCACTACGCAATGGAGCTGGTTTGGAGTTGTTTGAAGTTAGTGAAATTTTCGAAAAAAATTAAACGCACGTTTAATTTTATTCAAAATAAAACGCTGAAACGGGATTGAATTCAAGGTGAGAACTTCTCACTCAATCGAATTAGTTTCGATTTTTATTTTAAATAGTTAGATTTAAAATTGTTGATTGTTTGATTGGATCATAATTTGTTATCTATTGTGTCAAATAGACATTATACGCGCTTATTAAGCGGAGGTTATTTATTAAAAACATATACCGCGATAATTCCAACTTGTACGGAATTGGTATTATTTATGTACTTAGAGTTGATTTTCCCGCATTATATAGCGGATGACACCCTATTGCGCCGCCTGTTAAGCGGATAATATTTTATAAATCCCATATACCGCGATAATTCCGTACTGGAACGGAATTGGTATTGTGCTAACGTTTGTGGATGCAGGAAAACAGGTTGGAGGGATCCAACTGGATTCCTCAAACATTTGAATTGGTTTCAATGTTGTGTATTGATCTATTTATTGATCTATTTATAATCTGCGTGATTATCTTTGTGATTGAGATGGTTAAAGGCTAAATTTTAGCCGAATATATTTTAGTATCGTTAGATGCCGAAAATAAATAAAAATTTGATTTTTGAAAATTTAAGTTGAGAATTCATGATAAAATTTAATTTAGAAATTGATTCATTTTAAATGAATAAACATTGTAATTTATATGTTATAAAAATTATGATTTTTGAGAAATATAACCAAAATCTGATTTTTTAGATAAATAGTTGATAAATTTATAAAATGGTTTAAATTGGGATTTTTGAATTATTATAAATGATTTATTTAAAATATTTATAAAATTGATATTTATAAGTTAAAAATATTGGAATTATAAAACAAGTTTTTTTAAGTGTTAAAATGGAATACAAATGGATTTCATAAGTGAATGAAATTCACAGTTTTATAAATTATGAAGTTATAAAATGAATAGATTTTATAAAATAAAAGATTTATACGTAATTAACTTATAAACTGTATTTTTGCATGTAAATGGAATATGGATAGAATTTGTTAATAAAGTGATTTTATAAGTTGAAGTGGCCATAAAATATAAATGGAATTTATAAACGTTGTTTTATAAATCCGAAAATGACTTATTTTGATAAGTTAATTATTATAGCTTATTAAAGAAAATATATCCGCGATTTTGGACAGTGGATAATCCTTTAAATAAAATATGTAGAAATTGAATTTGGTTAATAAAGTATATTCACGTTTTTGGACGGTGAATAATATATTAAAGAAATATTTTGGAAAAGTGATATTTGGAAATAGAATCAAAACGATTTAAAAACGTATTAAAATGTGTTAAGTATCGAAATCATGGATTTGAACATTTATTGTTGAAATGGACGTTTTCGAGAAATAGAAGGAAATAGTGGAAATGTTTTATATATCTCCTCATAAGTAAGGGGGGATCTGACTCTCGATTAGTATTGGGATTTGTGTGTGTATATATATATATATATATTTAAGCTCGAATCCTTATACTAGTGATTTTGGGTTGTCGTAACGATGTTTTACGTAACATTCGTTTTGACCCAAATAAATGTGTTTAAGAGAATGATTTCTTAAAGAATGAAATATATACTTGACTATGATTTAAGTATATTTAATATTTTCAAATATTGAAAATAAATAGATTTGTGAATTACTTATCATTAAATAAGTATGGAAATGTTTTTCCAATATGAAGTGAATGTTTGAGGTTTTATCTTTTAAAGATAATTTGAAAATGAATATTAGAAATCGATTTAAAAATCGTATATTCATATATATTTTGGAATTGTAAATTCACTATGGAATTTATAAAAGAAAGGGAAATTAGTTAAAAATAAACGTTGATTTATTTTGAAGTGTGGAAATTAATTTACGGATTTGGAACGTAAATTTAATAAATCGGTAAGGATTTATTAAATGAACCATTTTGGAATGAAAGTTGTAAGGGTGTAAATTTATATGAAATTGGTTTTCAAATGGTTGAAGTGTGGGATATATATCTTATAAAGATATTTTTGAAAATAAATAATTTAGGAAATTATTTGAAATCGGGTGATGTTGTGAATATTGATTGATAGTTAAATAACCGACTATCAAATATTGACCTTTGAATAGGTATTTGTTGTGAATTGGTTGAAATTAGATGCTACACTTATTTTTAAATTATTGCGCTCGTTATTCGGATTACTCATTCCGAATAGTGATACGACGTAATGGATAGCATTGAAGACCGGTGGTGAAGACCGGGTATTTGTGAAAATGATAGGATGACCTATCGATTGTCTCTGCACCGTTCGCTACGGTATGGAGATTTCCTTTATGATGGGAAGTTTTATCGGGATTGTGAATTCCCGGATTGCAAGGGCTTCTTTTGAAGTGCCTTCGGTTCTGTTCGAACCCGGAACAGACTTGTATGGTTACGTGTCTGACATTACATTTTGAGATATAAAGCAGATTTCTTTCAAATATATTTCCATTGGTGGCGGAGAATTTATTCTCTTAGCTTAACACCCTTAGAGGTTATGTAGTTGAAGGTTATCAGCGGTATATCCCCAATTTGGTAATGTGGCATGCTGAGTGTTGCTGTGTGATGATTATTCATTGATCATTTGTTGATCAAAGCATGGCTTTGTGCCTAGCTTTGTGGACGAGACTTCGTGAGACCTCACTCCCCGGAAATGGTCAAACAGGAATATGCGGCGTAGTCGTGTAGTAGTTACCTAGTGACAAAGGTAACCCGGCCTTGTGTTGGCAAAGAGCTGGTTAGGTTCTCAGGACGTCCCGCCAGAGGCGATCCCATGTGGCAGTAGGAAGTTCCTTAGCCTGACCATTTGTTGGAAATCCAAATAAAACAACACGCACCTTGTACGGTTTTAGTTGTAGAATCTATCATTCACTTATGGTGGCGCCCCACTGTTTGGATGGTAGCTATAGTAGGCATAAGTGCGGAATGCCTATGCTGGCTAAGATTTATATCTTTACTTTCGAAATATTTTACTACACTATGCACTACTAATAATATCAAATGTTTCTTTTTAATGCGTATCAAGCATCTTTGACTATCATAAGAAGAAATCTCCTCCAATTCTGCGTTTGCATTGTGTGTGTGGCGGGAGGTCTTATGGTAGTCTCATTTTCCAAAAGCATTGCGAATTGACTTTAAAATTATCCTTGTTGTTGTTGTTTTAAAAGATATACTGTTTTAATTCTCACACCAGTCCCATGACTGACTCGGAGTTTATTGTTTTCCTTCCTAAACTCTGGGTGCCCACCAATTTCCACACGGGCAGTCAAGAGTCGGGTTTATCAGGATATTCTGAAATTCAGGAGTTGCTGGAGAGCATGGCGTATTCACTAGTATATAGTATTTCTTTTCCGTTGTTTGTTGTTGTACACTCTGATGATGTAATGTAAAGTGATGTAATGTAATAACTGATATAGTTCTTGGTTTAAAGATTATTTATTTATTTATTATATGTTGTTCCGCTGCGACTGTGAGATTCTAATATTGTTTCTATTCTGTTTTCTTATTTCTTCTATCTTTTTCTTCTACCTCTTCTTCTTTAACCCTAACAATTCGGTTTTCCGGCATTCGATTATGCGGTATTTGATACAGTGGACATAAGAATGCCCACCTTCGGATCCCGATAAAATCGTATCGTTACATTTTGCCTATTATATTTTCTATATATAAAATAAATTTTTAAATGATATATATATATATATATATATATATATTTGGTTGCAATATATTGGTTGTTAGGTAATGAAATTTATAAATAACAGTGAAATAAGAATGAAAATAAAATAAATCAAATTGGAAATTTTAGAATTTAAGTTCTGGGGTTTTGAAAAATTTCTTTCAAATGATTTTGGAATATAATATTAATATTTAAGAAGTATTTTCTGATATAAATATTTCGATATAATTTGAAAGAAATGTTTTAAAAAGAAATTTGAAAAAAATAAGTTATGTACTCCCCTCTCTGTCGCTGGAAAATAATTTCGGTGATGAGTGCACGCATCATCGACATTCATTTTCGAGTTTCGAAGTGGGAAGGCCACTGTAGCAGTTCGATTGCAGAAATTTTCAAACTAATATAAATTTGAGTTGTTTAAATATAAATGGATATATAAATTGTAAGTACATATTTATCTATTATTTTAAAATGATTTGAAATAAAACCCGGCATTAAATTCTTAAGTTTCCGTTAATTAATATTTTCAATTATTGTAGTGAATTGGAACGTAGGTAATTAATAAATCAAAACCTCTAAAGGAAATAAGAGATTTAATGCTAGGTTATAAATGGTATTAAATGAAATTTGAAATTTGTAACCTATGAAATAAAGGATATAATTATTGAACATTAAATTAATTAAAAGTAATAAGAAAACTTGTATAACCTTAAATTTCATTCTTTAAAAGCATATATATATATATATATATATATATATATATATATATCTTACCAAATATTAAAAGTTGAAATGTTTAATAAGAAATGTAATGGAGATTGTACAAGTAAAAGTATGAAATGAAAATGTTCAATCAATTGCTTTTATTTATAAGAATTGATGTTATAGAGTTATAAACTTAAGTTATAATGGAATTCTTACTATAATAAGAATTTGGGGTTAGAGGCGTTATGAACTTAAGCACTAATTGAAAGGCTATTAATCAAAATAGAAAGGCAAGCATTATAAATGGAATTTAGTAATAAATAAAATTAAGTAGTATATATGAAAGATAATAAACTTAAGTAAATGATTAAAGCTATGTATTAATAAAATAAGCAGAAAGATGAATACTACAAATAAATGGAAAAAAAAAGTGGTAAACCATTATATGTATAAAAAGAAGTCAAACAACAATAGTATGAAATGAAATTGATAAGAATAAACTTAGTTTATTGTTGAAATTGTTGTTTCTTGGTTTATGGTTGTTTGGGTAAGGATACACTTAGTAGTTATTCTTCATTCTGTATAATTTAAAGTGTCTAAACCTAAACATCTATTTGTTGTGTTTGATATAAATGAATGATTGTTTTTATGGTCGTATGCCTTGTTGCAAGTGTTTGATGTTGTATTGATTTTGTTTATTAATGGTTGTTTGTATTGAATTGAATGTTTGTGGTTGAAACCATTTTTAATATTTCATTTTATATAATCCAATTAAAAGTTACGATTATATATAATGATTTACATAATAGATATTAATTTATAAGTTCCTCTTTCCATTCTTTTCCTTTTCGGGGACAAAAAGTTTTGAGTAGAGGAGAGTGTAACGGCCCGTAAATTTTGAGAAATTAATTGCTTGGTTTAATTAAGAATTTGTAATTAATTTTAGGAATAAATAAGTAAATACTAAAATTTTAAATAAATGAAATGCAACATTTAAAATTAAAGATAAGTATTAACAACGAAAATGAAATTACGATTTATTTAAAGTAATGGAAATTGTTACAGGCTAAGGAATTAAATATAAGAAAACAAATGGGAATATTGTATTAACTAATGCAATGATATAATTAGTAGTAAATTTAATGAATTCAATGTTATAGTAACCGGAAGTAATATGCAATAAGTGGAAAAAATTTGCAATCAATGTAGGTAAGTAGTTACAATGTTTATTGTAGATGATAAACGTTACTTTAATGGTAATTAATAACACAAAGGAAGTGTGAAAATTGTTACATTTGGTTATAAATAGAAAATGAGTAAATAAAAAAGTAACTATTGAATAAACCAATGCAATAATTGTAGATAAGTAATTTTAAGGAATGTTGTTGATAATAAACGTATTTAAAATGGTAATAAATTGAATATAAGGAAACACAGGCAATTAGTGGATTTATTTGATGAATTCATGAAATAAAAATCAATGTCATGTAGGTAATTATATATTGTTGGAAGTGAAAACTTATTAAGTATGAAACCAAGAAAGTAAATTAATTAAAGAATATAAATAGTAATTAATATACATACTTGGAAAATATAACTAAATAGTATGAAATAAAGCATGCATTTATGATATGAAATATAAGTCAATGTTAATTTCACCTATAAATGTCAGTTTATTGAATAGCAGGGTTTTAAATCAAGTAATTGATTTGTTAAAGTTTCAATTGATAATTTATAAAATTTAATGTGAAATTAATTGCAGTTAATTGACCTAATTGTGCAGTTAGGATAAATTGATTTGTCATAAAAGATTGTTAATTCTAGAGGATGTAACCAATGTTAATTTCATTTATAATATAACAAGTGGTGGATCTTAGGAGTGAAATTTTAGATTTATTAATTTATTTGAAAGTAAAAAAAAAATTCAATAAGTGAATTAATTGCAAATAAGGGGGGATTTAATATTAAATTTTACATTAATAGAGGTGTGGATGAAATTTGTGGATACTAATGCAATAGCTACGAATCATTGAAAATTCATCCAATTGGTAACAGGGTGAGAACGGTGTAACAACCCCCAATTTCGTACCATTCATATCGACAATAATCCACACATGTCGGACTTGAATGATGCGAAATAACATATTGTAAATAAATTTGGAGCAAATGAAATCAAATATACAGAATCACAGACACAGAACAAACAGAATAACTCGCAGCGGAATATAAAATAACATAGTAGTTCATGAAGCTACTATAACAGAGTCTCAAACCAAATACATAATATAGTCTGGAAAAAAAACAACAGAATAGAAATCCCAAATACATAGAAGTTCACTAATACATGAGATAAACTAATACAGCTGAAACAGAAGTAGATAAATATGTAGATAAGTAGACACTCCAGTGAAAGACCAGCTCCAGGAAGAGAATCCAAAGCTGTGAATACTCAGGCTGACCCGAGCGTAAAGCAAAACACAAAACACTCGAGTCAAGACAATATATACTTATATAATGTAAACCAACTCAAGTGAACTGTAATAAAGATACAAGTAACTTAAAGGATGCCTGGGGCCGCCCATCCTCTAAGGATCCGTTAAACTATTTACTATATAGTAATATTTCGCTATTATACTAATGTCTACAGTAAAATAAACATACTTTTAAATAGCGTTCTGGGCTACCCATATCACCCTTCACACATAATAGTCCCAGTAGTCCATCCAATATCATGCCATCTCCACTCTGGGTGACTGTCAGAGGATACCACACGGGCTACGGGAGAAAGACAAACTCGTAGTAAAGGCTCGGTATGGTAGGTAAACACAAGGCAATGCCAGGGTAGATATACCAATTACGCACACGGGCTGGTGGTAACGCAGCAGCCACATACGCCCACCCCGAACAACACTCCAAAAATCAAGGGGTGCACCCAATCGATCACAACAGTAATAGAATGGTATCGAAGAAGTGTGTTCAGCCAGAGGTGCTACCTCCTTTGGCCCGAGATCGCTCCTGTTTTAGCCACCTTATGCTAACTCACGGGAGTTAGGTTCACGAAATGTACCTTAGGAACGTCGTCACCATCCTACTTCATTCTGGAATCTCCACCGCGCACACAGTTGTTAAAGTGGTTTTCGGTATCGACAGAGAGTATGTCCATATCCGATCCCGGACTCTTTAACAACCAATCGTTATTATAACTCGTAGTTATAATTTCAAAAATGGTATTTATTTCTCAAAATCCAATATCATTTCAAATCCAATACAAAATATCAACTTATCATTTCATTTGTAAAACATATTCATTTTTTTATTCAATTTAAAAATACCATTCACATTTCAAAATAGTTCAATTCCAGCAAATTACTTCGTTTAAATCCTTTAAAAGTGAAGTTATTACATTTAATAATTAAATTATTAAACTTCCAAAATTTTCAACTTTCAAAGTTCATTCATTCACTTAATTTTATCAAAACAGTGAAAATTCAACTTTCGCAGCATTTGGAAATTGCTACAGAAAGTTATATTCGAAACAGTTAAATTTAACAAAGACAGCGTTTAAAATGCTATAATAGTGTTACATTAGTTTCAAAGAAAAAAAAACTTAGTTTAATAAAACAATTATATTTTCTATAATTCACTTTTAACTTATAAAATCACATAATTTTACTTTTATAACCATCATTTAATTTTCTTTAATTTCATGATTTCATAAAGTTAAATTTCCATTTAAAAATTCATATTTAACACTAATTCACTTATTAAATTGCAGTGTCCAATTTTAAATTCATTAATCAACCTAACACTTAAGTTAAAATTCTCAAATATAACTTAGTTTATATTTTTATTTACTTAATTAAAAATTCACTTTTAAGTCAATTCCAAAAGTTCCAATTTTAGTTACAATTTAAAATTTCAACTTAAATATTTATTCATTTCACTTTCAACTTTATTAAAATCATTAATATGATATAAAATCACTTTAAATTCCTTTAAATTCAAATTATCATAAATTTATCATGCTTTCATATTCTATTTAATTTCAAATTATAATTAAATCAAATTTCCCAAAATAGCTTACATTCAAAATTTTCTAACCTTTTCGTTAATTTATTTCATTTGTAATTATTCAGAAAATCAATAATATTTTACCAAGAATCATTTTTAATTAGGTTTAAATCAAAATATTTTAATATTTATATTTATAAAATAATTTTAAAATTTTTAGAAAAATATATTAACTACGGGTCTGTATATAATTTTCTACACTAGGAAAAGTGATACGGGTAATATATCATTTCAACCCGTAATTTACAAAGAAAAATCCGGGTTTTATCATTTCAAACCCGCAGTCCCAAGTAAATGAAATAAATTTGAAAATCATTCAGGCCTATCATTTCAGCCCATAATGATTTTCCCTTATTCTAAAGTCCGTTCGGGTATGTGTCATTTCAACCCATAGTGATTCTAATCTAAAGGGAACTTGCAGTGTGATAAACGAATAAAATAACAGAACAGCATAATATAACAATAATAAATGTCATAATAGGTGTTTAAGCATGGGTGAACATCATATAATAATGACATAGCAAATAATAATATAGTGATGCAGTTTACATATTCACAAGTGATCATTTTACTATTCATATAAGTATAAAACTGTCTGGTGAGAATAACTCACTGTTTTGAGCTAATGACACAACGACGAATTGCACAAATGGGATCTACACAAGCACAAAAGAACGACACAGATACGAATGGAGGAGCCAAGGATTAATTCCCTTGAATACCAATCAAACAAACAATATAACAATTATAAGGTTTCAGACCAAAAATACGATAAACTATGCTAGAAATAACTGCATAAAACAAAGCTGAATGCTTTGCACTTGCTTCCGACATCCCATAGGCTAGGCCAGAGGTGGAGTACAGGTCTAAGGCAATGGTTTTGGGTTAGGTCTGGGTTGCTAAGGTCGGCCTAACATGAGTTTGTTGATGGCAAAAGTTATGGAGATGGAACAACAACACAACAAGGCGTAACTACTAACAACATCACAAGTTTCAAGCAAACAAAGCTCGACCAAGGCTGCTGTGGTCACGGCCAGAGGAGTGGGGTCCACTATGGTGACGTGGAAGAGGGTGTTGGAGGTGCTGGAGGTGGTGGTGGTCATGTAGGTGGCGGCCATGGGTGGTGGAAGTGGTGGATGTGAAGGCTTGTGCTTGGCTAGGTCAAGATGTTGGAGTTTGGTGAACTTGGTGAAGGAACTACCACCAAGGGTGGTACGGATGGGGATGGTCAGTGAGGAGGAGGTGCTGGTGGCATGCTCAGGTGGTGGTGGTGGTGGCAGGGGCTGGAGAGGGGCATGGCCGTTCCTATGATAAAGAAGATCAAGTGCAAATCAAACGAAAAATCAGCATAAGTGAACAAAAGGAGATAAAAGAAAAATAGAATTTTACCAACTTCTCAAACAAGTTATGGCCGAAATTTTTTTTAATGAGATGAGAAATGATGTACGTGAATGAATAATGGAGGTAGGCAGCTGAAGTATGTGAGTTATTATGGCTAATTGATGGCAAAAGTAAGTTAAAAATGTGAAAAGGCGGGAAAATCAAAAGCCATTGGAAATAAAAAGTCACAAACCCTTTCAATTTACCTTTAATTATTTATAAAAGTTTATATATTCTGAAATAACAATATTATCAGATAAAATTTCGAAACTTTAAAAAAATATAAAAATATATATACCATTTATTAATTATATAGAGTAAAATTAAGGAAAAATAGTTAAAACAGTGAACTAGACAAGAAAATTTAAAAGTAAATGAAATAAATAAAAATAAATTCATATGAGCTTGTAAAGTATTTTTAAACATCAATAATAACATAAAACAAAATTTTATTCACAAAATAAATATTTAAAATTTAATTTAAATATAATTTTTAATGCAGAAAATAGCAAAAAAGGGGAAAACAGCCCTTAAAAATAGGAAATCAATACAGTAAATTTTGGAAAAATTCTATTATTATTTTTAAAATATTTAGAGATGAATTTCACAAATAAAAAAAATTTAAAATAAAATAAAGAAATTTAAAATGAAGAAAATGGCAGAAAATTATAAAAACAGCCTTTAAAAATAAGAAATAAATACAGTAAATTTTGGAAAAATTACATTATCATTTTAAAAATGTTTAGAAATGATATCACACAAATAAACAAATTTAAATTAATTTCAAAATGAAATAAAGTCAAATTTAAATATATAGTCAAAATCTAGGGTTGTTACACTCTCCCCCACTCAAATCTTTTCGTCCTCGAAAAGAATGGAAAGGAAAAATAAAGGGAAACAAGATAGAGAAACAAAATAGTACCTGAAACGAATAGTTCTGGATTCGAAGCACGAATGCTCTCCTCCGTTTCCCAAGTACAATTTCGATCATCAGTACTCCACTGTACTTTGACAAGATTAACAGATTTTCTTCTGAGCTTCTTCGTATCTCTATCGACAATACGAAGTGGCTTCCTCTCAACAGTCAGGTTAGGCTCAATATCCTAACTATCAAGAGCAGAAGGCTAGACAATAAGAGATGGATCGTGGAGATGACGGCGAAGATGTGAGACATGGAATACATCATGCACTCCAGAAAGCTTCTCGGGCAAATCCAGACGATAAGCCAAAGAACCAACTCTTTCCATGATGCGGAAAGGACAAATGAACCTGGGAGAAAGCTTCCCTCTACGACCAAAGCGAATGACATTCCTCAAGGGAGAAACTTTAAGGAACACCTGATCACCAACAGCAAATTCCAAATTTCGCATACGCCTATCAGCATATTTCTTCTGTCTATCCTGAGCGACTCTCAGCCGCTTCTTAATCTCCTCAACTTTCTCAGAAGCTTCCAAAATCACTTCAGGACCAAGAACCAAACGATTACCGGATTCAATCCAGCAAGAAGGAGATCTACAAGGTCGCCCGTATAAAGCAGCAAACGGAGACATTTTGACACTGGCTTGAATGCAAAGATGGAATGAGATAGATAAAAAGATCAAGAATAGACTGAAAACAGAAGATAAGATAATACCTGATAGCTATTATTGTAGGTAAATTCGGCAAGATGGAGATAATCTTCCCAAGATCCTCCATAATCAAGCACACAAGCACGAAGAAGATCCTCGAGAATCTGATTTACTCTTTCCGTCTGACCGTCGGTCTGAGGATGATAAGCAGTTCTCAGATTCAAACGAGTACCCAAAGATTCCTGAAAAGCCTTCCAGAACTGACTAGTAAAGATAGGGTCACGATCACAAACAATACTGAGAGGAACACCATGGAGACGAACGATCTCTCTCATGTAAATCTCAGATAAACTAGAAGCAGAACGAGTAGACTTGACCGGAATAAAATGAGCGGACTTGGTCAGTCAATCAACAATAACCCAGATACTCTCATTGCCTTTCCGAGTCCTCGATAAACCATCGATGAAATCCATGGAAACATGTTCCCACTTCCAATTAGGAATCTCGAGGGGTTGCAACAAACCAGGGGTCTTCTAGTGATCGGCTTTGACTTGCTGACAAGTCGCACACCGTCTAACAAAGATAGAGATATCCCTCTTCATCCCCTTCCACCAATAAAGCCTCTTCATATCCTGATACATCTTCGACACACCAGGATGAATAGAAAGTCTGGATCTATGATTTTCCTGAAGCAACTCCTGTCTCAAACTATCAACCTTCGGAACACAAATCCTGCCATTAATCCGCAAAATCCCTTTGTCGTCAATCTGAGCTCCACTACTACCTCTACTACCACCAACTCTGCTACGAACACTCTCCTTCATCAATCTAAGCATCTCATCCTCATCCTGCTTAGCCATAATCTGATCCAGAAGGGGAGAAGAAGAAACAACAAGCTGACACAACAAAGCCTTCTTCCGACTCAGAGCATCGGCCACAACATTAGCTTTACCGGGAGTATAATTAATGTCGAGGTCGTAAGAAGCCAGAAACTCAAGCCAACGAACTTGCCTCTGATTCAGATCCTTCTGGGTGAAGATATATCTCAGGGACTGATGATCTGTGAAAAGCTCAAACTTGGTTCCAAGAAGATGATGCCTCCAAAATTTCAAAGCAAAGACAACAGCAAGTAACTCTAAATCATGAGCAGCATAATTTGCTTCGTGGATCTTCAACTGACGGCTGGCATAGGCAATAACCCTACCATCCTGCATGAGAACAGCACCCAAACCCTCAAGACTAGCATCAGTATAAACTGTAAATCCGTCACTCCCATTCGGAACAGTAAGAACTAGTGCGGAAGTTAGCTTGCTCTTCAACTCACTGAATGCAGCCTTACACTTATCACTCCAGACAAATCTGGCATTCTTCCGAGTTAAAGCTGTGAGAGGTGCAGCAATCCGAGCAAAATTCTCAATGAATCTCCGGTAGTAACCGGCAAGGCCCAGAAAACTACGAATATCAGATGGAGTCTTTGGAGTTTCCCAATCCTGGAAAAATCGGGGAAAAATAAAGCAATAGGAAAAAAATAGAATTATTAAAATGATAGAGAAAGAGAAAAAAGAAAGACTTACATTGATCGCAGCAATCTTAACTGGATCAACAGAGAATCCATTACTAGAAACAATATGCCCGAGATAACGGACTTCATCCTTCCAGAAATGGCATTAAGAAAATGTAGCCTTTAACTGATGATTTCTGAGAGTCTCAAGAACATATTTCAAATGCGACTTATGCTCATCCTTAGTCTTAGAGAACACAAGGATATCATCAACAAAGACTAGCACAAATTTATTAAGCACATCACGAAAAACACGATTCATCAAATCAACAAAGAAAGCAGGAGCATTAGTCAAACCAAAAGGCATGACTAACCATTCATAAAATCCATTCTCAGTGCGGAAAGCAGTCTTGGGAATGCTATCCTCAGCAACCCTGAGCTGATGAAAACATGTGGCAAGGTCAAGCTGAGAGAAAATAGTGGCACCATGAAGCTGATCAAACATATCATTGATACGAGGCATAGGATATCTGTTTTTCATAGTGAGCTTGTTCGGCTCCCTATAATCAACACACATCCGAAGTGAACCATCAGATTTGGTGACAAAAACTACCGCAGCTCCCCATTCAGAAAAACTGGGCCTAATCAGACCTTTGGAAGATAAGTCTTCAATTTGCTTTCCCATCTCAACCTTCTCGCGGGGTGCCATTCTTCTAGGAGGAAGAACAATAGGTCGAGCACCAGGAATAAGATCAATCCGAAAATCAATTTTCCGCTTCCGAGGTAAAGAAATGACTTCTCCAAATACATCGGGATATAATCTAACCACAGGGGTTGAATCAAGGTCACTGGAAGAAGAATCCAAAGAATAAATAAAGTTGCCAGCAAAATCCTGAGGCATGCGGCACTGAATAATCAAGGGATTCCCTTGATCATCAACAAGCTGAACAGACCGGGCTTTACAAGGGATATGAGCATTTTGATTCACTAACCAATCCTGACCAAGCAATAAATCAAAAGCATCGAAGCCCAGAATATAAAAATCACCACTTTTGCGATGATCAGAATGGAGAAGATTCACCTCTCGACAAATCCGATTAAGGTTAGCAGGACCCCCAATAGGATTTGAAACACATAATGGAACAGAAGTATACTCAGGAGAAAGGAGATGTTCAAACTTATCACACAAATCAACAGAAATAAAACTGTGTGAAGCACCAGTATCAAACAACACATGAACAGGATGATGAAATAAAGTAAATGAACCCTGGAGTGTACCTTGGTCATCACTAGGAGCAGGGGCAGGTGGAGGAACTAGAGATGAGGCAGAAGTGACAGCAAATATACCAGAAGGAGTACCCCTCTGCCGGGTAAGGCAATCCTTCTTAAAATGACCTGGCTGGAGACAGATATGGCAGAGATCACGTCTAACCGACTGAATAGGTGGAGGAACTGCAGCATCAGATAAAGTGGGACAGCTATTGGCATAGTTCCCTCTCTGATCACACCTAAAGCAAGTGATGGAGGAGAGATCAACTGGTTGCCTCTGAGCAGGGGCAGATGATGAAGATCCCAAACCAGGACGCTTCTGCCAATTCTTCTTCTGCTGCTGAAAATTAGGCTTACGCTTCTTGGAAACTGCAGAGGAAGACTGAGCACCAGAAACAGAAGGACCTTTGGATGTGGGATTCTCATAGCGAATAGCCATATCCATAAGCTGGGTGAAAGAACCATGAACATGAGAAATAAGGCGACTATAATACTCTGGCCGAGCACCAGCAATAAATTTCTCATTCTTCTTAAGAGGAGTATCAATAAGGCCAGGACCGAACTTGGAAAGTTCATTGAATTTCCTCTCATACTCAGAAAAAGACATGGTACCCTGCTTCAGATCCATAAACTCACGATAAAGCTGAGATTTCCCGGCTTCTGGCATCCATTTTGCCACAAAAGCCTCCCTGGAAAAGAGATACAGAAAACAAGCTTAAGATAGATTCAAAGAAAGGAAAAATAGGAACAAAATTAAGATAACCCAAAGGATACCTAAACTGCTCCCAAGTGAGATCAGCCTCGACGGTGTTAGCCGTAACGGACTCCTACCAATCTAAAGCAGAATCATGCAACTGCCAGGCTGCAAGCTGACACTTCTGAGCATCAGTAATGTCAAGACCAGTAAATATCCTCTCAAGACTCCGCAACCACTGCTGAGCCTCAATGATAGTCTCTGAACCGGTGAATGGGGTTCCACCAAGTTGAGAGAATTCCTTACAAAGAACAGTGAACCTGACTGGAGCAACAGGTTGAGGAGCTGGGGCAATACCGCGACCCCTAACTCTGGCATTTCCCCGATTCATCCTGAAAAATATCAAGAATGAATTTAGGATAAGAATAAAGACAAGCCGAAGACAAATTAAGATAAGGCAAGATAATACACTTGGATGAATATCTTAAAGAAAGAAAAGATCCTAACAAGATAGATACGAAAGAAAGGAAAGTTAGAAAACATTTGAAAATTCTTTAAAAGCAAGAAAAAAATATATATCAAAATAATCTTTGAAAATCCTTTGAAAAAATTTTGAAAAATCATTTTATACTTTGAAAATACGTCTCTCACAAAGATATGATTCTGAGATTGATTTCACTCATTCTAGGGTGGAAATACCCTATCTCTAATGAGTTTTTGCTCCGCAGAGGCAATGGTTGCCAAAACCAAAGCTCTGATACCAACTGTAACAACCCCCAATTTCGTACCATTCAAATCGACAATAATCCACACATGTCGGACTAGAATGATGCGAAATAACAGATTGTAAATAAATTTGGAGCAAATGAAATCAAATATACAGAATCACAGACACATAACAAACAGAATAACTCGCAGCGGAATATAAAATAACATAGTAGTTCATGAAGCTACTATAACAGAGTCTCAAACCAAATACATAATATAGTCTGAAAAAAAACAACAGAATAGAAATCCCAAATACATAGAAGTTCACTAATACATGAGATAAACTAATACAGCTGGAACAGAAGTAGATAAATATGTGGATAAGCAGAAACTCCAGTGAAAGACCAGCTCCAGGAAGAGAATCCAAAGCTGTGAATACTCAGGCTGACCCGAGCCTAAAGCAAAACACAAAACACTCAAGTCAGGACAATATATACTTATATAATGTAAACCAACTCAAGTGAACTGTAATAAAGATACAAGTAACTTAAAGGATGCCTGGGACCGCCCATCCTCTAAGGATCCGTTAAACTATTTACTATATAGTAATATTTCGCTATTATACTAATGTCTACAGTAAAATAAACATACTTTTAAATAGCGTTCCGAGCTACCCATATCACCCTTCACACATAATAGTCCCAGTAGTCCATCCAATATCATGCCATCTCCACTCTGGGTGACTGTCAGAGGATACCACACGGGCTACGGGAGAAAGACAAACTCGTAGTAAAGGCTCGGTATGGTAGGTGACACGGCACACAAGGCAATGCCAGGGTAGATATACCAATTACGCACACGGGCTGGTGGTAACGCAGCAGCCACATACGCCCACCCCGAACAACACTCCAAAAATCAAGGGGTGCACCCAATCGATCACAACAGTAATAGAATGGTATCGAAGAAGTGTGTTCAGCCAGAGGTGCTACCTCCTTTGGCCCGAGATCGCTCCTGTTTTAGCCACCTTATGCTAACTCACGGGAGTTAGGTTCACGAAATGTACCTTAGGAACGTCGTCACCATCCTACTTCATTCTGAAATCTCCACCGCGCACACAGTTGTTAAAGTGGTTTTCGGTATCGACAGAGAGTATGTCCATATCCGATCCCGGTCTCTTTAACAACCAATCGTTATTGTAACCCGTAGTTATAATTTCAAAAATGGTATTTATTTCTCAAAATCCAATATCATTTCAAATCCATTTCAAAATATCAACTTATCATTTCATTTGTAAAACATATTCATTTTTTTTATTCAATTTCAAAATACCATTCACATTTCAAAATAGTTCAATTCCAGCAAATTACTTCGTTTAAATCCTTTAAAAGTGAAGTTATTACATTTAATAATTAAATTATTAAACTTCCAAAATTTTCAACTTTCAAAGTTCATTCATTCACTTAATTTTATCAAAACAGTGAAAATTCAACTTTCGTAGCATCTGGAAATTGCTACAGAAAGTTATATTCAAAACAGTTAAATTTAACAAAGACAGCGTTTAAAATGTTGTAATAGTGTTACATTAGTTTCAAAGAAAAAAAAACTTAGTTTAATCAAACAATTATATTTTCTATAATTCACTTTTAACTTATAAAATCACATAATTTTACTTTTATAACCATCATTTAATTTTCTTTAATTTCATGATTTCATAAAGTTAAATTTCCATTTAAAAATTCATATTTAACACTAATTCACTTATTAAATTGCAGTGTCCAATTTTAAATTCATTAATCAACCTAACACTTAAGTTAAAATTCTCAAATATAACTTAGTTTATATTTTTATTTACTTAATTAAAAATTCACTTTTAAGTCAATTCCAAAAGTTCCAATTTTAGTTACAATTTAAAATTTCAACTTAAATATTTATTCATTTCACATTTCAACTTTATTAAAATCATTAATATGATATAAAATCAATTTAAATTCCTTTAAATTCAAATTATCATAAATTTATCATGCTTTCATATTCTATTTAATTTCAAATTATAATTAAATCAAATTTCCCAAAATAGCTTACATTCAAAATTTTCTAACCTTTTCGTTAATTTATTTCACTTGTAATTATTCAGAAAATCAATAATATTTTACCAAGAATCATTTTTAATTAGGTTTAAATCAAAATATTTTAATATTTATATTTCTAAAATAATTTTAAAATTTTTAGAAAAATATATTAACTACGGGTCTGTATATAATTTTCTACACTAGGAAAAGTGATACGGGTAATATATCATTTCAACCCGTAATTTACAAAGAAAAATCCGGGTTTTATCATTTCAAACCCGCAGTCCCAAGTAAATGAAATAAATTTGAAAATCATTCAGGCCTATCATTTCATCCCATAATGATTTTCCCTTATTCTAAAGTCCGTTCGGGTATGTATCATTTCAACCCATAGTGATTCTAATCTAAAGGGAACTTGCAGTGTGATAAAAGAATAAAATAACAGAACAGCATAATATAATAGTAATAAATGTCATAATAGGTGTTTAAGCATGGGTGAACATCATATAATAATGACATAGCAAATAATAATATAGTGATGCAGTTTACATATTCACAAGTGATCAATTTACTATTCATATAAGTATAAAACTGTCTGGTGAGAATAACTCACTGTTTTGAGCTGATGACACAACGACACAAATACGAATGGAGGAGCCAAGGATTAATTCCCTTGAATACCAATCAAACAAACAATATAACAATTATAAGGTTTCAGACCAAAAATACGATAAACTATGCTAGAAATAACTTCATAAAACAAAGCTGAAATGCTTTGCACTTGCTTCCGACATCCCATAGGCTCGGCCAGAGGTGGAGTACATGTCTAAGCCAATGGTTTTGGGTCAGGTCTGGGTTGCTAAGGTCGTCCTAACATGAGTTTGTTGATGGCAAAAGTTATGGAGATGGAACAACAACACAACAAGGCGTAACTACTAACAACATCACAAGTTTCAAGCAAACAAAGCTCGGCCAAGGCTGCTGTGGTCATGGCCAGAGGAGTGGGGTCCACTATGGTGACGTGGCAGAGGGTGCTGGAGGTGCTGGAGGTGGTGGTGGTCATGTAGGTGGCGGCCATGGGTGGTGGAAGTGGTGGATGTGAAGGCTTGTGCTTGGCTAGGTCAAGATGTTGGAGTTTGGTGAACTTGGTGAAGGAACTACCACCAAGGGTGGTACGGATGGGGATGGTCAGTGAGGAGGAGGTGCTGATGGCGTGCTCAGGTGGTGGTGGTGGTGGCAGGGGCTGGAGAGGGGCATGGCGGATCCTATGATAAAGAAGATCAAGTGCAAATCAAACGAAAAATCAGCATAAGTGAACAAAAGGAGATAAAAGAAAAATAGAATTTTACCAACTTCTCAAACAAGTTATGGCTGAAATTTTTTTTAATGAGATGAGAAATGATGTACGTGAATGAATAATGGAGGTAGGCAGCTGAAGTATGTGAGTTATTATGGCTAATTGATGGCAAAAGTAAGTTAAAAATGTGAAAAGGCGGGAAAATCAAAAGCCATTGGAAATAAAAAGTCACAAACCCTTTCAATTTACCTTTAATTATTTATAAAAGTTTATATATTCTGAAATAACAATATTATCAGATAAAATTTTGAAACTTTAAAAAAATATAAAAAAATATATACCATTTATTAATTATATAGAGTAAAATTAAGTAAAAATAGTTAAAACAGTGAACTAGACAAGAAAATTTAAAAGTAAATGAAATAAATAAAAATAAATTCATATGAGCTTGTAAAGTATTTTTAAACATCAATAATAACAAAAAATAAAATTTTATTCACAAAATAAATATTTAAAATTTAATTTAAATATAATTTTTAATGCAGAAAATAGCAAAAAAGGGGAAAACAGCCCTTAAAAATAGGAAATCAATACAGTAAATTTTGGAAAAATTCTATTATTATTTTTAAAATAGAGATGAATTTCACAAATAAAACAAATTTAAAATAAAATAGAGAAATTTAAAATGAAGAAAATGGCAGAAAATTAGAAAAACAGCCTTTAAAAATAAGAAATAAATATAGTAAATTTTGGAAAAATTACATTATCATTTTAAAAATGTTTAGAAATGATATCACACAAATAAACAAATTTAAATTAATTTCAAAATGAAATAAAGTCAAATTTAAATATATAGTCAAAATCTAGGGTTGTTACAAACGGTGTACGTAATCAATTTCAACACTTATCCGTTAGTGGTAACTTAAAGGTAAATTAACGTTAATGGAGGCTAATAAATTAAAGTGGAAAATCAATAGAATTTTTGGTTATAAATTGAAATATAGCCATTTGAACAAATCTAAGATGAATATAGGAGTATCGGGTAATAAATTTATTATAAGAAAAACCGATGCAAATGTTGAATTAATCAGTGAAACGATAATAATAAATAGTAATTAATTCAAAATTTGTAACTTGGGAATAATGTGGATTAATATACGTTAGTTATTTAGGGTAGTGACTAAAATTGGTAATCCGTTTGCAATTAATATAATAGTGTTGATATAAGCTAATAAATTTAAATGTCAATGCAATTAAAAGCACATAAGTTGCAATTTTTAGGTTGCTTATTTATTTAATGAGTTAAAATAAAATTTGGTAACCGATTACAAATAAATCTTAATTTTACGTTGGTTAATGTAAATTAAAGTAACAGTTGATGTAATAAATGATGGAACCGAGGAAAATTAGTTAAGTGGATTTAAAATTTTAATGGATGGGTGAAATCGACAAATTTCAATATGTTGGATTTGGTAGTTATTACACAATTAGAGGAAATAAAATAGTAATACGAATAAAGGTGAAACGAAAGTATCGATGTAATGAAACGTAACCAAATGTAAATATGTTTATGGGATAATGATTGTTTTAATAATAAGAATGGGAATCAACATTTATTTATTTATTTGAACTTTTTTGTTGAATGAATAAATTTGACTTTTAATTTGATAAATCAAAACAAACAAAATATTTAAAAGAATGTTTTAATTATAGATCCATGTTTTAAACTCTTAAACCAAATTGCAATTTTTTTAGATCTGAAAGTTTATATACATATAATTTGCATTTGTGTTGAAACAGAAATATTGTATACACATATTGTCACTTTATCTTGAATTGAAAATATCATGAAATTTGAATACTTTGTTGAATAAATTATTTGTTCTTAATCTAATAAATTATAATAGAAGTTTACATATGCTTAACAATTTTTCGATGATAAATCTAAGCTTTGATTTTGATTACAACAATATTTAAATTTGTTACCTAAATTATTATCTCAAATGTCATTATTTATGGATCTTAAAGGTTTGTTACTATATTGCTTAATTTGTCGTGTTCCACTTTTGTTTTGTTGAAAAAATAAATAAATTTCATTAAGGTAAAAAGGTTTAATTTATATGTATATGTGTATTTTTGACTTCAAGTATACATAAGTTTACAAATGCATTAGACAATTTAATGTGGTATGGAAGTATGCTTTGAATTAATTAATAAGCTTTGGTTTAATCTTTATACACGCATATATGTGTGTTTGTGTGAATGTGTACACATATAAACATTTAATATTTTAATTTCAAATTGGTAAAGCATGATTTAATTTTTATTATTATTATCAATAATTTAAAAGTGAGGTAATATTATATACATATTAATTTTTGTTTATTCTTTTATAAAAATGTTTTTTTTTTCATTTTTCGTACACTTCCGGGTCTCATCTTAGTTGTTCTTCAATATTTTCTTGAAGCCTCATCTTGAGAAAGCACAACATGAAATTGATCTAGTTGAATTTTGAGATTGTTGAGTTTTGCGCTTCTGTTTGGATTTTTATGGGCTAAAATAAAAGGTGAGTGTTTTAACCCACTCACAACTTCTAAAATTTCTTGTGTTTGTTAAATTGATTTATGATGTGTTTAGAAATTTATTTATAGCTGTTCGGCATATATTTCATCATTATCTCGGTAAATTTGCATTCATATAATTTACTTGTTTTTTAATTCATTTTTGCATTTAAACTGCCAGTTAAAATTTTAGTTAAATTTATTATTTCATATGAACTACAGTTAAACAGTTATTTAATTCATTATTGAAAAATTAACTGTCGGTAGTTGATTATTATTTATTGATGTGATTGTTTGAATTGGATGATAAATTGATAAATGTTTGCTGATTGATATGATGGATGAATGGATGTTGTGTTTATATTGTATAAACTACAAGTTATTATGCATTTTCATTTCATTCGGGATTACGGTTTGAAATGATATGCAACCACATTTTATTTTTAAATTGCGGATTGAAATGATAAATATCCGTATCACTTGACCATAGGATAGAAAATTTTATACAGACACCGCGGTATATATATATATAATTATTTTTGAATGATTTTCTATGGTTTTGGAAAGAATACGATTTAATAAATATTAAATTTTGTTATATATATAGTAAAATTTCTTGAATTTAGCTATGTATAAATTTGTTTCGAATTTTAAAATAAGCTAAATAATGAAGTTGATTTCGTTTATGTAATATGGTTAAGAATATATATTAAATTCTATTGTATACAAAGTTTATAATAACTCAAATAAAAGTAAGGTTGAAGATAAATGTGAATATGATTTAAATTAAAGTATTTAAGAATTTTCCTCGAGAAATTTGTTTTGAAGTGTAAATAAATTAAGATTTAAAAGGGTATGATCTTATAACTTGATTTTTGATTTGAGGATTTAAACGAATATCAAATTTATTTAAAGAATATTATCAAGCTAATTTAATTAAAAGGATATCCTATTATTGAAGTTTAAGGGTTTTACCTGAATAATATTTGTTTAGTAAGTAAATATTTCAAATTTAAACAATAGGAATTAGATTTGATATATATTAAATTATCAAAGAATCCATTTTGAAATAATGGAATATTTAAAGACGGAAATAGATGAACTATAAAGTTTGAGATATAGAATATTTAAACTTTGAAATATATAGGAATTAAAATGGTTTGTTTAGAGGTTTAAATTGATATTGAGAATTTATCGTGGAACTTAAAGAAGCTGTTTTATTTTATAAAGTAATATAGTATTTGAACCATTAAGTATTAAATTTATGTTTCAAAGCTATGGTTTCAAGGTATATAGATTTGAAAAGGCTATGATTTTTGAAAAAGATATGTTTGATATCATATGGATTTGCGTCTTTAAAATATAAATGATATCGTATTTATGTATTTTTGAAGTGAATATTTTATTCTGGTTTTTAAAGGTATAAATTATTTATAAAAAAACCGCGGTGTTATAATAACGTTTGGTTATTGAAGAGACCGGGATCGGAAGTTTTCATACTCTCTGCCAACTCCGAAAACCACTTTAACAACCGTGTACGCGGTGGAGATTCCAGAATGAAGTAGGATGGTGGCAGCGTTTCCTTTGAGGTAAATACGTGGGCCCGACTCCCGTGAGTTGGCATAAGGTGGCTAAAACAGGAGCGATTCTCGGGCCAAGGGGTTAGCGCCCATTATCGGATACTCCTCTTCGATATTTTACTCTAACTTTGGATTGATTCGGTAGCCACTTTTGATTTCTTTGATTTTAGGGGGAGTTTGTCCGAGGTGGGCGGTAGCTGCGGCTACGCGTTACCACCAACCCGGATGCGTAATTGGTATATCTACCCTGACATTGCCTAATTGTGCCGTGTCACCTAACCTAGCGTGCCTTCTACGAGTTTCTATTTGTGTCGTACCTATGGAGTATCCTCTGCTAGCCTCCCGATCAAGAGGTATTACGGTACTGTATAGACTATTGGCATTTTACGTGTTAAGGTGGAAAATGTAAAGCCTTAACTCTATTTAAAAGTAAGTTTATTTTACAATTAGACACTATTATAATAGCGAAATATACTACATAGTAAATAGTTTAACGGATCCTTAAGAGATGTAAATCCCGAGCATCTCTTGAGTTACTACACTCATATTTATTTCTGTTAATTTATCTTACATAAGATCTTTTAGTTCTGACTCGAATGTTTGTCTTTTCAATTCGCTCGAGTCAGTCCGAGCGTTTCAGGATTTCGAAGACCTTAGCTCTGGAGGACGAAGACTGAGATTTATATTATTATCATTATTATTAGTCCACTACACTCATACCGTTCCGCTGCATTGTCATTGGTATGTGTAACTCTGATATATGTGTAAGTATAATCTAATATTTTGTAACTGCTTTATAAACTGTATATTTGATTATTATATTTTATCCTTCCGCTGTGAGATTCTATTTTGTTTTATTTCTTTCTCGTTTTTCTTATTTACCCCATAACAATCCACCCTTTCGAACGGTTTGAATTGGCACGTGTGTCGATTTAAAGCGTGCGATAAGGCAGGATGTTACAGTAGCTTTCTTATGCTGTGTGTTCACCAAATCCATACCAAACCGCGACAGCTCATCGAATTGATTGATGAATTCCATAACAGATGAACTCCCTTGCTTCAAATTGATAAACCTCTCCAACTGAACACTCTCTTCTTCCTGAGATAGAAACTTTCTATTGAATCGCTCCCGGAATCCATCCTAAGTAATATTCCTACCCTCTAACTAGATCACCTCCCACCAATAAGATGCCTCCTCCTTCAGCTCCCATGTGGACAGCTGCACTCGCTGCTGTCCATCCAATCCCAAAAGACCAAAAATCCTCTATGTTTCCCTAAGCCATGCTCTCGCCTCTACAAAAGCCACCTTGCCGAAAAAAGTCTTCCTGCCCAAACACGCAAAATATTTACAAAGCTTAGAGAAATTGAGGGCGGTATGTGGGTTGATGGGATTCCCACCCGTTGGTGCAGGATTAGGCATAGGCCCATGCAACTCTGGAGTCATAGCTTGTAAGTACCTACGAAACCAGGCTGGGACTGGAATGCGCTTGGGAAGGTTTGGGACATCAGCCATTCTACGAAAAGAAAAAGGTAGTTTAGGAAAGAGTCAAAAGGAAATTGAACTGGGCTTATGAAGGGATTTTTATAGAAATTATTTTATACTTAAAAATCATCCCTAAAAGTTCTTTTCTGAAAAAATACCTTTAAAATGAGTTGTTTTGAAGAAAATACTTTACTTTTAAAAAATATTGGAGTCTTGTAACCTTAAGCTCTGGTACCAAGTAAAACACCCCACACCCCTTAATATACCCAAAAGAACACATTAAAAGACGTGGTGCGTTGTAGGTATAACTGAAACTAACAGAGACTAAGATTCACAAGACAAGTATAGATAAAAATAGTGGAAACTTAAAGTAATAACTTAATTAAAACAAAGATTCATAATTGCTTCTTAAGTAAGACAAATATCGAATACCAGATACATGTCTAAAAATCTAATATGTCTCATGTAATAAAAACTCATAGTCTCAAAATCAGAGTAAATAATATCCCACAACTAAGCCAGTATATAGAAAGAACAAAAACTGAAATAAAAGAAATACATAGAAGAAATCTCTGCCAAGAAAACTCCAAGTTGCAGCAATCTACTGACTTCTCCCTTGATTTCCTAAGGAGGGAAAGGGGACAATAGAGGAGTGGGTCAGAGTAAAAGTCTAGTGAATGATAGTAATTACTAGAGTCTTTATGCAAGATAACATAATAGACCTTACAACAGTTCTAGCATAAATAAGGATAATAAAGGAAATAGGAAAGAGATAAATTCAAAATAAGTACGATTAGATATTGCTCGATTTATAAGATAGGTTAACTTTGATTTGCTTGCACTTGTCCTTGATTTTTGCTATAATTAGGCTGAATTCCTAATCCTGTAATTAGGATGTGACCCTAATTCTAACTTTTTGATCGGCCTGCTACTCCATAGACCTTACTGCGGACCAGCCACTATAAAACTCCTTACATGACAGCCAATGATGTCTACGAAAGATGTACAGAGCAACTACTGCGGATCCGGATGACATATATAGCTCCCTACACAGAAGGCAATCATGTCTACGAAAGACACTCATACTGAGCACTTAGAACTCATAAGTATTACTGAGCACCCGAATGAAGTCGCCGCTTAACAGCCACCATGCCCATGCTACCTGTTGCTCCACCTATTGGGTCTTCTTATTACCTCTACATCCAACATAAGCGTGCCTCTCATCACACTTCAGGACTACCTGAGATCACCATGTGTCCATAGAATCTATATGGGAAATGCTGTTGGTACTGACCCTTCGTCCAAACAATAATTAGTTGCGCCCCTTATCCAAATCCCCCATGATGTGGACTTCTATTTGACCAATTACTACCATTCTTAGCATAAGCGTGCCCTAGGCTCACCTTTTTGTCTAATAGGGAATTTTATTTGGTACAGGTCCTACTTTAATCTTTGCTTATTAACTTAGATAAATTATTTTAAATAAGCCTTTATAATTTATCCTTACTATCTTTGCTTAGTAATTTACCCTAAGTCTGAAAATAAGCCTCATTTTCTTCCATTTCTTATTATAACCTTCGTTATAAGCTTGCTTATTACTTAACCCAAGGTCTAAGTGTAAAAATAAGCTTCTTTCTACAGGATTGATTTCACCCTAGAGAGGGGGTGAATAAGGTGATGCTATTAATTATAAAAATTTATTGCGAAAGTTTATAAAATATTTTCAACACAGATATATCAGAATTATAGCAGCAGAGATAATAGCAGAATAATAAATGCAGAAATAGAACGACACAGAATTTACCCAGCTTTGGCAAAACCCTGCCTACGTGCTTCCTCCAAGGTTTCTACTAAAATTAAGCAGTCAGACACTTACACACATAAACTCACGACACCTGCTATCGACTAGCCTTAACTCTACGCTTAAAACCCTTCCACAACTCAGCCATTGAATTGCGAATTCTCGAACTACACCACCGTAGCTCGTTCCCTAGTCACATGACTAGACAATACACAAGTTTAAAAAGGAAAATACAATTTTAAAACAATTTGAATAAAAACAAAACCCTAATTAAATATTAAGCCCAAATATAACTTATAGAAGCCGACCCAAATTAATGTTAAGTGAAAATATTATCCCTTTATTCTTTTATCGGCATGCTTCCTTGTATCCTTTCCCTTTGTCATTCTTTCCTCTGTGCTCTGAAATTAGGGCTTTGTAAAATTGAAGGCGCCGACTGTTATTCGATCAAATGGGTTGTTCTCATGATTGCTTTGACGATCGATTGTAGATCTCTCTGCTTTATACACGACTGCCTTAATTTTTTGATCGAGTTCAGCTCTTGACTTCAGTAAGTAATTTATGCGTTTTTCTTCTTTTGATTTGCTCGCTTGAACTCGATCGATGATTCGAGTTGAATGTTTATGCTCTATCGTTACTTAACTGGAATGCTTTCTTCGTCCAGTGATGATTTGGGTTAAATAGGATTCTAATTCCAATATTCTCGTTCGTTGAATTTGTTATCTAATTTAACTCGGCCATTCGATCTTGTTTTGATGCTGGTGATGATTTCTAACTTTGTCACTTCGTATGTTTTTTATTTGTTTAAATTCGTATATTTTCTGGTATCTTGATTCACACGGCTTCGATTGAGAGCTGTATCATTCCTTGTCAACCACGGCTTTGAATTATTTGGACTTTTGACTTCGGTTTGAATTTTTCTCTGTAATTTGAATTCGGCCAGTGCTTTGATATTGAACTGTGGTTATTTACTTGATAATTACGTCTTTAATTTGTATTGTAAAACCTGCTTCCTGACGATATTGATTTATTTCATCTTTGTAGCATATTGGAATTTGACTTATTCGATTTCTACTTGTTGTCCCATGACTGCTGCACCATGATTTTTGAAATTGTTCGAACTTGCACCCTGGTTGTTGATTTTTTCCTCTGTGAGTTTTGATGACTTCGGTACTATCACTGACACTACTTCGTTGATTTGTTTATGCAAGCTTGGAGTTGCCTCTGGCCAGTTGAATCATTGACTATTGTTTGAAGTGTGATATTGTGTGCATGTTGCTTTAATTCTGGTACACGATATTTGAGTCTGCATTGCATGTCATACCTGTTCTTTTGGCACTACATACTAGTCCAGTTTCATTTGAATTTTGTTGTGCCGATTTGAGCTCGAGTTTCTTGGAGCTTTTTTTGCATTGTGTCGGATTTGGTCATGTTCATTTGATGTCATTTGGTCCAAACTTGAGTTCCCTGTGTACATGTCTTCACTGTGTAGTCTACACATATAGATTCAGTTGAGCTTGCACTTGTACCATTTTGTTTTCACATGAATTTGTACCTAGTTTTGATACATGTGCATTTGTGTGCATTGTCAACTGCTCCACTCGAAGTCTGGTTGCATTGATGATGCTATGCACTGTGTAAGTATTACAGTCTTGAGTCATGTATTGTTGTCACATGTGGAAGCTGCTTCGGGTGTGGAGCTTGTGAGTTGTTGTTTGGTTCATGCCTTGATATTGACTGTTGCATTGCTTCTGATCATATGTCATTGTATATCACTACATGTTGTATTTGCATGCCAGGCTTGTTTATGCTGTTTCATTGGCTTGTGTTTTACATAGTTGTACTCATTTCTGGTTTGCATTATGTTGTTACTTCGAGCCAGTTCATATGAACTGGTGCATGCTTTGTACTTGTAGTCTTCACTGTAACCACATTGTCACTGTATATTGTGTTATCTGGTCTTCGACATTTCATTGGTGCATATGTTTTGGTCAATGCTTGTTTCGGTTGTCTTGACCATTTTCTTGAACTTGTACATTTTTATTTTGCACCTGAGTTGAATCCAGCTTAAAGCTCGGGTTTGACCTTGTGCTCGTGTTGTGACTTTATTTATGTTGCACTTGAGTTGAACTCGGCTTTTCATTTAGGTTTGACCTGTGTCACCTGTCCCTGTATTTTTGTCAAATATATATATCGGTGTGCACGGCCTTGTGGCATGTATAGTGATACACTGTGCATGTCGCAAGTTGTTCGTGTATGATGAATACAAAATGAAATGATGATGAATAACGCAAATAACTGAGGAGAATAATATTTTTAAAATACATTTTATTTTACACTGCAAAAATATTTCATTTTCAATTTTACTGCGTCAATGTATATTTTTGCAGATTGCTCAGATGCTGCATTCAAAGTGGAATAGAGTTGAAGCATAATACAAGCGAATGAGCGATATGTAGTGAGGACAGTTGTATAAACTGAAATGTATTGTAATTGAAATTTTGTATACAGAGTGAGAGCACAAATTTGGATTATTCAAAATTGTAATAAATATTTGTTTGAATAAAATATCTGTTTGGATTTAAATTCATGTTATTTTTTTATTCAATAAATATTTATTTAATCTATGAAAAATAAAATAGTACATTAACAATTACATTTAAATGAATATATATATATATATATATATTATTATCATCAAACAAAAATCATATACTTGCATATTCAACAATCTCCCCTTTTTGATGATAACAAACATATATTTAAGATTTTGAATATATTAAATGTATTTGATCATTCAATTTTCTCCCCCTATTTGAATGCTTCCTCCCTACACAATACTCCCATTCATAAATGCATGCAAATAAAAAATATGCAAATGAGCCTAGATGCAAATAGAAAATATTTGACCTTTATTTGCCAAAATCTTAACTTTTCTCTCCCCTTTTGTTATCAGCAAAAGGGTAATAGTGTTAGAGAAATAAAGATAAATTGATAGACATTAAAAAACATTAAAAATCAATTGAATATAAATATTAAATTTCAATAAATAATCAAACAAAAATCATAAATACTCTATGTGACGCATATTCCACTTTAGAGTGATATGGATGATGTCATCATATAAAATCATACAGTTGCGTCTATTTGTGGTATATTTATATCAGGAATTTGAATATCTACTAACCATGCATAACAGTTAGGACTCTTAAATGAGATTAGTAGTATTTCAAATTTAAAAAAATGAATTCAAGTATCTTCTAACCACATATAACAGTGAGGACTTTTAAATGGGATTAGAATCAACTTGTCTATTTAATTAATCAATTTTGATATGCGTTCCATACTTGCATAACCGTGAAGATTTTTAAATGAGCGTGGAAGCACATAATAAAAAATTCCAAGTAATTCACCCATGCATAACCGTGAGGACTTTTTAATGAAAGTGAATACTTTTGATATTTTTATTTGTCAAAAAAATAATGAAATGAAAAAAAACGATTGTCGTTTAAAATACCACATATTGACTACTATATTGGATTTTGATGAGTGATGGTTGATAGAAATATGATAGAAATAGAAATGGTTATGGAATTTTTGCCAACAAAATGTTTTTATAACTCTTGTTCAAATTTCTAAATAAATTTACTAAATATACTGTCTCAAGTTATAATATATGATTAACATCAACATTCATCACTTTTTCAACTATTTATCTTTTCGATAATTAGTAGGGAGTTAGATTAGTCAATGTAATCATTTAAGATCAAATCCAAAATAATTATAGAATCAAAATTTCTAAGATGACTTATCCGAAACAAGGTCAAAAATTATTTTCTAGAAGGGGTTTTATACGAAAATTTCTGCTATTTGAAAATATTTGAAATGAAAAATATGCAGATATTTTCTTTGAAAAATGATGCAATTACCGAATGTTTTAACGTAATCACGTTTCACTAGTAATTTTTCTACCAACTAGATTACCAGTGAAATCTGCACCTGAATTTTCCTTTCACTCGAAATTTTCATTAATTGAATGTTATAGACTAGATTGTGAAGTTTCAGCAAATTTCTTGAAATCATTTTTTAACAGCTTTTAAATGAAATTGAATTGAAGTCGTGCAAGTTTACATATAGTGACCATAGTGTTAGCAGTAAAGTAACCAGTATATCCACGTGTATCAAGAGCAATCATTAATCGTCGTCAATTGTCCAAATAGTTCAAAGATGATTGGTTAACAATTTTGAGTAAGTCAGATTAATCATCAGCATTTATTTCATTATCATATTACTGGCTGTTTTAATTCAGATTACGGTGCATATTATCACATTTAATATATCGTTCAATATACCATTACCTATTTTACCTTTACGATAATTTTTCGTTGTCGCCTGTTGTGATTCTGTCACCTTTATACTAGGCTAAGGAAATTTATTTTGTTGCTCGTTGTGTCCCTAGAACAGCCAGAATCCAAGTAACACTATTGTAGTTCCTTAGCCTGCCACCACACCTACACAATGAAAATTTTTTGTGACCTATTTTTTTATAGGTCCATGATTGTTAGTAGCAATTGATTTTGAAAAATAATTTTGTGGAGACCCAAAACTATTTATATATGTTCCTTTCGGCACCTAGATTTTTTTAACTTTGAGAGATTTTATATTTGTGCCTTTTGAAACCCAAATTGGTATAGTTTTCACGTGTTTGGGTCTATACCAGCTAATATTGTGATTGTGTCCAAATTTTCCACAAATTGTGCACTTGAATTTAACTTGATTAAATTCACTCCTAACAGGTTTAGTTTGTATATATCTAAGTCCTTGCCTAACCGTATTAACAGTTTGTTTCCCAAATATCAACGATCTTTCACTTTTGGAAAATTTTCCTAAAGTCATTGACAGTTGTTGGACTTGTATTTTGAGAGCTCATTTTCGTTCAATAATTGTGTGCACTTTTTAATAGAATTTTCTCTTCTTGTATTTTCACTTTCTTTCAAAATCAGAATTTCATTTTCAATTGGTTTAATTTTAATTTTTGATTTTTTAATTTCTTTTTCAAATGTTGGACACTTATCACACTTAGGGATCCTACTTTGATAGTTTTTAACTAATTGGTCAAGTTGTTTATTTGATTCTATCAAAATATCTCTTTGTGATTCAATTTTAGCGTATTTCTCCCTAAGTCTTTCAAAACAGCCATTTACCTCATGGAAATATATAAGTAATTTTGAGTGAGAGAGTTATGATACCTCGCTTGGCTCGTCATCGTCGCTATCAGTTATATCACCTCAAAGGCACATATCTGCTTTCTCACTCTCACTGCTAGTACTTTTATTATCTTTGTCACTTGTATTCCATGTGGCTGCAAAATTTCTCCTTTTTGATTTCTTTTCTAGGTCGTGTCAATTTTGAGGACAATTGGGCTTGATGTATCCGGGTTAGTTGCATTTGTGACAGATGATTTCTTGCAGTTCTGTGTTATCTAGAACTTTAATTATTCTGAATTTTGGATTCAGAGCTGAATTTTCGTATTTGCGGTTCCACTTTTTGAATCTCTTTATTAGTAATGCCAGCTCAGCTACTCCGTCATCATCCTCATCACTACTGCTTTTTATCAATCCTATTAAGCTCGTTTCTTTAACTTAGTCGACTGAGGAGGATTTCTCATTGCCGTTGACTTTTGCACCATATATTGCATCAAAAATATTTCAAATTTCCTGCGCATTTTCACAATAAGAGATAATGTTAAAATTATCTTAATTAATATGAGAATATAATATATGCATAGCAAGAGCATTAATCGAGATAATTTTCTCGTCTGTTATATCACACCCATTTTTAATAATAACCGAACATTTAACATTAACAAATTTTAAATAAAATTCCATTTTCAGTTTCCAATTCAAAAAATATGTTCCATCAAAAATAGGAGGAATAATATTGGACCGACCCACAGTATAAGCCATTTAAAAAAATTCAAATTTGTAAAAATTGGTCTTTGAAAAATCAAAATTTTTAAAACAAAAATGGCTTATGAACTAGGCTCTGATACCACTTGTAGGATCGATTTCACCGTAGAGGGGGGTGAATAGGGCGATATTATTAATTATAAAAACTTATTGCGGAAGTTTATAAAATATTTTCAAAACAAATATATCAGAATTATAGCAGCACGGATAATAGCAGAATAATAAATGCAGAAATAGAACGATGCAAAATTTACCCAACTTCGGCAAAACCCTACCTACGTGCTGCCCCCAAGATTTCTACTAGAAATTAAACGGTCAGACGCTTACACACGTAAACTCACGACACGCGCTATCGACTACCCTTAACTCAAAGCTCAAAACCCTGCCACAACTCAGCCACTGGTTTGCGAATTCTCGAACTACACCACCGTAGCTCGACCCTTAGTCACACGACTAGACAATACACAAGTTTAAAAAGGAAAATAAAATTTTGAAACAATTTAAATGAAAACAAAAGCCTAATTAAATATTAAGCCCAAATATAACTTATAGAAGCCGGCATAAATTTTTGTTAAGTGAAAATATTATATCTTTATTCTTTTATCGGCCCGCTTCCTTGTATCCTTTTCCTTTGTAGTTCGTTCCTCTATGCTCCAAAATTGGGGCTTTGTAAAATTGAAGGCGCCGACTGTTATTCGATAAGATGGGTTGTTCTCGTGATTGCTTTGACGATCGATTTTAGATCTCTCTACTTTGTACATGGCTGCCCCAATTTTTTTGATCGGGTTCAACTCTTGACTTCAGTAAGTAATTTATGCGTTTTGCTTCTTCTGATTTGCTCGCTTGAACTCGATCGATGATTCGAATTGAATGATTATGCTCTGTTGTTACTTAACTCGAATGCTTTTTTCGGCCAGTGATGATTTGGGTTAAATAGGATTCTAATTCATATATTTTCATTCATTGAATTTTCCATCTAATTTAACTCGGCCATTCGATCTTGTTTTGATGCTAGTGATTATTTCTGACTTTGTCACTTCGTATGTTTTTGATTTGTTCAAAATTCATATATTTTCTAGTAGCTTGATTCACAAGGCTTTGGTTGAGGGCAGTATCATTCCTTGTCAACCACGGCTTATAATTATTTGGACTTTTGACTTCGGTTTGAATTTTTCTCTATAATTTGAATTCGGCCAGTGCTTTGATATTGAACTACAGTTGTTTACTTGATAATTGTGGCTTTGATTTGTATTGTAAAACCTGCTTCCTGACGATATTGATTTATTTCATCTCTGTAGCATGTTGGAATTTGCTTATTCTATTTCTACTTGCCATCCCTTTACTGTTGTACCATGATTTTTGAAGTTGTTCGAACTTGCACCCTGGTTGTTGATTTTTGCCTCTGTGACTTTTGACGACTTCGGTACTATCACTAACACTACTTCATCGATTTATTTATGCAAGCTTGGAGTTGCCTCTGGCCGGTTGAATCATTAACTGTTGTTTGAAGTGTGATATTGTGTACATGTTGCTTTAATTCTGGTACACGATATTTGAGTCTGCACTGCATGTTGTACCTGTTCTTTTGGCACTGCTTACTGGTCCAGTTTCATTTGAACTTTGTTGTGCTGACTTAAGCTCGAGTTGCTTGGAGCTTTTGCTGCATTATGTCGGATTTGGTCATGTTCATTTGATGTCATTTGGTACAGACTTGAGTTCCCTATGTACATGTCTTCACTGTGTAGTCTGCACATATAGATTCAATTGAGCTTGCACTTGTACCATTTTGTTTTCACTTGAATTTGTACATGGTTTTGACACATGTGCATTTGTGTGCATTGTCAACTGCTCGACTCGAAGTCTGGTTGCATTGATGATGCTATGCACGGTGTAAGTATTACAGTCTTGAGTCATGTGTTGTTGTCACATGTGGAAGCTGCTACGGGTGTAGAGCTTGTGAGTTGTTGTTTGGTTCATGCCTTGATATTGACTGTTGCATTGCTTCTGATCATATGTCACTGTATATCACTACATGTTGTATTTGCATGCCAGGCTTGTTTAGCTATTTCACCGGCTTGTGTTTTGCATAACTGTACTCATTTCTGGTTTGCATTGTGTTGTTACTTCAAGCCAGTGCATATGAACTGGTGCATGCTTTGTACTTGTAGTCTTCACTGCGACTACATTGTCACTATATGCATATGTATTTGTTCGAGGCTTGTTTCGGTTGTCTTGACCATTTTCTTGAACTTGTACATTTTTATTTTGCACCTGAGTTGAATCCAACTTAAAACTCGAGTTTGACCTTGTGCTCATGTTGTGACTTTATTTGTATTTCACTTGAGTTGAACCCGGCTTTTCATTTGGGTTTGACCTGTGCTTACCCGTCCCTGTAATTTTATCAAGTGTATATATCGGTTTGCATGGCCTTGTGGCATGTACTGTGATACACTGTGCATGTCACAAGTTGTTCGTTTATGATGAATTCAAAATGAAATGATGACGAACAACCCAAATAACTGAGGCAAATAATATTTTCAAAATACATTTTATTTTACACTGCAAAAATATTTAATTTTCAATTTTACTACGTCAATGTATATTTTTGCAGATTGCTCAGATGTTGGATTCAAACTGGAATAGAGTTGAAGAATAATACAAGTGAATGAGCGATATGTAGTAAGGACAGTTGTATAAATTAAAATGTATTGTAATTCAAATTTTGTATATATAGGGAGAGCACAAATTTATACTATTCAAAATTGTAATAAATATTTGTTGAATAAAATATCCGTTTGAATTTAAATTCTATGTTATTTATTTTATTCAGCAAATATATATTTAATCCATGAAAAATAAAATAGTACATTAACAAATACATTTAAATGAATATATATATATATATATGTTTATTATCATCAAACAAAAATCATATATTGCATATTCAACACTTTCATCTTTTAGTCTATTTAGTTATAACATTATAACTATGTTAATTATCTTTAATTAGTCCAATTCTAATTATAATTAGGCGTAATTTCAATCCAATTCCATTATTTATTAAAGTCCAATTCCATTATTTATTACGGTCTTTATAATTTACATCTTATTTTCTTCATTCAATATTCTTACATACATAATCCATATTCGCATTTATTTTATTCTAATATATACGCGAAGAAAAGGGGGATAAAGAGAAAATATGCTTGCATAAAATCCTAAACATCAAAAAAGATGTAAATAACAGTAAATAAACTTAAATACTGTAAACTGTAAATCAATAAAAAAAACTATGCTTAATTTAAATAAACAAAAATTACTGAAAAGAATAGCTAAAAGAAAATAGACTGAAAATAATTCTAAAAATTGTAAATAAACTACTAAAAAGGCTATTCCAAGAATCTTAGTACAACTACAACTATTGGAAACCCTATTATTTTAAATTTCTTAAAGAAATCTTAAAATAATTACAGTCACTCACTCCGGTCCTAAGTTTTTCCTTTGGTCTTCCCAGATCTACTTGGAGTTGTAAAATAATTTAATTTATAACGTTTTTCTCCTTTGGAAAAATTATTTTGTTTAGGGTCCTTCCTGGAAAGGTGAACCCAATTGGAGAAAACCTAGAATGAGAAAAGGTGTTAGGTCTAAGGGGCTATTTATAGGTGTGGAAGTGGATCTCGGACCGTTCAATTTGGAGATTGAATTGGATGCAACTACGTCATAGGCTGAATAGGGGCTGTTGGATGGAGAAACGGAGGAACCAGATCGGTTTAAACGAAGCAAAACACATTAGCTAAGGGCACTGGAACGTTTGAAAGAATGAAAGTTCGTTCTTTCAAAATTAGTAGAGGCTGGTCGACCGGGTGGTCGGCCGTCTTGGTGCCCAGGTCGACTGGCCGGTCGACCTGCCTATATATATATATATATATATATATATTAATTTTTTTGATTATTTCCTTCTTTGCTCAAATTAATTCAGACTCTGACGTTCTATATATGGAAATTGACCGAAAAATTACCACGGACACAATGGTGCAACTTCCATGGCTTGATTTTTATAATCTCATAGAGTTATTAATTATTTAATTAATTAACAAATTAATTACTATAGTCTAAATTCTAGGTTGTTACACTCCTTCGGTTGGATTTGTTCGATACTAGAACGCGTGCATGATTTTGACTGGAGGAGAATGAAGTCATGATGGGTAGGGGTATCAACGACGAAGTTGTGGTGAGGCCAGCAGAGGCATACCGTGGTGCAATAGTCAAGGGTGATAGCGATGTCGAGCTAGGTCTCGTGAAAACTAGGAGGAAGTCGCGTGCGTTTCTGCGATTTGGGGAAAAGGTGAATTTCGTTAATAAAGGTAATTTATTAATTTAAGTTGTACTTAGTGAAATTAATATATATATATATATATATATATTAAATTTGTGAATCTTATTAGTGAAATATCTAGTTCATACGAGATTGAAATCAAACAAACCAAGTTGCATTGCGATCGTGATAACGAGAGCTTTACAAGGAAATTGGTTTGGAGATTTTTAGAGTCCGCTATTAATTTAGAATTGGGACGAATTGCAAATAAAAATCAAGATGAGTAAATCTTACTGGATTTGGTTGACTAATTTAATTTATAACAATTGAAAATTATTTATCGGTTGATTGGAAGGACTTAAAATAATTTATTAGTTGAATATTATTATATATATAGTAGTATATATTAGTAGTTGGATATATTTCCTTCTTATTGGAGCGGATGAGATCTTATGCACCTGCATAATAGCGGATGACCCTATATTACCACGATATTTTGCCTCAAAGCGGGATGGGTATTTTATGTTCTACAACATCTATGGATGCAAGGAAATAGGTTAGAGGGATCCAGTTGGATTCCTCAAAAATATATTATTTTCATATATAGCAATATGATGTGATTGGATGAATCTGTTATGGATTGTTGTGTGGTTTGTTTATTGAATGTTATAGTAGCATTGGCCTTAGATTTGGGTATTTTAAATACCATGAATATTATTTTTGAATTTTAAGGAATTAAAAGGAGATTTGAATATAAAAATATTTATATCAAAATTTGGATTATTTTAATAGAATTGATTTGGATAAAACAATAATTGATTTTGGGTTATACTTAACTATTCATAAATATTTTAAACAAAAAATTAAAATAATAATTATATGAAGGAATTTTAATAAATGGATTTAAGGTGATATTTTTAAAATCAGGAAAAGAGGTTGAAATAAATATTTATATAGATTTGGAAAAAAAGGGATTTATAAAGTGATAGATTTATAAATGAAATTTTATAAATAAGATTATTTATTTTGAAAAAGTGAAACCAGAATGGGTGTATAAATTTATAAATGACGTTTATCAATAGAATGAGATGATTACCAATTGATAATTGTAAATGTAAAATTTATAATGTGGATTTATAATGATATGTGGAAATCGGTTTTGAAAGAAATAGCGAACTCTATTGTGGAATTTGGAAATGGTTATGAAAGCGAAAGATAATCGATGTGAATTGAATCGAGAGGGATTTATAAATTGAAATTAGTAATATTGGATTTTAAATATAGATTTTTGTCAAGAAATTAAGTTTGTTTCTAAATGAGATTTTTATTTATATAAAACTATATAGTTAAAGCTGTTTTTGTATTGAAATATTTTGGAAAGTGGATTTTTTTTAATATCTATATTAATTGGAATAAATTCTAGTTTTTAAAATAAGCTGGGTAAATCGATTAGTTTTATTTAAAAATGAATTAGAAATGAGTTATCAATGTTTATTTAAAGTCTTTTGATATTTAAAACAGTACCTTAAACGTGTTTTGAAAATAAATTATTATTCTTTAAAAATACTTATTATTATTATATATAGAATTTAAAAGTATGTGATTGGACTTTTATTTACAAATTCTCTCGAGATTTGTAAACCAAGCTATTTAATGGAAGTGATTTTATTAAAGGAATCTTATAATGTAATTCTGCGAACTTAAGAAATTTTTAAAGTGTTTAGATCCATGAACTTCAGAAAAATGAATCGGAATTCATAAAGAAGTTATAAATTGTTGGATGGGATTTTAAATAAGTAAAACGGATTCTGGAAATTATAAGAAGGGGGATTTATTAAAAATTCTGGAGATATATGAAATGAGTAATGATGAGCTGATCATTTACAAAGAGGTTGTAAATGTTTTTATAAAGTTGGAAATAGAAAAAATTTCTTGTTTGGGAATATAACCGTAAAATCGATATAAGTTATGAATATTTCCTAAGTGTTAAGAAGTAAGGGATTTTGAAAAATATATTTTTAAATAATATTCTAAGTGTTGGAATAAGAGATGATTTGAAATATATTGATATGGAAATAAGTATTTGAGTTATATCAAATATTTAACTATTGGAAGAGATTTGAATGTATATATCTATAAAGATATTTTAAAAATAAATGTTTGAAAAATTCATAAAATGGGCCTAGTAACTGTTTATGGATGTTATTTGATAGTTAAATAACCAATTATCAAAATCTAGCCAAATTTGTTAATCGTTTCGAAGAGACCGAGAACGGATTTAGTTATCCAAAAACCACTTCGATCTGATTTGTGCATTACGAATTCTGACGTGAAGATAATGAACATGGTGAATTTGGAGTTCGGTTTGTTCAGACCCATAACAACTTGTATGGATGAATGCTATTATTGCATTGTTGCCTGGAAGTCAGTGTTAGCATTTCAAGTATAAATGCTATTCTAAAGGTAAACGTAGCTTCGAGCCTTATCAATAGGGAATGACTAAAACAAGGGAGATGCATCAGGGCTAAGTGGGTCGCACCCAAATAGGGTACGTTATCACTTTTCTAGATACCCTTGGATATATATTATAAATTATGGATATGGTTGTGCATGGAAATGAGAGCACTCGATTAGGGTGGGAACACCGGGGTGATAACATATTTGGTACTATCCAGTAAGGGGTAGGCCGGTCCTGTGTTGGTAGGGATCGTTAGGTACGATCTCGGTACATTTTTTAGAGGTGTACTGTGGCGGGCGGTACCCCGTAGCCTAGTCATTGTATGGAATCAATATCCACTATGAGCCTGTACGGTTTTGATTGTGCCTAACTATGCTGAAACATGATATGAAAGCATTTCAGCTATTTTTTACTTTATTTTCTATAGACACTATTATAATATCAGATGATTTTGATATAAAATGTTTTAGTTATCGTAAGGTAAAAACCCATCGTGTTTATGTATGGTGTGGTCTTACGAGATACCTTTATTTCCAAAGGATTTTGATAATAGTAATAATTCAAATTGAGTGTGTTTTCTAACGCTGGTTTTCCAGTTATTATTTTATTATAATGCTCGGGTCAGACCGAGTATTGTAGATTCAGTTAGGGCGCTTTGGAGCTTAGGAGACGAGCTGGAGGATTTCAAGCATATTTCACGTACTGGTTCATATTCTGCTGTGTGTGTAGACTGTGTAATTAGCACTGGTAAGGATAAGTTATAATAGTTGTCCATATTGATGTATTGATTGTTGTACTTTGATGATTGTATGTGCATTAACAGATATAGTTTCTTTTGCATAAAAATCTATTATTATATATTAAATTTTGTTCTATGATTGTGAGAATCTATGTTATTATTTCTGTTTCTTCTTCTATCATGTTTCTTCTTCATCGCTAATGATCTGGTATTTCTGGCACTCGATTGGCTATGCTATACAGTGAACGTGTTGATGTCGATTTTCATGGGTCGAAAATCTTGGGTCGTTACATTTTATTAAAGCCAAAGAGTGTATTATAAGTTTAGGACTCTACCTAAACTAGTTCAACCTAACAAAATGGATAATTTCTAATTAAAAATGGATTAATTTCTAATATTTGTATCCAATTTATAGTATACTTTTTTTATCTAGATTTCAATATTTTCATTATATGTGTGTGTGTGCGTGTGTGTGTGTGTATATATATATATATATATATATATCAAAGGAATAAACCATGTATCTAAAATAACTCACTTTGAACGGCTTTTAAAAGATTACACAGTATGATTGGGTCGAATAATCCCTTATGGAATGATTTCTCAGCTACTTGTGAATCGTCGGGTACTACTTTATTCAATATTTGTTTGATTACTCTTTTACCTGCAAAAGTGATATACACATTATATTCAACAAAATTGTCATCTCCTAACATACGAAAACTGGTCAATACTCCAACAGTTAGAGAGGACAAAAGGATTGATACATAGAACAATATTTATTTGACTGATAACTGTACGAAATAGAAGATATTTTAGCTAGTTACATCAAACTCAATGTTCCTTCTTACATAAATGCTCCTTTGGAAGTATACACAATGCTAACAGGTAGAGGCTGATTAGTAGCATACTCGTTTAAACACGTGATTTTCTCAGATCTCATACTTCTATCAAAAATTGAAAATACATAACCCTAATTCCTATGGAAATGCCATTTGATTGACCTATACCTATTTGAATTGCCTCGGTTAAACTTGTTCCTCGTTGATAAGAATCAATATGATGTTTATAAGGTTCCTTCTCTGAATGAAATCCAATGGGGTCCATGGAGACCATATCATCTTTCATAGGATCCCAAGTGCCTAGGTCAATCAAAAGTTTGATTCTATCTGAATTGCTTATTTTTAAATGATACATACACTGCTCTAAAAAATTCATTTTTGACCTTATTTTATATAATTTAATCCATAACAGTTTTTGCCACGAACCCACAAATTTTAGGGCTTTTTATAGAGACTCCACTTTTGGATAATGAAGGGACTGGATATATTTTTTAAATTGTTATAAGGGGTACATAATAGATCAGCTCCCTCATAACCAAATTAATAACAATTACAATATTAACTTCATAAACAAATTAATAACAATTACAATATTAACCTCATCCTTAATCTTTCTAATCTCTCCTAATATAAACCCTCATTTCCAATGGTGATTAATCATTTAAAAGAAGATCCTAATTTGAAAATTGAACCTAACAAAATAATAGAAAAACAAGAGAGCTTGATATAAGATCAGAGATTGACTCCTCAGGTGAGAAATTTACTTATTTTAGAACGACATGGTGAAAATTGACATGTTGAAAATCGGTGCTGGGTGAATGATGTGGATGAGATGGCATGATGAAAATAAATATGGATCGGCCGTTTATATAAATATAAAATGGTAATCCATTGTCGTATTTTATTAAGGCAAAATGGCTGTGCCATTTTGGAAGTTAGGAGTGCTTATGATATAATATGAAAACAATAAGGAGCTTCCAATTTTATTTTACAAAAAGCGGTGGTAACTGGCCTTTTTTACAATTTAATGTTTTCCTCTTCCAATTTTAATGAAATAGTATTTTCTTCCCCTGTTTGCTTTACTTATTTTTAACTCCAATATAGAGTGGTGAACAATTTGATAATGATTTGTCTCGAAAACAAGATGAATTTGAAGAAAACAGAGAAGATTAAGATAATGATGTAAAGAGGATGAGAATAATGAGGACCGTGTTGAATTTCTAGATTTAACTTAATATTTTACAATCGATGGGGTATGATTACTTTCAGTACATTTCTGAATTAAAAGTATTTAAATTTCAGTTATAGTAGGTTAGTTTTTTTTCAATATTTTTTATAAATATTTTGATTTTTGATCCAAATGAGGAAGTACAAGATTGGTGTATGGAACGTGGACTAAGTGTTAGCTGTATTATTGTTACTAGTAGAACTAGATTTCGAAATGTAAACAACAACAGAAGGGGATCATAGATGATACTATTAAGTGAATGTAGTGGTGAATATTGCATCCATGACCAAAGAATTTTGTACCAAAAACCCAACAAAAACAAAAAAGAACGGGAAATAAGAAATTCAGTTGTCTATTTGAGTTAAGTGCTACTTGTCGAATTGATAGAAACTGGATACTTACAGTAAAAAATGGACTTCTTAAACACAATCTTCCTAATTTTATAACCATTCATGTTTATATCGTGAAGATGGAAGATAGTGAATTAAATGTAGTGATCTGCCTTTCTTACTACCAAAGACAACACTTAATACATCCTCGGTATTCATGTGCTGATTATTTAGTTGTTCGAAAGATGGATCATTAGGGGTGAAAGAAAGAAAGATAGAATAGAAGAAACTAAATGACACAGAATCTCACGACGCAACGGAATAATATATATTACTCAACATAATATATTACAATATCATCTCAAAATGTTACATTAGAGTCATGCTAATACAAATTCTGCCTTAGGATAGTTATAACGGCATGTCCTTACCTAATGGATACCATATATATGTATATATATATATATATATGTATGTATGTATGTATGTATGTATATAATACAGCATAAGACAACGTAATAACTAGCTACCGATAAATCTACCTGCTCTAAGCTCCTCCAAAATGAATCTGTGGAAAAACCTGAACAATTTGGCTTCCCAATCAAATTTAAAACCCCTAGAGTTTAGAAAAAAGGGAAAATAAACTTTGGGTTAGACATAGATCTAGTGTGAGTAAAGAATAAGTCTTTAACTTTATAAAAACCTTTAAATCAAAGGCATCTCATAAGACCACGTGGCACATAAACACGAACGAGTTTTTTCCTTACGATAACAAAAACATTAGTATAAAAAATCCAGTGATATTATAATGATGTTTATGGTTTCCAAATAGAATACAAATATAGCTGAAATACTTGCATATCACATTTCAACATATTTGGGTACATCTAAAACCATAAAGACACATATGGGAGAATGGATTCCATAATATGGTAAGGTAAGGGACTACCTTCTGATGGTATACCCCTAGCAAATGCATCGGAGTCTGACAAGAACTATACGCAGCTACATAGAGCTGACTGCCCGTTTAACATGGCGAACAAAATTACCTTATCCCTTTTTGACACCGATGCCATATACTACCATGGTGTTTGTGTGCAAAAAAACTCAAATATGAACAATCTAGAATGGGATGGTGGCTCTTAATGGTAGCTAATGACATAGCTCTACTACATACTCTATTTTTGCCATTTCCCGGTTTGTGAGGCTCATGAGGTCATGTCTTTAACTTCTTACTCTTAACAGACCATCTTGGTATGCTAACACTGCCCTCCATGCAGAGATACAATGCCGGCGTTCATCCATAGAAGTTGTTCCGGGATCGAACAAACATTCCACATAACTACCTTCCATTTTGGAATCACCCTTAGGAAGAATAGATAACTCCACAACATACTTCAATATGATTTCACATCGTTCGTTATTAGATTTGGAGTGGTTTGGATAAATATGGGGACCGGTGTCTCCAAAAATTATCGGTAACTTCTGGCTAACTCAATTTCGATTCTTTTGGAAGTATGCACTAAGCAATCAAGTCCTCAACGAGGAATTCGAATATACCCGACATATCTCCTGTGTTAAAACAGGTCCAAATTTGATAGTCGGTTATTTAACTATCAAATAAACAAAGAAAAACCAATTGCATTTGAGATTTATTTATCCATAGCAACCACTAAGCCTCAAAAAATATCTTTATTTAATAAATCTCTTTTCAGAACGTTTGTCTAAAACATCCATATACCTATCTCTCTGACATAAGTATATTCACAAAACATTTGTGAATAACTTCTTGTTTCCAATTCATGTTAAAAAGGATTAAACAAATATTGTTTAAATTGGAGGCAAGGACAACCCTAAACACAGTTTCCTCGATGTTAAGTGTGGAAGAGATGCTTCATACCACCATTTTTAAAAGGCCAGTTTAGAGAAATGCAGATCTCAAATTCTTTTTATGTCTTTCGATAAATCCTTTTAAAAAAAATCTATTTCATTCATATATTTTTTTTTGAAATCAAAAGAATTTCAAAGTTCTTTCCAAAACTTCCAAATTCATTTATAAATATTCAAAACCATTTATATAAATTCCTTTATAAACATCCAAACTTATTATATAAACTCCTTTATGAATATACAATTCATTTTCTAAAACTTCTTTTATAAATACCATAAAATCATTTATAAACTTCTTTATATACCTTTCATGTTTAAACAACTTTTAAAATAACCTTAAGTCAAATTAGCTTCCTTTAATGAGCAAATCCACTTTATAAATATCATTTACTTATGGAATCTTCTTTGCTTAAAAAATCAAATTCGTTTATCCAAAACACCCTATAAATTTCCAAATTCATTAATAAAACTCTTTATAAAAACTTCTTTTTATAACATGGAAAACCATTCCCATTAGTTAAAAAAATCTTTAGTAAAACCGTTTACCAAATCAATCTTTAAGTATCTTGTTCAAATGCACTAACTTTGAAATCATTTCGAAAAGAAAATGATATTTACACTTACTAAATCAAATAGAGGCTTATTGACCACAATGGTGCTTTTAGTTTTGTTTTACTTATTTAGTTTAACATGACATCACATACCAATAGATATATAAGGGATCAACACATAACAATCAATTAACTTAAGTAAATGTCCAAGTTAATTGTAAAAGTAGAATGGTGTTTTGTTCTCCTACTACACATCATTTAGTTTCCCTATTCATATTGGATTAATAACAGTAAGCGACACAGAAATCCCTTGATTTAAAACAAATTTGAAAAGAAAACAGCTTAAAACAAAACTGATTACTTAAACTCAAAACTATTTTAAAATAAATTAAAACCCTTATGAGTGAGAATCAAATACTTGTTAAATAGTAACTAAACTCTAATAAATATAATTAAACCTTATTAAAACATAATTAACTTCAATTAAAGGTTAATTGAACAAAACCCTTTTTAAAATAATAATTAATTTATAATTATCTTAAATAATTAATTAATTAATTAATTAACAATCCTTAATTAATAATTAAATAATATTGACTTTAATTAAGTAACAACCCATGATGAGATTAACACTTAAGCTTAAAAATCAATATTAACAAATGATTAAGAACTAATTACCTTTATTAATTAATTAATCAATTCTATAATCATTAAATAATTGTTCTCTGATTACTAAATTAAAGTTAGAATATATTTCCGAAAAGATTTCTAAGTCAAAGCAAGTTAAGATTAGAAAAATAGTTATATTTTTCGAACCGCACGTACATCGACTATCGCTGTACGGGCTATAATTTCCAAACTTGAAGCTTTACTTTTTAACTTTTAAAACATAAATTTTGAATCTTATTACCTCTAAAACATAAAAAATGTTTTTGTAATCCAAAACAAAGATTAGACTTGCTATATTTTAGATTTTAAAATTCAAATTTAGAACCTTTTTATAAATGGGTTTCCGTGTCACTTTGAGTTAGCAAGCCCAAACTTATGTTAACAGGAACTAAGCATAACAACATCATAATCAAATTCCCAAACATCTCATTACATCCAATCCACTATCATAACACTTAAACTACGTTCCATGAAACATTACATGAAAATGAAGATGGAAGAACTTAGAAATAGGAATGAGATGAAAAAAGAAGAAATGAATATGTAAGGTGGTATATATAGGCATGAAGATAACATGGATCACTAGGAGCTCCTCTCCTTAGCCATGCTTTAGTGTACTTCCGAGGTTGATTTAGGTAAGGGATGTGTGATATCTTAGGTTAATTTTGGTTGTATAATATATGTTTGTACATAAAAGGTCAAATCATGTGTATTTGTGTATATATACACTAAGTATATACTATATACATGTATATCAATGTATATTTACTTGTAAATGCGATCAGCCCTAGTTTTAACAAACGTGTGCATGTTGCACGAAGTGTGCACAACGTTCCCGACGACTTTCTGGTATCGAAAGGTCGAAGTTTTGAAAAACGTCCTTCGTTGACATTTTCTATTTTTATTTGAACTATCTGTATTGGTAAACAAATTTTGAAAACTATTTTATCATCATTATTAAATAATTAAAATATCTTTATTTGCTAATAAAAATCCATTTATTGAACATATAAATTATTATTAAATAGCCTTTTCCAAAGTGGCAAAATCTTGGTTTGTAACAACCCATATTTATAATTAAAAATATTAAATTAAATAACACTTTGGAATTTAATATTTTCTAAAATTAAATTTATGATTTATAAACGTGTTTAAATGACTAAAAGAAACAATTATTCTATTTTTCATCCATTTTAATTTGTCTGTTTTGAAATTAACATTGTAAATAATTGCAATTAATTTAATTAAAATATTTCAATTAAAAGGAAAGAAAATGTTGATTACAATTAATAGATTTAATAAAAGAAACGTATGTTTTATGTTAAAATAGAATGAGCACTTTAATGAAAATGAAAGAATGTTTTGAGAAAAAGAAAATGAACATTTTCATTTTGAATATAAGTATAGTTTTATAAGAAGAGAAAGACTGAAACTTAAACAAAAAATCTACAGCCATTAAATAGTAGTAGTAAGTGGTACGGAACTGATTTTAACACTAAACTTTAAATTTAAAATAAATTAAAGTTGTATATTTAAAACATGTTTTAATAAGTTAATATGAGAAGAAGTTAATCAGTTGTGAAATTTGGATATTATATTCTATTTCAAATTAATTCAAAATCGGTTAATAATTTGATGAAAAATGTTATTTGTAACGACTCGTATATTTTCGATGATTTAAATTGTTAATTCAATAAGATATTGGTAATTAAATTTGGAAGAAATGAAAAATCTGTATTTTAATAATGAAATAAATACTGAAATCAAGTAACAAATGATAATTAAAGCTAACAATTAACAATTTGAATGAAATTACAATTAATTGATATAATGTAAATTGTTATACTTGGTTATAAATTGATATAAGAAAATAAATGCAAACATTAAATTTATAAATGATATAGTATGAAATAAATGACCATTGAATAAATTTTGGGTTACATAAGAATTGTAACATTTGTGTGTGAATAATGAATTCATAAGTGTGATTAAAAGTTATAGTAACGATTGTTGTAAGTTACCTGTTTATTTGGTCTATTTAATTGAAATGGGAAATAAACTAAAATTAAATGAAATTTAATGTTACATTTATGAGATTTAGACAATAATTGCAAAATAAGAATGTAATAGAATGAGTGGGAATGTAAATTTATTCATAAGCTAATAATTGAGTTAATAATAGAATGAAACTATGATAAATAATTAATTGGGACTTTAAAATTTTAATTTATGTGTAAATTTGGCAAAATCCAATATAATGGAAATTTAGCTGCAAATACAAATAGAAGATGGAAATGGGGGTATATTAATGTAATGAAATGTAAAACAAATGTTAACTTTGTTATAGAATAATAATTTATTTAAATAAAAGGATTGAAATTGAATCAAATTAATTTATTCGAATAAATAATAATTAAATGAATTTATTGAAATTGAGATTTAACATCACAATTGGTGGAATATTCAATATCAAAATAATATAGGAATTTTTTATAAAGAAATGATAAATAACTAAATTTGAATTGAAAAGTGGTTTAATTTAATTTAATTTAATATTAATTTATTTAATTAATGAGAAAATGGCCATTTTGGCCACTGTCTCGGATTTCGATGAAACTGGTTTCATCGGATCCGTAATAGTGAATTATTGTAGGATTTCAAGTTTCGTAATGATTGAACTTGTCGTTTGACCGTACGGGCTCGAAACGCCTAGAAATCAATTTAATTGAAATCAATTGAAATCAATTTGAAATAAGATGATTTTAACGTAACTTCTTCATACAATGGAATTAGGACTTGAAACCTATTCCATTGATTTTAAAATTATCAAAAACATCTATTTTGATATATGGGTTGACCCATTTTCGTTCCGGAGACAGAACAGGCTTTTCGGGTCGTTCATTGTTCAGCTATCCAAACCAATCGAGCCCATTCATTTCTATTTTGTTCTTCCTATATGTATATGTATATGTATATGTATATGTATATGTATATGTATATGTATATGTATATGTATATGTATATGTATATATTGTTATAAACCCTAGGTCATCTCTTAATTCTGATTTCAGTACGTACAATTCCAATTGCTCCTCCTCTTCCCAATGGTAGACAAACCTTAATCCCCAATTTCCAATTTCTATTTCAAATCAAAATTCAAACTCCTCAAAAAAAAATTCAAAAAAATTATAGAATCGAAGATCTCAATATTAAGAATTTTCATCTGGTGTCTGTTTCTGTAAACTATGCTCGAGTCAGCCAGAAATCACGGTCAAAGCTTCAAAATCGCGAAACCGTGAATTCAATTTGGGGCTTTTCGATTTTTGCTTCAATCGGCGAAATCAACTTATGGGTTTTGTTAAGATTTGCGTCTGGAGTTGATTAGTGGTGGTCGCATCACTTATTGTTGAGGCAGGTGATAGAAATTTGAGTTTTAGGGTTCAAAACCTTAAACCTATGTGGCGGCCGACGGCGAAGGGGGAGGACCGGACCTAGGTCGTACAGTGCGGCTCGTCAAGGCGAGCATGCGGCAAGGGTGCGGCGCTCTCAGGTGATCGGTGGTGTGCGTGGTGGTTGGTCAAAGCTTGGTGGTGGAGGCAGCTTCCAGTTCGTGTTCGAGCTTACCGCGTGAATTGATAGGTCGAGTATTTAATATTATTTTGTTTGAACTAAATTCAGATTTAAATTTTCGATTGTTCTAACTTTCATACCTTTTGCATACGAGGTCAGATTCATGCGTGGTTTCTTACGCTGGGATCGTATCGAAATTCTGGACATTATGATGCTGGCTTGGATGGATTTTAGGATCGTTTGAATTTGGGCCCTAATTTGAATTTAAATTCGATTTAAATTCGAAGGTGAGTGTTTTAACCCACTTAAAACTTCTAAAATGTCTTATGTTTGTTAAATTAAATTTATGATGTGATTAAAAATTTATTTATAACTTATTGGTATATTTTAGCGATCATTTCAGTTAATTTGAATTTATTTGAATTAAATCGTTATTTAATTTATTACTGAATATAAATTGCAAGTTAAATACCTGTTATTGATTACCAGTTCAATGCTGTTATTGATTGATTATTTTGGATGATGTTTGTAGTGGATGTTGATTGGTTATATTGGATGAATGGATGTTGTATTTTATATCGTTATAAACTGCAAGTTCCCTACGGGTTGAAATGATACATACCCGAATGATCTGTAGATTAAGAAAAAATCGTTATGGGTCAAAATGATACTCGAGCGATTTTATGGATTTTATTAATTTCGGGATTGCTGTTTGAAATGATATATAACCATAAAAATTTAAATTGCGGATTGAAATGATAAATATCCTTATAACTTGACCCTAGGATAGAGAATTATATATGGACACCGGATTGGTTAAATTAAATGATTTTAAAATCCTTAAAGCTTTGGATTTAATTAAATGATATTTTGAAATGAAATTTGATTTATATAAATTGAAGTATTTTGAAAAAATCAAGTTTTATGTTGAAATGTGAATTGGTTTAAAGGAATTGCTCTAAGAAAAGAAATTGTAGCTTAAAGTTAAATTTTAAGTTGAAAGGAAATTCGATCGGAATTGGGCTACTGAATTTGTTCGAAGTATAACTTGAAATATTTTGAAATTGGAAAGATCCGAAATTTGATATTTGAACATGGACTAAAACGATATGAAATTCGATAGTTTATTGAAATTTTGTTTGTCGATTTGGAAATTTGAAATGGTCCAAATATGTTGAAATGAAATGAATAGTTTAGTTTGTTATTAATTTCAAACTCATATTTTAAGTAAACTGTTTTAAAATATATTGTTTTAAATTCTCTAATTATTAAGATTTTCAAATTTATTAAACAATTTAACCAATATTAACTATATAAATTATTTTGATCTATTTTAAAACCAATTTTATTTATTTTTAAACTAATTAAACCATTTTAATATATTTGAAGTATAATTAATCTATTTTAAAGTTATGTAATCAATTTTAATTATATTTGATATAAATTTAATCTATTTAACTATCTTAAATCAAATTAAAAGTACTTAACCTATAGTTAAACTATTTTTGTGTATTTTAACTATTTATAATTATTTAAACTATTTCTAAATTTCTAGATTTAGTAAAGCAGAAGTGTTTAAATTCAATTCAATTGGTTAAAAAATGAATAAGGTTAAATGATGTTATAACCTAAGTTGGAATTTTAAATGTTATAATATATTGAAATGAGGATTTTTAAGCAAGGATTGAACCTATTTTGGAAATATGATTTTTGGAAGAAATTATGATTTTTAGAAACGATATGATTTGAAAGTGAATATGATTTGAAGGTGAATATAATTTCGAAAGTGATGGTTTTGAGGATATGATATTTTGATATAAATTGCAAATTGACTTTTGAAATATAAAAGAACCATCCGGTGTGTAATAAGCAATTAATTGTCAAAGAGGCCGGGATCGAATGTTGTCATACTCTCTACCAATACCGAAAACCACTTTGACAACTGTGTACACGGTGGAGATTCCAGAATGAAGTAGGATGGTGATGACGATCCTATATGAGGTATATACGTGGATCTGACTCCCGTGAGTTGGGATAAGGTGGCTAAAACAGGAGCAATTAACGGGTCAAGTGAGGTCATTCCTCCGATCGGGAACACTCCATCGATACTATATTCTGACTTTTGATTTAATTGGTGGTCACATGTGATTTTTACTCGGGAGTGTGTTTCGAGTTGGGCGGTAGCAGCGGTTATGCATTACCAACAGTACGAAAGTGTAATCGGCATATCTACCCTGGCATTGCCTAGTTATGCCGTGTCACCTACCCTAGTATGCCTTCTACGGGTTTTTTTTATACCATACATATGGAGTGCCCTTTGACAACTCCAGTACGAGCAGGATTACGGTACTGTATAAACTATGGGAATATATAAAATGTTTTAAGGGGATATGGGTAACGCCTTAACGCTATTTTAATCCTTTTACTTTACTATAGACATATTATAATAGCGTACCATAGTAGATAGTTTAACGGATCCTTAGAAGGTGTGAATCCCGAGCATCTCTTAAGTTACTGCACTCACGTTAGACACTACATAGGAGTTGTCAAACCCCGTAATTATCTCTGACGCCGTTCCACTCATATTTATTTACCGATGATTTAACTTACATAAGATCTTTTAGTTCTGACTCGAGTGTTTTGTCTTTTCAATTCGCTCGGGTCAGCCTGAGCATTTCAGGATTTGAAGACCTTATTTCTGGAGGATGAAAATGAAGATTTTATTATTATTATTTACTATATTATTCTACTGCATCACACTGTTCCGCTGCATTGTTATTTATTTATCTCTGATATGTGTAACTCTGATTCTGTGTGGTATAAGTATAACCAAATGTTCTGTAAACAGCTTCGTAAACTGTTATTTGATTATTATATTTTGTCATTCCGTTGTGAGATTCTGTTTTGTTTTTCTTTTTTTCTCTGCTTTTTCTTATTCACCTTAATAACAATCCGCTCTTTTGTATGGCTTTTGAATTGGCACGTGTGTCTGCTTAAACGTACAAAAAGGCGGGATGTTACATTATTTTTCGAAATGAAAATACTTTTACATAAAAATGTTCTAAAAAAATTCTGATTAAAACGACAAAGTTCATTTGTCAAATTCTGATCTGTCTAGACCCGTTTACATCCGTTTGTGGTCGTGAGGCGTTTTGAGTTGGTATTAGCGTAAAAGGTGAATTTTGCTGTGAATGTTAAAATTTAAATCATGTGTTCCTTTATGACCGTATCCGAACGTTGAGAAAATTGGTACTTTATTTTCCCTCCTTGGACATTGGACATTCAATGTGTACTATAGAACTATTTAAATTTAGATTCAGGGTACACTGTCATTTGAAATAAAGCAAATTTTGACTGTATAACTTTAAGACGGTAGGAATTCATACAGGACGCTCACCCATTTTTTACTGTCACCTATTCTATCTTTCGTTTTAAAAAAACGTAATTTATATTTTGTAACTATTGAAACATTGTTTATATTCTACGAGCGTAATAACACGTGCTTCACGCGTGAATTATTTTTGTTATAAATTGTATATATTTAAATCAGTCAAAAAAATAATTTTTTATTTCAAGTGATGCTAAGATTTGTATATTTGTAGAGAAGTATTTTGAATTTTAAAAAAAGTTTAATTTTATATCCTAATTTTAGAAACGTTCTGAATTTGTAAAGTATGTTTAATTATTAAATCCTACTATTATGGCGTTTGAATTTTTATTTCTATTATTAATTACTAAAGAATAGATTTAATTTTATATTTGTTTAAATTTTTGTTTCTATTATTAATTGGTAAAAAATGACTTTGAAAAAAAGTTTATTCGTAAGATCTTATTTCTAAGTGATAATAAGATAATTAAGTACGTTTTGAATTGTTAAAAAAAATTAACTGTTAGATCCTATTTTTAAGCAATAATAATATTTAACAATATTTGTAGAGGACGTTTTTGGTAGTTCACGTTGATACCAAAAAAGTGTGACACCAAAGATATTACAGATTTTATAAACTACCTGTTCGTTTCATCATATATTTGCTTTCACCTTTCATTTTCCACGTAGCCTTCGCACTTTCATTTTCTGCTTCTTTATTTATTGTTTCAAAATTCATCTTTCATATTTAAATTTGCTCACCTTCGTTCTGCTTCTGCATTTCATACTCCATCATCTCTTGCACCCCCACCATCCCCTTCCGCCTATTCATCTCTCCTCCTCCACCGCCCTACCAAACCCACCACGAACAAACCCAAAAAAGAACCCAAACTGCCTGGCCATCCTCCTTTACCCTTCGTTAGATCCATACATAGCCTCCTCCTCCACATTTAGTTGGTTCATGTTACAGTAAATCTTTTGTTTAACAATGGGAATTTTTCTAAGGCTATACTTACGAAGTCTTTTTGAATATCAATCTTGAGCGTAAAACCATATTCTCTTTTGGTTTGTTAAACTTACTCTATCTAGTTTTTATATATTTGAAAATTCATTGATAAACAGAACTTTATGTTTCTGATAACATGATAAAATTGTCTATGTTCCAAAACTATATATATATAGCTTTCCTGTTTGTAAAATTCAATATTCACTACCTCTCGGCCTCGCCTACGCCTCCACGCCTTGCTTTGGCCTAAAGCAACCCCTTGCTACAGCTTGCCTATCATCAACTCAGATCCGCGACACCTCTTGAATAAGTTTGTGTTCAGAGTGTCATGTTAGATCCGGAGTAGAGTGTCCGTTTTTTGAAATCCATAGCGGTATTTTTTTGTGTCGACTGGTATTCAGACTCAAGTTCAAAGGTGAGTGTTTAACTCATGGGATACTATCAATTCTATAGCAACTTGAATCAACGTCATGATCTGATAAATTATTCTATTTTGTTGTTTGCGAATTTAAAGTGACATTAAAATTGAAATTCATTGCTAGTTAAATATTTTGACATTCTATAGCTGATATTTGTAGTGTTATAGGTTTAATTGAGTTTGGTTAAATGTTGATTGGTTAATAATGGTTAGCATGAAGATCTTATATATGTTCCACTATTGATTTTACCTTGTTTCGATTATTGAAATTGTACTGACTGGCACATGTATACTTGAACAACACCTTTGGACACCTTATATTGATACGTGGAAAAAGTTGGAATAAATAATTTTATTGTTTTGACCAAAACGCGATTTTACAAATAACCTGCCGATTTGTCCTTATTTGAAAGTTTTGCATGCATGTATGTACTTAATTATGTTATTTTATCTTAAAATAGTTAATATTTCAAATAGTATAGTACAAAACTTAATTGTAAGCTTACGTGTAAATTTTTCAGAAAAAAATTATTTACATAAATATGAAATAAAATGCGTTTGAAAAAATAATGTTATTTTAAGTTGAAATTTTTTTGTGACTCCATTCAGCAAAAGAAAAATATTTTGTAAAGAAACCAGTATCAAATTCTTTCATCTATTATTTTCTATGTTTTATGCATTAAAAAAAATAAGATCATCGAAATTTTGAAAATTTTAAAAAATCAATAATTTGACTGAAAATTTTTTCGGTAGCTCCTGCACATTATTTCAAGAACATTTTTTAAATAGACATGTTTATTTCGACCACCTGATGGTTTTAAAAGTTCAATCTTTGGAAGTAGTCATTTGAAAATTTATGAAAATTATCAAATCGATTGTGAAAAATCTGAACCATTGCTAGAAATTCTTAAACTATATTATAAGGACTCAGAAATTTTATTTGGAATTTTCATATGTTGGTATAAGTTTTAAAAATTAAATAGTGTGAAATATGATGTATTTTAAATATCAAATAATAATAGTAATTTCTGGAAATTTTTGATAATTTTCCTGTGAGTTCCTAAACTAAAATGGAAGATTTTTCATGTTAAAAACTTTCTGAGAATCCCAACAAATTTTTCTATAAAGACTAATATGGATAAAACAACATATTTTCAAATATAAACGATTGGTTATTAAAAAGACCTAGGCCGTACATTGACATACTCTCTGTAAATACCGAAGCCACTTTAATACCCGTGTACACGGTGGATATTATCGAGAATGTGGAGGTTGAATTGTCAACGTTTGCTGGAATGAAGTAAGAGAACGATGATGGATAAGACCGACGTTTGTGTCAATTTGAAATGACTAAAATAGAAGCCTATGTCTGGCCAATGAGACTAACTACCTCTAGCGGACGCACTTCTTCGTATTGCCATATTGACTTTTAAACTTGATTGGTGCGCACCTTTGAATTTTGGGAGCGTTGGACACCGTTGACCGTTAGGGGTTACGACCAATCTAAAAAGGTAAACTGGTAGGATCCTGCCTTGGGAATTGCCTCACGTACCTTGTCATACTTTTATCCTTATACGCGTCCATAATGATTTTGTTTAGTATGGTACCTATAGAGGACCCATTGGCCATCGACGTTACTGGTTGTGTTACAGGACTTGCATAGACTACCTGCTTAAAAATGTGTTAAGAGGGACCAATGTAAAGCTTAACGCTATTTTAATACTTTACTTCACTAATGGACAATATATATATATATATATATATGTATGTATGTATGTATGTATGTATGTATGTATGTATGTATGTATGTATGTATATTGTATCTTATTATATATATATAGTTTAACAAATCCTTAGGAGACGGAAAATCCTGTAACATCTCTTAAGTTATTGCACTCACGTTTTGCACTTGATAGGAGATGGAAAACCCCGCAAACATCTCTGAAGCTATTACACTCATATTTACTTATTATTGATTTAACTTACATAAGAAATTTTAGTTTTAACTTGAGTGTTTTGTCTTTTAGTTACCCTCGGGTCAGCCTGAGTGTTTTAGGAATGTTTTGTCTTTTCATTACGCTTGGGTCAGCCAGAGTATTTCTGTGTTTGAAGATATTATTCATTGCAGATGAAGATGGGGTTTCCTACACCGTATTTATTATTATTATTCTACTACATTAGTTTGGTATATTGTTGATTGTATTTTGATTATTTTGTAAAAATTGAAACCAAATGTATATAGTAAAACAGCTTCATGAATTGTTTATTTGATTATTATATTTTGTCATTCCGCTGCAAGATTCTATGTATTGCTTTCTTCCTTTTCTCTTATTTTCTTATTAAACCCCATTGATAATCTACCCTTTTGAATGATTTGAGTTAGATATATGTTGTTTAATGTCGACTTAAATCGTACAAAAGGGTGGGTCGTCACATGGATCGTTACAAATCTATTTTACCGTCATATGTTATTATCTAAAAGAGTTATATATATTAATTATAAAATCTACTATTTTAGTATTTAAAATTTATTTAAATATTCACAAATTAAGGTAGTAAAATTCCAGGTCATTGCATTAAAGATTATTAAAACCATGACTAATAGTGGAGCATGACCATGACATATATTATCCATAACTGAAATGGAAAACCCAAAAAATCAGTCGACTATAAGAAATGTTTATGATGCAAAAGTCAAATTGAAAAATACTGAAGGAAGATCTATTATGCAACTGTTTATGAAACTTTCAATCGAACGATACTATTCTGTGTTTCAAATATTTGATCGCATCAACAGTCAAATATCCGACCTATTTTTTAGTCATCCAAGTTGTATTAATCTTGCAAAGTGTTTACATCAAATTTTGTTCTTGGCTTGTACTTCTAAAACTAACCGTTTAAGCTTTCTTGTTTTCACATGGTGTCACATACGTTAATGGGGAATACATTCAATGTTACAATTGCTTTGATAAGTTAAGAAACCACAGAATCATATATTTGGGCTCTTGAATGTGTTATGAGTATTTACAGAGAAAAGAGGATTTTGGATGTTATTATAATGAATGTCGAAGTCGCTCTTGTTAAAGTAGTTTCGAATGTATTTCCAATATCTCTTCATATCCTATGTGCATGGTATATCTCAAAAAATGTGCAAGCAAATTGAAAATCAAAATTCAACTAGGCATAGAAGCGTGATGATTGGTTATAAGAAGGTTATGGTGGAAGATGAGCTGTGGAAAAAAGAACATCAGCTATTTTGCGATGGTTGGACTAATATCATTAACTCTTTAATCGAAGAAGAATATGAATGGAGCTTATAACCGTTTTGAGAGTATGGTCCTCGAAGAAAAAAAGGTCACTAACATATGTGGTCAAAAATTGGTTCCGTAAGTACAAAGAAATGTTTGTGCTAGCATGGACAAACAATTATAAACATTTTGAAAATTTCTTTTCTAGTATTGTTTAAAGTTCACAAAAAAGTCTAAAATTATATTTGATTCATCAGTAGGTAATTTTGTGTAGTGTGTTTGTGTGCAAATAATGAAATAGCGCCAATCAAAACTTATTTTGAATCAAGTACCACAAGATCAATGCATCATTTCTGGAATGAGCCAATGTTCAAAGAATTAATATGATTTGTATTACATAAAGCTTTGGATTTTCTATTACATGAATTGAGTGCCATTTCCCAGGTTGATTCAACTATTGAATGTTGTGGATGTATTCTATGGAAAGTTAATGACTTACCTTGTTCTCATATACATGAGGACTTTAAATTGACATACAGTTCTATTGCTCTCAACACCATTGATTCTTTTTGGAAATAACTAACATGCACACTTCCAACTGTACACTGGTCGACTCTTGGGTTTCTAGAGTTACTTGAAATAAAGCTCTCCAAAGTAGATATGAGAGCACACCAGATAATGAGTGAGATGTGTTGCAAAGTGAGCTGAAATCACTAGCTTTTCCATCGATAAAAAAAACCATAAAACCACCCGTGGTTGCAATAAAAAAATGTAGGCCTTTATAAAGCAAGGAAAAAAAGAAAAATCTACAAAATAAAATCCTTTTTACTTCGAGAAAGCTTCTTTGTCATGAGGCTCTAATCCTACTCCTACATGTTCTTATAGAACTCATGGCATGGCAAAGAAAAAATATGAAAACAATCACATCGATGCTTATCATTTGATGCAAATGCCCGATGTTATGAAGCCTTGCATAGTTGGGTTGGAAGATACGTCGAATGACAGTAATTGTAGTTATTGGGTTCTTGTAAACCAATTAAAGTTTTATAGTAAAAGACTCGAAAATCCATGCAAATATATACATGAGGCAATGATTGATAGCTTAGAGCTAAATAAGGAAATGTATAAGAAAATGTGGGATGATTGTGGATTCAATGAACTGTAGAACATAACACAGTCCAAGTATAATATTAAAGAGAGTGAACAGATGAAAATACTGAAATTAGGATATATTATTGTAGAAACTTTTGGTATTGTGGTTCTATTGTTAGGTAAGTTTATGAGTTGTACTTATGTCCCCACAATATTACTTGTAAATTTATCGAATCAAAAGAGGATGATGGTCATGGGTTTTATTGATAATTCTCATTTTGTTAGCGCTTAACTTAAACCAGACTCTCCTTTACCTTCTACTTCACAATCTTCATATTCTCAGAGGATATTCAATATTAAGGCCAGAGATTGGATTGGATAGCACTGAGACAGAATTGACAAGTAATGGCTTTGCTGGAAACTACTGATGACGGTTTAATATTAGTTAAAGTAGAGTAGACAGTTAGGAATGATATTTTGGTAGAATCAATAAGTAAAAAAAATTGCAATAATGGGATGTTGACTAGTCTAATCGTAGTTGTGTTGTTGTTAACGTGTTTTGTACCTGTATTTTGTTTTGGTATATAGTAATAGGATTTAAGGATATATTGTTATTAGATATTTTATTTTAGTACCTTACTGTTACTGTGTTTTGTACTTGTAGTTTATGGAATAAATCATAGGATATTACTGTCTGACCAACGTATATAGCATTCTATCTAACTCTAGAGTTTACATTCACATGTTGCCATTTTGGTTAAAACATTTCGATAGTATATTGCCGTCTGACCAATGTATATAGCATTCTCTCTAACCCAAGAGTTTACAGCCACATATCGCCATTTTACTATAAAATTTTCAGTGTGGTACTGCCGTCTGACCAAGTTATATAGCATTCTCTATAAGCCAAGAGTTTACGGCCAAATATTGTTGATTTATTTGAAGAAATTTGGTAGGATATTGATGTGCATGTAAATGTGCATATTTTTTCATCATATTTAATCTATTTAAATTAAAAAAATGATCATATCGGGTTTTTTAACTTGTTTAAACAGAAATTCAAATTATTTTCAAAACGTCACATATTCATCTTCATATAGGGGCAAAATGGTTATTTTTATACGTATATTAATTTAAGAAAATTTAATTGGAATTTCTATATTATTTTGTAGAAAAATTGGATGGAAATTACAAGTGGTTTCATGAAGATATGCATGCACAAAAAGAAAACAAAGCAAAGTAAGATGAAAATAATTCAAACTCATGAACATGGAGGACCCCACCTATCCACTTACCTTGATTTTCAATTAGGAGCTAACGCACATGCTAAAAGGCCATTAAAGCTTCATGCACATTTAAATGGAGGATTAACACATGTTAATGATTAATTGGTGGCCACACTATCTCAAGGGTATTTTGGGCATTCTCCAGAAAATGAATTAGGGTTTCTAACTTGTATAGATACCATATATCTTCATGTAACCCTCCTTTTCCTCTTAGTTAGTATTTAGCTTAGAAATAAAAGAAAGCTTCTCTTTTCTTTTCATGGCTACATAGTCATTTCTTTTATGTAATTTATTTTTTATGCAATTTTAATACATTGCTCTTTTCTTCTTGTTTACTTCCTTTCAAGCAAGTAGTGTAGTTTGATTTAATGCAAGTAGATTAGCTTTTCTTTTCATTTTGCTCTCTTTTTCTTCTTGTTTATTACATGTTGCAAGCTACGTTTGTTGATTGGATAATAATATGAGAGCCTAATCCCTTCAATTTAGGGGTAACGAAACTCTCTAGTATGTAGATCCAACATTTTGATATTATGCTCTCTTTTTGTGCTTCATGGAAAAATGATGTTTATGTAATTTTGTGTTTAGTATTGAGTTTGATAGTTTATATTGTTCAAAACAAATAGGCTATACTTAGCCATATGAATCACAAATTGCCTCTTCATATATATATGATAATGTAAAAGAAGTGAATGTATAAATCAAAATTTGATGGCCTATGTTTCTAAACAATAGTTAATAGGCCATTCTTAAAATAGGTTTCATTTTCAACTTTGTTGCCATTTTCATGAGAGTTAGTAAGTGGTTTAAGGGGTGTGTTATTGTTTGATTGCTTAAGTTGAGCTAATTAATAGCACAAATAAGTCATACTTATGATAAACACATCATTTAAATTCACTGATGACCAAAAAAGAGATCATATTTCATTTTTGTTGAATTATGTGATCTAGAGAGTGAATTTATTTTTAAATTGTTTTTCTACTCTCATATTTTTATCACATTCTTTTTGTCATTTTTCTTACATTTTTTAGCTAAACACTTTTAACTTTGATTAATTTGATTGAATAAAGATTTAAAATCAACAATTCCCTATGGATCGACCCGTACTCGCAACGTACTTGAATTGTACGCCGTGTGCTTGTGGTTATTTTTATTATAAATTTTTTGACGGTTTTCTAAACCGAAAGAAATTCCATCGTTAAACAAGTTTTTGGCGCCGTTGCCGGAGATTTGTTTTGATTTTGATTTTCTATTCTTCGAATTATTCGTTGTTTGATTTCTATGTCTTTTTATTTTGTATGTGTTAATTGCATTTTAAAAAAATTGTGTGTTTGTTGTGTGATATTGTTGTTTACAATTTTGTTTGTGTGCTTGTTGTTGTTTGTTTGCACTTTCATTTGCTTTCCTATTTAAAAAGAAAAAGAAATATATATACACAAAAAAGAAAAAAGAAATTTCTATTTCATTTTCCTTTTCATTTACAATTTTCTCTTTCACAACATTCAAAAGAAAAAAATTTGCAATTTCTTTTCACAGTGTCATCACGTTACTTCATACCAGTGCACTCACTTCAGTTTCCCCCCTCCACTGTGCATTCTTTTGTAATTACTGCCCATTACAACTACACAACCTTCCTCAGCCATCACAATTACATCTCTATAACCGAACATCCACCATTTCGACCACTCCTCAAGACAACTGCCCCTCATCAACATCACCACTGTTGCCATACAACAGTAAACCCCCCCCCCCCCCCCACACACACACACACACACACACACACAAAAACCCCCCCATTATCTCTACTCAACTGCAAACCAGTGACAGCCATACCACAAATCCACACAACATCCAATACAAAATTGCCATATAACTTCAATACCAAAACAACTGCACCATTGTGCACAGCCAGTCATCACCATAGCGCACCTCCTTCACCTAAAGACATACTTCTTCTTTTACATTTACTTCAACCTCCCCTACTAATCACCAACAATTTCTATATACAACAGTTCACTGTGCCTTCTCTACATCACTAGCTATCCACCATTACTGTTAACATCCACCATTACTATCAATATCTACTCAAACCTCAAACTCAGCCAACCCATCACAGTTCTAGCCTCAATCACCACTCCAGTGCACTGCCTCAACCCCTGCCATCACTGACTTCCCTACACTTGCTCCTCTACCATACACAGTCATTACCATATCATACCAATACACTCCACCTGACTTCCTCCATCTCATTCGTTTCACTGAACTCAAGCAACCGGATCTTCTAACTCACTTTACTTCATACTGTTGTACACTTCATTGCCTCAACAGCCATAAACACAGCACCCTTGAACAATCAATCTGCCTCCCACCACTACTGCTTTACACCGCCTTCACTTTACTTCACAAGTACAAACACTTCTACTTCACTTTTAAAGACAACCTTCCTCCACCCCAAACACTTGTTGTTCTCTGCACTTCAACAAACAACCATCCATCAAACTCACTCCAATCAAACAAACTACCACTGAAACAACCCTCACAAACATCACATTCCCACCCTCAACATTACCACCAGACCACATCACTACTTCTCCGACCAAAACCATCATCATCACTTCAATCATCCCACTTGCAAACAATCCATCACCACTCTTGCTACTACCTCATCAACTACAAATACAACCCCATACTTCCACAAACTCTCAAACCACTGTCACATTTGCCTACATCATATTAGACACTATATGCATATCTGATTAGCAACTTCCCAAACCAGCCAATAACAGCTTATAAGAGCTTCTAAGTAACTCAAAATTGCCACAGCACACCAGTAATCCATCTGCATATTACACTACGTCTATCCCTTGGCGTCGTTGCTATTGCCTGTTATCAAAAGATTCACCAGAAACATCATCATATCCATCTACCAACCCACTGACCAGTTCCCTGAACCCCTGCAATTCTCCACATATCAGCAACAATCACCGCAACTGCCTTCCTCACTTCTCCAAAAAAAATAAAAAAGAAGCGCAGAAACTTGCCTGAATACCACACTATCCAACAGCCTCGCCTCCATCAACAGTTCACGACCGCTCCGCCTCTAGCCATCACCTGATATCTCGTCACCCACAATTGACAACAACCGCAACCCAATCACCCGCTACCCAATTCGCCTCGCAACCCAAATCGTGACAGCTCTATCCAAGCAACCGAATCGAATTGTTTTAAAAATTCTTATGTTAGCTTTGACAATCGAATTGCTGTGATTTTTGTGTTTTGAAAATTTTTGGTGTTTAATCTTCCTTTGAAAAGTTGCATAAGAATTAGTTTGGGTGGAGATTAATTTTTGGGATGTTGGCTGTGTTGATTTAAAAAAAAAAGATTGCATTTTTGAACGAGGGAAGAGAATAATCCTTTATTTTCTAACGTTTGGAGCAATTAGGCTGGGCCTTTATTTTTATTTATTTTTTGTTGTCGGAGTTAGTTCGGTTTAATTCTTCTTTATTTAAAAAGGAAAAAAAATATAAGTTCTTTGCCTTTGTCTTTGTTCATTTGACTTATTTAGTTAGTTATTTATTTTATTTTTCATTTGCCTTTTGTTGCTTTTGATAAAAAAAATTGTGTATATTTTGGTTTTAATTTAGAGTTGCGACGGGAAGAACCGCTTGCCAAAACAAACTGCTTTGCTGGCTTGCTTAAAAAAAAAAATTGCTGCTTCAATCTCCAATTGTATTTGAATTGAATTGTTGGTTGGCTGCTGTGACGCCCCACCTCTATACTCACGCTAGCCAAGGACATTACGAGGTAATGCCGTCAACTAGCACGAAGAATAAGGCTGTTAAGGAGCGATCATCCGTGTAATTGCTTTGTGCGAGCACCGATATGTCAAATAGTATAACATGCATTTCGATTCAAGAGGAAATCCGACATACCGATACAAACTCAGAGCTACTACACAGTAGCTCTATATAATCTTCGAAAACAAATATAAAAATAAGCATAACACAAATCAGTCACAGATATCCATATCACAAAGGCGAAAATAGATATGAATATAACACACGGAAGTATACATCAGAGTAGTGGTCAAACAAGATCCACAATATCACAAAAGAATAGATACAAGTGCTAGACAAAAAAATATGTATACATCAAGGAGTCTTTGTCTAGTATATATAACAACAAAAACTACTAAACTAGAGTAATTAGTCAAAAGTCAGATAATGCTCCCAGAAGATGAGTCAAACAGAAGCACCTGTAACATCTCAGTCTGACCCGAGTATTATTTAATAAGAAAATAATAAACGGATCAGTCTAGCTATAAATATTAGATAAAATAAGATAGAAGAAGAGATATGACCAAAAACGTATGATAACAATAATGCCATACTATGAAAAGTATACAGTAGACAACACAAAAATCATACAATATCTCAAGAATCTCAAAGCATTAAAAAGAATGTCATATTCTTTATTTTATTCACCAAACTCCAAATATCGACGAACATATCATTGCCAATCACAAAAAGAGGTGAAACATAAACTCTAGCAATTATCAACTAGAAATCCAGAAATCACAAATGGGGGAGGCCTATCACAAACGGGAGAATGAAAACTCACCAACATGTGTATCACAAACAAAACGTTATTCCATGGTCGCTAACCATCAATTTGAGTCAATGCTTCACAAACGGCCCAAAGACCATGGGTCGCTACCCCACCAAATTTGAGTCGAAACTCCACAAATGGTCAAAGACCATGGGTTGTTAGCCCATATAAATAAGACGGAGCTCCATAGAACGGGGTACAGTCCCCTACGCGGAAAAGAGACATCGTACATCGCTAGTCTAAACCATAAATATGATCATCATCGATCATCAAGAAGTGTCAATTACACTAAGCTAGCAAATAAATGAGTTTAGCTTCTTGTCCCATAATCACTGGCTTAACTTAAATATTACGAACAAATTGTAGATCACCATTCAAAAGTTACCACAAGAGTTTCAATCGAACAAGTCCAAAAATTAACCGACGAAGTAAGCGCAAGCGTTTCATACCACTAGTTTTACTAAGCCGTTTAATTAGATTTCTCAAACGAATGAGGTAAAAGTTTGTGTATACTAATAAATTGGAAAACGGTTTTTATAAACAAGCTTTGTATTAAAAATAGAGTTGAAATCATATTTGAGAAAGAGTTTGAATATTTACTACCAGTATAGAAACCTTTGTTTTTTAAAGTGACAAATCACAAAATTAAGTGTAAAAACAATCAATCATCAAAAATTCACATTCGAAGATGTGAATTAAATCCAAAGAAGTCAATACCAATCCATCAAAATGGATATTCCTCAAAAATCTCGAAAAGAAGTTATCAAAGTCAACAAAGGTGATAACAACAAATTGGAGAAACAAGAATCAATTAAAAATTGGAAATTCAAATACAAAAGGCAAAATAGGCAGAGACAGCAGATTCAATCGACTGGACCAGGGTGGTCAGTCGACTGACACAAATCCTGGAAACTTTCTGTTTTCAGGTTCAGTCGACTGAATCATGCTTGGAAACTTTCGGTTTCCTGGCTCAGTCGACTGACCCAAAGTGGTCAGTCGACTGATACTGGCCTAGGAAAATTTCTAGGTTCGGTTCAGTCGACTGACCCTCTAGTTCAGCCGACTGAACTGGAAATTCCACTATTCTCAGCCTAACCCCTAAGGGGCAAAATCCCAAACAACTTGCGATCGGACGAGCGATGGGCGCTAACGGTTTACGCCAATCGACAACCCATCCCTATAGGCTCTTCGATACGCCACCAAAAGCATGATCAAATATCGAAGCTAAATTTTTTAAAGATTTAACTTCAAAACACCAAAAATTGGAATATTCATAAAACCAATTCAATCCAAAGCAAATGGACAAAGAATAGATGTTAGGAATCACTACCTAACAACTATCAAAGATATAGACATAGATGTGAGTTCAAAAACTCACCTTATACACAAAAACAAGGAAGGAGAAGCTTGAAAACAAAGGAAGATCAACCACTCTTCAATCTCAACTCTAAAAGCTCCAATCTAAGATCATAAACAATAATTTTCCAAATTAGCTTATAGGAAATTTCTGAAATTGGAGAGAGATTGAGATAGAGAAGAAGAAGGAGATGCTTACTTAGGCTTCTCTTTAAATTAGGAGCTGAAACTTGGATTTGCAAATGAAGCTAGGGCTTAGGAATTCCTAATCTCTTTTCTCTCCCTCCATTTTTGCTTAAATCTTGAAGTGTTAGGAAATGAGAATGAACGAAGAGGAGAAGGGGTGGAGCTAGGGTCTTATGTTAGGTTATTGGGCTGAAACCCAAAACCAAAGCCCTAAGTGAAAATGTCAGAATTCAAGCTAACTCCAAATATATCGATGTTTATACTCAAAAAAGTCGCAAACGTCATTTTGACCTCAGTGAAAGGGGTCTCGTGTCCTAATTCGACTGTTTGCAAAAAGTAGCATTTCGGACATAAATCCGACTAACGATGCTACATTTAAATAAAATATTTAAATATATACAATCGTAAAATATGCGGGTTGTTACAGAATCCCCTTCTTAAAGAAATTACGTCCTCGCAATAATTAAGAAGAAAAAAATAAAAAGTAACAACCATAAAAGCATATTAACACAAAAGAAATTTGAAATAAGAAGTTTACCTCAAAATGCATGAAAGATTAAGTCTGAATGTGTTCGCTCGATGAATTCTCTACATTTCCAAGAACAATCGTTAGGATTTGAGGACCATTGAACTTTCACAAGAGGGACATCTTTATTTCGAAGGCGTTTTACCTCCGAAGCAATAATACGAATAGGATGTTGCTCATAAGTCAGATTAGGTGAAACTTCAATTTCTTCCACAACACCGGGCTCAAGAATAGAATCGGAATCTCGAAGGCATTTCTGTAACTGAGAGACGTGGAATACGTCATGAATAGTAGAAAACTAAGCCGGTAATAAAAGGCGATAGGCCACGGTACCAATACGTTCGGTGATGGGAAATGAGCCAATATATCGAGGTGCTAACTTTCCCGATTGACCGAAACGCACAACACCCTTCATAGGTGAAACACGAATAAGCACCAAATCTCCCACAGAAAATTCTAATTTACTTCTTCGATTATCGGCATAGGATTTTTGTCTACTTTGAGCTTCTTTCATCCTATGGCGAATAAGGTCAATCTTTTCTGTAAAATCACGAATAAAGTTTGGACCTAAAACCAGCTTCTCATATGCCTCAAGCCAACAAGAAGGAGATCGGCATGGCCTTCCATAGAGTGCCTCAAAAGGTGCCATACCAATACTAGATTGGAAGCTATTATTATAGGAAAACTCAACAAGAGAAATGTGATCTTCCCAACTCCCACCAAAATCAAGAACACATACACGAAGAAGATCATCAAGAGTTTGAATCACCCGCTCAGTTTGTCCATCGGACCGAGGATGATAAGCGGTGCTAAAATTAAGCTTCGTTCCCAAAGATTTTTGAAGACTCTTCCAAAATCCACTAGTAAACAATGGATCACGATCACTAACAATAGAAATAGAAACTCCATGCAATTTAACAATTTCTTTAATAAAGAGCTTGGCCAAAAGAGCTACGGTCCGATTGGACCGAACGTGAATAAAATGGGCGGATTTTGTAAGTCTATCAACTATCACCCATAGACTATCATGGCCCGAACGAGAACGGGGGAGACCGTCAATAAAATCCATGGAAATTTGGTCCTAATTCCAAACTGGAATGTCCAAAGGTTGCAATAACCCACCGGGGCTTTGATGCTCGGCCTTAATAAGTTGGCAACTCATGCAACACTTAATGAAGTTAGCAATATCAGATTTCATTCCATCCTAATAATAGAGTCGCTTCATATCCGCGTACATTTTACTACTACTGGGATGAATGGTAAATTTAGAATAATGAGAATCTTTTAAAATGTCTTTACGAAGATCATTAATATTTGGCACGATAAGTCTACCAAATTTTCGAATACCACTACGAGCATCAATATCAAAGTCTTTCAAACTTTCAATATTAATTTTATCCCTACAACTTTGGATAAGAAGAGCCAATTCGAGATCTAGCTTTTGAGCATCAAGAATGCGGTCTAAAAGAGAAGGATGAGCCTCAAGGCTACATAAAACAAGATACGAACATAAATCAGATTCACGATCTCGAATCTCGCAAGTGAACAAAATCCCGAAAACATTCCATTCAGATATCATCATAGAGACAACCGCTTGTTGCTTACGACTAAGGGCATCGGCAACACGATTCCTCTTTCCGGGAGTATAAAGAATATCAATGCAAGGAACTCGAGCCAATGCTATTGATGCAAATTAAGTTCCTTTTGAGAAAATAAATATTTCAAAGATTTATGATTAGTGTAGAGAGCAAATTTCTCTCCCAAAATATAATGACGCCAAATTTTAAGGGCGAAAACAATAGCCACGAGCTCTAAATCATGAGTGGCATATCTAGTCTCGGCTGGCTTCAATTGCTTAGAAGCATAAGCAATAACACATTCCCTTTGCATGAGAACGGCTCCCAAACCTACATGACTAGCATCGGTATAAACTATAAAGTCTTGGTTCCCTTCGGGAATCACAAGAATAGGAGCATCGGAAAGGAGTTCTTGTAATTTCTGAAAAGAAGCTTCACATTTGTCCGACCAAATGTATTTAACCCCCTTCTTTGTCAAACTAGTAAGAGGAACGGAAAATTTTGAAAAGTCTTTTATGAAACGACGGTAATAACCCGCTAATCCGAGAAAACTACAGATTTCCGTCACTTTTCGGTCTCTTTCAGTTTTGAATCGCTTCAATCTTTGAAGGATCTACGGAAATTCCGGATTCAGAAATAATATGATCGAGAAACTTCACATGAGATTGCCAAAAGTGGTACTTAGAAAATTTGCTTTCAATTGATTGCTCCTAAGAGTTTCCAACACAATCCGAAGATGCTTTTCATGCTCTTCCTCAGTTTTAGAATAAACATGAATATCATCTATAAAGATGAGAACAAATCGATCGAGTAAGTCTTTGAAAACTCGATTCATAAGGTCAACGAAGTAGGCTGGAGCATTCATTAAACCAAATGGCATAACAAGCCATTCATAAGATCCATAACGAGTACGGAACAATGTCAAAGGAATGCTATCCTCTGCAATACGAAGCTGATGAAAACCAGTTTCTAAGTCTAACCGTGAAAAGACTCTAGCACCGCAAAGTTGGTCAAATAAATCATCAATCCGAGGTAAAGGATATTTATTCTTAATGGTAAGATCATTAAGCTTGCGGTAGTCAACGCAAAGCCTAAGTGTACCATCAGATTTCTTCACAAAAATAGCTGAAGCTCCCCAAGGAGAGGAACTAGAACAAATAAATTGCTTCTCTTCCAATTCGGATAATTTCCTATGCATCTCCTCATTTTCTTTATTGGACATACGATAAGGAGGACGAGTGTTAGGTAGAGCTCCAGGGATTAGATTAATTCTGAACTCAATTGCTCGCTTAGGTGGTAATCCTAAAACGGGCTCAAATATGTTGGAATATTCACGAACAACGTGAATAAGAGAAATGACGTCTTCCTCATCATCATTGTCGTCATCATGAGCATTTAAAGAATACAAGGATGTTGCCAAATTAGAATCCGAACCTTTAAGAATAATAGAGATCAGCTTAATAGATAGAGGATGTCGAAGATGAATAGTCCGCTCAGGACATAGGATATGAGCTTCATAACGGTTAAGCCAATCCATTCCTAAAATCATTCCAAATCCTAAGTAATGCATAACATGAAAATCGGCTTGGAAAGCATAATCACATAAAATAATCTCGACATCTTTACAAAGTAAACTGAGTGTTGCGGATCCACCAATCGGATTCACAATTCTCAAAGAAGTAGTTAAAGACATAACACTCAAAGAAAAAGTATCAACTAGCTCTTTTGGTATAAAAGAATGGGATGCACCTGTATCTAAGAGAACTCGAATAGGTTGATCATGGAACATAATAATACCATCAAGGATAGAATGAGAAATAACTTGACCATGAGAAGTGTTACTAGGGGCTTGCACCATATTTAGCTTTCCCTCCTTCTTGCTTTGAAGTTTGGGACATGAAGATATATAGTGGCCCGAGCTTTTGCAATAGCGACAAGTAAGGGGCTTTGAACACTTATTTGCATAATAGTTCTTAGAACCACAATTGTAGCAATCTCTACGGCTAGAAGTAGGAATCTTTGCTACTTGTTTTCCTTTCTTGTTGGGATAAGGACCTTTGAACTTACTAAGCCTCTTCTTTTTGTTGTTGAAGTTCGGTTTGGCACTCCTAACTTCAACATTACTCTCTTTATCTGCCTCTTCAAGTCAAAGAGCGATATCAACAAGTTGATCAAAAGAAACTTTCAGTTTCAGAAGTAAAGGCTTTTTGAGATTCTTATTCAAGCCATAGACGAATCTCTGATTTTTCTTCAATGGGGTATTTACATACTCAACCCCATATTTAGAGAGGGATTCAAAAGATGCGACATAATCTGCCAAAGAAGATTCACCTTGAACAAGGTCAATAAAACGATGGACCAGAGTCACTTTGTCAGCTTCTGGTACAAACTTCGATTCAAATCTTTCTCGGAATTGCTCCCAAGTAAGATCCGCTTTAATAATTTTAGAAATCAGAAGCTCATACCAGTCTAATGCTCTTTCTTGGAGCATACTAGAAGCCACTTGGAAACGATGCAAATCAATAAGATCCATGCGAGAAAAGATGCGATCGCAGGTTCTAAGCCAAGCTTGGACTTCGATAACGCCCTAGGAACGCTTGAACGGCTTTCCACCCAAATTTGTATAATCACTGCACAGGCGTGCAAATCCAGATTTTGGATGAGTAGGCTCTGGAATGGGTCTGATAGCTTGAGTATTCTTTACAAGATTTAGAAGCTGTTAGGCAGACCTAAATACTCCATCCTGAGGAGTAGCACTGGATTGACCGACATTGGGACGGCTTGGTCTAACCATTTCTCTTTTTTAAGAAAGAAAGAAAGAAAGAAAGAAGAAGAAAAAGGTTATTCAAAAAATGAATATCATACAATCATGATTGATAAAACAAGGCAACATAAAGAAAATAGGATAGAACGGGTCATATGACTCGGATAAAATCCTAAGGCACAACTCCTAAGAAGAACTTAGGAGGATCATCCTTGCTAGATTATTCTACATTGTTCCGAAGTTTTTCTCTGATACCAAGCTATGACGCCCCACCTCCGTACTCACGCTAGCCAAGGACACTACGAGGTAATGCCATCAACTAGCCCAAAGAATAAGGCTGTTGTGGAGCAACCATCAGTGTAATTGCTTTGTGTGAGCACCGATATGTCAGATATTATAATACGCATTTCGATTCAAGAGAAAATCCAACGTACCGATACAAACTCAAAGCTACTACACAGTGGCTATATATAATCTTCGAAAACAAATATAGAAATAAGCATAACACAAATCAGTCATAGATATCCATATCTAAAAGGTGGAAATAGATATGAATATAACACATATAAGTGTACATCAGAGTAGTGGTCAAACAAGATTCACAATATCACAAAAGAATAGTTGCAAGTGCTAGATAAAAGAATATGTATACATCAAGGAGTCTCTGTCTCCTATGTATAACAATAAAAACTACTAAACTAGAGCAGTTATTCAAAAGTCAGATAATGCTCCTAGAAGATGAGTTAAGCAGAAGCACCTGTAACATCTCGGTCTGACCCGAGTATTATTTAATAAGAAAATAATAAACAGATCAGTCTAGCTATAAATATCAGATAAAATGAGATAGAAGAAGAGACATGACCAAAAACGTATGATAACAATAATGCCATACTATGAAAAGTATACATTAGACAACACAAAAATCATATAATATCTCAAGAATCTCAAAGCACTAAAAAGAATGTCATATTTTTTATTTTATTCACCAAACCCCAATTATCGGCAAACATATCATTACCAATCAAAAAAAGAGGTGAAACAAAAACTCCAGGAATCATCAACTAGAAATCTAGAAATCACAAATGGGGGAGGCCTATCACAAACGGGAGCATGAAAACTCACCAACACGTGTATCACAAACAAAACGTTATTCCATGGTCGCTAACCATCAATTTGAGCCAATGCTCCACAAACGGCCCAAAGACCATGGGTCGCTACCCCACCAAATTTGAGTCGAAACTCAACAAACGGTCAAACACCATGGGTTGTTAGCCCATATAAATGAGACGGAGCTCCATAGAATGGGGTATAGTCCCCCACGCGGACAAACAGACATCGTACATCGCTAGTCTAAATCATAAAAATGATCATCATCGATCATCAAGAAGTGTCAATTACACTAAGCAAGTAAATAAATGAGTTTAGCTTCATGTCCCATATCCACCGGCTTAACTTAAATATTTACGAACAAATTGTAGATCTCCATCCGAAAGTTTCCACAAGAGTTTCAATCGAACAAGTCCAAAAATTAACCGACGAAGTAAGCGCAAGCGTTTCATACCACTAGTTTTACCAAGCCGTTTACTTAGATTTCTCAAACGAATGAGGTAAAGGTTTGTGTATACTAATAGATTGGAGAACACTTTTTATAAACAAGCTTTGTATTAAAAATAGAGTTGAAATCATATTTGAGAAAGAGTTTGAATATTTTCTATTAGTATAAGAACCTTTGTATTTTAAAATGACAAATCACAAAATTAAGTGTAAAAACAATCAATCACCAAAAATTCACATTCAAACACGTGAATTAAATCCAAAGAAGTCGATACCAAATCCATCAAAATGGATATTCGCCAAAAATCCCGAAAAGAAGTTATCGACGTCAACAAAGGTGATAACAACAAATTGGAGAAATAAGAATCAATTAAAAATTGGAAATTCAAACACAAAAGGCAAAATAGGCAGAGACAACAGATTCAGTCGACTGGACCAGGGGGTCAGTCGACTGACACAAATCACTTTCTATTTCCAGTTTCAGTGGACTGAACCTGGGTGGTCAGTCGACTGAATCATGCCTGAAACTTTCGGTTTCCAGGCTCAGTCGACTGACCCAAAGTGGTCAGTCGACTGATACTGGCCCAGGAAAATTCCAGGGTTCGGTTCAGTCGACTGACCCTCTAGTTCAGTCGACTGAACTGGAAATTCCAGTATTCTCAGCCTAGCCCCTAAGGGGCAAAATCCCAAACAACTTGCAATCGGACGAGCGGCGGGCGCTAGGGGTTTACGCCAATCGAAAACCCAGCCCTATAGGCTCTTCGATACGCCACCAAAAGCATGATCAAACTTCAAAGCTAAGATTTTTAAAGATTTAACTTCAAAACACCAAAAATTGGAATATTCATAAAACCAATTCAATCCAAAGCAAATGGACAAAGAATAGATGTTAGGAATCACTACCTAACAACTATCAAAGATATAGACATAGATGTGAGTTCAAAAACTCACCTTATACACAAAAACAAGGAAGGAGAAGCTTGAAAACAAAGGAAGATCAACCAATCTTCAATCTCAACTCTAAAAGCTCCAATCTAAGATCATAAACAATAATTTTCCAAATTAGCTTATAGGAAATTTCTGAAATTGGAGAGAGATTGAGATGGAGAAGAAGAAGGAGATGCTTACTTAGGCTTCTCTTTAAATTAGGAGCTGAAACTCGGATTTGCAAATGAAGCTAGGGCTTAGGAATTCCTAATCTCTTTTCTCTCCCTCCATTTTTGCTTAAATCTTGAAGTGTTAGGAAATGAGAATGAATGAAGAGGAGAGGAGGTGGAGCTAGGGTCTTATGTTAGGTTATTGGGCTGAAACTCAAACCCAAAGCCCTAAGTGAAAATGTCAAAATTCAAGCTAACTCCACACTTATCGATGTTTATACTCAAAAAGGTCGCAAACGTCATTTTGAACTCAATGGAAGGGGTCTCGAGTCCTAATTCGTCTGTTTGCAAAAAGTTGTTTTTGGGACTTAAATCCGACTAACAATTCTACATTTAAATAAAATATTTAAATATATACAATCGTAAAATATGCGGGTTGTTACAGTTGCATTTGCATTTTAAACAAATACAAAATTTTCAAAACAAAAACAAATTTCATTCATAGTTGCATTGTCAATACATGTTTAATTTCTGTTTTGCATTGCATCTTAGAATTTGATTAATAATAAAGGTTAGACATTGAGAACTATCTTGTTGATTTAAGACAAAGTGCAATGATACAATTTTGGGTTAACTTAGGATAAATAATTTGAAATTAACCATTGCATTCATTTAGTTGCATTAGTTCATGCATATTTAAAAAAAAATTCAAATCAAAAACTAAAAAAAAATTATAAATATTCCTCTTCTTTTTCTTTGAAATTTTTAAATCTTTTTCTTTTAAAATTTCAAAAATTCGAAAAAAATTAGAGAAATAAGAATCCAAAAAAATAATTTAAAACCTTTTGAAAAACAAAGAAAAAATTAAAAAAAACTAAAAAACAAAACAAAATTCAATTTCCCATTTTAAGAATAAATTTTATTTATAAATATTTTATTTATAAAAAAAACATTCTTGAAAAGTTCGAGTTTCCCCATATATGTGGATTTTACAATAGTTGCGAAAGTCAATATAATCCATATAATTTCACACCAAATTCTTATGGATATTTCAACAACAAACATTGTTCAAACGATTCGAATATTGCACCACAAAGTTTTCAAAATAATGAGAAACCCTCAAATCTTGAAAATAGAATTTCGTCTTTACTTGAAATCTCTACACAACAAAATCAAATGATAAATGATTTGTGTAATTCATATTTATGCGATAACTCGAGTCAAAGATTTCAAGGATTTCAAAATTTGAATTCAATTCAAAATTCAAACGATTTCGATGATTACCCATGCCAATTCAATTTCGAACTCCAAGATGAATTTCAAACTCAAAATGAAAATGGAAATAACTTTTCAAACGAATTTGCCAGTAGGAATAATCTTAACCACGTTACGATTGAAAATCTTCATTCTCAACAATTTCAAAGGGAAAATTCTCATGTTAATAACTATAAATTGGATTTTGTCGAGCAAATGAATGAAATTTACAATGATCACACTTTTGAAAATGAAAATGAAAGCAAATGAATGAAACAACGTGAGAAACAAAACAAAATCCCAATGTGTGACATGTCAAACAATAATCAATCTTTGACCCAATTCGATGATTTTCAAATAACTACTTTTGAAATTGAAAATAACAATCTTAATGAAGTTGTTGAAAACACGGTAATTGAGTTGGATTTCAATTCTTTTGAGGGTGTGGAACCAAATTTAAAATTCTATCTTTCTTTTATCGATTTTGAAAATTTGAATACTAAAACTTTGGATTTTGAACTTGAGATACGCAATGAAGTTGTTGATAATCCACTAAAGGAAGACGAATTCAATGAACATGATTTCTTTGGACTTTTCGAAAATGAGTTGTTAAATTCTGAAAAGGAAAAGTTAAATCACTATTTCGATTTTGAAATCAATAACTTTGAAGAATTCGTCAATGATGAGCTTGAATTTCAATGTGGTGAAAATGAACTTGAATTTTTCTATCAATTGTTTTATCGACCCCAAAAATCATCGAATATAAAACAACTCGTATGATTTTCAAAACGAAATCCATTTTTCTAAATCAACATCCAACATTGAACTCTTTGAAGGATTGGTTTTTCAAGCTTCATCTATGTTTTGCATACTTGACGAGACAAATGAATCGGTCTATGGAAGATCGTTTCATTTACTTTTTGACGATATACTTTCTGAACTCTTGTAAACAATAATCTTTTCGTTTTCATGTAAATATAGGTCATCTTTTTATTTTTGTTTAATTTTTCTCCTTTCACTTGGGCTGACTGTAGGGACACAGTCAAAATCAAGTGTGGGGGGAGACCCGTCTTCATTTCTTATTTTTCATGGTTTATTTTCCTATTTCTTTTATGAAAAAACTCAAAAAAAAACTAGATAAAAATTCCCAAAAACAAATTTTCTTTTGATTTTTAAAGAAACATTATAAGATAAATATACGGTTTGATTTATTTAACTAATTTTTTTTAAAGTTATTCGTCTTAACAAAAATAAAAATGAAGTTTGATTGCAAATAACAATGGTTTAACTAGTATATAGGAAAATTCATAACTATTAATTATGAAATACATCCTAATAGAAAATCTTTGTTTTAAAAAGTGGTGAATTTAAAGTAAATGATATAACATGTTTTTTGTCTTCTAAGTTAAAGAGTGCTAAGATGATTTTGCGAAACTCTCTCTCAAAAAAAAAATCTTGTATATACGTATATTTTTAATAAACATCCGAGTCATGTGTTCACACTAGTGTGTTCACTCGCCATGCTCTGTACCCTTCTCACGTAAGCCCAAAAGGCAGTGCACGATCGATATATCTGACCTCATTTTATCTGAGTTAGGTGTGTGTATATAAAAATTATTTTACTAATAACGCCTACACTCAATAAGTGTAACGAGCCAATTTTTCGAGGCCCGAAAGTCGACATCGATACGTCCACAGTACCAAATGCCGCAATACCAAAAAACCGAACCGTTAGGGTTAAGGAAGAAAAAGATAGAAGAAGAAACAGAAACAATAACAGAATCTCACATTTCGCAGCGAAACAAATATTATAGATAAATGAATAATCTTTAAAATAAAAGCTCTATATCAGTTTATACATTACATTATAAGAGTGTATATAATACAACATAACAATGGCAATCATTATAACTCGCCCATATGAAACTGAACTTGCACCAACCCAAACGCAGTGGATAATACATAGTAAAGTGATATGTCTCGCCATCCAGCTTGCCTTTAGATCCCTACAGCATATTATTCTGACTTCGCTTCAGAACACTGATAACCTGACTCTATGCTGCCCGTGTGGAAAATTCTGGACACCCAGATTTTAGAAAGGGGAACAATAAACTCTAGGTTAGTCATGGGACTGGTGTGAGATCTTAAAAACATTTATTTTCACAAAGAAAATAAAAAAATATGCAATGCTTTTGGAAAATGAAACTACCATATGCCCTCCCGCCACACACACAATGCAAACCAGAATTGGCGGAGATTTCTTCATATGATAGTCAAACATGCTTGATACGAAAAAATCCTTTTAATGTTATCATTAGTGCATAGTGTAGAAAATATTTTCGAAAGTATTACTTTAATCTTAGCCAGCATACAACCATTATCGTTTGCCTACTATAGCTACCATCCAAACAGTGGGTCACCACCATAAGTAAATGGAAGGTTATACAACTAAAACCGTACAAGGCACGTATTGGAGATTGATTTCCAACAAATGGTTAGGCTAAGTAACTTCGTACGCCACATGGGTATGCCTCTGGAGGGATGTCCCGAGAACCTAACCGGATCTCTGCCAATACAAGCCCGAGTTACCTCTGTAACTAGGTAACTACCACAAGTATGCCATCCCCGGTCGTTACTGACCTTTATTTGAGGATCCTCCACCACAAAGAAACAACCACGAAGCATAACCACATAGGTTAAATATCTGGGCTCCATACTACCCTTTTCCAGAAGGAAATGGACATACCCTGAGGGTGCTACCTCCAAATTGTCATGCTGCATCCTTCATGTTTCGACCATTTTCAGGTTATGAGGTCCGACGAGGTCTCATCCACAATGCTACGCTTTACACAAAAGCCATGCTTCGATCAACTAATGATCAGCATCACTTCATATGCCACATTACCAAATTGGGAATATATCACTAGTAACCATCAACTACATAACCTTTGAGCTCATACGTCTCAGAGAAGGGTGTTAAGCTAAGAGAATAAATTCTCCGCCACCAACAGAAATGTATTTGATAGAAACCAGCTTTACATCTCAAAATGTAATGTCAGACACACATCCATACAAGTTCGTTCCAGGTTCGAACGGAACCGAAGCCACTTCAAAGAAGCTCTTGCAATCTGGATATTCATTAATCAAGTCCGGAATCCTCATCATAAAGGGTGATAAAATCTCTATACCGGAGCAACACAGTGCAGAGACATTCGACAAGTAATCCTTTCGCTTTCGAAAATACCCGGTCATCAACACCATCTTTAAATGCAATCCAATTTCGTCGTATCATTATTTGGAATGAGTTTTATGACACAAAGTCCTCTCTCGGCTAATCCGAATAACGAGCACTTATTTTAAAAATAAGTGTTACATTCAGATTCAAATAAATCACAACAAATTTCCACTTTGATCTTTTAAACAAACATCATCACAAAGATTCGATGTAGTTTTCGAATTTCCATTTGGAATCCAACCCCCGGTCGCATCAAATTTAAATGCCATTTAAAGGCCAATATTGATAGTCAGTTATTTATTTATCAATCAATTTTCACATTAATCATCAGATTTTAAATAATCCCCCCCCCCCATTATTTATTTTCAAAATATCTTTGCAAGATATATTTTAACACCTCAACTATTTGAAAACAAATTTCAAATCACTTTCCTTACATGGAATAAATTTTCAAATATTTATTTCCACTAAAAATTTGCCGAGTTCAAATTCTTCAAAATAATTTAAATCACATATCCAAAATATACGTAGAAATATTTAGAATAAAAACTATTTCTAAACACTTATTTAAGTATTAGCTATGAAAACATTAAACCAATATCCCATATAAAACTTCAAGTCTAAACTAATTTTAAAAATAAAATTAGTAGATAGGGTATAACTAATTAAATAACCATTTTCTAAAAAAATAACAATTAAGTCTTTAGAATAATCACTTCTATAATAAATTAAATTAATCTTTATTTTAAAGATTTTCAAAATAACTTAAGAAAATAATTTCTCCAAAGCATCCTTTTTTAAAAAACCAACTTTTAGAGATTTTAATTTATATTTGAAAGCTACTTTTATAAGCATACTCAGCTTTCCAGGGAACATATTTCAAAATGGTCCATTTAAATCAATTAATAAATCCTTCTTGGTTTACTTCAATTCACATTCCAAATCTCCAAATCTCTTTCCACACTTTAAAAATAAACCAATATTTATTTTTAAAACAAATTTTCCTTTTCCTTTATAAATTCCCATTGTGAATTTACATATCTAAATATCCATTGATATACAATTTTCAAATTGATTTTCAAATATTCACTTTTAAACATCAAATCAAATTTCCAAATTGATTTCAAAGATTTATTTGCAACACCAAATCAATTTTCATATTGATCTCTAAATTTATTTCTGACACCCAAACCAAATTCCAAATTTGATTTCTAAATTTATTTCTTTTTAAAATAAAGTCCTTTATCTCTTCCAAACTATTTAAAATCCATATTTTAAATAAATTCTTCAACTTTTAAACAATATTACTCGAAATCCATTTATTAAAACTTTTCCCATATTTTGGGATTTTATTCAATAGGATTACAAAAATCAATCTTTATCCTTTTTTTTATATTCCGGCTTTTAAATTTATCCAGTTTCAAAAATTAATTTTACTATAAACTTTCTACCTAAATTTCAAAAATCAAACTTTATTTATTTCTGGTATCGTACGATACCAAAAATATATTCGGCTAAACTATAGCCTTCAACAATTTCAATCACAAATATAATCACACATCAATTATAAATAAATCAACACACAGCATATGAAATAAATTCAAATATTTAAGGAATCCAGTTGGATCCCTCCAACTTGTTTTCCTACATCCATAGATGTTAGCACAACAATTAAATACCAATTCCACTTCGAGGTGGAATATCGTGATATATGTGATTATATAAAATCATCCGCTATTATGCGGCGCATAGGGTCTCATCCGCTATATAATGCTGGAAATCAATCACTCCAAATATACACACACACACACACACACTACTATATATACTATCACAATCAACAGTCAATCAATAACTAAAATTCCAATTATTTAAATTTGAGTGAGAAGATCTCACCTTTACCCTTTTATTTTGCAATCCATCTGATTTAGCTTGTTTTCTCCACAGTTTTAGACCATGTATAAATATTGATACCATTTATTAATATTTGAATAATCGAACAATCAATCTCCTTTTTATAAATTTAATTAACCAATGATTTAATTTTATCGAATGATTGATTTTAAACAAATATGCAAATTTTAAACCAATCCTTTTTAAAATGAGAATATGCATGAGGGTATATATACATCTATTAAGTTAAAAACAAAATTATTCTATTTCTTAATAAAATTCCCTTTTTAAATTTTCGAACTCTTACCTATATATACATAAATTGAAAAATCTGCATATATATGCTACTGCATATATATATATATATATATATTAATTCGCATGCACATATGTTTTTAAGTGAAAACAAAATTCACTTTACCGTTTAAAATTTAAAACCTTATTGGTATATATAAATTTAAATTTTATAAAATAAATAGCCAATACTCACAGTTGATTGCGCACAACAACACCAGCGAATCTGGCCCTGCTTGTGACCATTGCCAACAAACTAACATCCCATCACGACTGCAACCAAACGTCGCTCTTTGCTCGCGAGTGCCACGCCGCCGCTGTTCCTCTATTCGAATGCGACCATACCGCACTGACGACGATGAACCCTCACTTGTCCTTGAAACCCCTCGCGTGCCTGACCACCGCAACTCGTCGACTTACGACTCCACTTCCTCTTATGCGCCACGAAACCGACCATCGCCTTGCGCGCGAGCTACTACAAGCTCAGCCAATTTGCCTCCATTTTGATTTCAAAAAGGTAAAATTATTTTATATAAGATCGATTTGTTTTTGATTTTCTTTTTTAAAGAGGAGCAAAACTGGAAATCTACGACCATTATCTTTGTCTTCGAATTTTTTTTCTGATTGATTTTATCTTCGGCCCTATTTTTCTCTTTCCTTCTGTTCGATTTCCTTTTGAACGAGATAATCGAACTATTATTTTTTTATTTACTAATTTTTTTAAAACGAAAGCGTGTCGATGAAGATGACAAATGTTAGAAGGGAAGAAACTGTAAAAAAAATGGTCTTGTGAAAACAAATTATGTTAAATGCATATATTACATTTTTGAATTTAAATTTTAAATTTAAATCGTATCAATTTTGCAACTCACAATTTTGATCTCCTATCGAAGCGTGCCGTTAGGCATTTATAAGGTTATACCCCTATTTCGAACGCAATGGAAAATGTTTCAAGTCCAAATTCGATCGTATGGAGAAGATAGCTTTTTGGACTAGTAATTATATTAAATTTTCGATTTAAATTCAGCGCGTTTATCGATCTTACGCTTACACGACAACTCCGAATGCTATGTAAATTGAAATCCGATAATAAAACACTATTATGGATCCAATGGAACTGGTTTCATCGAATTCCGAGACTGTGCCGCGGAAGGCTATTTTTAAATATCAATTTAAACGATAAATTTTCAAAACTGAACAATACTTTCAAATTTAATTCTAAAGCTTCCATTAACCTCAGTACTATTAATATAAATTTTCTAAGCCATCAAATTATTTTTAACAAGCTCAAAATTGAAGATTTAAATTTTTACCCAACTTCTATAATTAAATTCAATTAAATTGCCAAATTCATAGTTATATTTTGAATTCAAGCTTAAAATATCTTCCAAACATTTAAAATCAATCAAATATTAAGATTTCAAATGTTAAATTTTCCGGGTCGTCACATTCTTCCCTCCTTAAAAGAATTTTGTTCCAAAATTACTAGTTAAGAAGAATGATCCTTAACCCGTTTGTTATTTTCCCAAAACCAAATAGTTTTATCAACTTGCCAAAACAAATCTTTTTATTAAAGATCTATTACCATCATCTAACTTTCCAAACCCTTCCATAGTTTCCAAACAACATTGTTTCCTTGACAATTCAAATTCAAATTTCTAAAATTTCAAAATTTTCTCAAAAATTTTCTAACTTCCTAAATTTCCGAAAAATTTCGCCAGCGTCTCCTTTGCGCGGCTAGCTCGGTACAATTACAAAATGCCACCACGGGCCCCCAGATTTCAAAGGAAAATAAAAAGCCAAGTGGCTAAACAAGAAAATCATCAAATTTCATACTGAAATTCAAATACATACCTTTTTTCGAGCAATTTAAATTTATCTTCGAAATCAAAATCTCAATTCCATTTTCCTTTATAGCATATGTATACCCTACTCAATAATAATATCCAGTTATAACAGTCAAATCATTTTGCACATTTCTTTACAAAATATTCAATATCTATTTCATTCAAATCTGTACGATGTAATTATATCATTCATACGCAAAATCAAATTCGATGGCTCACTCGATCACACAATTTTACTTCCGAAGTAGTTTCATCCACCTAACTTTCTAGTGTGGACTCAGAATTGGTTTCTTGATCAGAAACCATCATTCTCCTTGTATAGCTGTAAACATGATAGAGAATTTCCAGAATCAACCAAAAACCCATATCCAGGTTCGCCGTCGAAAACCGAGTGAAAAATTCCAACTTGGATCGATATAATTATCTCAAAATTCTATGCTCGAATTTTGGATCAAATCGCTATGCGAATAATATACGTACATCCTACGTATAAATTCCAGTTGATTATTAACTTTATCAATTTTCTTTTCCTTTATTCACATTGATTTTCATTCATTTATTTGCCATCACCTTTTCATAATTTTCCAGTTTAACCTTCATTCACTTATTCATTTAGAATATTTTCTTAACTCAAAAATTACTTAATAATTTCACCATTCGTTTTCTTAAGTTCGATATAATTATTTTACATACTTCTTATTTTTATTTTCAATTCACCCTTTTGGTTTATATCTACTTATATTAAACTGGATTTCCGATTCCATATGAATTCAATTTACCTTCCACTTATAAATATCGAATTCAATTCATTTCAAGACTTATTCATTTGGTCATTCCTTCAATTAGTTTTACTTACTAATTTGATTTTAATACTTTGCTTTGTGTATCACAAATCAATTTCAATTCCAATTCTAGTTCTATTTACTTACAAATTCAAAATGAATTTCAACATTCAATTTCACTTTCATTTACTTGCAATTGTAAATTCATTTATTCATTCATAATTTTATTTTTCACCTTAATAAATTTTATTCCATAACTATTTTTATCAGATTCCAGAGTATTTCCAACATTTCAAAACTATTTTTTGAAATCAATTCAAATTATTCTTTGAATTTGAAAACCCAAACCCAGTTTTCCAAACAACTTCCTTTTCAAATAATTTGGCAGCAATTTCTCTCTTGAAAACCCGTAAATGAACACCGATGACGTCGCGATCATCATCAGAATTATTTTCCAACGATTGAAAAGAGTTTAGTGCTTTTTATCCCTTCAAACATTTTGCCAAAACCTTTGAAAACCATTTTCAAACTAAAAAGTGATTTTTAAATTTTTCCAAATCTCCAAAACTTCAAATCCTTTCAAATTCTTTCAAATATTTCTCTGGAATTCTATTTCAAATTGTAAATCACATTTACAATTTATATTTACAATGCCATTTGTATACAAATTTATTTCTTAGCTTTTAGCTATGATTTCAATTTCTTATTCAATTTCATACTTAAAATGATAATAATATAATATTATCACTTCCTAACATCCAAGCAACCACATGCAACTATAACTTATGGAAAATTATTTCTTTTATATATAAAAATAATTTGGGTAAAATTATTTCATTTACCCGATTTTAAAACAATACCATGTCGGTTTACCTTGTTTAAGAGTTTAGAAACCTCTATCAATATAGTTAGCCAAACTGCATCGACCAGAATCTATGAACAATCAATCGGTAAGCCAACACAATACAAAACAATTTTTATATTCACTAATAAATACGCGCTCATTTCTATTATTACACTCAAACTCATTCTAGAGTACTACTGACTGTATCTCTAATGAGTAATCCCCACTAGAGCCATGGTTGTCGCTTAACCAAATGCTCTGATACCATATTGTAACGACCCAATTTTTCGACGCCCAAAAGTCAATATCGATACGTCCACAGTATCAAATGCATAAAACCGAATGCCGAAAAACCAAACTGTTAGGGTTAAAGAAGAAAAAGATAAAAGAAGAAACATAAAAAATAACAGAATCTCACATTTCGTAGCGGAACAAGTATAATAGATAAATGAATAATCTTTAAAACAAAAGCTCTATATCAGTTTTTACATTACATTATCAGAGTGTATATAATACAACACAACAATGGCAATCATTATAACTCGCCCATATGAAATTGAACTTGCACCAACCCAAACGCAGCGGATAATACATAGTAAAGTGACACGTCTCGCCATCCAGCTTGCCTTTGGATCTCCACAGCATATTATTCTGACTTTGTTCCAGAACACTGATAACCTGACTCTAGGCTGCCCATGTGAAAAATTTTGGGCACCTAGAGTTTAGAAAGGGGAACAATAAACTCTAGGTCAGTCATGGGACTAGTGTGGGATCTTAAAACAGTTATTTTCACAAAGAAAATAAAAAGAAATTCGCTATGCTTTTGGAAAATGAAACTACCATAAGGCCCTCAGCCACACACAAAATGCAAATGCAGAATTGGAGGAGATTTCTCCTTATGATAGTCAAACATGCTTGATACGAAAAAATCCTTTTAATATTATCATTAGTGCATAGTGCAGAAAATATTTTCAAAAGTATAATATTAATCTTAGCTAGAATACAACCATTATTGTATTCCTACTATAGCTATCATCTAAACAGTGGGTCACCACCATAAGTAAATGGAAGGTTATGCAACTAAAACCATACAATGCGCGTATTGGAGATTGGATTTCCAACAAATGGTCAGGCTAAGGAACTTCCTATGCCACATGGGTACGCCTCTGGAGGGACGCCCCGAGAACCTAACCGGATCTCTGCCAACACAAAGTCGAGTTACCTCTGTAACTAGGTAACTACCACAAGTATGCCATCCCTGGTCATTACCGACCTTTATCTGAGGATCCTCAACCTCAAAGCAACAACCACAAAACATAAATTTGCAGTAACCACATAGGTTAAATATCTGGGCTCCATACCATGATGCCATCCTTTTCCAGAAGGAAATGGACATACCCTGAGGGCGCTACCCCCAAATTGTCTTGCTGCATCCTTCATGTTTAGACCATTTCCGGGTTGTGAGGTCCGATGAGGTCTCATCCACAAAGCTACGCTTTACACAAAAGTCATTCTTAGACCAACTAATGATCAGCAGCACTTCATATGCCACATTACCAAATTGGAAATATATCACTAGTCACCATCAACTACATAATCTCTGAGCTCGTACGTCTCAGATAAGGGTGTTAAGCTAAGAGAATAAATTCTCCACCATCAACAGAAATGTATCTGATAGAAACCAACTTTACATCTCAAAGTGTAATGTCAAACCCACATCCATACAAGTCCGTTTCGGGTTTTGTAACGACCAGGGATTTTAGCAATAATATTTTGATAAATATTTAATCCAATTAAATAAAATGTAAACTCATCATTTTAAAATGAATAAGTCTTTTGGAAATATTTGCCATTTGTTTATATAGATTTTTATTTTGGAAGGGAAATTTGATTTTGGAAATTTAAAATAAATCTCTTAAATATATGTACAAAGAAATTTATCTTATATAATTGAATTAAAATGCTTTACCTTGTTATCATTTGGTGTGTATATATATATATATATATAAATGAAATATAGATGATAATGTTTAAAATAAAATTTAATTCTATCAATATAAAATATAAATATATCATATGAGTATAAGTAAACTTATGAATATAATTTAAATATTGATAGTTAAAATAAAAATAAAAATAAAAACAAGAATTAAGTAGATATGGTATGCTTGCAACATAAACTGTGAATTGTAAGAACAAAGTGTAAAGTACAACCAGACACAAACATATGTATATGGTGAAAGCTAGAAGTTAATGAAACAAAAATCTTTAAACAAAATATCTTCATACACAAAGCCAAATGTATACCTGCAAGTGTATATGAACATAAAATAAAACAATAAATAATAATAGGGTGTAAACATATTAGGAAACCAGTGCATTTATTGTCATCATCTCAAGCCAAAATTTTGTCATTTCAAATTTTACAAATCTTTCCATTTTCAGAAATAAAAATCTGTTCATAACAAAACAAAACAAGAAAACATCATAACCAGATAATACCTTCCTTTATACATCTTGTTATCTTCTATATATATGTATGCATCTTTCCATTTTAGTTCGTTCATCAACTCATAAGCAAACCAGAGAAAAAAAGAAGAAGAAAAAGAAGTAAACTCAAAATCATTCAAACCAAAAACAGACAAGAACTTAGGCAAATTCAACTGCAGTTTTCATAATACCAAAAATTGTTCTCTGTTCACAGAATCTTTCAGGTGAGTAAACATAAATTTTAAAGTTTTAAGTTAATTAAAAACAGTTCATGATTCATTAATAATAGGGTTTGTATATGCTTCAGTTTGAATAAAATTCTGTGATGCTCTGTACTTCTCTGTTGATTGATATAGGTTGCATATATTTTTTCATACTCAATTTATTCTCATCAGATTATTGTAAAGCTTTAAGTTTTTCAACTAAAACAAGATGTTTAAACTTAAATTTAGATTTTAAAAGCTGATTAAACCATGTTTGTAAAATATACACTGTAATCTTGTTTACAGGTAATCAAGTAAAAAAATTGATAAAATATATTGTTGTAAAATATTAATTCAAGTTCATAAATTGAATTCTTACTGCAAATTATGATTTTTAAAACAAGAATGAAGGTTTTTAGATTAGTATTCCAAGAGCAGTTTGTATTTGAACAAAAATTGCATTTTTACTAATTACTGATGATTGATCCAAAAATAAATGTTGAAATTTGGATTGAAGCAAGTATAAACATCATTGTTTTCGAGAAAATTATCAGAGGATTTTTCCATTGCATAAATTAAAGGAACCAGATCATTTTAGGGTTTTGTTTGGAGTTTTTGGTCATGTCTGTAACGAGGCGTGATCGTCTTCAATACATGATCGAGTTTCACGAGATTCAAGGGAGTGGGAGAGTAACATGTTGTCGTGGTGTGGATGAAGTTTGGGCATCTCCGGTGGATTGAGTGGCGGTGGCAAGGTGATCATGTTGGTTGGGTTGAGTTCTGTTTTTCGATCGAACTTCCTAAATTTCGATTTGAAATTTTTAGAGGTGAATCGAAATTGGTTTTCGAGTTTAGGGATGATTTGTGACTTGCCGATGGTCGTGGGGTTTGCCGGAGATTAGGCGCATCGCCGTGCACATGTACAGCATGGGGGATAGGTGCCAGTGGGTTGTTGGTGAACGATCTCGAGTCGTTGCTCGAGTATTGTGGTCGCTTGTTTCGGGTTGGTATTCGAGTGCGTGAACATGGTTTTCCTGATGCTTAATTTGTACTTAAGTTTTAAATTTAAACTTACTGGAAATAAAAGGGAGAGAGAAGAAGAAGGAGTACGAGAGGTGACTCGGTAAATTGTTGGGAAACACGTGTGTTTCTCGAGTGAATCAGGAAGAGCTCTCGGGTGGTTTTTATTTCAGAACTGCAATGTTATAAAAAAATGGAATTAAACAAATTGGTTTCAACAGGTTTTAAACACTGTAGACTTAATAAAAGTTCAACAATGTAAGTTAAGACTTAAATACAAGTTTTAATTATTTTAGTTAATACTTAACAATGTTTTAAAACTCTTAATTATTATTTTAATTAAGTAATTAATTTAAGTTAAGTATAAAATTTATTAACATTAAAGTTTTGTAGTTAGTAATAAATTGACTTTCAAAATTTAAAAAAGATTTTTAAATGTTAGTTAAGATGGATAATTAATGTCAATTAATTACTTTGGAAAGTGATTAAGAATGATTAACTTTTTAATTGTAATTAGAGTTTGGATTAATTAATGGTTAAGTGATAAATAAATTTTCAATTAACTACTTGAAGTTAATTAATATATGATTAGTAGTTAATTAATTAAGTAATTTAATTAATAATTAATAATTGATTAATTAAGTAATTAGTGGTTAATAAATGGATAATTAAGTTTTATTGATTAATATCAAGGTTATTAATTAATGATTAAGGGTAATTAATTAAGTAATTAAGGTTAAATAAATTGATTAAGAAGTAATTAATTAAATGGTGTGAAATAAAACAATTAATTAATTAAGTGATTAATTCTCAAGTAATTGGTTTAAATAATTACAATAAGAATTTAAGATGCTTGCTTATGAATATTTGTATAAGTAGGATACCTGATTTTGTAATATTTATTTGGTGATATTCTGTGATGTACTGTGATATGCCTTGATATATCTATGATGATTGTGTATGATTTATCTATGATAAATGCTATGTGTATTCAAAGTGTTGAATTAAAATGTTTAAACTATTAAACAACTTGACCTTTAACATGTCATTTGGATTTCGATGAGACCTGGGATCGGGTGTCATTTATGATTATCAAAAACCACATCGTTCCAAATTAAATGTTAGGTTGTAAATCTCAAGTGAAGATCGAGATGGTGTTTCAGAATGCAAGGATTATTGTCGTTGACTCTGAGGGTGATTCCAAAATGAGTGTAACGAGATTATGCCTTCGGTTTCGTTCGAACCCGGAACGAATTTGTATGGAATGAGTGCTTTCAGAACATCGTCAGGCGGACGATGAACATTCTAAGAGATATGATCTGTAAAGGTAAACACAGCCTCAAGCCTCATCAACTGGGAATGGCTAAAACAGGGGATGTGCAGCAAGGTTAGGTGGATAGCACCCAAGCAGTATGAGATACACCCCTGTCTAGATGTCCCTTTTTATTTCGGCTGTGTGGGCGGTTGCTAGCTACAACCACGAGGTTATCTTGTTCGGGACTGTTCAGTAAGGAATGGTTCCGGCCTTGTGTTGTAGGGGGTCGGGAGTGATCCTCGGTACGGTGATCTAGGCCCCGTACTGTGACGGGAGGTACCCCAGTAGCCCTGCCATTGGTGGAAACCCATTTTTCCTATGAGACCCTACAGATTGGATTTGTATCACCCACTTTTGTAGCTAGTAGCTGGAATTTAATAGATGTAACAATTTCGGCTATTTTCTATTTACTGGAAAACCCTAGACATTATTATAATATCATCGGAATTCCTATAAAAATGCTTTGGTTAGCGTAAGGTAAAAACTTACCCGTATTTATTTGTGGGAAGTCTTACGTGATACCTTTATTTTCAAATGTTTTTCAAAATTAAACAACTTTAAACTGTTTACTCATACCAGACCCACGTCTGACCCGGAGTTTATTTTTGTTTTTCATAAACTCTTTGGTACTCAAATTTTTATGAGTAGCCAAGATATAGGTTTTGGATATTGAGATCTGGAGGAGCTGGAGCAGGAGTCCAGACGTATGTATATATATATACCTAGTTCCGCTGTGTTAGTTGATGTATGCTGTATTTTGGGATGTATGTAGTGACAGATGTATATATGACTATCATGTGTATGTTATTGTGTAACTCTGATATGTACTAAAACTATGTAATAGTTATGTGATGTATTATATTTTTTTCGTTTCTGCTGTGAGATTCTGATGTTGTTATTTCTTTCTTTCTATCTTTTCTATTTCTATCCCTTTCTTTTCTTATTGATGATACGTCTTTCTGTGAGTAGAAGGGCGGGTCATCACAGGTTTGAACGGAACCGAAGGCACTTCACAGAAGTCCTTGCAATCCGGATATTCACCAATCACGTTTGGAATTCCCATCACAAATGGTGATAAAATCTCTATACCGGAGCAAATCAGTGCAGAGACATTCGACAAGTAATCCTTTCGCTTTCGAAAAAACCCGGTCTTCAACACCATCTTCAAATGCAATCCTATTTCGTCGTATCATTATTTGGAATGGGTTTTATGACAAAAAGTCCTCACCTAGCTAATCCGAATAACTAGCGCTTATTTTGAAAATGAGTGTTACATTCAGATTCAAATAAATCACAATAAATTTCCACTTCGATCTTTTAAACAAAAGATCCATCACAAAGATTCGATGTAGTTTCGAATTTCCATTTGGAATCTGACCGACGGTCGCATTGAAATTTAAATGTCATTTAAAGGCCAATATTGATAGTCAGTTATTTAATTATCAATCAATATTCACAACAATCACCAGATTTTAAATAATTTTCCCCCTATTATTTTTTTTCAAAATATCTTTGCAAGATATATTTTCACACCTCAACTATTTGATAACAAATTTCAAATCACTTTACTTACATGGAATAAATTCCCAAATATTTATTTCCACTGAAAATTTACCGAGTTCAAATTCTTTGAAATAATTTTAATCACTTATCCAAAATATACTTCGAAATATTTATAATAAAAACTTTTCTAAACACTTATTTAAATATTAGCTATGAAAACATTATACTAATATCTCATATAAAACTTCAAGTTCCAAACTAATTTTAAAATAAAATTAGTAGATAGGTTATGTAGGATCTAGATTAACCCTAGAGGGGGGGGGTGAATAGGGTTATAGCAAATTTTCTCGATTTAAACACAGAAACAAACTGCTGAAAAGTAAATCACACACAAAATTTTCCCAGCTTCGGCAACCCCTGCCTACTGCTGCATTCCCTGATTTCTATTAGAATTAAACAGTCTCCCGCTTACAAACACTCTAACAGACTCGCAAACCCTGCTCCCGCTTACAAACACTCTAATAGACTCGCACCCCCTGCTCTCGCCTATAGAGTTTTGCAAACTCGCAAACCCTTGCTCCCTCCTATAGAGTTTTGCAAATTCGCACACCCGCTCACCGAACTAATTCTAACTAGACAATCTGACACTACCTACAACCTAGGTGGTGATTTACCAAGACTTGATTCTAAAAGAAAATAAAACTAAAACAAATAAACACCCTTAATAAAATAAAGAATAAATTCTTAAAACCAATTTCCCTTTAACAAGGCCGGCCCGTTCTCTTTTTCTTTTGCTATTGAAAATTTGCGGCCGATCCTCTTTCTGAAATTAGGGCTTCGGCTCTTTTATTCCTTGCTTCCAAAATTAGGGCTTTCTGACTTGTTCGCGGCTCTTTGGTGATCGATTCTGATTTGCGTTGCTCTTGCTCGCTGCTTCGCTTATGATTGATTCTCTGGTTTGCGTTGCTCCTCTGTTGATCGAGTTCGTTGTTGCTTCGGTATGTAATTTCCCTATTTGTTGTTGGTTTAATACTTGCTTGACTCGATGCCTATGATGATAATTGGGTGATGTATTTATATGAATTCGACACTTGAGTTTGTTCGTATCAATTCGATACTTTCCTAATTTTCAATTGCTTGATACGCACGGCTTTCCTGATATATTTTCACCTTGTTACTCATGGCCTTGATTTTCAAACGTTTGATTTTCCTTGAATAATACAGCAAAAACTTTCCTCTTTTATTTGTTTTGACTTTTTCAAAAATTGCACGCACTTGATTTTCTTGACTGTATACATTCACGAATCTGCATTACTTTCGGTCATCACCATTTCTTTGTGTTCATCCACTGTAGCATTGATTTACATGGCATTTACAACTTTGACACGTCTGCATCCATATATGCGTTCATCTTTGCACACAGCCGATGATGATATTGTACACTGTGACTTTGGTTCTTTATAATGCTCGAACTTGTTCATATGATTCATGCTTCATTTTGACCTGATCATTTATTGTTTCTCGGCATTGACTTTGGGCTTCACTGAATTTCTTATTGCACTTTGTATTGATAGTCAAGTTGTACTTTGTTGCACTTGCTCATTTGATTTGCAGCTTGATAATCATGTCTGCACTTGCTTTTTCATTATTGAGTTTTTGCTTTGTTGATTTGATTTGTTCATCTCGACTTGTTCTTGTACACTGCATAGTGTGATCTGTTGGTCATGTTGCTTTCATTGCTGTTGACATGTGCATTTGTCTTTGTGGTCTTCATATTTATGTGTGTCTGGTCGTGTGTTCATCCCTGAGTACTTTTCGACCTGTTTGCAATTGAAAATCTGATCTGGTGTGTTTGTATGCATGCCACTGACTTGTGTTCCCTGTTGCACATTCACCTGTTTACTCAAGACTATATATGTGCATACATACATATGTATGTGTGTATGCATATATTCTTGGATTTATACTAAGCTTGAGTTATTTGAATTGCTGTTGTTACATTTGTGTACTTCATTCAGTCTTCATGCACTTGGTTTCTTCACTGTGTTGCATTTAGCATAACATTTTCATCATTATGGTTTCACTTGTGTACACTCTCGAGTTGCACACTGCTTGTTAACTACTGCTTCAACTTGTCACTTGATCTGTTTCATTTGACTTGACTGTGTTGATCCAATTCACCATGCATTGTTTCACTTGTAGTCTGCTAATTTTCTTTGGTGTATATTCATGATGCTTTGATTTTCATTTGGCTTCTGTAGCTTCATTTTGCACACTGCTACTTGTATGCAGCCTTTGTTGAGTCTGTGTCATCTTCTCTTGCACACTCCATTCTTTGGTTACTTGTAATTTCTGTTACACATTGTTGTATTTGGTTCATGGATTTGTAGCCTTCATTGTTGTGTCTTGTTGCAGTTGCTATGCCTTGTAGTTGTGTATTTGAGTCAGTGCTGCACCATACTTGTTGTTGCCAGTTTGCCTTGTATCATTTTGCTCTTTGATCTGGTCATTGCTTGTGACATCCATATTGCAACTGGTTTGTACTTTGAATGCATCTGTGCATATCACTGTTGCATTACTGGTCTTTGCATCCATTCATGTTGATTTTTGAAATTTCACTTGATTTGAATCCAGTTTCAAAACTCGAGTTTGACCTTGTGCTCGTGTCGTGATTTTAAATATATTGCACGTGAGTTGAACCCAGCTTTTCATTTGGGTTTGACCTGTGCTCACCTGTCCCTGTAGCATTATCAAGTGTATATCGATGTGCACGGCCTTGTGGCATGTACAGTGATACACTGTGCATGTCACATTGTTCGTGTATGATGAATTCAAATGTGAATAATGACGAACAACCCAAATAACTGAGGCAAATAATATTTTCAAAAATCATATTTCATGTTATATTGCAAAAATATTTCCTTTTTAATTTTACCGCGTTAGTGAATATTTTTGCAGATTGCTCAGATGCTGGATTCAAACTGGAATGCAGTTGAAGACAAAATACGAGTGTGAGTGATATGTAGTGAGGAAATTATGTAAAATGAATTGTGATGTAATTAGAATCAAAATTGTATATGTATAGTGAGAGCTTGAATTTGTACTATTCAAAATTGTAATAAATATTTGTTTGAATAAAATTTCTGTTTGAATTCAAATTCTGTGTGATTTATTTTATTTAACAAATATTTATTTAATCTATGAAAAATAAAATAGTACATTAACAAATACATTTAAACGAATGTATAAATATGTTTATTATCATCAAACAAAAGCATATAAGCGCATATTCATGCAATCTCTCCCTTTTGATGATAACAAACATATATTTAAGATTTTGACTGAGTTAAATGTATTTGATCAATGATATACTCTAATTGCTTCCCCTATTTAAATGCTTCCTCTCTACGCGATGCTCCCCCTACATATGTGCATACAAATAGAAATATACAAATGAACCTAGATGCAAATGGAAAATTATTTGACCTTTGCTTTATCCTATTTGACAAAATCTTAACTTTTCTCTCCCCCTTTTGTTATCAGCAAAAGAATAATAGTGTTAGAGAAAATAGAGATAAAGTGATCAATATTAATCCAACATTAAACTCAAATTGAATATAAATATTAAACTTCAATAAAAATTAAACAAAAATCATAACTACCCTTGTTAGGCGCATATTCCACTTTTAGAATGATGGAAACGATGTTCTCATATAAAATCATATAGTTGTATCTACTTGTGATACAATTATATCAGGAATTTGAATATCTACTAATCATGCATAACCGTTAGGACTTTTAAATGAGATTAGTAGTATTCCAATTTAATTTTAAAAATGAAATCAAGTATCTTCTAACCACGCATGACCGTGAGGACTTTTAAATGGGATTAGAATCAACTTGTCTATTTAATCAGTCAATTTTGATATGCGTTCCATACATGCATAACCGTAAGGACTTTTAAATGAGCATGGAAGCACATAATCAAAAATCCAAGTAATTTACCCATGCATAACCGTGAGGACTTTTAAATGAGAGTGAATACTTTGGATATTTATTTATTTTACAAAAATAATATGAAATGAAAAACAAATGATCCCTGATTATAGTACCACATATCGACAAACTATGTTGAATTTTTGAAAAACAATGGTCGATAGAAATATGATAGATATATAAATGATCGTGGAATCTTTACCCAAAAAAAAGTTTTATAACTCTTGTTTGAATTCCTAAAGAAAATTTCCAAATATACTTTCTTGAGTAATGTATGTTAAATATCAACACTTATCATCTTTTCAATCACTATTTATCTTTTTGATAATTAGTAGGGAGTCGGATTAGTCAAAATTTGTCATTTAAAATCAAATAAAAATGACTAATCTGAAAATATGGTCAAAAATGATTTTCTCGAGGGAGTTATATGAGAAAATTTTCTGCTATTTGAAAAAGAGTGCAGATATTTTCTTTGAAAAACGATGCAGTTACTAAATGTCTCGAAAATCACGTTCAACTAGTAATTTTTCTATCAACTAGATTACCAGTGTAATCTGCATCTGAATTTCTTTTTCACTCCAAAATATCACTAACTAAATTTGATAGACCAGACCATGAAGAGTGCACAAAAACTCAAACTCAACTTTTTACAGCATTCTTGAACTTGGATTGAAGTCATGTAAATAATCAGAAAACCGTGAATATAGAGTTAGCCGTAACAAAAAATATTATCATCCAACAAAACACTATTTTTAATCCAAACATATATGTATGAAGTATTTCAAAGAATAGTGTTTTTGGCATCAATATAATTGGCCAACTATGTCGAACAAGTCAGAATAAAAAAACATCATCTTTACAACATCCCAATATTGGCTGATTTCATTCAGAATATGGTGCAGATTATCACTTTTAATTTATCGATCAAATAAATATACCTTCACCTGTTTTACCTTTACGATAATTTTTCATGGTTGCCCATTGTGATTCTGTCACCTTTGTACTAGGCTAAGGAACTTTGCTTTGATGCCCGTTGGTTTTTGGAACAGCCAAAAATCCAGAAAACACTGTTGTTGTTCCTTAGCCTGCCACCACACCTACACGGGAAAAGATTTATGTGACCTATTTGTTTTTATAGGTCCATGGTTGTTAGTGGCAGAAGATTTAGAAAAATAATTTTGTGGAGACCCAAAACTGTTTATATATGTTCCTTTTGGCACCCAAATTTGTTTAACTTTGAGAGATTTTATATTTGTGCCTTTTGAAATCCAAATTGGTATGGTTTTCACATGTTTGGGTCTATACCAACAATTATTGTGATCGTGCCCATATTTTCTACAAATTGTGCACATGGGATTTTCTTGATTAATATTGCTTTCAACATTTTCAGATTGATTATATCAAATACCTTGTCTAGCTGTATTAACAGTTTGCTTCCCTAATAGCAAATTCAATGATTTCTCACTTTTTGAAAATTTATCTAAAGTTATTGACAATTGTTGGACTTGTATTTTGAGAGATTCATTCTCGTTCAATAATTGTGTGCATTTTTTGATAGAATTTTCTCTCCTAGTATTTTCGTTCTCTTTCAAAATCAGAATTTCATTTTCAAGTGATTTTATATTAATTTCTGATTTTTTAATTTCTTCTTCGAATGTTGGACACTTGTCACACTTAGGGATCCTACTTTGATAGGTTTTAACTAATTGGTCAAGTTGTTCATTTAATTCTATCAAAGTGTCTTTTTGTGATTCAAGTTTGGCCTATTTCTCCCTAAGTCGTTCAAAACAGCCATTTACTTCGTGGAAATAAATAAGTAATTCAGAGTGAGTGAGTTTTGATACCTTGCTTGGCTTATCATCGTTGTTATCAGTTATATTTCCATGTAGGCACATATCTGCTTTCTCACTCTTACTGCTAGAACTTTGATTATCTTTATCACTTGTATTCCACGTGGCTGTAGTATTTTTCCTTTTTACTTTCTTTTCAAAATCGCGTTGACATCGGAGATAATTGGGCTTGATATCACCGGGTTTGTTGCAAGTGATCCTGTGTACTTCTGAGTTGTCTAGTGCCTTGATTATTCTGCTTTTTTAATTTTTTATTTAGAGCTGGATTTCCATATTTGTGGTTCCACCTTTTGAATTTATTCATTTTTAATGCCATCTCAGCTGCTCCATTATCATCATCCTCATCACAACTGCTTTTTACAAATCCTGTTAAGCACATTTCTTCAACTGAGTTGGTTGTGGAGGATTTCTCATTGCTGTTTACTTTTGCATCATATATTACATCGAAAGTATTCCAGATTTCCTGTGCATTTTCACAATGAGAAATTCTATTAAATTTAGTCTTATCAAGAGCACAGATCAAAGCATTCATGGCTTTAGCATTTTTAGTTTTAGCAATAGATTGCCCCTCAGAAAAAGCATTATTTGGTGGATTCATAACTCTAGAGTTAAGGAAAAATACCGTGCTCTGATACCACTTGTAGGATCTAGATTAACCCTAGAGGGGGGGGGGGGTGAATAGGGTTATAGCAAATTTTCTCGATTTAAACACAGAAACAAACTGCAGAAATAAATATGTTGAAAAGTAAATCACACACAAAATTTACCCAGCTTCGGCAACCCCTGCCTACTGCTGCATTCCCAGATTTCTATTAGAATTAAATAGTCTCCCGCTTACAAACACTCTAACAGACTCGCAAACCCTGCTCCCGCTTACAAACACTCTAATAGACTCGCACCCCCTGCTCCCGCCTATAGAGTTTTGCAAACTCGCAAACCCTTGCTCCTGCCTATAGAGTTTTGCAAACTCGCACACCCTGCTCACTGAACTAATTCTAACTAGACAATCTGACACTACCTACAACCTAGGTGGTGATTTACCAAGACTTGATTCGAAAAGAAAATAAAACTAAAACTAAAACAAATAAACACCCTTAATAAAATAAAGAATAAATTCTTAAAACCAATTTCCCTTTAACAAGGCCGACCCTTTCTCTTTTTTTTCGCTATTGAAAAATTTGGGTCCGATCCTCTTTCTGAAATTAGGGCTTCGGCTCTTTTATTCCTTGCTTCCAAAATTAGGGCTTTCTGACTTGTTCGTGGCTCTCTGATGATCGATTCTGATTTGTGTTACTCTTGCTCGCTGCTTCGCTTATGATTGATTCTCTGGTTTGCGTTGCTTCTCTGTTGATCGAGTTCGTTGTTGCTTCGGTATGTAATTTCCCTATTTTTTGCTGGTTTAATACTTGCTTGACTCGATGCCTATGATGATAATTGGGTGATGTATTTATATGAATTTGACACTTGAGTTTGTTCGTATCAATTCGATACTTTCCTAATTTTTAATTGCCTGATACGCACGGCTTTCCTGATATATTTTCACCTTGTTACTCACGGCCTTGATTTTCAAACGTTTGATTTTCCTTGAATAATACAGCAAAAACTTTCCTCTTTTATTTGTTTTGACTTTTTCAAAAACTGCACGCACTTGATTTTCTTGATTGTATACATTCACGAATCTGCATTACTTTCGGTCATCACCATTTCTTTGTGTTCATCCATTGCAGTATTGATTTACACGGCTTTTACAACTTTGACACGTCTGCATCCATATATGCGTCCATCTTTGCACACAACCAATGATGATATTGTACACTGTGACTTTGGTTCTTTATAATGCTCGAACTTGTTCATATGATTCATGCTTCATTTTGACCTGATCATTTATTGTTTCTCGGCATTGACTTTGGGCTTCACTGAATTTGTTATTGCACTTTGTCTTGATAGTCAAGTTGTACTTTCTTGCACTTGCTCATTTGATTTGTAGCTTGATAATCATGTCTGCACTTGCTTTTTCATTGTTGAGTTTTTGCTGTGTTGATTTGAATTGTTCATCTCGACTTGTTCTTGTACACTACATAGTGTGATCTGTTGGTCATGTTGCTTTCATTGCTGTTGACATGTGCATTTGTCTTTGTGGTCTTCATATTTATGTGTGTCTGGTCATGTGTTCATCCCTGAGTACTTTTCGACCTGTTTGCAATTGAATCTGATCTGGTGTGTTTGTATGCATGCCACTGACTTGTGTTCCCTGTTGCACATTCACCTGTTTACTCAAGACAATATATGTGCATACATACATATGTATGTGTGTATGCATATATTCTTGGATTTATACTAAGCTTGAGTTATTTGAATTGCTGTTGTTACATTTGTGTACTTCATTCAGTCTTCATGCACTTGGTTTCTTCACTGTGTTGCATTTAGCATAACATTTTCATCATTATGGTTTCACTTGTGTACACTCTCGAGTTGCACACTGCTTGTTAACTACTGCTTCAACTTGTCACTTGATCTGTTTCATTTGACTTGACTGTGTTGATCCAATTCACCATGCATTGTTTCACTTGTAGTCTGCTAATTTTCTTTGGTGTATATTCATGATGCTTTGATTTTCATTTGGCTTCTATAGCTTCATTTTGCACACTGCTACTTGTATGCAGCCTTTGTTGAGTCTGTGTCATCTTCTCTTGCACACTCCATTCTTTGGTTACTTGTAATTTCTGTTACACATTGTTGTATTTGGTTCATGGATTTGTAGCTTTCATTGTTGTGTCTTGTTGCAGTTGCTATGCAGTTGCTATGCCTTGTAGTTGTGTATTTGAGTCAGTGCTGCACCATACTTGTTGTTGCCAGTTTGCCTTGTATCATTTTTCTCTTTGATCTGGTCATTGCTGGTGACTTCCATGTTGCAACTGGTTTGTACTTTGAATGCATCTGTGCATATCACTGTTGCATTACTGGTCTTTGCATCCATTCATGTTGATTTTTGAAATTTCACTTGAGTTGAATCCAGTTTCAAAACTCGGGTTTGACCTTGTGCTCGTGTCGTGATTTTAAATATATTGCACGTGAGTTGAACCCGTCTTTTCATTTGGGTTTGACCTGTGCTCACCTGTCCCTGTAGCATTATCAAGTGTATATCGATGTGAACGGCCTTGTGGCATGTACAGTGATACACTGTGCATGTCACATTGTTCGTGTATGATGAATTCAAATGCGAATAATGACGAACAACCCAAATAACCGAGGCAAATAATATTTTCAAAAATCATATTTCATTTTATATTGCAAAAATATTTCTTTTTCAATTTTACTGCGTTAGTGAATATTTTTACAGATTGCTCAGATGCTGGATTCAAACTGGAATGCAGTTGAAGACAAAATACGAATGTGAGTGATATGTAGTGAGGAAATTATGTAAACTGAATTGTGATGTAATTAGAATCAAAATTGTATATGTATAGTGAGAGCTTGAATTTGTACTATTCAAAATTGTAGTAAATATTTGTTTGAATAAAATTTCTGTTAGAATTCAAATTCTGTGTGATTTATTTTATTTAACAAATATTTATTTAATCTATGAAAAATAAAATAGTACATTACCAAATACATTTAAATGAATGTATATATATATATGTTTATTATCATCAAACAAAAACATATAAGCGCATATTCATACGGGGTATAACTAATTAAATAACCATTTTCTAAAACAAATATCAATTAAATCTTTAAAATAATCACTTCTATAATAAATTAAATAAATCTTTACTAAAAAGATTTTCAAAATAACTTACGAAAATAATTTCTCCAAAGCATCATTTTTTAAAAAACCAACTTTTAGAGCTTTTAATTTATATTTGAAAGCTACTTTTAAAAACATACTCGGCTTTCTAGGGAACATACACTTTCCATTTCAAAATGGTCTATTTAATCAATTAATAAATCCTTCTTGATTTATTTTAACTCATATTCCAAATCCACAAATCTCTTACTACACTTTAAAAATAAACCAATATTTATTTTTAAAATAAATATCCTTTTTCCTTTATAAAATCCCATTGTGAATTTACAGTTCCAAATATCCATTGATATACAATTTCAAATTGATTTTCAAATATTCACTTTTAAACATCAAATCAAATTTCCAAAGTGATTTCAAAGATTTATTTCCAACACCAAATCATTTTTCGTATTGGTTTCTAAATTTATTTCAGACACCCAAATCAAATTCCAAATTTTATTTCTAAATTTATTTCCTTTTTAAATAAATTCCTTTATCTCTTCCAAACTATTTAAAATTCGTATTTTAAATAAAATTTTCAACTTTTAAACAATATTACTTGAAATCCATTTATTGAAACTTCCCATATTTTGGGATTTTACTCAATAGGATTACAAAAATCAATCTTTATCCTTTTTTTAAATTCCATCTTTCAAAATTTATCTAATTTCAAAATTTAATTTTACTATAAAATTTCTACCTAAATTTTGAAAAATCAAACTTTATTTATTTCTGGTATCCTACGATATCAAAAATATATTCGGCTAAACTATAGCCTTCAACGATTTCAATCACAAATATAATCACATACAGATTATAAATAAATCAACACACATCATATGAAACAAATTCAAATATTTGAGGAATCTAGTTGGATCCCTCCAACCTGTTTCCCTGCATCCACAGATGTTAGCACAACAATTAAATACCAATTCCACTTCAATGTGGAATATCGCGGTACATGCGATTATATAAAATCATCCGCTACCATGCGGCACATAGGGTCTCATCCTCTATATAATGAGGGAAATCAATCACTCCAAATATACACACACACACACACACACTACTATATATGTTATCTCAATCAACAGTCAATCAATAACGAAAATTCCAATTGTTTAAATTTGAGTGAGAAGATCTCACCCGTGCCCTTTTATTTTGCAATCCATCCAATTTAGCTTGTTTTCTCCACAGTTTTAGACCTTGTATAGATATTCATACCATTTATTAATATTTGAATAATCGAACAATCAATTTCCTTTTTATAAATTTAATTAACCAATGATTTAATTTTATCGAATGTTTGATTTTAAACAAATATTTAAATTTAAACCAATCCATTTTAAAATGAGAACATGCATGAGGATATATATACATCTATTAAGTTAAAACAAAATTATTTTATTTATTAACAAAATTCCCTTTTTAAATTTTCAAACTCTTACCTATATATACATAAAAAATAAAAAATCTGCATATATGTGCTACTGTGTGTGTATATATATATTAAATTCGCATGCACATATATTTTTAAGTGAAAACAAAAATTCACTTTACTGTTTAAAATTTAAAACCTCATCTGTATATGTAAATTTAATTTTTATAAAATAAATAGCCAATACTCACAGTCGATTGCACACAGCAACACCGACGAGTCTGGCATTGCTTGCGACCATCGCCAGCAAACTAACATCCCATCATGACTGCAACCAAACGCCGCTCTTTGCTCGCGAGCGCCACGCCGCCGCTGTTCCTCTATTCGAACGCGACCCTTCCACACTGACGACGACGAAACCTCGCTTACCCTTGAAACCCCTCGTAAACCTGACCATCACAACTCGTCGACTTACGACTCCATTTCCTCCTACGCGCCATGAAACCGACTATCGCCTTGCGCACGAGCCGCTACGAGCTCAGCCAATTTGCCTCGATTTTGATTTCAAAAAAGTGCGATTTTTTTTATATAAGATCGATTTATTTTTGACTTTTTTTTAAAGAGGAGCGAAACTGGAAGGCTACGACCATTATCTTTATCTTCGAATTTTTTCTGATTGATTTTATCTTTGGCCATATTTTTTTCTTTCCTTCTGTTCGATTTCCTTTTGAACGAGATAATTGAATTTTTTTTATTTACTGATTTTTAAAACGAATGCGTGTCCATGAAGATGAAAAATGTTGGAAGGGAAGAAACATATAAAAAATGGTCTTGTGAAAACAAATTATATAAAAGCATAAATTAAATTTTTGAATTTAAATTTTAAACTTAAATCGTATCAATTTTGCAACTCACAATTTCGATCTCCTATCGAAGCGTGCCGTTAGGCGTTTATAATATTATACCCCTATTTCGATTGCAATGGAATAGGTTTCGAGTCCAATTCGATCATATGAAGAAGATAGCTTTTTGGACCAGTAATTATATTAAATTTTCGATTTAAATTCAGCGCGTTTATCGATTGTACAGTTGCACGACAACTCCGAATGCTATGGAAATTGAAATTTGATAATAAAACACTATTATGGATCCATTGGAACTAGTTTCGTCAAATTCTGAGACTGTGCCTCGAAAGGCCATTTTTAAATATCAATTTAAACGATAAATTTTCAAAACTGAATAATACTTTCAAATTCAATTCTAAAGCTTCCATTAACCTCAGTATTATTAATATAAATTTTCTAAGCTATCAAATTATTTTTAACAAACTCAAAATTGAAGGTTCAAATTTTTACCCAACTTCTATAGTTAAATTCAATAATTAAATTGCCAAATTCATAGTTATATTTGGCATTCAATCTTAAAATATCTTCCAAACATTTAAAAATCAATCAAATATTTAGATTTCAATTGTTAAATTTTGCGGGTCGTCACAATTAGTGTTCACACTTGTGTGTTCACTCGCCACGCTCTGTATTCATCTCATATTAGTCCGCAAGGCAGTGCATGGGTAATATATCTGGCCTCAGTTTATCTGAGTTAGGCATATGTAAATATTGTCAATATCAATAAATTTTCAAATAAAAAATTAGAGAGAGTATGCAATTGAAATCCAAGCACTATTTTAACTTGTTTGATTTGACTTATTATTGAAAAGAAATGAAAATACCACTTTGATAAACTTTGATAATCAACTGAGAATCGATTTCATAGTTACACTGTATTATCGACCGAAACAACGAGTTAAACTATAGCCCATTTGTTACGATAACTTTGTTTTTTTTGGAAATTTTGAAGAGTAAATGACTTAAATTTTCAAGATAATGACCAAAACTTATATTCAACTTATTTGTGTCTATTTAAAAGTAAATCTTTCATCTGTAAATATTTCCAAAAACTCGCATTCATCTCTTTGTAAATAAATCTTGCATTTTGTAAATATTTTCATCCTACATTTGGATTTTGTGGGTAGTATCCGTTGAAAACCCTCACGAGACAACACTCGTCCTACCAGAGACATCTAGAGGTTTAACGGCTTGTTGCACACACTCAATGCAATTGTGCTCCCTACGAAAACGGATTTATCTATGTTTTTCTTTATTCGAGGACGAATAAAAGGATAATTATGCGGTATTTGATGTGCACGTAAATGTGCATATTTTTACCACTATATTTAATCTATTTAAATTAAATAAATGATCATATTGGGTATTTTAACTTGTTTAAACCAAAATTCAAATTATTTTCAAAACGTCACATATTCATCTTTATATAGGGGCAGAACGGTCATTTTTGTGCATATATTAATTTGAGAATATTTAATTGGGAATTTCAATATTATTTTATAGGAGAATGGGATGGAAATTACAAGTGGTTTCATGACGATATGTATGCACAAAAAGGAAATAAAGCAAATGAAGATGAAAATAATTCGAATTCATGAACATGGAGGACCCCACCTACCCACTTGCTATGATTTTCAATTAGAAGCTAATGCACATGCTAAAAGGTTATTAAAACATCATGCGCATTTATGTGGGGGATTAAGACATGCTAATGATTACTTGGTGGCCACATTACCTCAAGGGTATTTTGAGCATTTCCCAAAAAATGAATTAGGGTTTCTAACTTGTATAAATGCCCCATATCTTCATATAACCCTCATCTTCCTCTTAGTTAGTTTTTAGATTAGAAATAAAAGAAATCTTTTCTTTTCCTTTCATGACTACTCAGCCATTTATTTTATGTAATTTATTTTTTATGCAAATTTGGTACATTGCTCTTTTCATTTCTTATTTACTTCCTTTCAAGTAAGTAGTGTAGTTTGATTTTAATGCAAGTAGATTAGTTTTCCTTTTCATTTTGCTCTCTTTTTCTTCTTGTTTATTACATGTTGCAAGCTACATTTGTTGATTGGATAACAAATATGAGAGCCTAATCCCTTCAATTTAGGGGTAATGAAGCTCTTTAGTATGTAGATGTAACATTTTGATGTTATGCTCTCTTTTTATGCTTCATGGAAAAATAATATTTATGTAATTTTATGTTTAGTATTGAGTTTGATAACTAATGTGTTCAAAACAAATAGGCTATGCTTAGCCATATGAATCAAAAATTGTCGCTTCGTCTATGTATGATTATGGAAAAGAAGCGAACGTTTAAATCAAAATTTTGGTCTGTATTTCTAAACAATGGTTAATAGGCCATGCTTAAAATAGATTTCATTTTCATCTTTGTATTCATTTTCATGAGAGTTAGTAAGTGGTTTAGGGGGTGTTTTATAGTTTGATGGCTTAAGTTGAGCTAATTAATAGCACAAGTAAGCCATACTTATGATAAATACATCATTTAAATTCACTAATGACCAAAAAAGAGACATCATAATTTCATTTTTGTAGAACTATGTGATCTAGGGAGTGAATTTATCTCTAAATTGTTTTTCTACTCTCATATTTTTATCACTTTCTTTTTGTCGTTTTTCTTACATTTTTTAGCTAGTCACTTTTAACTTTGGTTAATTTGACTAAATAGAGATTCAAAATCAACAATTCCCTGCGGATCGACCCGTACTCGCCACGTATTAGAATTGTACGCCATGTGCTTGTGGTTATTTTTATTATAATTTTTTCGACGGTTTTCTAAACCGATAGAAATTCCGTCGTTAAAAGATATTATTGTCGAACCAACGTGTATAGTTAACCTGAGAGTTTACGGCTACATTCTACAGTTTTAATCAAAGAGTTTGTTAAGCCAAATCGTTTGTCCATTTGATACCCAACTCAGAAGTTTACGGCCACCATATATTATTTTCCATGCGACTACTCAATCAAGCTTCATTGAGAAAAGTAAAAACATTGAAGGATTAACATCCAAATTTAACAAATTATATCACAATCTACATCATAAACTATATCAAAAAATGTGAACAACAATGAACATAACATAGTATACCTTAAAATTGAGACTATATTATAATAACATACTATATCAAAAGAAGTTATATCTAGAAATATGAACAACAACGTACATAACATACAATATAAAACCACATTAAAACAAACCAAATTGTCTAAATACATAACACCAACATAACATACCATATCAGACAACATTCAAACACCAACAAAGAACAATGTCTTAATATATAGTAAACCACATTAGCAAAACAACATATCACTAGCTAAAACACAAAACAAACCAAAACAGAAGATCACATCTACTTTTTCTTACTCAAAAATTTCTTCACATGCTTGCCTTTCACTCCAACCCCACTAGGTTTACTTTTACTTGCCTTCGTAGCTACATTTTTTTATTTCTACCGACATGGTCTTTCCATAAAGCTCTGATGGTTCAACTTCCTCTATTCGCTCATCCTTTGTAAAACTCGAGTCATCGAGTCACTAGGAGCACATGATCGGATAAAATAAGCAATGTGTCGAAGGCAACTTTTCTAGAAAGAAAAACATGGAATGAATAAGTATTATGTGCGGTAGGAATATTTTGTTTCTTGAAACAAATTAATGTAAACAAGACAATTACAATGAAAAAAAAGAGAATATATTCTCTAGCATTCATTGGTTCAGTAATTCTTTTCTAAGGATTTGGCCACAAGAGGATGAGATGCATTTTGGTACCACTAAATTTAACTTTCATCACAATCCTAAGGATGTACAACTTCTCGTGAGTTAGACCATAATTGAGGAGAGGATTCCTCTATTCACTCCAACCAAAACTGCCTAAATTATAGTATGTAGCTTTAACTCCTTGAGTTAATGACTTAAACTTCTTGCCGTTAAAAGTGAATGGAGTAGCCGGGATGGGCTGAACAAAACCAAATTTGCGTAGAAATTTTTAGGGGATATATAATTCTACGGTTTCGAAGAAAATAACAGGACCGTTGTATAATGCATATTACTGAAATTGGTAATCTCGTTGTTTCTCCTTGAAATAATCCCAAATAACATCATAGCTCTGTATATCATTGATCGTCTCTCTAAGAGAAACCAAACTAGAAGCTAAGTTCATACCAGTTTCCTTTGTAAAATAGAAAACGGTTCCCATGGCACCTTCAACCGCACTAACACACCGACTAAGTTTGAGACTTGGGAAGTGCTCAGGAATCCAAGCCTACAACCGGGCAAAATATTTATAAATAGATGATGTCATATATGATTTGAGTATAAACTTATATGCTTACCTGAACTAAAGTCATACAACGTGTCATTTGGTGGAAATCTTTTACTTTATTTGACCCAAGTTACGCAACAACCAACCCAAACAAGAAGTTTCCTATGAATAAGTACGCACTTTTTTAACTCCTTAAGGCATTGCAGAAAATGCACGGACAATTTATTCCAAGACCTATCACAACAAACTAAACACTCAATCGTTTATGGTATGCTATTGCACAATATGTCTTACATTCATCACTATCCAACTCTTTGGAACCTTCATAAACTTCTCAACCATTCCAATCAATCTTCCTTTCACCCACCAATACAATAATAGCAGTTCCCATGTCAACTCTAATACATTGATCCAGTATGTTTTATACTTCACTATAACTAACACCCCTAGATCCTCTAAGATGGCCTGTCGTAGCTCCTTCAATTGGAAGGCTAGACATGCGATCGACTTCATCAATAGTAAGTCCCATTTCACCGAAGGGAAGATAAAATGTGTTTAAAATCTTTTGACAAAGGAATCGATAATAACCTTTTCAAGTTTTTCATAAGGATGCATTAATAACTGACAAAATTCCGAGTGCACAACTACATCCTTTACAAAAAATGTTCCTTCTTGTAATCCCATAAACTTTGCATTCCAACTTGACTATGAACTTTTACTATTCTGGCTTCCCCCTATGGTTCCTGTTATATATATATATATATATATATATATATATATATTAATCAATACATATAAGTTACCTTAATTCTAGACATCATAAAAAGTAACTAACATCAGAGTTTCAAATTTTATGAGCTATTTGATCTTTGAATGCGAATAGTAGTGATGGTTGATTTTTGAATTCAAACGCCTGAGGGGATGCTTATTTTCTCAAACACCTACCGTTCTTTTTAGTTGTCTTCCTTTTCTCTTCCTCTGTCTCTTCTTCCTCTACATATTCATTACCTTCACTTTCATTAGATTCAGATGGCTCAAGCGATGCTTGTTTTCTCCAACTCTTACCTTTCATTTTTACATGTCCTCATTTTCACTTCCTTTATCTCTTCTTCCTTTGCATTTTCATCACCTTCATCGCCTTCACTCTCTTCGTGCTCTGCATTTTCATCTTACTCGTCGCCTTCGTTTCCATTACTATTATTTTTTTACTCATCATAACTACTACTTTTAACACTTTGATTTGAACTTTCTTCAGGTTCGTTGTCTTCTTGTTCATTTACATTCACTTCTCTCTAGTAATTTTTTTTGTCTTTCCATAGGCAATTTCTTTCGATTTGAAGGCGTGGGTGGTACATGAGTAGACATAGATGTAATTTGTTTGTTGCAAATAAACATAGAGTTGAATTAGTAAAAAACGGTAGGGTAACATTGTATTCACAATAGTTAAATGATAAGCTTGTGCCTAACAATTACAATAAAAACAACAACACCTTACTAAATAAAAATACAACGTCATTTAAGTGCTAGGTTTGCTTTTGCTAGGGACCATCGTTTAATAAAAAACGATAAGGCATTGCCACTCAATTTTAAAAAAATGGCTACACATCGTCAAATCAAGAATACTATAACTTTCCTATTTTATGTTTTCTTTAACAAGCTATGAATGTTTTAATAAAATTCAGCGCCGTGAAGCCATTTAACAAATTAAATCCAACACCTCCCTTCCATTTTCTTCCTCTTCTTCCTTAATCACATATTCATCTTCAACAACTAAAATGATCGAAACAGAATAAAATTTAAAAACCCTAATAACACGTACCTTCCAGTATTTGCTTAATGATTTTGAGATTAGGCCTCTTCATTTTAGTCTTCTTCGTTTACACCATTATCTAATTTCGAAACCCGGTGATTTTTTGAACACGAATAAGAAGAATTGCTCCTAAACGCTAAGATTTTTCAGTAGTCTCCAATCGATATATTTTGAATAACACGATTGAGAATTTGTTTTGCTGTGAAGTTAAACAAGGTAAATGCATGCGTAAAATTTTATGCACATTAATATAAATTATTATAATAAAACCCCTTTCTAAAATTATAAAATGAATAAAAGTCCTCCTAAATTTGTCACTTATCCAAAAGCGGATCCCTATAATAGTTCTCAAGAATCCCTAAAATTTTTAGACTTTTGATATCAAAATCATTAGAACTTTCTCTTACGCTAAAATCACAACTTTCACCATCAGCTCATGTACCAGAATTTCAATTTTCACTATTTCTTATGACTTAGCTACAAACGAAACTAGAAATGTAACTATCACTGGAATTTTCGGTATTACCTAAAATCTAAATATGAAAATTATTTTCAAAATTAAAATAACTATCAATATAACTATTAATGCAATTACTCCAACTAAACTTATTATCATACATGTGATGCTAAAGTCATGATTGTTACTCTTTGACCTCCTATTCAAATAATTGGTAAAAAGTTTCGAATTTACTTAGAAAAAGCTACTATTTCCAATCTCAAAAACATTATTTTAATGTCAAAATCCCTAACCAATTTTTTAATCAAAAATCAAACTCTAAATATTCCATATATCAGTATCATTGAAACTATACCTATTACTATCACTCTACCGAGAAATGTTTTTTCGTATCTTTTCTTTACTACTGCTAGAATGCCAAGCACCAAGTATACTACCCATTTGAATAAAGGGATATATCATTTATTTAGTTTACTCATGGTCATGTTTTAACTTCCCCTTAAGAAACATCGAATTGAATCATCATTTTTTCATAGAGTTTTCCTGCTCCTCATTCTATTAATGAAAATAGTCATAGGATATTTTACTATTTTATTTCCTATTAGATTAAGCATATAAGCTAATCATTAGTGTTGTTAACAGACAACAAGTGAGTATAGAAATAAAGAACTCTCTTTTTGGAAATCCAAGGTATCACTTATATAATTATGTATTATAATATAATATTTTCATCAATATAGAGAGATAAGTTTCTCACATGTCGTATACAAAAAAATTATCATCAAAAAGGTAAATAGTTATTTCTTACAATAATATGAAATTATAAATACTATGAAATGATAAACAAATAAAGAATTTATTATTATAGAATCTAATATCATATAATCAAATAAAAAATTTCTGTTGCAACATGAAATGAAATAGACAGTATAAAGGGTGTAAGTAGGAGGAGTCCCCCTTGGCTTGATCTACTACTTGAAACCATGGTATAAAAAGTGATCTACACCAACCTCAAGGTCTATAATTCAGGATCCAACAACTTTTTTATTCTTTAATTTCATATTTAATCTTGTATATAGGGCTTATTTATATAGGAATGATCTATACATATGAATGGTCTATACAAATAGACAAGTATTAGATTGCAATCAATTAGGAGAATAACTAATAATTGCTAAATTATGTACGTTTAGTTTTTGTATTTTTTTGTTTACCTATTTCTATTTATCTATCATACCTACTAGTTTAAACTTGAATTTGATCTCTTTCCATACTTTGCAAGCAGCCATAAGTTTGGGACTCCGTTTGCAAGCTATGTGGATAATCTCATTACTTGCAAAAGCAAGATCACGTCCTTCATTACGAGCTTCCATACATGCTTCTAAGGCTACTCGATTATCTATTGCACCTGATGCATTTCCCAAAGGCTGCCCTAAGTTTCTCCACTGAATGGTAAGATGGAATCATTTTCGAAGATTTTAGTTAGGTAGGCATATGCCAAACACTATGTAGTTAAAGCCCCTATTAAGTCCTACAAGATCCCCACTAATGCATAGCATTCTTCAATCATTATGCTTTTTTAGTATAGCACTATTGAACATACATCCAATTTAGACCAAACTATATTTCGCTTTTTCAATATATCCTAAAATTATGGTATTATGAATATGTGTTAGATTTTGTCATAGTTAATTATTTTATTCGGTTACTGTTTGCTGCTTCATAAGTAGTAAATTTGTGAGTGGTATACTTCCCCAAATACCGTGAATGTTTATATAGTTCATAATATAACATATTATGATACTTTATACATTGATAGTTTTTTAGGAATCGTGGGAGCGTAATTATTTTAGGGGTCCGAATGTAACAACCTGTAAGTTTGACATATCTATTTTGAATTAATTTTCAAATAAATTTTAAGATATTAAATAGAAAAAGTTTTATCGTTTTGATATTTATGCATTTCAAGGTGAAACTAATAGATTAGGAAAATAAATCACTTTTTGAGGAGTGAGAATTAGGTGCTATATTTATTACCATGTGGAAAATTTCAAAATGTTCGATTTTGACTGTAAATTTGTTAAATATTAAGTTATAGTTAGGAGATAAGGGTTTTATAAGTTATAAACAAAGTATGTATTTGTTTAGGACCAAACAAGGTATGTGACTCATAATCCATTTAAACAACTATTTAGATGAAATTACGAATCCTCTCAGCCATCTCCATCTTCATTTTCTTCTCTAACTCCAAAGTTTTCCAATCTCCTTCTAATGGCTGATAATTTTCTCTGATTACAAACTATTTCAAAATTTAGAGTATCCAAATACTATCGAATTATATACCAAACTGATCATCTCGATGAGAAGAAAAGACATTTTTATGCTCAACTTGGGTTGAACCAATATGCTTAACTTCAAGAGAATGGGGCGCTTGAGTAAGATAAAATTCATAGTCATGTGGTGCTTTAAAGTCATTACACAAACTATCATTTGTTCGAGTCCTTTTTTATCAAGTCACAAAATTAGGTTTGGCTAATTGACCGTTAGTGACCTTTGTCCAAAAATTTTATTTATTTTAAAGAAAAATGGAAATGAGGAAGAAGATACATTCTAAAAGATCACCACTTTCTAGGGGGTACATGTCTATTTATAAAAACTCTAGCCTTCAAATTTGTGCTACATGTCATATGGTGTGGATAACTGGTGGAGATTTAGTTTTTTTTCATGGAGCCTTGTGTTTATTTCTTGCTGGCATGCATTAACCTACTTCATAAGGGACCAGTCATTTTTCTTTTTAACTCACAATGGCTTTAAGGATATTTTATGATGGCCCTTTAGGAGTTCTTCAAGATGATTTCGAAATTTATTTCATTTGGCTTTAACGAATAGTTTACAATGATTCTAAGAGATTCTTAGTGATAACTTTATTGCTTTTAATATATTCTTTATAGTGACCTTGAGGAATTCATCATGATGGCTATCGTTAACTTTTCATGGTAGCTTTGAGGGATTCTTCGCTATAGCCATTTTTATATATTGTCTTGTGATTACCCCATGTCTCTTTTCATTATGACTCCAACAAATACTCCATAATGTCTTTGATATCTTACTCCATAGCGGCTTTATGACTTATCTCATAATATCCCATGATGGCTTTGGTATCATATTCCACAACGTCTCTGATGCCTTATTTCACAAAATTCCAATATCCTACATTGGTTTTGATTTCTTATTCCAGGATGGCTCTAAAGTCTTATTTCATGATGGTTCCAATATCCAATAATGGCTTTGATGAATGGCCCAGGATAGCTTTGATGGATGTTATCTTTTAACCATCAATGATATCCTTGTTTCTTCATATTTCTATGAGTTTTAAAAGTTTTTTTACAACCACATGAAGGCTTTTATTTATTATCACATGATAGCTTTAAGGATCCACTTTATAATAGATTTTAGAAAATATTCAAGATGGCCATGAAAGTTGATAAATGATGGACTTAGTAGCTTCAATGCTTTTCCACAAAGGCTTTCTTACATGAAAGCTCTTATTCTTCATTTCATGATAGCTTTAGAAATCTCTTTTTGATGGTTTTCAGATGTTATTAAATGATATCTTAATCCCTTTACTTTTCTATTGTTTTAGACAATTATTCATGTTAGCTCATGTATATCAATCCATGGTGGCTATAAGAACCATTACATAATGGATTTTTCGTATGAAATCATGATGGCCATTGGAATCACTGTACGAGAGCTCCTTCACATCACTTCATAGTAATACAAGAACATAAGTGCTCCACTGAGGACCTACCTTTCTTACCGTTGAGAACGACACATAATATATCCATGGTATTCATGTGCTATTGCCCAAGTATATGAAAGACAAGTTATCATGGGGTAAAAAATATAAGAACGAAACAATAATCTCACAACGGAATGGTTAAATATAACATAAAAATAAGACAGTACATAAGGTTACTCCCCAACATGGAGTTATCGGAGTTATAACAAAAGTACTACCATCAGTCTAGGTAGTTATAACAACCTGCCTTTAAATATACATACATAGAACCAACATCTCATAACAGCGGAAATAAATAGCTAGATAGATAAGGAGTCTCCTGCTCGTCCACCATCTTAAAAAGAGCCCAAAGAAACCTATCATTTTTGGACTACTCAAATATAAATGAGTACTCGAAAGTTTAGGGAAAACAAACAATTCGGGTTACAGAAAATAGAACACACAAAATAACTAGTGAGACCACATCGCAAAAATGCAGAACAGGTTTTTCCCTCACAAGGACAACATCCAAGTATAAAAGAATGGACATAAATAATTAAACATCGTAAAGAGTGCAAGATTCTTACTAATGCAATTAAGATAGAATTAATCCAAAGATTTGAATCAAAAATAAGGAAAGGTAATTTTTCCAACAATGACTAGGAGGGTGCGCCCCCTTATCAAAAGTATACCTCTAGAAAATATACTTAAGAACTACGATGGCTCGCGGAAACCTCCATGCCGGACCCCGCCAACCTTACCGAGTATCCGAATATTTCACATCTTTGTGCGCATACAACCAAAACCAATCTAGAGTAGTTGTGACAATACCCTAATGGGAGCAATCCCACATAGCTTGGCCCCCACTCGCTCTTTATTTAGTCATTTTCGATAAAGTATATCAATGCTCTAAATGAGCAACAAATCGTCTTAGATTGACGAAACAATAACAAAAGGAAGAAGGGTATCGAAATCGATAGTTAAGATATCAACTATCGGGGATAAAAAAGAAATCATATATGGAAATTAAATCTTATACTCTTTCAATGCTTGGAAAATATCCATATACTTATCCCATCGGTATAATATATTCACAAATCAATTAGGAGGTTTTTATATTTCAAAAGAAAATTTAAACGGGTGAAAAATAATTGTCTATAAGAAATGCAAATGTCTTCCATTATAATTATAAAGATCATTTATGGAAATCAAATCTCATACACTTGTCGTATTTTCGATATTCTCGGCTTACTCTACCCCTCGTCCAGAAACAAAGCAAGGTAAGTCAGGGCACTAGTTGCTCCTAGCCTTGCCTAGACACTTCGGTTCCAGATCTCACAGATAGAGGATCAATCTACTCATCGACTTTTAGTGCCAAGTATAGGACTACTTACTTTCCATAAATAACCCATTTAAATCATTATATAAATTTTGAAGCTCCTTTAAAATACTTTAAACAAATATTTAAAGCTTCCATTCAAAACATAACTTAAACCCATCATCTTTAAAGGAGAATACGACCAAGAGGGGAGAAGCTCCCTCTTAATCAAACGAGATAACTAAAACGGGTGTTATTTCCTTTTAACCAAAAAGTCACTAAATGTCAATTCTAAGTTAAAAGGTGGTGTAAGTTTCCTTTAACTAAACATCAATGTTATTGCTCATAAACTGGCTGAGCACAAATCAAACTACCAAACAAGAATAAGAATAGATTCATTATTATTAACAATTCACAATCAATAGTTAACACAATATTTGTTAAAATATGAATGAGTCAAAGGAAAGAGATTAAGATTACACTCACTATAAAATAATTGAATTATACTCATAGAATAAGTTATACCCACTAAACTATGAAAACAAGGAATACACTCACAAATTAAGTTAAACCCACTAAACTATGAAAACAAGGAATATCTTCATAGAATAAGTTATGCCCACTAAACTATGAAAACAAGGAATATACTCACATCCTATTTGCTTTGATGGAGACTTGGAATACTTCACCTTTGATAATGAATTTTAGTTCTTTTCTTCATTTTGTAAATGAATTAAAATGAGATATGGACTTAGCTATTTAGATGTAGAGAAGGATACTTTAGTCAATTCCTATAGCCTACTCAGATTCGACCAGATTTTGGTCCAGTAGAAACCAGCCTTATGGTCTAATTTGATTCAACCAAATTTTGGTCCAATAGAAAACATTTTGATGGCCTAATTTGATTCGACCGCATTTTGGTCCAATAGAAAACATCTTGATGGCTTAATTTGATTTGATCACATTTTGGTCCAATAGGAATCCTCCTTATCAACTATGGCATAACATGATTAGACCAGATTTTGATCCAATGGCAACTATCCGCATGGCAGAACCTGATTCGACCAAATTTTGGTCCAATGGCAACCATCCGCATAGAATATGATAATCATTATGCTATTTTGTTTCATTAGGCAAGGTTAATAATTCCTCTTGTTTTATTAGGCAAGTAACTATACTATTCTATTTTATTAGGCAGGATTAATAATTCTTTTTTTATTAGGCAAGTAATTGTACTATTCTATTTTATTAGGCAAACTTATTCTAAAATAAATTAGTACCCTAACCGCCTTATAACTCTAACCATCTTTAAACTAACATTTTACATCAGTTTAAAAAAAATACATCCGAGACGTTTTATCCAAATTTGTACTCTACATATAAAATCCATTATTTAATCATTTAAAACATATTAACTATTCAAGTTCAAAGTGATTAAATCATGGATCGTTTCATCCTCCCCTCCTTAATGGAAATTTTATCCTCGAAATTAATCAAATAAACTCAAGATATCAAAGAAACCCAAATGATATCTTATATACCACACAAAGATACAAGGAAAGCGACCTCAACACAAATGGTGAGTACAAAAAAAGAAACAACAAAATACTAACAACAACTATATCAACTCGGGATAAAAATCCCTAATATAGTCCTCAGTTTCCCAAGTACAATCTCTAACATCTCCACTCCACTGAACCTTAACAAGATCACAACCTCTTTCTTAATCGCTTTATATCACGAGCGATAATACGAATAGGCCGCCTAAGAATGGTTAGGTTAGGCTGAACCTCCAAATCAACTTGTTGTCCCGGTTCAACTATCTCGAAGGGTCGTGTACATACTTATGTAAATGAGATAAGTGAAATACGTTGTGCACATCTGATAGTTGATCGGGTAAATCCACTTTATATGCAAGTTTACCAATCCAGTTCATTATGGAAAAAGGGCCAATATATCGAGGAGCTAACTTCCCTGTCTTCCCAAACCTCACGACACTTCTCAAAGGAGAGACTTTTACAAATACCAGGTCCTTGATTGAGAACTCTAGACACCTACGCCATTGATCTGCATAACACTTTTGCCGATCTTGTGCTTCCTTCATCTTTCTTCTAATATCAGCTACCTTCCAATTGGCTTCTAAGATTATGTCAGGTCCAAGAACAAGTCTATCTCCAGATTCAACCCAATACGAAAGAGTACGACATGGACGACCATAAGGAGCTTCGATAGGAGCCATACCAACGCTTGCTTGATAGCTTTGTTGTAAGTGAATTCGACTAAGGGTAAATGATTATCCCAAGAACGCCCAAAGTCCAGAATGCATGCTCGCAATAAATATTCCAAGATCTGATTCACTCTCTCCGTCTTCCCATCTTTTTGGGGATGGTAAGTTGTACTTAGACTTAGCTTAGTCCCTAAAGCAGTCTGCAATCCCTCCCAGAACCAACGAGTGAATATTTGGTCTCAGTCACTTACAATACTACGAGGAATCCCATGGACTCTCACAATCTACTTCACATGCATATGCTTTTTCTAAATTCTTTTATCTTTTCTTTGGGAATTCTTGAGGATAACATTTCCCCTTTCTTTTTCTTAAAAGTTCACTTAAGATTTAACTTAATCCTTTTGCCTTGTTAAATGTGCTTTAAAAGTTATAAATTTTATTGGAGCTTTCTTTGACCTTGGATTTGTGGATAGGTCATTTTTTGGGTAGAATCTTTAGTGCCTCTATTTGATACATCTTTATTGCAGGTCCAATGGCTTTCTCGTCCACCTCCCTTGGATGTGTGATTTGACTAAGACCGGTGGTGGGATCAAAGCATAATTAACCACAGCTCTTTGGATGATTGCTTTGGTATGGCCTTATGGTGGGACCTTAGGCTTTCTTGTTTGTCTCCCATGGATGGATATTTTAACCAGGCCCGACGGTGTGATCAAAAGTTTTATTGACCACTACTCTTTGAATGATTGCTTTGGCTAGGCTTTATCATAGGACCAAATACTTTCTCATCCATTTCCCTTGGATGTATGCTCTGATCGGGCCTGGTAGAGGGAATAAAGGGTTTATTGACCACCACTCTTTGGATGGTTGCTTTGGCCAGGCCTTATGGTTGAGCCAAAGGCTTTCTCGTCCATCTCCATTGGATGAGTGCTTTGACTAGGCCCGATGGCAGGATCAAAGGCTTTATTGACCACACTCTTTGAATGGTTCATTTGGACAGGCCTTGTGGTGGGACCAAAGGCTTTTTCGTCCATCTCCCTTAGATGAGTGCTTTGACTAGGTCCAAAGGCAGGATCAAAGGCTTTATTGACCATCACTCTTTGGCTATTTCTTTGGCTAAGCCTTATGGTGGAACTAAAGGTTTTCTCGTCCATCTTCCTTTGATGGATGATTTGAGCAGGCCTGGCGGAGGGATCAAAGGCATTATTGACTACCACCCATTGGTTGTTTGCTTTGCTCAGGCCTTATGGCGGGACCAAAGGCATTTTCATCCATCTTTTTGGATGTGTCACGACCCAAGAATTTAAAAAAAATTTATAATGTAATTAACTAAATTTTTCATGAAAATAAACAATAAAATTTTTGCAAGGAAATTTGATTTTTGGAATACGTCTATTTAAACATAGTCGGTGTCATATTTTCATTAAAAAATATAGAAGTTTGTTTGGTTGTGAACAATTTAAAATTTAAATCGGTTAAGTTTGATGAAAACAAAACATTTCAAAATCTGAATATAATAAAAATATTGATCATTTTCTGAGTGAAACATCGTATTTCATTTGGCCTAATTTGGAGTGCTCCTGCTCCTTTTATCTTATTTTCGATGATATACCAGCAGTTTGGCAACGAATATTGATTTTTGATAGGATAGTTGTATCGCTTATATCTGTGTACCATTCTATTCTTCTCGTCGTGCTGATCTCCGCAGTATATTCATTTGTGTATTTCGGTGTCCGGTACACGGTGAGATCTACGAAACTATTAGTAGTATCAGTTCTGTATTTAGGCCTTTTGGGTTTCCCGTGTCCATTCACCTGTTCCACCGTAAGAAAATAGATGGTCAGTATTCTTTAATATTTCCTAAATTCAATGGCTGGCTTTCATTATTCCCCTAGCTTTGATTTATTTATCTCATTTCTTTCCCCTCCTTTCCTTTTTTCATTGTGTTCATTGCTTTGAAATATATATATACACACACACATACACACACACACACAGATATATATATATATATATATATGGACACACATGCATACACAAAGTTATATATGATTTCTTTGAGACCTGCTCACTTTTTCTTCATCTTCTCGCATCAGCCGTACCACTTTCCACCATTCCTCCACCCACGTGCCACCTTTCATCTCGCGCCTTCATCGAATACTAGCAAACTTTCACACTCTCTCCCCCACACAAAAACTCACCCCTCCACCACAGACCATGAAGTAGCAGCCTCCTCCTGCCACCATCTACTTTGCCTTCGACAACACACGACCCACCATCAACTTTCTCACTACTCCAAGATTTCAACAACCGAGCAAATCCACTCCACAACCATAACCACCACTAGACCCTTCCCACGCACAGCTCGCCTCGATAGTGCAGCTCGTCACTTGCCTCCCTGGCCGAAGCCAACCACCATCTTTTCATTTCAACTTCACTCACTTCCCAGCCGACACACCTTGCTCTGACTTACCCTCCTTTTTCATAGTCATCGACCAAGCACTCCGCCCAACAAGCTTTGCTCCGCTCACCTAACCATCCACTTCACTGAGAACCTTCCGCCATCCACGGTAGTGCCAAACCCAAGCACAACTCCAATCTCTAGCTGATACAGACCCCACCAACCCATTACCACAGCCCTGACCCGATCAGCCTTCCGACTTACCACACAGCCACTGCCCAGGAAACCCACTCGACTTGCATCCCACTCCGCCGCAGCCTACCCATCTCTCCACCAGGTCATACCTTTCTCCACCGACCACGAAGAGCCAGCCACACATCTCTAGTCAGCCCTTCCCACGTCAACCCCTCCACGCAGCTAGCCTCCCTTGGCCGGCCTACCTACCTAGTCTCTATCAAAGCATAACCGCCAGCCACCCGCTTCTTCTCCCAAACTCCAACAGCACGCAGGCCCTCCTCTCCAGCCCGTTTCTCCACTCAGACCCACCCATTCCTCTTATGTATAAAAGATATATTTGTTATTTTATTATATATATATATATATATATTATATTTTTCCACCTAACAGCTTGGTTCTTCTCCTTCTAAAAAAATATTGATTTTAAAGTATTGATTTTAAAATGTGATATATAGAAATTTTTGTTTCAAATATGTGTTTTAAATTGAATATTGATTTTTAAAAATATAATATAAAGATTTTATTTTAAATATGTGAGTATATTTTAGATTTTTAAAAAATTATATATTTTTTCATCGATCTCGAGTCCACTTTTCTTTTCTTTGGGATTGTCGTTTGGATTGGTTGATTATAGAGTTCATGATTCAAATTCGTAGCTTATTTGTGTCATAAATTTTATAGCCTCGAAAGGTGAGCGATCATTCACGATTAGCATTCTTATGTTTAGTAAATTTATATTCACATGAAATGATGATTTAAATATGTTGTTAAATTAAATTGATTGGTGATTTAAATTATTGAATATGATATGTTATTATTTAAATTGTTCACCTATGATCGATATATCACGCCATAACATGTTGCGCGTGTGTATATATATGTATATTATGTAAATTGTATATTATGATCCATGCTGTAATTGATATGTTATGTTGTTATATATTATTATTTCATTATTCTCACTCTACAAGTTCCCTGTTAGTTTCGGAATCCCTACGGGTTGAAATGATACATACCCGAACGATCTTATAGGTTAGGGAAATCATTATGGGTTAAAATGATAAACCCCGGCGATTTTATTTAATTTTGAAATTTTAGGATTATAGGTTGAAATGATATTACTCGTGATTTTAAATTATTATGGATTGAAACGACAAATTCCGCATCACTTGACCATAGGTTAGAAAACAATATATGGACACCGTTGGTCTATTTTGAAAATGATTTTCATAGTTTTGCAAGGAAATAGATGGGTTTTATTAAATACTGATTTTTAAATATATAATATAAATATTTTTAATTTAGTATATGTGTGTAAAATTTTGATTTTTTATGCTTATTTTAAAATTTTAAATTATAAGTTAAGTTTTAAAAATGTAAAATTTAAGATTTTACTTATAATTTTATTATTTTAAACATATAAAATATAGTTTAATATAAAATAAAATTGATTTAAGAAACTCATAATTAATTTAATAATATTTAGTATAATAAAATTTAATTTAATAGAATTTAATTGGATATGTAAATATATTATATTTAAAATATTTATTTAAAATTTATATTAACATTTTGAAAATGGATTTTGTAATAACTTCAATAAATTTTGGTTGGAAAGATAAATTGAATTTGATTTGAAATTTTATTTGGTTAAGAATTGAATTTAAATAAGAATTGGTTGGAAACTTATTAATTTTGAGATTTTGAAAGATATAATTTTATAACTTGATTTAATTAAAGATGATTAAATGAATATTTTCAAATTTAAATAAAATTGAATATTTAATTTTGATTTAAATTTGTAATTTGAGATTTTATATAAAGGCTTATGATTATAATTAAATATAATTGAAGTTAGATATTTAATTAATTATTTTATTTAATTTGTAATTTCAGATTTTATTTAAATGTTATTAGAAATGATTTAAGTTAACATTTTCAAATTTAAATAAAAATTAAAGTTGAATTTGAAATATAAATGAAATTTCAAATTTTAGTTGTTGTAAATTGTTAGAATATTTAAACTTTAAACCTATTAAATTGGAAGTGGTTTAAATTTGTAGTTCAAACCTATTTTTGAAATCGTTATAAATTAAAAGTGGTTTTCATGAGAATGTTTAATTGAACTTGTTAAACTGAGATTGATTTAAATTGAATTTTAGAAGCAAAGTTAATTTGAATTGATTTGTGAAATTGGAAGAAACTATTTTTAATATATAAACTATTTTAATGTATAAACTGGTTTAACCATTTTTAATATATAAACTATTTTAATATATAAACTATTTTAATCTATAACCTATTTTTCAATATAAACTATTTTCAATGTATAACTATTCCAATATATAAACTACTTTCAATATTCAAACTGTTTAAGTTGGAACTATTATGATTTAGATTTAACGGATTTAAATGCGAATACATTGAAATGATGGTTTAAACTATTTTGTGGTTATGATTTTGAAGGTGAAAATGATTTCGAAAGTGATATGATTTCAAAAGTGAATAAGATTACTGAAGTAATATGATTTTGAACTATTTACGACCGCGGTGTGAAATAAGCGTTTGGTTGTTAAAGAGACTAGAATTGAATATTATCATACACTCTACCAATACCAAAAACCACTTTAACAACTGTGCACGTGGTGGAGATTCTATAACGAAATAGGATGGTTTGGCGAACGTTTATATGAGGTATGAATGTAGCCCTGACTCCCTCGAGTCAACTTGATGTGACTAATACAGGAGCTATACCTGGGCCAAGTGAGGTCGCACCTCTTATCAAGCATGCTTCTTCGATTCCATATCTATTACTTTGTGATTTGATTGGGTGCACCTTTTATCATGGGAGTGTGTTTCGAGGTGGGGCGTAGTAGTTTCTATGTGTTACCACTAGCCCGGTTCTATAAAACGGTAGTATCCTACCCTGGGCGTTTCCTTGCATGATGTAACAACCCAGTATTTTGTGATTATTTTAATTGTTTATTTTAATTATTTAAATTGAAACTCCCAATTTAAAAACTTTATTATATTTATTAAAATGAATAAATTTTGTTATTTTAAGACTATATTTTGATTTTTGTGTGAATTATAATTTCGAACCTGAATAAATAGGATATTTCCAAAAAAAGTGGATTTTTGGTCAATCTGGTCAAACTTTGACTTTTAAATTTAAAATTTAAATATTTGAATTTTTTAATTTTATCTTTTATTATGAAAATAGATTAAATTTTAAGAATACTACGTTTTGTTTCGTTGAAATCTGATTTATATTGTGAACGTTATGCTTTTTACAATATTGGGTGTATATTGATTTATTTAATAAAATTATCTATTTTAATTTATATAAATAATATTTTCATTTGTCAAATCATGTTCTAATATGTGTTATATGACATGTTAGGCATATATTTTATTTTAATTTTTTTAAAGTGATGTTAGAATTTGTCCAAAATTTATTGCATTTATTTCCTATTTTTAAAGGCTAGTTCTATTTTTCTGCTATTTTCTTCATTTAAATTATATTAAATTAACATTTAATTATTTGTTTTGTGAATGAAATTTTATTTTATGTTCTTATATTTACTTATGAATATTTTCCAAGTCCATAAAATTTTCCCAAAGTTTATTCCGTTTATTTTTAAATTTTCTAGACTAGTTTTCATTTTTGTGCTATTTTCTTATTTTAATCATATATAATTAATATTTATTTATTTATATTTTATTTATTTGTTATATTTTCGAATTTAACTGAATAATTATATATATTTCATTTATTTAATTTATAAAAAGAAAATAAAGAAATTTGAAAAGGTTGTGTGACTTTTGATTTCCTAAGGCTTTTTATATTCACACCTTTTCACATTTCGACATTTCTTTTCATCAATTGGCCATAGCTCCCCCTATCTTCAACGGACCACTATCATTCCACATTCACATAAATTTTTTCTCATCTCATTTCTAAAAAAACAAAAGTCGGCCCTTGCTTGAGAAAAAATTGGTAAACTCCTTTTCTTCTTTTCTTTCACTTTTATTGTTCTTTGATTTGATTTTTGAACTTGATCTTCTTTCTTTTAGGTTCGGCCTACCTCCACCACCAGCCCTGCCGCCTCCACCACCACCCGAGCACATCGCCTTCACCTCCTCCTCTCTGGCAAACCCTAAGCCGAGCCACCAAGGTGGTTGATTCTTCACCAAAATTCACCAAAAACTCCATCCACTTGTCATAGCCGAGCACTACCATGATTCCACCAACATCATCACCTCTTAGCCGCCACCACCTCCACCACCTCCAGCTCCACCTGAACCCTCTGCCATGTCATCCCCTTGACAACTCTAGTGATGGACGTGCCTATGTGGCCTTGGCCGAGCCTAGCTTTGGCATGAAACCATGTGATGCTTTGTCTTGTCGTTGTTTTACATCACCACCACCTTTGCACCATTTTCGAACCTACGTAGGCCGACCATATCCACCCATAACCTGATCCAAACCCTTGCTTTAGCCTTGTATTTCACCTATGGCCAAACCTAGGGTATGCTGGAAACAAGTGCAAAACATTTCTGCTTTGATTTATGTAGTTAATTCTAGCATAATTTAATCGTTTTAAATTGAAAGCTTATTTATATTTATTATATTGTTTGGTTTGATTTGTTTTCAAGGGAATTGATCCTTTGGCTCTCCCACTTGTAATCTTGTCGTGCTATCGTGCTTGTGTGGATCTCTTTTTTTGCGTTCGTTGTTGTGTCTCCAGCTCAAACCTGTGAGTTATTCTCACCAAACATTGTATACCTATATAACTAGTAAATTGACCACTTTTGAATCTGTAAAATGCATCACCATATTACATCTGTTATGTTATGATTATATGATGTTCACCCATGCTTAAAAACCTGTTATATCATATGTTACTGTTATATTATGCTGTTATGCTATTTATATCAGTTTATCACACTACAAGTTCCCTGTAGATTAGAATCACTATGGGTTGAAATCATACATACCCGAATAGACTTTAGAATAGGGAAAAATCGTTATGGGCTGAAATGATAGGCCCAAACAATTTTCAAATTATTTCATTTACTTAGGACTGCGGCTTTGAAATGATAAAACCTGGGTTTTCTTTGTAAATTACGGGTTGAAATGATATATTACCCGTATCACTTTACCTAGCTTAGAAAATTATATACAGACCCGTAGTTAAAATATGTTTTTCTAAAAATTTTAAAATATTTTAGAAATGTAAATATATAATATTTTGATTTAAAATTAATTAAAAATGATTTTTGTAAAGTATTATTGATTTTCTGAAAATTTATAAGTGAGATAAATAAATGAAAAGCTAGAAAATCTGAATGTAAGTTATTTTGGAAATTTTAATTTGGTGATAATTGGAATTTAAATTAAATATGAAATTATGATAAATTTATGATAATTTGGATTAAAATGAATTTAAAAATGACTTTATAATACATTAATGATTTTTGAATAAATTTAAAATGTTAAATGAATGAATATTTATGTTGGAAATTTTTTTTTTGGCAAAGCCGACGGGGTTAAATGGACCCCTACCATTTTATTGCTGCACCAAGAGGGGAAAGAGAAACAAGACCAAAGCTTGAAAGAATACAAAGAAACAAAGTGCAACAAAAACCGGGAGAACAAAGAAAACACAACACAAATAAAAGAGAACAAGGTTAACCAATGATGCCAGGGTCAAACGCAAAAGATACAAGACACAAGTCATGTTTAATTTCCAGCGTCATATGCTTTTCGAATTGTTCATCAGACATCCTTTTATCCGGTTGAAAAATTCGCCTATTCCTCTCATTCCAAACCAATGCCAAGAATCTCTTGGTGATGAACAAGAAAAGTCTATTCGCACTTGATTTACCACCTGTGTTGTCGAAAATGTAATTCCATTGAACCACGTTGTTACTTCCTTTCCATCGTCTACCCATCCTCCTAATCCACTTCTGCCATAATGCATTCAACATAGAACATTCAAAAAATAAGTGTTCAACTATCTCAGGACATTGACTGCAGAAAACACAGTCAACAACAACATGCACTCCTCTGGTAAACAACTTCAATTTGGTATTCAAAGCCCTATTCCTCACTTTCCATAGGAAGAGATTATCCTTATGAGAGTTATCCTTACTCCATATTCTTCGCCTCCACTTACATTTATCGCCTTCATCGCCAGATAGGAATGAATAAGTACTTTTGATGCTGAAGCCGTCATCGTTGCCACCCCACTGTACCCTACTCGGTCCCAAAGGTTGAATTTCACACTCCGCCGCTTTGTTCCAAAGTCTTTGAATTCGCGAGTTAGTAGTCCTCGGAAGCCTTAAAGAAGCTCCATGTATGAAACTCTGCACAACAGCCTCCTGTCTCACTCCAGTTTGAACTAACTCAGAATAAGAGAGAACTCGCCTCAAGATCAAACCACTTGCAATCCATGGATCATCCCGAAAACTAACCACATTGCTTTGCCCCACAGGGTAACGAACTAGGGGAAGAATAATCTCCTTAAGCTTGTAGATAGCTCTCCACGTCCAGCTGACCTTGTTTGGAGTTGACAAATTCCATATGTTGCGACCCCGTAGCACATGATTGATGGACCATCTAACCCACATGCTGTTCTTGGCATTAATACAGTCGTATATCAGCCTAGCGAATGCTGCTCTATTCCAGTGGTACATGTTAATGATACCAAGCCCACCATTAGCTATAGGCTTTTCTAATCTCCTGAAGCAAATAGGGGCAAGGTATCTACCCACAGTTTTTCCCGTCCAAATAAATCTCATAATTGCTGAATGTATCATGCTGATGAGCTTCTGAGGCAATATGTATGTTCTAGCCCAATAGACCTGTATGGAGAATATCACCGATTTAGATAAAGTGACTCTTCCCGCTTGGCTTAACATTTTACTTGACCAGCAATCAAGTCTAGATCTGATCTTATCATAAAGTGGAATGCATTGGTTAACTGTTATTCTAGAGCAGGTGAGAGGGAGCCCAAGATAAGAGATGGTGTTTTCACTGATGGATAGACCAGTAATGTCCTTAATAACATTTTGTTGGGAAGTACTGATATCAGAAGTTTTCATTTCTGATTTATCCAGATTTATAGATAGACCAGTGATTGTATGAAAAGTATGAAGAGTTTCCATAATTGACCGCATCGTAGAACTGTCAGGTGAGCAGAAAATGACAAGATCATCAGCAAACATCAGAGAGATTACTTCCGGGTTCGAACATTTGGGATGAAGCTTGATGCACCTTGCCGCAAAGATTTCCTTTTAAAGAGTTGCGTGAGAAGTTCCATGACGAGTATGAAAATATACGGCGATATGGGATCACCTTGACGTATTCCTTGCTTACTGCCGAAGAAACCCACACTGTTGCCATTAACGTTAACAGAAAACCTCGCTGTAGAGATATACTCAACAATCCAACCAATGAAAAGTACCGGAAAGTTCATGCACTCCAGAACTTTAATAATTGTTTTCCACTGAAGCATGTCGAAGGCCTTCATGATATCCAATTTTAGCATAGCTTTAGGAGAAGAGTTCTTATTATTGTAACCGTTTAGAAGTTCGTGAGCGAGCAAGACGTTGTCTAAAATATTCCTGCCAGGTAAAAAAGCAGCTTGGTTAGTGGAGATAATACTTGGCAAGACTGTTTTCATTCTGGACGCTAAAATTTTGGAGATACATTTGTAGACAGTATTACAACATGAAATAGGCCTAAACGAGGACACTTTGTCAGGGTTGCTGACTTTAGGAATCAAAGCAATGTTTGTATTGTTGGAAGAAGGAATCAGTTTGGTGTTTTTGAAAAAGTTCTTTATAGCTCTCAGAACTTCCAATTTGACTATATCCCAACATACAAAATAGAACTGTGCATTAAATCCATCTGGACCACCGGCAGAATTTCTATTAAGGGAAAACATAACAGTTTTGGTCTCTTCATCCGTAACATCAGTACTCAAAGCAGCATTGTCATCAACAGAGAGGGCTGGTAGGCTTAACCGGTCAACGAGGCTAAGATCAGGCTCAAAGTTAGTCGAGTTGCTGAAGAGCTTTGTGAAGTGTGAAATAAATGCCTCGTTCACTCCTTCAACAGTAGAATGAGAATAACCTTCTTCGTCATGGATGGTAATGATATTTTCTCTGGAATGTTTTGCCTTTAATTTAGCATGAAAGAAAGCGCTGTTTCTGTCACCATCAGATTTCCACCTTAACCTTGCTTTTTGGTTCATCATAGAAATCTCACCGTTAAGAACTTCAACATATTGCCTTGACATGTACAACTCCATGGCACTAATAGTAGTGTTGAGGGGATCATCCTGTAAGTTAATTTGAATCTCTTCCAGTTTATTCTTTCAGAAAGAAGTTTGATTACCTCCATTTCCAAATTTGATCTTGGACCAGTGCTTGAGCGCCATTTTAGTGCTTTTAAGTTTGACCTGCAAAATAGACATAGGATTACCATAGATTGGTCTCGCCCAAACTTCTTTAACAATGTTAAAAAAATCAGGTTCATTGACCCAGGAATTAAAAATTTTGAAACTTGATTTGATATTAATGCCATCTTCTCTTAGGTGGATGATTTGCGGAGAGTGGTCAGACAGAAGAGGGGGCGGAAGGTGGTTATAAATGGTAGGCCATTTGGAGAGGGCAAGGAGGTTTCCGAAGGCATGGTCTATTTTAGAGTAAGTCCTACAACCTAGTCTACTTTTGTTGTTCCATGAGTATCTCATACCAGTTATCTTATTTTCCTGTAAATTCGAATCAACTACTGCAGAACGCAGCGGTTCAATTTCGTTAAGCGAGAGGGGATTGCCGCCCAGCCTATCATCTAGTTTATTACAGCAATTGAAATCACCAAGAATTATCCAAGGATGAGATTCTTGCCTCAGCATGGGAAGGTCGTGTAGAAAAGAAATTCTGGCAGATTTGTTATTGGCCGCGTAGACTATTGTTATATAAAAGGAGCACTGGTTACAGATGCCTTTAGCATAACAGTGAATGACTTGAGATGTTGAGTGGACTTTGGATAGGAGGATCACTTTGGGGTCGTAAACAATTAGGATTCTGCCGTAAGGAGCCTCTTCATGGTTGTGTAGAACATCCCACCCTGGAGATATATATTTAGCTGCTTTGAAAGATAGGTCTATATTTAACTTAGTTTCAATAATATCTAACATACATAGGTTGTGCCGAGCAATCAAATTTTTGCATTGGGATAGTTTAGTTTCATGGTGTGCTCCTCTTACATTCCATGCACCTATGGTTTGCATCATTGGGAAAACGAATTTTCAGAAGGAGTAATAGATTTCTTGCTACGAAGGACCATCATCTAAGCTTGAGAGATATTAGGAGATCCAGAAGAATTTTTGGATAATATGGATTTTTGATGTTGCGAGGAAGAATTGTTATTTGGGGTGGAGATAGACGTGGAATGGTCTGAGATGATCGGAGAATAGTTAGCTGCTACTGGAGAATTGGAGGGACTCGGGGAGGCTAAGAGAGAGTTAACTGGAGGTTGCAATTGGGAGATTCTTTCGTGCACGTGCACAGTGTGCACTTCAGAATTTTTACTGGGTGAAGGTGGTTTATCTATTGAGGAGTTTTCTTCGAGAATTAATGATGGAACTTCTGTGGCCTTTGTGTTCGATGATTTGCAGTATAGAGAGCGCTCACCCGTATTTATCCGCACTTGTTTCGAAGAGTTGATGTTATCATTTATATTGTCACTGCACATTTTTATATCCGAAGTTAAATTTGAGGGTTCAGGAACTTCTACAGTATTAGAGACTTCCTTTGCACTATATTTAGAGAACATTGATTCATTTCCATTTGTCATAGTGATAGCAAAATTGTCCACGTCATGTATTTCCCTTTCGTTCAAAACAATGTCCACTTGGTATTGCTCCTTTTCTATTTTATCATTTTTATGCTCTTGCTGCTTTTCATTTTCAATCTCTTCTTCCAAGTTTTGTAGAATGCCAAACATATTGCTGACTGTTGTTTCAATTACAGAAACTGTCGCTGATGGAACCATGGCAATTTTATCCGAAGCAATATCCAGAATCACGTTTTCAGTTAAATTGTGTTGAGTACCCACCTTATCACTCTCTTTATTTTGATCTAATTTTTCTTTAACCATTACTTCTTCTTTTCCACCTACTCTTACATTTCCCTTTTCATTTTCCTGGCTACTTTCATTCCCATACTCCCTGCCAAATCTCCTATTCAACGCCATCTTATTTTTGTTTTTCCCCACTTTTTGCCATATTTGGACTTGTTTGTTTATCTTAATTTTGCTTTTCGAAAGCTTTCCATTAATATTAATTCCTGAAGCAATGCCACTTAATTCATTAGATGGTTCAACTTTCCTGTCACATGACTCCTTTAAGTGACCAAAAGATTTGCAAATAACACAAATGTGAGGCTGCCATAAATACTCAACATAAATACGTTGAACACCACCATCTGCCAGACTAATTAGGAAATCATTAGGAAGTTCACTATTCGGCTTAACTTCAATCATACATTTCGCAAATTCTAACCTTTCAAGCCTCTCTGTTCTTTCATCCATACAAAGCAATTTACCTATACGACTACTAATCCAGTTAATGCCCAGGTGAGACCATGCAAAAAGAGGAATGTTGCGTAGATGTACCCAAACTGGCACCGATGGAACCGATCCACAAACGTTGCTAACAGTAGCATCGTATGGTCTAATGATAAACACTTTATTGATCATAATGATAGGGTCCCCATGTAAGATCCTTAATTTATCTTCTTCAGACGATAACAGAAACAGAAATATCACTCCATCTGATTTAACTTGCACAGATCCTTTCAGTTTCCAAATGGTTTTCATTTTAGCAACAACAGTAGAGTAAGGCAGTGGTTTATCAAGAAAAAAACCCACTAAATAGTCCTTCCAAATGGAAGAACCAGCCTGAACAACCTCATCGACCAGGTTAAGAACGTCGCCAGAGAAGGAAGGTTCTAGGTCAATAGGCTTGTACTTCCCCGCATTTAGAGGTTTGCGTTTGAATAAAAAAGTCCAAGCTTGTTGACAGCAGCCAGAATTGGATGGAGATTGAGACGGAACAACAGGATGGGAGGAGGAGGAGCTGGCTGTGGTAAGCTGAGGTGGTCTACCCAAAATAGAAAAGGTTGAGATTGGAGGAGGAGGAGGGTCAGGTGGGTACGGAGGAGGTTTAGTCCTAGCAACAGGTTGGTCGGCGACTTGGATAGATTGATTGACGTCAGCTGGATTGGTCAGAAGATGGGAAGGTGACAGGATATGGTTATTAGGTACGGTTGAAGGATGGACAAGAGAGGGTGGTACGGGAGAAGATGGCACCATTGTTTTGAAAGACAGGACAATAAATTGTTTGATGTTGGAATTTTGAAATATAACTAAAATTGAAAATTTGTGAATTTGGCTTAAAAGTGAATTTTAAGTTAAGTAAATAAAATGAAATTAAGTTATATTTGGAAATTTAAACATAGGTGTTAAGTTAAAATTTAATTTAACGAATTTAAAATTGAATGTTGGAATTTAATAAGCGAATTATTATTAAATTCTAATTTTTTTTGAATGGAAATTTAACTTTATAATATCATGAATTTAAGGAAAATTAAATGATGGTTATAAATGCAAAAATATGTGATTTTATAAGTTAAAAATGATTTAAATAAAAATACAATTGTTTGTGGAATTATATTGAATATTTGAAGTTAATTAACTGCATTTTTTTTGAAATGCTATTATTCCTAATGTAAATGATGTTACAACATTTGTAAATGCTGTAGTTGATAATAATGAAACAAATTGCTAGATTTAATTAAAGGCTATTATAGCACTTTGTAAGTGCTATAATTGTTGAATTTAACTAAGTTTATTTGAAACTAATGTAACCCTATTACAGCATTTTAATTGCTGTCTGTTGTTAAATTTAACTATTTTGAATGTAACTTTCTGTAGCATTTTCTAAATGCTGCGAAAGGTGAATTTTCACGGTTTTGACAAACTTAAGTGAATAAATGAATTTTGAAAAAGATTTGATTTTGATATTTGATATTTTGAAATGGAGTTTTGAATGATATTGAATTTTTGAAATGATATTTGATTTGGAAGTATAAAGTACCATTTTGTAATTTTAACCACGGGATGTATATAATTTATAGTTAAACTGATTCTTAAAGAATGGGCGATCCCAAGCATCCTTTAAGTTATTGTGCATTTCTACTATAGTTCACTTGAGTTGGTTTACATTATATAAGTATATATGTCTTGACTCGAGTGTTTTGTGTTTTACTTTACGCTCGGGTCAGCCTGAGTATTCATAGCTTTGGATTCTCTTTCTGGAGCTGGTCTTTGCTGGAGTTTTTGCTTGTCTACATTTATATCTATTTCTGTTTCAGCTGTTCTAGTTTATCTCATGTATTAGTGAACTTCTATGTATTTGGGATTTCTATTATGTTGTTTTCAGACTGTATTTATGTATTTGGTTTGAGACTCTATTACAGTAGCTTCGTGAACTACTATGGTATTTTAAATTTCCGCTGCGAGCTATTCTGATATTTCTGTGTCTGTGATTCTGTGATTTGTATTTCATTTGCTCCAAATTTATTTACAATGTGGTATTTTGAGCAATTCAATTCCGGCATATGTGGATGCGGATGGCTGAAAATATCGGGCTGTTACATTTGGTATCAGAGCTTTGGTTTTAGGCAAACCTTAGTCCGCGGAGCAAAAACTCATTAGAGATAGGGTAGAAATACCCTAGAATGAGTGAAATCAATCTCAGAATCCTTTCTTTGTGAGAGAACGTATTTTCGAAGTATAAAATGATTTCCAAATGATTTTTAAAGTATTTTCAAAGACTATTTTGGAAATTTTCTTATTTTGAAATCAAGATTTTCCAAACTTCATCCCTTCTGTATGCACCTTGTTAATAATCCCTTTTGTTCGGATTCATTAGAATTTTTATTCCTATCTTGTTGATCCGAACTCTTTGATGATAGGAAGTTATTTTGGATATGGAAAAATCGAAAGAGCAGAAAGCAGCTCATGGGGCACGTAGAGCACTAGCCCGTAGGGAGCGGGAGGAAGCTATCGAGAAGTGGGAAAGGCTGTGGAAGGAAAGGGCAGGACCTGGTCCTTATGACCATGTCATTTTTTATCGGTGTCATGGGAAGGGACACTATGCAGCCATATGTCGGAAGAGAAACGGGGGAAATGGATGGAGGGCAAACGGTTTCGGTCCAAGATTTTCTGTTTTAAATGCCGGGAGAGGGGACACTTTTCAAGCCGCTGCCAGACGATGAAGAAAGTGAAATCTTCTCCCACTGCATCAATTGGCCTATTAACCATTTGCTACCATTGCAGGAAGTTTGGGCATATAGCCAGAGATTGCCTTGAGAGACAACATGGAAGGAAAGCTGTGTATCCACAGTTCGAGAAGGAAGATGGGAGTGTGATGCATTTATGGCAGAAGTGTAGATGTTGGGGGCATATTGAGGGGGAGTGTTCTGGACCCATTGAAGTACCACCCGGTAGAATTAATACCGATGCTTTGTTTATGTAGGGTGGTATTCTGGGGATCTGTTTGTTATCAGTAGTTGTTAGAATTCATCCGTGAACTCTATTGTATCTTTTGCTTAGCTGAAGTTGTCAAACTAAAGATATTTATGCTCCTGTTTCCGTATGATCTGAAATTTTAATCTCTGTTTGTTTGAAATCTAATATTGAATCATTCTTTGGAAATGTGTGTTTGGTGGTATTTTGAAATTGTGCATACATCAAAATTATTATTCTGACAAGGATGACCCTATTATATATAAAAGTGAAATGTTTTCAATAAGGATTTTTATATCTTTTGAAAATGGAAATTTTAAGCTTTGAAAGGATTATATACCTTTTAAAAAGCGAAAATTTGAAATTTCGAAAGGATTTGAAATTCTGTAAATTTTATAAGAATTTGACTTATATAAAAATGATTTATTACTGAAAGGTTTTCGAATTTGAATTTTGAGGAAGCGAACTCCGGTGTTTTGAAATCAGTTTTTAAGATTTTGAAAAATATAATAATAATAATATGATTTAAAGATATTTTCTGAGTAAGAAATATTTCAAATATATTTGAATGAATTCCAATGATTTCGAAGAGATTACAAAGAAGTTTCAAGAAAATAGAAGACCAGAACCCACTTATGTCACTAGAAAATAAATTCGGTGATGAATGCATGCATCATCGACATTGATTTTCGAGTTTCTGAGTGGGGGAGAGGCCACTCTAGTAGCTTTGCTATGCGAGTGATTTTGTGAAACCAAATTTTTGATTTCAGATTTTGAAGTATGGTTTGATGTTCGAAAGATATATATATATATATATATATATATATATATATATATATATATATATATGAAATGATTTAAAAGTAAGCCGGTGTTAAGTTCTTGAGATTCAGATTTGTTTTGGTATAACTCTATCTTTTGGAATTGGTTTACTGAAATGTTGATGATTTCCAACTCTTGGATTTGAAAATATGATTTGTACGACTATTTTGAAGGTTCAAGCACTTCCTAATCGAGGTTAACTTTTCAAAACTAAGAAATTTTGAAAGGTATAGGGTATTTGATAAAGAATATAAGTTTAGTTTGGTTTAATTGAATTAAAGTTGGAAATTTTAGATTAGGGTTTAAATTAAATAAATTTATGAAATGTAAAGAATTAATGGAATGTTTTATGATTTCAAATGTATGATTTAGAAAGGATATGATTTTCAAAGAGTAATGATTTCAAGTATTTTGGTTTCGAAAGATTTATAACTTTTAAAGTATTATGATTTTTGAAAGTGAATATATGCCTGAAATTGAAATAAATTTGTTTGACATAAATTTTGTTGATTTGGAAATTTGGATTATTTTCTAAATCTATTGTTTTAAGAAACGTTGAAACTGAATATATGTAATTTGGAAGAAATGAATTGGCAAAACCATTTATGATTGTGAAACTGAAACGTTATTGAAAGGAATTGAAATTGAGAACCTTGATTTACTAAATACTTGATTTGGGTGTTATCGAACTTATATAAAATTGATTTGTGTAAGTATGAAGTGATTTGAAACTGTTGATTTGAAAGGGTCTTCATTTGTGAAGAGAAATCTTATATAATCGAAGTCTATATAAGTGTGATTCGATATACTATTGATTTTGGAAAGTATTTGATTTGAAAATGAAATCTTATATATAATGGACTTTATATAAGTATGATATTTGAAAGTGATTTTGAAAGGTACTATATGATACATATTTCCGAAGTAAAAATATGGAAAGTGCCTTCTGCTTGATATTCGCTTTGTGGCCACACTGTAGATTCATTCTATCGATATTATTCTCTCTCTCTCTGATTTGGGTTTTTCAGATATGATACTCGGGTGTCGATCGAATTCCACGGCGATCTCCATGGTCTTACGAGCGCGTCTGCATAGCGCAATCCACAGGGGCTGCGAGAGCCTATTGGTACGGATGTTTCCTGGGGGATCCAGGCATAACCATTTTGTATCTGTGATCTATTGGGTTGCTTGGTAGTGTAATCTGCAGGGGCTGCGAGATCCTAAGGGTATGGATGGTTCTTGGGGGATCCAGGCATAACCATTGTGTATCTGCGGTACTACCAGTCTTCATGGCGTAATCGCAGGGCTGCGGTAGTCGGCCTACGGGTACGGATGTTTCCTGGGGGATCCAGGCGTAACCATTGTGTATTCGCAATCCATGATCGACATGTTTCGGTTTGGTTTTTTTGTTTGGATAGTACTTTCCATATCAGTTTTTCAAAGTTTTTCCAGTATTTTAACTGGGTGTTGAAATAAGTCTACTAAGTACCAGGAGAATCCTAGCTTTGCGCCTGATCAACGCATGGCCAGAGTCTGCAGAAACGAAAGTAAACTTGTTAAGACATCGAGTTATAAAAGTATTTTGGTAAAGTATTATATAAAGGATATTTTAATCATTTATTTTATTTTTCTAAATAATTTGAAATGCTTTAAAATATTGTTCACTTTGAACTATTAAAATTGAATCAAATGACAATTCATCATGTTATAAAATGTTTAAAATGTTAAATATAAAATTTTAAATTGAAATTTAGATGGTTTTAAAAAAATAGTTCATCCTTGTCTTTCAATTTATTTCCCCTTCTAGCTATTCCTACCTTCTTCTTACTTTTCTAGGGTCCTCTCCGCATTGAGGAAAGAATTGGTTCTTTGGCTTATCGTTTGGATTTCCCCAAGAAGCATTCTGGAGTGCATGATGTATTCCACGCTCACATCTTCTCCGGTATCTTCTTGGCCTTTCTCTTTTGTTCAGCCTTCTGCTCTTGATGGTTGGGATATTGAGCCAAATCTGATTGTTGAGAGGAAGCCACTTCGTATTGTCGAGAGGGGTACGAAGCAGCTAAGAAGGAAATCTGTTAATCTGGTCAAAATACTGTGGAATACTGATGATCGAGATTGTACCTGGGAAACGGAGGAGAGCATTCGTGCTTCGTATCTGGAATTGTTCGTTTCAGGTACTATTTTGTTTTTCTATCTTGATTCTCTCTATTTTCCTTGTTCGTTCTTTTCGGGGACGAAAATATTTGAGTGGGGGAGTGTGTAACAACCCAGTATTTTGTGATTATTTTAATTATTTATTTTAATTATTTAAATTGAAATTCCTGATTTAAAAACTATATTATATTTATTAAAATGAATAAATTTTGTTATTTTAAGAGTATATTTTGATTTTTGTGTGAATTATAATTTCAAACCTGAATAAATAGGATATTTCCAAAAAAGTGGATTTTTGGTCAATCTAGTCAAATTTTGACTTTTAAATTTAAAATTTCAATATTTGAATTTTTTAATTTTATCTTTTATTATGAAAATAGATTATATTTTAAGAATACGACTTTTCGTTTCGTTGAAATCCGATTTATATTGTGAAAGTTATGCTTTTTACAATATTGGGTGTATATTGATTTATTTAATAAAATTATCTATTTTAATTATATAAATAATATTTTTAGTTGTCAAATCATGTTCTAATATGTGTTATATGACATGTTAGGTATATATTTTATTTTAAAACATTTTAAAGTGATGTTAGAATTTGTCCAAAATTGATTGCATTTATTTCCTATTTTTAAAGGCTAGTTCTATTTTTCTGCTATTTTCTTCATTTAAATTATATTTAATTATAATTTATTTATTTATTTTGTGAATGAATTTTTATTTTATTTTCTTGTCTTTACTTATAAATTTTTTCCAAGTCCATAAAATTTTCCTAAAGAGTATTACATTTAATTTCAAATTTTCTAGACTAGTTTTCATTTTTGTGCTATTTTATTATTTTAATCATATATAATTAATATTTATTTATTTATATTTTGTTTATTTGTTATATTTTCGAATTTTAACTGAATAATTATATATATTTCAGTTATTTAATTTATAAAAAGAAAATAATGAAATTTGAAAAGGTTGTGTGACTTTTGATTTCCTAAGGCTTTTTATATTCACACCTTTTCACATTTCAACATTTCTTTTCATCAATTGGCCATAACCCCCCCTATCTTCAACCAACCACTATCATTCCACAGTCACGTAAATATTTTCTCATCTCATTTCTGAAAAACAAAAGTCAGCCCTTGCTGGAGAAAAAATTGGTAAACTCCTTTTCTTTTTTCTTTCACTTTTATTGTTCTTTGATTTGATTTTTGCACCTGATCTTCTTTCTTTTAGGTTCGGCCTACCTCCACCACCACCTGAGAACATCACCATCACCTCCTACTCTCTGGCTAACCCTAAGCCGAGCTACCAAGGTGGTTGATTCTTCACCAAAATTCACCATAAACTCCATCCACTTGTCATAGCCGAGCACTACCATGATTCCACCAACTTCATCACCTCTTAGACGCCACCATCTCCACCTCCACCACCTCCAGCTCCACCTGAACCCTATTCCATATCATCCCCTTGACCACTCCAGTGATGGCCATGCCCATGTGGCCTTGGCTGGGCCTAGCTTTGGCATGAAACCATGTGATGCTTTGTCTTGTCGTTGTTTTACATCACCGCCACCTTTGCACCATCTTCGAACCTATGTAGGCTGACCCTATCCACCCATAACCTGATCCAAACCCTTGATTTAGCCTTGTATTTCACCTATGGCCGAACTTAGGGTATGCTGAAATCAAGTGCAAAACATTTCTACTTTGATTTATGCAGTTAATTCTATCATAATTTAATTGTTTTGAATTGAAAGCTTATAGTTATTATATTGTTTGGTTTGATTTGTTTTCAAGGGAATTGATCCTTTGGCTCTCCCACTCGTAATCTTGTCGTGCTAATGTGCTTGTGTGGATCTCTTTTGTGCATTTTTTGTTGTGTCTTCAGCTCAAACCTGTGAGTTATTCCCACCAGACATTGTATACCTATATAACTAGTAAATTGACCACTTTTGAATCTATAAAATGCATCACCGTATTACATCTGTTATGCTATGATTATATGATGTTCACCCATGCTTAAACACATGTTATATCATATGTTACTGTTATATTATGCTGTTTTGTTATTTATATCAGTTTATCACATTGCAAGTTCCCTTTAGATTAGAATCACTATGGGTTGAAATGATACATACCCGAACGGACTTTAGAATAGGGGAAAATCGTTATGGGCTGAAATGATAGGCCTGAACGATTTTCAAATTATTTCATTTACTTGGGACTGCGGGACTGAAATGGTAAAACCCGGGTTTTCTTTGTAAATTATGGGTTGAAATGATATATTACCCGTATCACTTTACCTAGCGTAGAAAACTATATACAGACCCATACTTAAAATATGTTTTTCTAAAAATTTTAAAATATTTTAGAAATGTAAATATATAATATTTTGATTTAAACTTAATTAAAAATGAGTTTTGTAAAGTATTATTGATTTTCTGAAAATTTATAAGTGAGATAAATAAATGAAAAAGCTAGAAAATTTAAATGTATGTTATTTTGAAAATTTTAATTTGGTGATAATTGGAATTCAAATTAAATATGAAATTATGATAATTTATGATAATTTGGATTAAAATGAATTTAAAAATGATTTTATAATATATTAAGGGTTTTTAAATAAAGTTAAAATGTTAAATGAATGAATATTTAAGTTCGAATTTTGAAATAAACTAAAATTAAAAATTTGTGAATTTGGCTTAAAAGTGAATTTTAAGTTAAGTAAATAAAATGAAATTAAGTTATATTTGGAAATTTAAACTTAAGTGTTAATTTAAAATTTAATTTAATGAATTTAAAATTTAATTTAATGAATTTAAAATTGAATGTTGGAATTTAGTAAGTGAATTATTATTAAATATTGATTTTTTTGAATGGAAATTTAACTATGTAATATCATGAATTTAAGGAAAATTAAATGATGGTTATAAATGTACAAATATGTGATTTTATAAGTTAAAAATGATTTCAATAAAAATATAATTTTTTGTGGAATTATATTGAATATTTGAAGTTAATTAACTGCATTATTTTGAAATGCTATTATTCCTAATGTAAATGATATTACAACATTTGTAAATGCTATAGTTGATAATAATGAACCAAATGGCTAGATTTAATTAAAGATTATTACAGCACTTTGTAAGTGCTATAATTGTTGAATTTAACTAAGTTTATTTGAAACTAATGTAACCCTATTACAACATTCTAATTGTTGTGTGTTGTTAAATTTAACTGTTTTGAATGTAACTTTTTGTAGCATTTTCTAAATGCTGCGAAAGGTGAATTTTCACGGTTTTGAAAAACTTAAGTGAATAAATGAATTTTGAAAAATATTAAAATTTTGGAAATTTAAAATTTTAATTATTAAATATAATAACTTCATTTTATGATTTAGAATGAAGTAATTTGTTTTGAAATATAAACTATTTTGAAATGTGTGTTGAAATGGTATTTTAAATAAATGAATGCGGTTTGGAAGATACGATATTTGATATTTTGAAATGGAGTTTTGAATGATATTGAATTTTTGAAATGATATTTGATTTCGAAGTATAAAATACTATATTTTGTAATTTAACCACGGGATGTATATAATTTATAGTTTAACTGATTCTTAAAGAATGGGCGATCCCAAGCATCCTTTAAGTTATTGTGCATTTCTATTACAGTTCACTTGAGTTGGTTTATATTATATAAGTATATATGTCTTGACTCGAGTGTTTTGTGTTTTACTTTACGCTTGGGTCAGCCTGAGTATTCATAGCTTTGGATTCTCTTTCTGGAGCTTGTCTTTGTTGGAGTTTTTGTTTATCTACATTTATATCAATTTCTGTTTCAGCTGTTCTAGTTTATCTCTTGGATTAGTGAACTTCTATGTATTTGGGATTTCTATTATGTTGTTTTCAGACTGTATTTATGTATTTGGTTTGAGACTCTGTTATAGTAGCTTCATGAACTACTATGGTATTTTAAATTTCCGTTGTGAGCTATTCTGATATTTTTGTGTCTGTAATTCTGTGATTTGTATTTAATTTGCTCCAAATTTATTTACAATGCGGTATTTTGAGCAATTCAAGTCCGACGTGTGTGGATACGAATGGCTGAAAATATCGGGTTGTTACATACGCCTTGTCACATGCTTATCATGCCCACCGCGAGTGTGGTCTGTATTGTACACTATGAAGTGCCCTCTGATAGCCTTCCAGTTTATAGAGGAATTACGGTATTGTATGCACTACAACATTTATATAAAATGTGTTATGGGGGACATGGGTTACGCCTTAATGTTATTTTAATATTTTACTTTACTGTAGACTTTATCTATGTAGCGTATTGTACTATGCATATAGATAGTTTCAGGGATCCTTAAAGGACGGAATCCCAACATCCTTTAAGTTATTGTATTTCAATGAACATTTCACTTAAGTTGATTTACTTGCATAAGAATGTTAATCCTGACTCGAGTGTTTTGTATTTTGCTTTACGCTCGGGTCAGAATGAGTGTCACAGCATTTGAGACTCAACTTTGAAGCTTCACTTGGAGATATATCTATTTAGCTTTCTGTTATCCTGTTGTTTATGTTTAGACTTGTTAGTTGCTTTTTTATTAGTGACTTCTATGTACTTGGGATTTTCTATTGTATTTGTTTCAAACTCAGATGTTTGTAGTAGTTTCGTAAACTACTATTTATCTATTTCTGTTACTTATTGTTGTATTACTCTATATGTGTGATTCTATGTTTTATTTATTTACTGCATATGCTAGGTTTTACCAAATATAAATCTTTTGTTTTGAGCAATTCAAGTCTAACATGTGTGGGTGATTGTCGATTTGAATGGTTCGAAATAGATGGATCATTACAGTTGGTATCAGAGCTCTGGTTTAGGCAAAACTTAGCATATGGAGTAAAAACTCATTAGAGATAGGGTAGTAATACCCTAGAATGAGTGGAATTAATTACCTAATCATCTTCATTCGAGCTTGAAATTTCTTTGATAGGATTCCCTATGATTTGGATTTCTTTTGAATTTTGGAACTTCTCCCTTTGTTCTAAACTCCATTCTTTCTTTTCTTGTTCATGTTCTTTTTGATACTGAAGCATCCCATAGCTTTATTTCTACTGATCTCTGTAATAAATTTGAGCTCATCTTGTAACCTCAATTGTCTACTTCATCCTTATATGTGACTAATCTCATCGGTGGTCCCGCCAACCTTAGTATGATTTGTAAAAGGGTGAAACTCCATTACAATAGGCGCTAATTCACCAGAGATTTTTATGTCCTCGGTTATGATGTTGTTATCTCTTGCAAAACCCAAACTGTTTCTCCAGTAGACGACCAAGGTAATTTTCTTGTGATTGAATATCGAATGCCATAGGAATCTTTACATTCGATTCTCAGCTTAGTGATCTTGACTCCACCTTGATAGTCGGGGATTATCCTAATGTTTTAGAGAAGTCACTTCTCTTCCGCCTAAGTAGAAAATTGAATTTTTGCATCAATCTTATTCGTAGAGTTCGATCTTGCTATCGGTTTTCACCAGCTTCGTGTAGCCGAGGCGAGCATTCCCAAAATAGCTCTTCGAACAAAAAATGGTTTCTATGAATGGTTAGTCATGCTCTTTGGATTAACCAATGCTCCTGCTTCTTCATCGGCCTCATGAATCGTGTTTTTCGCAATGTTCTCAACAAGTTCGTCCTTGTTTTGTTGATGATATTCTCGTCTTTCTCAAGTCTGAGAAGGAGTATAAATCTCATTTTGGGTTACGTACTGGAAACTCTAAGCAGCCATCAGTTGAAAGCCAAATTTTTAAAATGCCATTTTTGGAGGGATGAAGTCTGATTTCTTGGCCACAATGTTTTTGAAAATGGAGTCTCGGTTGACCCGGTTAAGGTCACCGCGACTAATATAAGTCTATCAATCTTTCCTTTTTGTAATTTAGTTATCTTATCTTCCTTTCGAGCCTATCTTTATAGTTAGAATTCTCTTTGATTAGGGTCCCTCTAAATTTGAATCTCTATCCTTGTTCTAAAATCCATTCTTGAATCACCTTTTAAGTGAGTGTATTTGTAAAATGTTTTATATTGTGTTGTTTGAGTTGTTAAGTTTGAATTTTTGGTTTCGATCGATTCGTCTAGCTAACGCTATCGATAGGAATTCCAAAAACTTGAACAGAGAAAACTGACACAATATTGTTTTCAAATTTGTTAAATGAAATAATTTTATGTATGATTATATTTTATATATAAAAGTATAATTTTATGAAATCGAATAGTTAAATGAATTGGTTGTTAGAAATGGCAGTACTAGATTATCATCTATTGTTTTGTCAACATTTCTAAACCGCTAACTTTTGTTCTATGTTATAAGGAGATGAAATTTTATAAATATGGTTTACAAATCTGATTTGCAAATGAAATGAATTTAAATTAAGGATTTGAGGATTTAATTTTCGGTGCGTTTAAAAATTTGGTTTCAAAGTTTCAAAAAATAACATTAACATTATTTGAAAGTATTTTCGAGAGGAAATTGTTACCAAACGAATTTTTAAAAGAAGTAAGTTAGTACTCTCCTCGTTTGTCACTAGAAAATAAGTTCGATGATGACTGTAGGATCATCGACATTTATTTTCGAGTCTCGAAGTGGGGAGACCACCTAGTAATTTTGCTACACTTTTGTTTTGGAAAATGGATTTGATTTGAATTTCTTGAGCATGATTTTGTTAACCATGCTTTTGGCAAGGCCGTGGACATAAGGATTTAACTAAATCGACTACTCATTTGTCGAGACTGGAATACGATGGGTTTGAGTCAACTTGATGGATAGACGATCAATCATGGATGATATATATATATATATATATATATATATATATATATATATATATATGAGTACAGAGCTGAGGTTTGACCACGTGGGTCAGCCGTTCGGATGAGATGGCTCGGTCATACATGACTCGGTCGAGGAATGGAGACTACACATGGTTCAATCTTGGTGGCATGGTTTGGTGATGGAAGTAGGTCGGCTGAGAAGGATCGGTTGGGCAAAGTGAAGAAGGCATGTCATTCGATCATGGTGTGAAGGTTGAGGTGGGGCGGCCAGATATGGTTCGGCTTTGGAGGGGATCGGCGCTGGTGGTTCGGCCCTGAAGGGATCGGCCTTGGAGGATTGGTTCATGTATGGATCGGCCAAAGTAGTTAGGCTGAGGTGGTTCGGCATGTTTAGGTGGGTCGGTCTCGGTGGTGTGGATCGGTCAGCAGAAGTGAGTCGGTGTTAGGTTGTAGGAACTTAGGTTCAGTCTTGGTGGATCGGTCAGTTGAAGTGGGTCGGTGTTAGGTTGTAGGAACTTAGGTTCGGCCTTGGTGGATCGGTCATCTAGGGTCGGTTGATTGGGATGGATTAGTGAGTTAAAGTAGGCCAGCATGGTTGAAGTGGGCTGGGGATTGGCACAGAGTTATACTCGGGTCGACATCAAAGTGGATCGGCGTTTCTTGATTGGCCAAGATGAGTCAGGGTCATATTCAAAATGGGTCGGCATATATGTGCTTCAAGTTCTGGCACGAGCTACTTCGAGTCAAGCGTAGGGTCGCTTTTGGTCATCACCTAGGAAAGCTCGGGTTGGCATATATACAGCATGGGATCGGTGATGACGAAGGAGGCTGGTTCGACTATAAGCTTGTGGGCCCGGACTACTCAAGAATCCCAGTAACTCGGGTTTTGCCTATAAATACAGTATGTGGGGCTTCAGAAAAGAGATCTTCTAGATTTTGTTTCCCTTCGTCTTTTATACTAAGGCTACTCTGCCATTGTTGTTTTGAAAACTCTAGATTTTAACTATAATTGATTCGAACATAAATAAAAAGTAAATTTCTAGAGTGGATGTAGGCCGGAGTCAGCCAAACCACTATAAATCCTGTGTTATTACTGCTTTCTTTCTACTTTTTACTGTCCTTCACATTTATACTCTTTACATACATTCCATTTGTTATCGGTGACTGTGATTTGGTGTTTTCAATGACATTTGGGTGTCAGTGACCAATTTTGGCGCTAACATTTTGGTGCTTTAACTGAGAAAGCTAGCGCTCAAGGATTCTAAAGCTAGGATTTTGAATTTAAAGGCTTAGGAACTTAGATTCTAGAGACTGTGGAAAGGAAATCGATAAGAAGACACAGGACAGAAAGGAGTCAGCATGAGGAGAGTCAAGAGGCTTCCTCGGGAGCTAATCGTGCCTCAATTTTCATCACCAGAGACGCGATGGAAATAATGCCGAAAAGACAAGAGGAGATGATGCAGAACCTACTTCGCCAAGTTGCACATGTTGGAGTGCAGAGTCAAGGGACAAATGCAGGAGATGCTGGAAAAAGGAGTCAGAAGTACGGAGAAACTAGAATCCAGAACAGAGCAGGACCATTAGGAGCAGCACCAGGACTAGGGGCACTCCCTCGAAGCATGTTGATCCAACCTCGGGCGGAATACCAGGTGGAGCTGTACAACATGATGTCGATAGAGGAATGGATGCTTATCTAGGAGAGCAGGTCCTAGGATCCCTTCATGAGATCGGGGGTAGATAAGAGGCAACAGACAAGGAATACAGCTCGGCGATAGTGATAGGTTGGCGGAGATGGTTAGGCGAGCCATGAGAGGCGAATTGGTAAATAGAGACTTGGAAGATGCGAATAGGAGTCCCTTTGCTCCTGCGATCAGGAAAGCTAGTAACCCGCCAGATTTCAAACTACCGACATCGGAGATGTTTGGTGGGAGAATGGATCCTACTGTTTACTTGACGAGGTACATGAGGCATATGAAGTGCTGGGGGTACCGAAGGAGGTCATGGCACGATGCTTCCCTTTGTATTTGGCAGATATTGCAGCATTATGGTTCAGACAGTTGGAGAATGGCTCTATCGGCACATGGACGGAGATGATTCAAAGGTTTATGAGACAGTTTCGGGTCCACATAGTCAGACCCAAGAGCGTGAAGACTTTGACATCGATAAAACAATGGAAAAGAGAGTTGCTTAGGGATTTCTTAACCAGATTCAATGCGACGGTGGCTTTTGTGGATCGGCCCGATCCATCAATGGGTTTGATGGCGGTAGTTTCAGGAATTGCAGATAATTCGAATTTCAAGATATCATTGGAACGGGACCCACCGAGTGATCTTGGGGAATTCTACTAAGAGGTGGAAAGGTTCCTGAGTCAGGAAGATGCGCAGGCTGAGAGAGAAGGGAGAGAGGCTGAAGCTTATCCAGTAAGGGGCGGAGGTCAACCTAGGGAGGATCCAAATAAAATGATAAAGGAAAAAATAAAAGTGAATGAAAATGGTCGCACTTTAAAAATGCCTCGGAGGGAGTCAAAGTTTTCTTCTTGCATAGATTTAATTGAGACTATAGAGAGGATTTACTTGGATACTCGAGGGCGCCTTTCGTATCGAAGACCGGCAATGAGGAAACGTTCTAAATACAAGCGGGCATCGAAAAAGCATTGCCTATTCCATGAGCTGAATGGACATGACACAAATGAATATAAGCATTTGAAAGATATCGCTGAGGAGCATGAAAGGAAAAGTCATTTACAGCAGTATGTGAAGAATCGAGCTGTGGCAGTGGGGCAGGAGTGGCCACCGCCCACCTCAAACGAAGATGGCACTGGACCTAGGCAACATCATCTTGTTATCAACTAAATAGATTTATGTCTTTGAATAAGTAATAGAACTTGAAATGATACGACTAAGTCACTTACACATGTACGAGATCGAGAACGGTCCCTAGGCATGCTTGGAGACGATGATAAATCGTGTTGCTCGAGTCTATGAAATTTTGTTGTTCTTTTTATTTCCCTGAATACTTTGGTTTCTCCCTTGGATGTACAGACATTTATTTGGCTTTCCTTGGTTGTAGAAACTTTTAAATGATTGCATTTGCATTAATGTAATAAATAAAACAGGTCTCGTGATCATGGTCTTGACTGGAGAGACGGGCGGTGATCGCAGACTATGAGTCGCTTCGCTGGAGAGCGATAGAGTGGCTCGAACACTATATAAAAAGTCCTCGACCGAAGAGCCGAGGTCGGAAAATATTAAAAAGTCCTCGATCGGAGAGCCGAAGCTGGAGAATATTAAAAAGTCCTCGGCCGGAGATCTGGGGCCGGAGAATATTAAAAAGTCCTTGGTCGGAGTGCCAAGGTCGGAGAACATAAAGCCCTTGACCGAGGAGTCGGTGTCGAAATAGGATATCGGCCTGGAGTGGTCATGGATTTGGTTATTAGATATGAATGGATTAAAACTCGGTTGATGGGTTCGGATGGCTATGGAATTATCTCAGGGTTTGGTTACTGGATTCAGAATCGGATATCAACTCGGAGCAGTTGCAAATTCGAATAAGAATACTACAATGGCACTAGATAAAATGGATTGGATTATGAATTAGAAGGTATGGCTATGGATAACGTATGGACTTCGGATATCGGATTTGATGCTATTCGAAACACACCTTCCAATAATAAGGCATGTTTTGGGAGGCAAATGTTAACCCGCCTTTTGGCAAGGCCATGGACAGGTGGATTTAACTAAATCGACTACTCGTTTGTTGAGACTGGAATACGATTGGTTTGAGTCAACTGGATGGATAGACGATGAATCTCATATGATATATATATGACTACAGAGTTAAGGTTTGGCCACATGGATCAGCCGTTCGGCCGAGAAGGCTTTGTCATACATAGCTCGGTCGAGGAGCGGAGACCATGCATGGTTCGGTATTAGTTGCATGGTTCCGTGATGGAAGTGGGTCGGCTGAGGAGGATCGGTTGGGCAAAGTGAAGAAGGCATTTCGTTCGGTCATGGTGTGAAGGTTGAGGTGGGTTGGCTAGATATGGTTCGACTTTAGAGGGGATCAGCACTGGTGGTTCAGCCTCGAAGCAATCGGCCTTGGAGGATTGGTTGATGTGTGGATCGGCCAAGGTAGTTAGGCTGAGGTGGTTCGACATGTTGACGTGGGTCGGCCTCGGTGGTGTGGATCGGTCAGCTAAAGTGGGTCGGTGTTAGGTTGTAGGAACTTAGGTTCGGTCTTGGTGGATCGGTCAGCAAAAGTGGGTCGGTGTGAGGTCGTAGGAACTTAGGTTCGGCCTTGGTGGATCGGTCGTCTAGCGTCGGTTGATTGAGATGGATTAGTGAGTTAAAGTGGGTCGACATGGTTGAAGTGGCTCGGGGTTGGCACATAGTTATACTCGGGTCAATATCAAAGTGGATCAACGTTTCTTGATCAGCCAAGATGAGTCGGGGTCATATTCAAAGTGGGTCGGAGTATCTAAGCTTCGAGTTCTAGCACAAGCTACTTCGAGTCAAGCGTAGGGTTGCTTCGGGTCATCACCTATGAAAGCTCGGGTTGGCATATATACAGCTTGGGATCGGTCATGACGAAAGAGGCTGGTTTGGCTATGGGCTTGATGGGCCCGGATTACTCAGGAAGCCCGGTAAATCGGGGTTTGCCTATAAATACAGCATGCGGGGCTTCAGGAAAGGGATTTTTCGGATTCTGTTTCCCTTCATCTTTTATATTAAGGCTGCTCTGCCATTGTTGTTCTGAAAACTCTAGATTATAACTGTAATTGATTCGAACATCAATAAAAAGGAAATTTCTAGTGTGGATACAGGCTGGAGTCAGCCAAACCACTATAAATCCTGTGTTATTACTACTTTCTTTTTAATTTTACCATTCTTCAAATTTATACTCTTTACATACATACTTTTTGTTATCTGTGACTGTGATTTGGTGCTTTCAACGGCATTTGGGCATTAGTGACCAATTTTGGCGCTAACATTTTGGTGCTTTCACTAAGAAAGCTAGTGCTCAAGGATTCTAAAGCTAGGGTCTTGGATTTAAAGGCTTAGGAACTTAGATTCTGAGACTATGGCAAGGCAATTGATAAGAAGACCGAGGACTGAAAGGAGTCAGCATAAGGGGAGTTAGGAGGCTTCCTCGAGAGCTAATCAGGCCTCGATTTTCATCACCAGAGACGAGATGGAAATAATGCTGAAAAGACAAGAGGAGATGATGCAGAACCTACTTTAACAAGTTGCACATGTTGGAGTGCAGAGTCAAGGGAATGCAACTGCAGGAGATGCTGGAAATAGGAGTCAGAAGCACGGAGCAACCAGAATTCAGAACAGAGCAGGACCATTAGGAGCAGCACCAGGACTAGGGGGCACTCCCTTGGAGTATGTTGATCCAACCCCGGGTGGAGTACCAATTGGAGCTGTACAACATTGTATCGGTAGAGGAATGGATGCTCATCTCGGAGAGCAGGTCCTAGGATCCTTTCGTGAGCTCAAGGGGCAGATTAGAGGCAATGGACAAGGACTACAGCTCGACGACAGTGATAGGTTGGCGGAGATGGTTAGGCGATCCATGAGAGGTGGATTGGTAAAGAGAGACTTGGAAGATATGAACAAGAGTCCCTTTGGTCCTGCGATCAGGCAAGCTAGAAACCCTCTAGATTTCAAAATTCCAACACTGGAGATGTATGACGGGAGAACGGATCCCACTATTCACTTGACGTGGTATATGAGGCATATGGAAAGTGCTGGGGGCATCGAAGGATGTCATGTCACGATGCTTCCCTTTGTATTTGACGGATATTGCAGCATTATGGTTCGAACAGTCGGAGAGTGGCTCTATCAGTACATGGACGGAGCTGATTCAAAGGTTTATGAGACAGTTTCGGGTCCACATAGTTAGACCCAAGAGCGTGATGACTTTGAAATCGATAAAACAATGGAAAGGAGAGTTGTTTAGGGATTTCTTAACCCGATTCAATGTGACGGTGGCTTCGGTAGATCGTCCCGATCCATCGATGGTTTTGATGGAGGCAGTTTCAGGAATTGCAGATAAGTCGGATTTCAAGATATCATTGGAACGAGACCCACCGAGGGATCTTGGGGAATTCTACCAAGTGGCGGAAAGGTTCCTGAGGCAAGAAGATGTGTAGGCTAAGAGAGAAGGGAGAGAGGCTGAAGCTTTTCCAGTAAGGGGCGGAGGTCCACCCAGGGAGGATCCAAATAAAGATGATAAAGGAAAAAGGAAAATGAATGACAATGGTAGAACTTTGAAAATGCCTTGGTGGGAGTCAAAGTTTTCTTCTTACATGGATTTAATTGAGACTCTAGAAAGGATTTACTTGGATACTCGAGGGCGCCTCCAGTATCGAAGGCCGGCAAGGAGGGAACCTTATGAATACGAGCGGGCATCGAGAAAGCATTGTCTATTCCATGAGCTGGATGGGCACAACACAAACGACTGTAGGAATTTGAATGATATCGTTGAGGAGCATGTAAGGAATGGTCATCTATAGCAGTATGTAAGGAATCGAGCTATGGTAGTGGGGCAGGAGTGGCCACCGCCCACCTCGAACGAAGATGGCACTGGACCCAAGCAACGTCAGCTTGTTATCAACTAAATAGATTTATGTCTTTGTATAAGTAATAGAACTCCAAATGATACGGCTAAGTCACTTACACATGTACAGGATCGAGGACGGTCCTTAGGCGTGCTCTGAGATGATGATAAATTGTGTTGCTCGAGTCCATGAAATCTTGTTTTTCCTTTTGTTTCCCTGAATACTTTGTTTTCTCCCTTGGATGTATAGACATTTATTTGGCTTTCCCTGGTTATAGAAACTTTTAAATGATTGGATATGCATTAATGTAATAAATAAAATAGGTCTCGTGATCACGGTCCTGACCGGAGAGACAGGGCAGTGATTGCAGACTATGAGTCCCTTCGCCGGAGAGCGATGGATTGGGCTCGAACACTATATAAAAAGTCCTCGACCCGAGAGCCGAGGCAGAGAATATTTAAAAGTCCTCGGCCGGAGAGCCATGGCCAGAGAATATTAAAAAGTCCTCGATCGGAGAGCCGAGGCTGGAGAATATTAAAAAGTCCTTGGCCAGAATGCCGAGGTCGAAGAATATAAAGCCCTTGACCGGGGAGTCGGGGTCGGAACAAGATATCAACCTGGAGTGGTCATGGATTTGGTTATTGATTATTAGATATAAATGGATTAAAACTCGGTTGATGGGTTTGGATGGCAATGGAATTAGCTCAGGGTTTGGTTATTGGATTCAGAATCGGATATCAACTCAGAGCAGTTGCGGATTCGAATAAGAATACGACAATGGCACTAAATAAAATGGATTGGATTATGAATTGGAAGGTATGGCTATGGATAATGTATGGACTTCGGATATCAAATTTGAGGCTATTCGAAACACACTTCCAATAGCAAGGCATGTTTTGAGGGGCAAATGTTAATCTGCCTTTAGGCAAGGCCGTGGATAGGCGGATTTAACTAAATCGACTACTCGTTTGTCGAGACTGGAATACGATTGGTTTGAGTCTTCTTGGGTCGGTTGATTGGGATGGATTAGTGTTAAAGTGGGTTGGCATGGTTGAAGTGACTCGGGGTTGGCACAGAGTTATACTTGGGTCAACATCAAAGTGGATCGGCGTTTCTTGATCGGCCAAGATGAGTTAAGTCATATTCATATGGGGTCGGCATATATGTGATTCAAGTTCTGGCACGAGCTACTACGAGTCAAGCATAGGGTTGCTTCGTGTTTAACGGTAAATTTTCTATCAAATTAGAAAACTACCGATAAATTTCAAATTAAATTTTACCGCAAGCGCATGGCATACTATTGAAGTACGTGGCGAGTATGGGTCGATCCGTAGGGAATTGTGATTTTAAAAATCTATTCAATCAAATTGAACCAAAGTTGAAGATTGTGATTAGCTAGAAAATGAGAAAAATGTCAAAAATAAAGTGGTAAAAATATGAGAGTTAAATGATAATTTAGAGATAATTCTGCTCTCTAGATCATATAGTTCAACAAATTATGAAACTATGATCTCTCTTTTTTGGTCATAAGTGTATTTAAATAATGTGTTTATCATAAGTATGGCTCATTTGTGCTATTAATTAGCTCAACATAAGCCATCAAACTTAACACAACCTTAAACCACTTACTAACTTTAATGAAACCGACAACAAAAGTTGAAAATGAAATCTATTTTAAGTATGGCCTATTAACTATTAATTAGAAATATAGACCATCAAATTTGAATTTCAAATCACTTTCTTATGCCATAATCATATTTTGATGAAGAGGCATTTGTGTTAGTGATTGTTTAAGCATAGCCTATTTGGTGTCAACAAAATAGACTATCAAATTCAAAACAAAAACAACAAATTAAACCACTTCAAGCATTGTCATTTAGCACAAAAAGAGAGCTATAATTATCAAGATGTTGAAGCTACATGATTAGAGGCTTCATTACCCTTAAATTGAAGGGATTAGCGCTCATATTTGTTATCAAAACAACAAATATACCTTGCAACATGAAAGAAAAAGAAAAGGAAAAGAGAGAAAAGTGAAATGAAAAACTATTCTAATTGCATAAAGGAAAATCTACACTACTTGCATAAAAGGAAATGAACATGTAATTAAGAAGAAACAAAGATTAACATTGCATAAAAAAGAGAAAAAAAGAATTACATAAGAGAAGAAATGGCTAAGTATCCATGGAAAGAAAGAGAGCTTTGATTTATTTTCTAAACTAAAACTAATGAAGAGGAAGAGGGTGGAGGGTTACATGAAACATAAGGGGTATATATACATGTGTTAAACCCTAATTCATATTTTTGGGGAATGCCCAAAATACCCTTGAGAAAGTGTGAAGGCAAGTAATCAATAGCTTCTACTAATCATCATTTAAGTATACATAAAGCCATTAATTACATAAGCATGTGCATTAGCCTCTAATTTGTACACTAAGGTAGGTGGGTAAGTGGCGTCCTCCATGTTCTTCACTTTGAATTATTTCTATCTTCATTCTTTTATATCTTCTTTGTGTATGCATATTCCTTCATGAAATCACTCCTATTTGAGATCAAATTCCTACAAATATATATATATATATAAAAATTTCCAATTAATTTTTCTCAAAGAAATATATGCACACAAATGACCGTTTTGCCCCTATATAAAGATGGATATGTGACAATTTGGAATTAATATAGATTTTGGTTAAAACAAGTTAAAATACCCAATATGATCATTTATTTAATTTAAATATAAATATGGTGGTAAAAATATGCACATTTACGTGCACATCACTTCGAGTCATCACTTAGGAAAGCTCGGGTTGGCAAATATACAGCTTGGGATCGGTCATGACGATGGAGGCTGGTTCGGCTATGGCCTCGATGGGCCCGGACTACTCAGGAAGCCCGGTAACTCGGGTTTCTCCTATAGATACAACATGTGGGGCTTTAGAAAAGGGATCATCTGGATTCTGTTTTCCTTCGTCTTTTATACTAAGGCTACTTTGCTATTGTTGTTTTGAAAACTCTGGATTGTAATTGTAATTGATTCGAACATCAGTAAAAAAGGAAATTTCTGGAGTGGATGTAGGCTGGAGTTAGCCGAACCACTATAAATCCTTTGTTATTACTGATTTTTTTATAATGTTTACTGTTCTTCATATTTATACTCTCTACATACATTCTATCTGTTATCTGCGACTGTGAGTTGGTGCTTTCAACGACGTTTGGGTGTTAGTGACCAGTTTTGGCGCTAACAGATTTGATGTACAATATATATATATATATATATATATATATATATATATATATATATATATTAAAATGGTTTAAAGTGAAACTGAAAATTTAACTCTTAATTTCTATGTTAAGTGATGATTTTCAATTATTGAAATGAAGAATTTTTTTGAATAATTGGAGTGTCTAAAATGAGTAATGTAATTTAATAACTTGAAACAGTTGAACTAGGATTTTTATTTGTAAAATACTCCATGGCATTGTAATAAATATATAACTTACCTGAAATAATGAAAAAGTTAAAATATAATGTGAATATATAATTGAAGGTTACACAAGAGAAAACTTAAGTAACAAAAATGTTAAAACTAGATTTTGCTTAATACAAATGTTATGAATAAAAGGTAAATTTGTATACTGCTCAAGTACACTTGGAAACATTAATAAAACTTACATGGTAAAAGTTTGAATATTATGAGAACATGAAATTGATTAGTATATAATATAAAATTAAGTAATAAGATGTCGCAAAATGAAATTTTGATAAGGGAATTTATAAAAAAAATTGAGTGGTTATAATAAATGTTTATACACTTAATCTATGTTGCAAGAAAAGTTAAGTGAAATAAATGGAATAATAAAAAGAGAATACTATTTAAGTAAATAAATATGAACTTAAGAAACTAAACAGGTAATAAATAAATTCATATCTTTGTAAACTGTTTGTGAGACAAAAGTTAAATTACAAAGAATAGTTGAAATTGAATTATGATGTGGAATTAACTTAAGTGAAGTCAATGGATTAAATAAATGAGTTAAATAAAATAAAATTTGTTATGAAAAAGAAATGAACTTAGGTTATAAAGAAAAGATGAATGCAAATATATTGGATATGAATGTAAATTAATTGAAAGTGAGTTAATTAGAATGATAATAATTATAACGACCTAGTATTTCGAACCGTTCAAATCGATAACCAACCACTTATGTCAGACTTGAATTGCTCAAAACAATAGATTGTTAATTTATATTTGGAAAAACTTAGCATATACAGTAAATAAATCAATCACATAATCACAGACACAGAGTAATATAACTATAAGCAGCGGAATAGAAAAATAATAGTTCATGAAGCTACTATAGAACATCAGAGTAATGAATATTTGTAGTGTTTGACTGAGAAATGAAATTGAAACAACTAGAAATAGTTGAATTAGGATAAATAAAATTATATAATCTCAATTGCATTCTAAAACATGTATATCTTACCCGAAATATTCAAAAAGGTTAAAATGTGATGAGAATACTTAATTGAATAATACAAAATAAATATGAGTAATAAGATGTCCAAAATTAAAATTCCATAAATAAAAATTTAGTTGTTATAATGAATATTTATACATTTAGTTTGTGTTATAGGAGACTTAAGTGAAATTAATTGAATAATAAAAGAGAAATAGTATTTAAGTAAATAAATACGAACTTAAGAATAGCTGAAATTGAAAATTACGTGGAATTAACTCAAGTGAAGTTAATTGGATTTAATAATTGAGTTAAATAAAAAAATTGTTTTGAAATAAAATTTTGTAATAATTGTTAATAAACTAAAAGCAAATCAATTTTTGAACTGAAACTAACCAAATGCGTATAGCATGGATATTATTAATTGAATAAAATGAATTTAAACCAAGTTTGTTGAATATTAATCAATTTGAAACTAATGAAATTTATGGTTTTGAATTAATTATTATATCTAACACTATACATTTTGAATCCATCTTTCCTTCGGTTTGCTCTATTCTCCTATCTCGTTCCTTTTCGAGGACGAAAAGTTTAGAGTGGGGAGAGTGTAACGACCTGTAAATTTTAACGGTTTTAATAACGTAATTAACTGAAATTTTGATGAGAATAAATAATTAAATTTTGAAATGAAAATTTGATATTTGGAATACGCCTATTAAAACATAGCAAATGGGAAAAATTTGTTGGAAAATATGTAAGTTAGTTCTGTTGTGAAATTTCAATATTAAATTTAAATCAGTTAAATTTTACGAAAATAAGATAGTTTTGAAACCTGAATATTTCATATAATAAATTTGTAAATCATTTTTTGAGTGAAATGTCATAATTCGTTTCATCAAATTTGAACTTCTCTAGCCACGTTTATCTTAATTTCGACGTTTTAAGCAGTTTCGGCACCGAATATCGAATTTTAATAGGATGGTCGTATTGCCAATTTCTGTATACCATTCTGTTCGCTTTGTCGTGCTATCTTCACAGTATATTCATTTATGTATTTTAGCATCCGGTACACGATAAAATCTGCGAAACGGATCGCCGTATCGATACCAATTTCGAGTCTCTAGAATTTTCTGTGTCCATTCACTTGTCAAACGGCTGTAAATAAATAACCATCAGTTATTAAAATTTTGTTATTCCCTGACTATTGCCATTCCACTGTTTTAATATAATATTTTATTTTGGATCGTTAATTTTCGGTCTGTTCGTTGCTTTTGATATAAAATAATAATATATATTGAAAGCTCGTATTTTGTTGTAAAAGAAACCTACTGCTCATCTTCTTCCATCTAAAATCCTCTCGTCCCTTTCCTTTTTTTCCATTGTGCCTCTCCCTCTCATACGCGCTTGGCCTTCCACCCGATCAACCCTGCCCAAAATCACACGACGGCCACCTTCCTTCAACCCGAAACCCGCCATGCGGCCTCTCCACTCGGTCCTACTCAGCCTCTTCCATGCCAAAAACTGCATCCCCATCACCACCGTAAACCCATCAACCCTAGAAATCACGTCCTCCCTCATCCGCCTGTTGTTCGAGCACTGAAGCGGCCTACCAGTCCCACCCTCTTCCCAGCATCGCCATTGCCTTGTCCCTCTTCGCAACCTCTGCCATCACCTCTGCTCACCCGTGCTCCCTGTCAAACCTCCCCCGTGTCCACCCCTTTCCTCCGCTGCCGTAGACTCCACTGTACAGCCTATACGCGCCATTCCCCTCCGACCAAAGGCCGAGACCCGGCTACCACTATACCCAAGCCAATCACCTTCTCGAACCCGATCTAAAACCTAGCGGCCAACCTTTAGCCTCCCTGCCATCTCCACATCTCCACCATCCTCTAAATCCCCGACCCTGACAGCCCTTCCACCCACTGCCTCGAGCAGCTTGTCCATCACCACAACCCTAATGCCGAGTCCATCCCACTTCACACCTGAACCTTGCCTAGCAATCGAGCAGTTCGGTGTCTTCTCTTCTTTATATATATATATATATATATATATATATATATACATACATACATACATATACATACATACATACATACATACATATATATATGTATGTATGTATATTATAATACGCATGTATGGGTTTTGGGTCAAATGTGTTTAAAATATATATGTTATGTTAGTTTACGTAAGTAATATTATATGTTAGTTATATATATATGTGTATATATATATATATATATATATATATATATATTATAATGTGCATGTATGGGTTTTGGATCAAATGTGTTTAAAATATATATGTTATGTTAGTTTACGTAAGTAATATTATATGTTAGTTTATATACATACATGTGTGTGTGTATATATATATATATATATATATATTAGTTTATGTTGGATATAATATGTCGGTTTATATATATATATGTTTATGTAAGTTTATATATATGTTATAATAATATTGATGTTTAAAGTATATATGTATTTGTTAGCATTGATTTTAAAGTATATACGTATATATGTTTTTGACTTTGGAGTATATACATATAGATTTTTTTTATGCATTTCAAATATAATATTGACTTTTAATTATAATATATACGTTTTAATTTGAATATATGTGTTTAAATTAAGTAATGATTTTTATAATATAATACATATAGATTTTATTTCTGTATATGGGTTTGAATTAAATATTGATATTAATAGATATAAAGAAATTATTTTGACATGTGCTTCAAATCGAATATTGAATTTTAAAGAAATATATGTAATATAAAGATTCTATATGAGTAAATTTTAGATTTTAAAATTTATATATTTTATCCCCATCAAACTAGTTTTGATTTGTTCTTCAATCGTTTCCTAGCTACCAACTCTGCTTTGATCGTTGAATCCGTATTCATCGTGCTGTGCTTTGAAATTTGTGCTTGGATTCGTAGCTTGTTGTGTGTTTAATTTCTCTAGCCTTGAAAGGTGAGCAATCACTCACGATTAACATTTTTATATTTAGTAAATTTAATTAACACGAAATGAGGATTGAAATATGTTGTTAAATTTGAATTGTTTGTTATTTAATTGTTAAATATGATATGTCATTATCTGCAATTGTTTACCTATGACATATGACATCATAACCTGTTGTATATATTATATTTAAATTTGCTACTGATGATATCTGCCCGTTGTTGTTATGTTACATTATTATCATATTTGTTCTCACTCTGCAAGTTCCCTGTTAGTTTAGAAATCCCTTTGGGTTGAAATGATAAATACCCAAATGATATTTTAGAATAAGGAAAAATCATTGTGGCTTGAAGTGATAAACCCAAGCAATTTTATCGATTTGAAACTTCTGGATCGCGGGTTGAAATGATATATACCCGTAGATATTTAAATTGTGGATTGAAATGATAAATATCTATATCACTTGACCATAGGATGGAAAAATTATATACGGACACCGTTGGTCTATGTTTTGAAAATGATTTCCAAAGTTGAAAGAAAATATATGGGTTTTAATGAATATTGGTTTTTAGAATATATTATATAAATGCTATTTTTTTGTATAAAATTTATATTTTAAAATTATATGTTCGGAAATTTTAAATTTATAAGTTAGTTTTGAAAATATAATTTTTAAGATTTTACTGATAATTTAATTTTTATTTTTAATTTTATTTTGAATATGTAAAATAAGATTTAAAATAGATTTTTATTTAATAATAAGATTGGATAAAAAATTTAATTTAACTAATATATATGATATGTTTAAACAATTTATTTAAAATTTATATTAATATTTTAAAGTAATATTTTTTAATAACTTTAATATAAGATTGGAGTGATAGATTTAATTGATTTGTGATTTAAATTGTTAAGAATTTAATTAAAATAAATATTGATTTGAACTTAGTGATTTTAAGAATTTAGAGATATGAAATTTATAACTTGATAACTTGATGTTGATAAAAGCGATTTAATGGATACCTTCAAATTTAAATAGATTGAAATTGAATATTTAATTTGATTTATAGGTGTAATAGGAGATATTATTTAATTATTATTAAAATTATTAAGTAAATATTTTCCAATTTAAATAAAATTAAATTTAAATGTTGAAATATAAATAAGACCTATGTTGAAAATGTTTGAATATTTAACTTTGACTCTTATTGGACTTGAAATGATAGTTCAAACCTAGATTTGAAATCGATAAAAATTGAAATGGTTTACTGAGAATTTGAATTAAATCTTTAACATTTTAAATTTAAAGTGTTGAATAGGGATTTATTTAAATTGAATTTTGAAATTTAAGTTGATTTGAGTCGATTTGTGGAATTGGATGAAACAATTCTAATTGGGAAACTATTTCAGTATAATCTCTTTAAATAAATATAAACTATTTTAGTTTATAACTATTTTAATATATAAATTATTTTAATATATAAGTTATTTTAATTTATAGCTATTTTAATATATATATACTATTTTCAATAGCTAAACTGTTATGATTTCAAAAGTGTTACGATTTCCAAAATGTTATGATCTCGTAAGTGTTATGATTTCAAAAGTGTTATAATTTTGAAAGTGTTATGATTCTGGAAATGAATATTATTTAAAGTGAATAATGATATTGAACTGATACGGTTTTGAAATGAATATGATATTTTGATATGAAGTACGAATTATTTGAAAATAACCGCGGTGTGAAATAAGCGTTTGGATGTTAAAGAGACCGGGATCGTATATTGTTATACTCTCTGCCAATACCGAAAACCACTTTAACAACTATGTACATGGTGAAGATTCCAAAACGAAGTAGGATTATTTGGCGACAATTCTATATGAGGTTTTAGCGTAGCCCTGACTCCCGTGAGTCAGCTTGATGTGGCTAAAATAGGAGCTAAACCGGGCCAAGTGAGGTCATTCCTCCTATCGGCCACATTTCTTCGATACAATCTATTACTTTATGATTTGATTGGGTGCATCTTTTATTTGGGAGTGTGTCTTGGGGTGGGTGGTAGTAGCTGCTATGCATTACCACCAGTCCAGGAGTGCAAATGGTATTTCTACCCTGGCATTGTCTCGCGTACCTTGTCACATGCCTTATCGCGCCTTCTACGAGTTTGTTTTGTACCGTACCTATGGGCTATCCCCTAGGTAAACCACCGGTTTGGTGGAGCATATGACATTGTATAGACTACAGGAATATATAATATGTGTTAAGGAAGATATGGGTATTGGTTTTACGCTATTTTAATACTTTACTTTACCGATAGACATATTATAATAGCGTATATTACTACACAGTAGATAGTTCTACGGATCCTTAGAGGATGGAAATCCCAAAAATTCTTTAAGTTACTTTTATTTCAGTTGACATTTCACTTGATTTGAATTTATGGATATAAGAATGTTGATCCTAACTCGAGTGTTTTGTGTTTATTTATGCTCGGGTCAGACTTAGTGACATAGCATTTGAGACTCGCCTATGGAGTTGGAGCTTCGCTTGAAGATTGGTCTTTGTCTATTCAGCTCTCCAGTTACTTCAATTTATTCCAGTTGTTTTGTTCAATCTTGTCAGTTATCTTTTGTACTTGAGACTACTCTGTATTTGAGATTTTTGATGTATTAATTTCAGACTCTGATGTTTTATAATAGCTTCATGAGCAACTATTTATCAATTCCACTGCTTATTGTTATATTACTCTATGTCTGTGATTCTGTGATTGATTTATTTACTATATATGCCAAGTTTTTCCAAATACAAATTAATAATACGTTGTTTTGAGAAATTCAAGTCTGACATAAGTGGATGATTGTCAATTTGAACGGTTCGAAATACCATGTCATTACAACAATAAATGATGTTAATAAGAAATTAAATGTATAATGAGAACACTCTATAATGAAATTTATATGGTCTTGAATTAATTATTATATCTAGTACTATGTTTTTTGAATCTATCTTTCTTTTCCAGTTGCTTCTATTATCCTATCTCATTTCTTTTCGAAGACGAAAATTTTAAGTGGGGGAGAGTATAACGACCTGGAAATTTTAATGATTTTTATAATGTAATTAACTAAATTTTTCATGAAAACAAATAATAAATTTTTTGCAATGAAATTTGATTTTTGGAATACGTCTATTTATATATAGCAAGCGTCAGATTTTCATCAGAAAATATAGAAGTTTGTTTGATTATGAAATTTCAATTCAAAATGATGAAAATAAAATAATTTCAAAATCTATATATTTTACATAATAAAATGTTGATCATTTTCCAAGTGAGATGTCATATTTAGTTTCGCCAAATTTGGACTAATCTAGCTCCATTATCTTATTTTCGACGATTTAATAGCAGTTTGGCAACGAATATCGATTCTTGATAAGATAGCCGTATTGCTGATATCTGTGTACCATTCTTTTCATCTGGTCATGCCGATCTCCGTAGTATATTCATTTGTGAATTTCGGTGTTCAGTATGTGGCGAAATCTACAAAACGATTAGCAGTATAGGTTCCATATTTGAGCCTTTTGGGTTTTCTGTGTCCATTCGTTTGTTCCACTATAAGAAAATAAATGGTCTGTAGTCTTTAATATTTCCTGAATTCAATGGATTCAATGGCTGGCTTGCACTATTTCCCTAGCTCTAATTTATTCATTGGTTCGCTTTCTCTCCCCTACTTTTCTTCTTTGATTGTGTTCATTGCTTCAAAAAACAAAATATATATACAAAGTTATATATGATTTCTTTGAGACCTGCTCACTTTTTTCTTTTTCTTTCATCTACTCGCATCGACCGTGCCACTTTCCTCATTCCTCCACCCACGTGCCGCCTTTCATCTCGTGCCTTCATCGAATACCAGCAAACTTTCGCACTCTCGCCCCATACATCAACTCACCCGTCCACCACAGCCCACGAAGCAACAGCCTCCGCCCGCCACCATCTGCTTTGCCTCCAATAGCACGCGACCAATCATCAACTTTCTTACACCTCTAAGCTTTCAGCCACCGAGCAAACCCACTCCACAACCATAGCCACCTCCAGACCCTCCCATGCATAGCCCGCCTTGCCAGTGCAGCTCGCCACTTGCCTCCCTGGCCGAAGCCAACCACCATCCTTTCCTTTCAACTTCCCTCATCAGCCGCCGAACCCATGCGCTTCCCAACCGACACACCTTGCTCCGACTTCACCTCCTCTCTCAAGTCACCGACCAAGCACTCCGTCCAGTAAGCTTTGCTCCACTCACCGAACCTTCCACTTCATTAAGAACCTTCCGCCACCCACTACAGTACCAAACCCAAGTACAACTCCAATCTCTAGCTGCTACAGATCCCACCAACCCACTGCCATAGCCCTGACCTGATCAGCCTTCCGACTCACCACACAGCCACTGCCCAAGAAACCCACTCGACTTGCCTCCCACTCCGCCCCAGCCTACCCATCTCTCCACCAGATAATACCTTTCTCCACCGACCACCAAGCGCCAGCCACATATCTCCAGTCAGCCCTTCCCACGTCAACCCCTCCCCGCAGCAAGCTTCCCCTGGCCAGCCCACCTACCCATTCTTCATCGAAGCATAGCCGCCAACTTCTCGTCCCAGACCCGAACAGCACGCAGGACCTCCACTCCAGCCCGTTTCTCCACTCAAACCTGCCCATTCCTCTTATGTATAAAAAATATATATTTGATTATATGTGTGTGTATTATATTTGATATTTGTCCACCTGACAGCTCGGTTCTTCTCCTCCTAAAAAAAAGAATATTGATTTTAAAATATGATATATAGAGATTTTTATTTCAAATATGAGTTTTAAATTGAATATAGATTTTTAAAAATATAATATAAATATTTTATTTTAAATATGTGAGTAAATTTTAGATTTTTATAAAAATTATATATCTTGTTTTCATTGATCTCGAGTCCGCTTTGCTTTGCTTTGGGATTGTCATTTGGATTGGTCGATTATCGAGTCCATGATTCAAATTCGTAGCTTGTTTGTGTCGTCGAATTTCATAGCCTTGAAAGGTGAGCGATCACTCATGATTAGATTTCTTATGTTTAGTAAATTTTATTCACATGAAATGACGATTTAAATATGTTGTTAAATTGAATTGATTGGTGATTCAAATTATTAAATATGATATGTTATTATTTGAATTGTTAACCTATGATTGGTATACGACACCATAACATGTTGTGTGTGTGCATGTATATTATCTATAAATTGTTAATTATGATCCATGCTGTAATTGATATGTTATGTTGTTATATATTATTATTTTATTATTCTCACTCTGCAAGTTCCTTGTTAGTTTTTGAATCCCTATGGGTTGAAATAATACATACCCGAATGATTTTATAGAATAGGGAAAATCGCTATAGGTTGAAAAAATAAACCCAAGAAATTTTTATTTAATTTTGAAATTTCGGGATTGCAGGTTGAAATTATATATACCCGTGAATTTAAATTATTATGGATTGAAATGATAAATTTCTGTATCAGTTGACCTAAGGTTAGAAAAGTATATACGGACACCGTTGGTCTATTTTGAAAATGATTTTCATAGTTTTGAAAGGAAATAGATAGGTTTTATTAAATATTGATTTTTAAAATATATAATATAAAGATTTATTTAATATATATGAGTAAAATTTAGATTTTTTATATATATTTGAAAATTTATAAGTTAATTTTGCAAAATGTAAATTTAAGATTTTAATTATAATGTTATTATTTTTAAACATATAAAATATAGGTTAATATAAAGTAAATTAAATTTGACAAAATCAGATTTAATTTAATAATATTTAATTGGATAAGTATATATATTGTATTGAAAATATTTGTTTAAAATTTATATTAATATTTTGAATATGGATTTTGCAGTAAATTTAATGAATAATAGTTGGAAAGATAATTGAAATTGATTTGAGATTTTATTTGGTTAAGAATTGAATTTAAATAAGAATTGAGTGGAAACTTATTGATTTTGAGATTTTGAAAGATACGATTTATAACTTGATTTAATTAAAGGTGATTAAATGGATATTTTCATATTTAAATAAAATTTAATATTTAATTGCTTTAAATTTGTAATTTGAAATTTTATTTGAAATTTTATTTAAAGGCTTATAAAAATGCGATCAGGTGAATATTTTAGAATTAAATATAATTGAAGTTAGATATTTTATTATTGATTTTATTTAGTTTGTAATTTGAGATTTTATTTAAATGTTATTAAAAATGATTTAAGTGAATATTTTCAAACTTAAATAAAAATTAAAGTTGAATTTTGAAATATCAATGAAATTTACCAAATTTAGTTATTGTAAATTATTTGAATATTTAAACTTTGAAACCTATTAAATTGGAATTGTTTAAATTTGTAGTTCAAACCTGGATTTGAAATCGATATAAATTAAAAGTGGTTATCGTGAGAATTTTTAATTGATATTGTTGAACCAAGATTGATTTAAATTGAATTTTGGAATTAAAGTTGATTTGAATTGATTTGTGAAATTGGAAGAAACAATTTTTAATATATAAACTATTTTAATCTATAAACTATTTTTAATATATAAGCTATTTTAATATATAAACGATTTTAATCTATAACCTATTTTTAAATATAAACTTTTTTTAATGTATAACTATTCCAATATAAAACTACTTTCAATATTCAAATTGTTTATGTTGGAACTGTTATGATTTAGATTTAATGGATTTAAATGCGAATACTTTGATATGATGCTTTAAACTATTTTATGGTTTTGATTTTGAAAGTGAATATAATTTCAAAAGTGAATATGATTTCGAATGTGATATGATTTCGAAAGTGAATATGATTTCAAAAGTAATGTGATTTTGAACTGTTTACAATCATGGTGTGAAATAAGCGTTTGGTTGTTAAAGGGACCGATATCGGATATTGTCATACTCTCTGCCAATACAGAGAACTACTTTAACAACTGTGCAGTGGTGGAGGTTCCTGAATGAAATATGATGGTTTGGCGAATGTTTGTATGAGGTATGAATGCAGCCCTAACTCCCTCGAGTCAGCTTGATGTGACTAAAACAGGAGCTATACCTGGGCCAAGTGAGGTCGCACCTCCGATTGAGCATGCTTCTTCGAAACCACATCTATTACTTTGTGATTTGATCGGGTGCACCTTCGATTATGGGAGTGTGTCTCGAGTTGGGCAATAATAGCTGCTGTGCATTATCACCAGCTCGGTTCTGCAAAACGGTAGTATCCTACCTTAGGCGTTGCCTCGCGTGCTTTATCACATGCCTTATCGCTCCCACTACGAGTTTGGTTTGTATCATACACTATGGAGTGCCCTCTAATATCCCTCTAGATTATGGAGGAATTACGGTACTGCTGTAACAACCCTACCGTGATACCCATATTAGCAAAGAACATTACAAATAATGTCGTCTGCTAATATGGAGAATACAGCGTTTTAAAGGTCATCGAATGTGAATATATCTTTATATTAACACTTACACATCATTTATACCTTTTTGCTTAATATCTGAACTGAAATTTGATGTGTACAATATTAATACAAAGTAATAGACACACCGATTTCTCAAAATCAGAACAATATATCATATAAGCATCAGTCACAGATCACAGGGGATTAATAATCTCATATACATATACAAATTATGAGTCTATAAAATAAAACACTAAACTCACATAACGTACAAGTTTTTCAATTCTCTAATCTCAATTATACATTTCATATATAAGGTCCAAATTTGTAAATGAGATAACCTAAAAGTCTAAATGTTTATCTCCTTGGCAGCATAACCATTCAAAGGTCAACCTGTCCTGTAGCCTAAAAAGTCTCGGGCTCACCCGAGCAAAATAACACCTGGGTAGACTTTCGCTAAATATCCAATCAGGTGAGAACAAGATATAACATAAGAACAAACAACATATAAGCAAACACAAATGTCCATGAAATAATGGGTCAGGGGAATTAATTTAAATTAGAGTCATCACAAGGCACATAGTTATATTTTTTAAGTCACAAACTCGTATTATTCGCTAAACACGGAATAATAGAATTAACTTAACATCCATCACAAGACACAAGAACATATATTTATTTAACTAACGCAAGACACAAGAATATATATTTATTTCATGAATACAAAATAGTCACAGAATTCAAATATCCAAAATCCAAGAGATCCTAATCCAAACCGATCATCATGATCATCCAAAACAATCGCAATGAATATACTCAAAACCCGTGGCAAGAAAACAAACAAACAAATTGGTATCACTCGAACCGATCTGATATCAAGGATCGCACTCAGACCGGGAACACAAAATCATAAAATGATCTCAAGGATAGTCCACACCGATCAAGGTGATCGTAGAAACTATGACCCAATAAATCTACATTTATTTAATATTATTATGTTCGAAAAGAAACCAGATGTAACTTCCTAAGGATCTAGCAGCCACTTGTCGCACACCAAAAGAGAGTAAACTCTAAAGTGCCAAATAATATCACCTTCAGTAATCACAAGAATTTAACTAGTACGTCACATATCATATGGTGAAATTCAAGTATCTACTTAAAGCTAGTAAATATCACTTATAACGGATACCACTGGAAAACCTAAATTACATTCTCTTAAGAATCTAGCAACCACTTGTCGCACACCAGATAAGAATACAACTCTAAAGTGTTAAGTACTTTCCCAATTTAATTACAAGAATTTAATACAAGCATCACATACTAACCGGTGAAATTCATGTGTTCGCTAATGAGTTAGTAAATTCCACTCAAACATTCTATTCAGTGAGTTATGCCATAATCAATAAAGTGTTATTCGAAAGCATTTAAACCAATCGACAACACGATATCGATTATTAGTACTTCCCAAAATTATAGAATTAAGGTTCTCAAAACATTTATTTAATTTGTCACTTACTAAAATTTTCCATTATTCCAAATTGTTCCAATTGTATTTATTTTGTGAACTAAGATTTTCAATTTTCCGAAACCATAATGATACTTAAATTTCCATGAAGTTGTATTATTCATGAATCATATTTTTAAAACCATATATAAATATTTAATTAATCACTTATTCTCTAAAACCCTATTTATTACTCTTATAAATGTCCAAATTAGTATTCCTCCACTAATATAAAATAACTTATGTTTATTCTTCAAGACCATGTTTCTAAATCTCATAACATTTTATTTAATAAATTATATTTATATTTTAAAAAAACATATTTTTAAATCCATAACTATTTATAGAAGTAATACTTAATATAAATGTAAATATTTAATAAAACTATTTATAAAAGAGAGTAGGCCAATTTATAATGAGTTTAATATTTATAACTTCAATAAATTCTCCTTACCATATTATTGGTGTTTATAACTAAAAATTTATCTATATAAATAATAGATATATATTTATTTTAGTCCAAAGCTTGGAATCAATTGACTCAAAATCCATAAGCACATTAGAATTCATTATAACTAAATATTAGATTATCACAAGATTTTAGTCTGGAGCTAACACCGTAGAGTTCTAACTCTAAACTATATACCAAATCAAACTTATAATATAGATTTATTATTGTATATATATATTTGTAGATAACCAACTACCAAAATAATCACTCCAACATTTGGGCACGACATTACAAACACAATAACACTCAAACGGGTTCTAGCAATGGGTTGGGAATGCATCGGTCATTTCAACGGCTTCACCAATTACAACTCAATCATAAGTTTCAGTTTAAAAATGCAATTTCGATCATTTAAATCACATAATTTTAGAAAACTTACAACATGAAAGTTGCAGTACAAAGTTTAAGCTTTCCATAACTTTAATATTATCAAAATCAGATAAGGAATGAGAATGTTATGCTTAATTTACTAACAATGTTTAGCATAGAAATTTTATAGGGCAGAGACTATTACTCTGTTATAAAACCGACTTTTGGCCAAACAATCTTCGAAATTTGAGAAAGTAACTAAAATATAAGTTCTTCCTTAGGAAATTATCTTTCTACACAACAAAAAGAGTAAACACAATTGGACTGATCAATCAAAAGTTATGTCCATTTTACTCTTAGGTATTAACTCAAAATATTTTATATGGTTGTCCTATAACATTAGTTTCAAACTCAATTTCAACCCATTAAACAGCAAAATTTCGAAACATGATTAAAAGATAGCTTGTATCTAATTGAAATAACTTTATACCATAAAAAATTGAGTCAATTTGGATTATTCTACCAAATATTATCGCTGTTTTACTGCAGCGATTTTTTTTAACCAAATTTTCAACAAACAATAACATAATAATCACACAGGTTTTCAACCAAATAGCAAACAATTCAATCAATAATCATTCAAAAAATTATGCAAAGCAAATAAAGTTTTAGAAATAGGTATGTGAGTGACTAAATCACCTTTAATGCATCCTATAGCTTGCAAATTGTTGCCTGGGCTTTGCTACACCTTCAACTTCACCAAAATTGTCTAAAATCCCAAAAACAAAAACCAACCAGCAAACAATTCTAATTAAAATGGGGTCAAAATTACACTTTTATATTTTTAAAAGATAGAGAGAGGATTTAACTACTTACTTTTCATTATAGAACAAAACCCCTTTGTATTGATCTTGATTTGGGGTTGATTTTGATTCTAGGTTTAGAGAACAAAAGAGGTTTGGCTTTTTTCCAGATGTTTGAATAGAACAATGAAGGAGAAAGATGTATACGTACATCTTATTTCTCTCCTACATGGGCCCAATAGGGTTTGGGTAAGTATCCAATGGTTGTTAGTCCTTGAGAAGGATGGTTTTGATGACAACAACCTTAGGACTTATTATTAAATATAAATACTAACATTATAATTTAGATATATATGTATATGTAGGATATAAACATGCAAGTACCAAGAATGAAGACGGTACAATATAGAGATACAAGACTGATGAATTTAAAGATCACAGATATCAAGATTGAAGACTCATGAGTATCAAGATATCAAGAGTTCAAGGTTTCAAAGTACAAGATAAGCAATGAGTCTAGAATGATGTTAAAACTTCTTGAAAGCACTTACATCTTTATTCGAAATTTATTCGTGGAATGGAGTCCACTTCGAGCCTGTTAAAGGGATGGAACCTACGACAATATCTAGTGGAACATATAGTGGTCCTATTTTGATATCCACTAATCTTATAAAAATGTTTTTCAAAAATATATCTCTTGTTTTAAAAATGTTTTCAAAACGTTCTTTTCAAAAATACATCTCTCTTGGTTTTAAATATTTTAGCCTCAAAACCATTTTTATCATTTTTAATATTTTGATTTCAAAATTGTCCTTGATTGCAAACTATCTCTTGTTCTAAATACTTAGCTTTAAAATATTTATATACTCAGATTTTTAAATCAATTTACAGATTAGGATTATATATTAAAAATACTTTATAAACTCTTTTATATGTTTAAACAATATTCAAGTATATTTATAAAAGTTTAAAAATTGTTTTGAAAAATTGTAGAAACCAATTTCAATAAGAAAATCAAAATCACCATTTTTGCCTAGAGCATGTCGACCTACTCCTACCCCCCATGTCGACATGGTGCTTGTTAATATTCAAAATTCAAATTTTCAGAAGAAGTGTCTATTCGTCGTATTCTTTCATGAATAGAAATGGCTGTTGATCTTATATAAATACCAGTAGTTCTAAATGAATTTTTAATTAGATTTCACTTATTTTCTATCCTCTTCATCTTCCACATTTATTCTAAAGAATCCCAAAACTCTACTCTGTCGAAATACCAAGTGAATCAAACTTGAATATCTCTTGTTTGATTCTCTGCCACTCTCTATAAGATCTCAGTGCTATTCAAAGTTATAGGATTGTTTGTAAATCAAACTATTGAGTAAAAAGTGCGGTTGAGCCTTGAAATCAACCGGGTGTGATTGTTGCTTCGAAAATCGATTAGTGATCGACTCGAATATTGGAGGATGTACCTCGTGGCCTTGATATCGAGGGTGTAATCCGGGAGATTATATTGAAAAGAAATCTGTACAATTGTGCCAGACATGATGTAAGGTAACTCCGAACCAGTATAAAATCCTGATGTGTTCTTTCCTTTACTAACTTTACTTATTATTTGCATTTGTGTCTGATTCTGTGTATCTGTGCTATGTATATCATTTGTTGGCGATTAAATTACATAAGTTTGAAAAAGATTTATAAAATCCACAAAACACTATTTACCTCCCCTCTAGTGTTATTCTAGCCTTAAGATCCGTAATCCGTATTTCTAACATTTGGTATCAGAGCCAAGTTTTCAAAGTTTTCATAGTCTGAATTTTGAAAAGTTTTTAAAGTGCCCACCAACACTGGTTCTGTTAACACTATCACTAGTTCATTCGCAGAGGGTCAGTCTACTGCTAGACCACCACTTTTTAATGGCAATAACTATGCATATTGGGCATGTAGAATGAAAATATATTTATAGTCAATAGGATTAGACACTTGGAATATCACACAAACTGAATATTTTGAACCCACAACTAGTTTTGCACAGTGGACTGCTGAGCAAAAGACTATTGCACAAAATAATTCCAAAGCCATGAATATTTTATTTTATTCACTTGATAGGAATGAATTCAATAGAGTATCTGTTTGTAAGTCTGCATATGATATCTGGGAAACTTTGCAAGTTACTCATGAAGGAACAAGCAAAGTCAAACAGACCAAAATATCCATACTCATGGATTAGTTTCAATTGCTCAAAATGAATTCAAATGATTCCATCTCAGATATGTATAGTAGATTTTAGGATATTGTGCATTCTCTAATATCATTGGAAAAAAGTTTATCTGAAGAAGATCAAGTCAGAAAAATTCTAGATTCTGTTACTCCGAAATGGGATAAGAAAACTTTTGCAATCGAAGAAGCAAATGATATCAGTACTTTAAAGATTGAAGAATTGATTGGAAATCTAATGTCATTCGAAGTTCAAATGCAAGGGAGAATAGATAGCAAGGCATTCGAAAAGAAGTCAATTGCGCTCAATGCATTAACAGATGAATCAGAATCGGGCAGTGCTGGTGATGAAGAAATAGCCTTCATGACAAGGAATTTTCGAAAGTTTTTAAAATACAGAAAGATGAACAACCTCAAATAGAATGATCATAGGAATTCTGGAAATCATAATGTAGTACCAAATTACGTCAAATGTTACAACTATGATGAACCAGGTCATCTCAGAAGAGACTGTCCGCATCCTGATAAGCAATAGTTTCATGAAAGCAATGATTATATAAAGAAAAGGAAAAGGGCATATATCACTACTTTAGACGATTTAGACTCAGATTCATCCTCAAGCGATGATGATCAGAAGACAGAAAATTCAAACATGTGTTTTACGGCTATGCATGATTCTAATGATCTCGAAGATACAAATCTAGAAAATGGTATACGTTTTGTTGAAATTATTTGCTTAAAATTGATTGATTATTTGATTGTTCGATTGCTCTTGAAATTATTTGTGGTTTGAATTTTAAATTATTATTATTATATTTTTATTTTTAAATATTATTATATTTTTTATTAAAAGAGTGTTATGATACTACTTTAGAAAAATAATGGACATTAATAATATGTATATATATATATTAAAGTATTTAAGAATAGATAGGTCACATGAATTCTCTGACCCATGTCGACATGTCCCTACCCATGATGTCGACATGCCTGTCAGAAAGTTGAAATTCAAATCTGAATTCAAATCTTTGAACTTCCCTCCACCTTTTCACCAACTCCAATGTTCTGGAAAGGTACCTCTTGACCTGAGAACATGACTATTGAATATCTATTTATTTCCTTTATACTATCATATCTTTTCACTTTTATTTCAAAACTCAAACTCTCTTTTACTCTTCCAAACTCTCTACTCTCTTCAAAAATGGCTTCTTCGAGCACTCTATCCACAATGAGATTGTCAAAAACCATTAAAGGGTATCTCTATAATGATCCGAAAGCAATCAAGGCTTATATAAGCTATGCTAATTATGGAAAAGTTCATACGGGAAAGTTTTCTATCTTTAGCAATTTCTCTACATGTGAAATCAGTACTCTTCTTGAAGAGAACCATATTCTTAGTCTTTTTGACAATTCTGAAAATGATTTTGTTTGCTATCCAAATCTTGTTAAAATGTTTTATGTGAATTTGAATCGCGGTTTTCAAGAAGGAAATGAAAATGAAATTTGGAGTGGTGTTAAAGGCAATAAAATTGTATTAAATTGTGTAATTTTGGGCAACATTCTCAATTGCAAGAATTCAGAAATAGATCTTTCTACTTTTAATATTGATGAACATGATCGTGAGACATTTCGTCATATTTTTGAAGGAGACAACTTTGAATTTAAAAATCGTAACTTTTTCCGAAAGCACATATTGTTAATCTTCTTTTGTAATATACTATCACTCCTAGATCGAGAAATTTCAATAACCTGATTTTTGAAAGTTTGTAAAGCTCTTTTTGCTATTTTTGATAATTATGACATTAATTGGGCGCAAGAGATTATGGTTGAACTTCGTCCTAAGAATTTGGAAATGAGTGAGAATACTTCGTATCATGGAGTCTATCTCACTCGGATTTTTAATTATTTTGGTGTTGATTATAAATAGGAAGAATTTATTTCAAGAAAAGTGTTTAATCATGCCAGTATTTCTCTTATGAAAACTCCTTTCATATTTCAACGATACTAATCTCTTGCCGAAAAGGATGAAAGGTTGTCGCATGAAGAGATGGAAGAAGAAAATGAGGTAGTAGAAGAAGAAGGAGAGGAAATGGAAATTGAAGAAGAGAATGAAGACACCTCCTTGGAAAGTATTGAATATCCTATCAATACTCACAATCCTTCCAACAAAACCCTCCTTAAAAATCAAAATATCATAGTCGAAAATCAACGGATTCTTAAAGGACCCGTTAGTAAGAAATTGGATAAAATGACCGCTAATATGAACAAGTTCTTTGCTAAAGTTGGTCGGAAACTTGGCCTATCATCATCCTCCTAATCCTCTAGCACATTCTAAAAACTAGAATGCAATGTACTTGTTTATTTTGTATGAACTTGTATTGCTCTTTTATCATATTATGACGTATCTCATGTATTAGCTCATCTATCTATAATTTTTTTTATCTATCTTAAGTTTTTCTATCTTATCGTACCTCTGGAATAAATGATAGTATAATATATAAGTTTATATGTATACATACACATATTTATGCATAAAACAAAGAAGACACATAAATCAACACACCCATGTCAACATACCAACACCTTATGTCGACATATAACTGTCTGATTTAGTTATTTTTTAAAATTTTGAATTTAAAATAACTAACTTGTGTCTATTCATTTTAAATGAATTCCTGCCTATTTAAACACCTGTTTCTTTCAGAAATTTGTAAACTCTTTATTTCTACTAATCTCTATTTGCATCTTTTAACTATTTATCAAAAATGACATCCTCTTCTCAAAATCTAAGTGCAAATCTTAAAGAAACTTTCAAGTCATTCAAGAATATACTTACTTTTATTCTCTACAATCAAGGCACTTAGAACTAAGTCAAATGCAGATGATAAAAGAACAAGAGAAGCATTTCGATGCCCTCCGTTGGATGATTTCTGCCCTAAACAAAGATGGTTTCGATGCAAATCCTGAAGGAACTTTGATTCAAGATAATGAAGATTGGGACGATACTAAAAAGGACCCTATTTTTGAAGAAGAAGGATGTTCCTAAAATTATTTGATCTTCTTATAATTTATATTGCTTGAATTGTTTGATTTGATTTGAATTGTTTGATTTGATTTGGTTTGGTTTGATTAGAATTGATTTGGTTTAAATGGAATGTATAACATTATATAAAACATAGTATATGGTTATTGGATTTAAACTATCATATTTGTTATGTTAAGTAACTCATGTTATATATATATATATATATACATATTCCATCTTAATTTGTCATAGGTACTCCAATGTTAGTTTAAGGGGGAGTTTTACCGTTTTATGGTTTGAGGATGGTTTTTTTTATGACAAAGGGAGAGAATTAAAAAATTGAGTAGTTAGGCTTAGATTAAGAGGGAGTTATTAGTTTTAGGGGGAGTTATTAGTTTTATAGGGAGTTATAGTAAAGGTGAAGTATATTTTATAAACACAGGTTGTCATCATCAAAAAGGGGGAGATTGTTATTCCTTGAGAAGGATGGTTTTGATGACAACATCCTTAGGACTTATTATAAAATATAAATACTAACATTATAGTTTAGATATATATGCATATGTAGGATATAAACATGCAGGTACCAAGAATGAAGACTATACAATATAGAGATACAAGACTGATGAATTTAAAGATCAACGATATCAAGATTGAAGACTCATGAGTATCAAGATATCAAGAGTCCAAGATTTCGAAGTACAAGATAAGTATTGAGTCTAAAATTATGTTAAAACTTCTTGAAAGCACTTATATGTTTATTCGAAATTTATTCGTGCAATGGAATCCACTTCGAGCCTGTTAAAGGGATGGAACCCTAGTGGGATGGAACCCATGACAATATCTAGTGGAACATATAGTGGTCCTATTTTGATATCCACTAATCTTATGAAAATGTTTTTCAAAAATATATCTCTTGTTTTTAAAAATGTTTTCAAAACTTTCTTTTCAAAAAGACATCTTTCTTGGTTTTAAATATTTTACCCTCAAAACCATTTTTATCATTTTTAATATTTTGATTTCAAAATTGTCCTTGATTTTAAACTATCTCTTGTTTTAAATACTTGGCTTTAAAATATTTATATACTCATATTTTTAAATCACTTTATAGATTAAGATTATATATATTAAGAATACTTTCTAAACTCTTTTATATGTTTAAACTATATTCAAGTATATTTATAAAAGTTTAGAAATTGTTTTTTTGAAAAATTATAGAAACCAATTTTAATAAGAAAATCAAAATCACCATTTTTTCCTAGAACTTGTCAACATACTCCTATCCCCCATGTCCACATGGTGCCCATTAATATTCAGAATTCAAATTTTCAAAAGAAGTGTCTATTCGTCATATCCTTTCATGAATAGATATGGCTGTTGACCTTCTATAAATACCAGTAGTTCTAAACGAATTTTTAATTAGATTTCACTTATTTTCTCTCATCTTCATCTTCCACATTTATTTTAAAGAATCCCAAAACTATACTCTACCGAAATACCAAGTGAATCAAACTTGAATATCTCTTGTTTGGTTCTCTGCCCCTCTCTCCATAAATCTCAATGCTATTCAAAGTTATAAGATTATTTGTAAATCAAACTGTTGAGTAAAAGGTGCGGTTGAGCCTTGAAATCAATTGGGTGTGATTGTTGCCCCGAAAATCGATTATGTGATCTTGTGGCCTGGTAAATCAAGAGAGTTTGCCCTGGAATCAAATACAGGAGGGTGTACCTTGTGGCCTTGAATTCGAGGGTGTAATCTGGTTTAATATTTTGGAAAGAAATCCGTACAATTGTGCGGGATTGAATGTAGGGTAATTCCGAACCAGTATAAAATCCTGGTGTGTTCTTTTCTTTACTGCTTTTACTTATTATTTGCATCTGTGTTTGATTCTGTGATTATATCTATGTCTGTGTATTGCATTTGTTGGTGATTAAATTACATAAGTGTGAAAAAGATTTATTAAATCCACAAAACACTATTCACCTCTCTAGTGTTATTCTAGCCTTAAGATCCGTAATCCGTATTTCTAACAATAGTAAGTGTTGCTAATTTCTTTACAAAGAAAGTGTTGCTAATTTTGTTTTATGACTAACACAACACCACTACTCTAACAATGTTGCACAAAATCATAAATTATTTTCTCTATTTATCAAACCAATTAACAACTTAAAAAATTACATTTCAACAAAAATTCCCAATATTAACAGTTTACTCTAAACACCAAATTTAAATAATTAGTTTAATAATATTTCAAAAGTAAATTGAAATCTTATTTAATAAATGAAACTCATTTCTTAATTAAATCTAATTAATTATTCTCAATGCTAAATTTAATTTCACAAATCATAATCACAAATTTATTGTCTATAATTAAAATTAATCAATCAATTAATTAACAACAGGGTTGTTACAACTGCATAGACTACGACATTTATATAAAATGTGTTAAGGGGATATAGATAATGCCCTAACGCTATTTTAATATTTTACTTTACTGTAGACATTATCTATGTAGCGTATTGTACTAGATATATAAATAGTTTCACAGATCCTTAAAGGATGGAATTCCAACATCCTTAAGTTATTTGAATTTCAATTGAACGTTTCGCTTGAGTTGATTTACTTATATAATAATGCTAATCTTGACTCGAGTTTTCTGTGTTTTGCTTTACTATTGGGTTAGGCTGAGTTTTATAGCATTTTAGACTCATCTTTGGAGCTTGGAGCTTCTCTAGGAGATCTATCTATTCAACTTTCAGTTATTTCCAGTTGTTTATGTTCAGACTTGTTAGTTCCTTTTGTATTAGCGACTTCTATATACTTGGGATTTTCTGTTATACTTGTTTCGGACTCAGATATTTGTAGTAGCTTCATGAACTACTATTTATCCATTTCCACTCCTTATTGTTGTATTACTCTGTGTCTATGGTTTTGTGATTGATTTATTTACTACATATGCTAAGTTTTTCCAAATATAAATTAACAATATGTTATTTTGAGCAATTCAAGTCTGACATGTGTGGATGATTGTCGATTTGAATGGTTCGAAATAGACGGGTCGTTACAGGATGAGTGCATTGATTAGGGCCAATAGCTAGATTAAAGGCTTTATTAACCACTACTCTTTGGATGGTTTGGCCAGGACTTAAGGTGAGACTAAAGGCTTTTGCATTTGGATAGGTTCTTGAACCAGGCCGAACAGCAAGATCAAAGGCTTAATTTCTTCACCACCATTTAGATGGTTGCTTTGCCCAGGCTTTACAGTAGGACAAAAGTCTTTTTGTCCTCTTTTGGATCTAAGGGGTGCTTTTTCTCAACAAATCTTATCAACATCGTCGAGTTGTAAGCAATGTTAAACATAATGCATCTCAATCTAGGGGCTACTATTTAAGCACAACTTCTTTGATAATCTACTTTATTCATCCAAAGTCATATAGTATGGTCTCAAATAATCCGCATTTCATGTTCTTAAGATTACATTCCTACTTAATGGGTAGGTTCTTGGAGGTGAACCTTTATGAATGACACATGACCATTTGCAGGGTTTTCATGTTTGCTATTACTCTCTTCGATACTAGGTCTCCCCTTTTAAACTTTCTTTATTTAACCTTGGAGTAATAATATTAGAAATTCTCCTTTGATATTCGGTTGTCTGTATAATTTCTTGATCTCTTAATTCATTGAGTAGATCAAGTGATTCTTTCTTTACCTCTTGGTATGTTTCATAAGCATATATGATTTTTAGCATAATGGGAATTCAATTTCAATTGGTAGAATTGCCTACAATCTATATGTCAAGGAGTATATGTATGTTTAGTAGCTGTTTTATGGAAGTTTACGAGGACCATAGAACAAGGGGAAGTTCTCCTACTTATTTTTCCTTGGCTTTTCCTAATCACTCTTTCCAGATGGTTTTAATGTATTATTTTTTCTTCCACGATTCTATTGGCTTTTGGATGCGCTGTCGATGAAAAACTCTTTATTATTCTTTTCATTTTGCAAAAATGAGTTAACTCTTCACTTTTGAATTGTTTCCTGTTGTGGACATAATTTTATTTGGAATCCCAAACCTGGTGACTATATTTTTCAGGAAAACCTTCAACACTTTCCCAACAGTTATATTTGGCTGTGGTTCGGCCTCTGCCCACCTAGTAAAGTAATCGATCGCAACCACGGTGAATTTTTCTCCCCTTTCGAGACAAGAAGTGGTTTGATAAATTTAATTCCCTATACATCAAAGGGATAAGGGCTAGTAATAGTAGTCAAGTTGCTTAGAGGAAGTCGATGTTTTCAAGATTTTTTTTGACATTTATCGCACCTTTTCACATAGTTCATAGCTTCTTCCATCATTTGCAACCAATAATATTATTGCCTCATGACCCTCTTTGCTACATTATTCCAATAGAATGATCTCCATAGAATCCTTCATGTGTTTTGTCTTACCAATTTTGCTCTTAGTTCTGGTGGGTCACATTGCAAATAAGGCATTGAATACCTTTTCTTATACAATATCATGTTAATTATGGCATACAAAAAAGCTTGATACCTTAATTTTTATGTAACTCTTTTATCTTTTGGTAATAAACTTTTCTCGAGATATTCGATCACGGGTCCCTTGATTGTTTGATGCTTGTGGCAACTATGACCTGGTCAAAATAAAAATTCTATTGTTTAACCTTTCATTCCCTTCTTCAATGTTGAGGTTATTCTGGAATCCAACTGTGTTAATTTTGACCACTGGTGCTTCTCAAGAGCTTGCTAATTTTTCCAAAGGGTATGCTTATGCAACTCCTTCTCATGGTATTTGATTTATGAAAAAATGATCAAACTGAACTAGGATCTCATGGATTCTTTTGACATATTAGGTCAGACGAGCATCTTCAGTTTGGAATGTCTTATTTAGTTGATTTACCATTAGCCATGAATATTTTGATCCATGGGATATTGAGTTATTGAGCTAAAGTTAATCCTATAAGCATGGACTCGTATTCGGCTACATTGTTAATTACTAAGATTTCCAGTTTCATGGCGTATTGTAGCCTATGCCATCGAAAGTAATTATAATGTAGCCTATGTCCATCGAAAGTAATTATAATGTAGCTTGGTTTGACTCCTTGTTTGTTTGATATCCTATCCACATATAGTTGCCATTTTGGTTTGAATTTCTTTTCCTTTTATAGTTATTCATCAATATATGTACGCTCCGTAACAAAGTCTACTAAGGCTTGTCTGTTGGTTGACGTTTTGGGTAAATACTCAATGTCGTATTAACTAAGCTCCATTTTGTTAATCCTTAGTTATTTATTTTGATGATAACTGCCTTGATAACAACATTATACATTTATATAAAATATGGATACCATTTTTTTGCCAATATATAGTTTGTAGTTAGGATATCGTACATATGTTGAATTGATGACTATAACAAATAAAGACTCAAGAAATGGACATGAAGACTCATCAGTATAAATACCACGATATGAAGATCTCAAGGTTGTAATATATATTGTATGGAGTAGTAGAATATTGCTAAAGTCCCCAGAATCAATCGTTGATCTCTATTTAAAAAAAAGTATTTTCAAAATATCTTTAAAAATATTTTATAAAAATATTTCCTTAGCTTTAAAATATAAACTATGTTTTAATTGTTTTATGAAGTATCAAAATATTTTATGATATATAATATTTTTAAAATGTTAAAAAAAGAGTTTTCAAAATAAACATACGTACGTTGACATATGTATAGAAGGTATGTCGACGTACATTTCGCAATTCAGTTTTTCAAATATTGAACTGATGTGTCTGTTTGTCACAACTATTCGTGAATAGACATATCTGTTTATACACTATATATATATGAGATTGCAAATGAATTTTTTGGTAAATATTCTCTCATTAACTTCCTTCCCTTTACTCTCTTGAAAACTCCATTGAAATCGTACCCTTTTCGCTTCAAAATCAAATAGAACCAATTAAAACTCTTTGCATTGATTTAACACTACTTTCTTTCTATTTTAGAATCATCTATCTCTCAAATCAAATATCAAAGTGCTGTCCAAGTGCCTATAGGATCCATTGTATCCAAAGTTCAAGAAATTGTCTTTAGAAAAACCATCAAACTTTATTTGCATATGCTTGGGGTGTGATTGTAGCATGTTCAGATCAATTGGATGTGCTTGGTAGCCTGCAAATCTGAATGCGTCTGCTTGTAGTCTTTCCAAACCCAGTGGGTGTATTATGAACTTAGAAAATCAAGAAGGTGTGTCTCGTAGCGTTGGAATCGAGATTGTAATTGGGTTTCTCTTTTGCTCGTTCAAAGATTGGTATTTGGAAAGAAATATGTATAAGCAATTGTGCATGACTGGATGTAGGGGAAATCCAAACCAGTATAAAATCTCTGGTGTCATATCTTTAACCTTTACTTTGCTTTATTACTTTATTTGTATCTGCGATTGCATCTTTGATTGATTGTTGATATAATTCTGTGTTGAAAATCTATAATATAGTATTAACATAAAAGGAATTTAAAAGGATTTTCAAAAATTAGAAAATACTATTCAACACCCTCTAGTTCTCAATTAGCATTATGATCCATTTCAGCCACCCACACTTAGTATTAGAGCACTAGTCTTTTAAAAACTCATAATTTTAATTTTGAAAAGCTTTAATGTCTAAAAACACTGTTGGTACGTTTGTTAACACTTTTGTTAAAGAATAATCTATTGTAAGAGCCCCACCTTTTAATGGTTGTAACTACACTTATTATTTATGTAGAATGAGAATTTACTTATAGTCTGATGGTTTCGATGTTCGGATTGTTACATAAAATGAGTATACTGAATTCGAGACTAATTTTGCACAGTGGACTACTGACCAAAAGACACTTGCATGGAATAATCTTAAAGCCATGAATATTTTGTTTTGTTCAATGGATAAAAATGAATTTAATAGAGTCTCAATTTGTAAGTATGCATACGAAATTTGAACAAAATTGCAAGTTACACATGAGGACACTAGTAAAGTGATAAAGACTAAAAGTTGCATGTTAACCGATCAATTTCAATTATTTAAAATGAACCCAAACGGGTCTATTTTTTACATGTACCAAGTTAGGTAAAAACTTTTCTAAAGAGTACCAAGTTAGGAAAATCCACAGTTCACTCTCTTCAAAGTGGGATCAAAAGACTACCAATAGATTAAACTAATGGTATTAGTACTCTAAAAATTTAAGAGTTAATAGGCAATTTAATGTTTGATGAAGCATAATTGCAGGGCAGATGGAAAGCAAGGAAACAGAGAAGAAATTCATTGCTTTCAATGTAATAACTGACTATCAAGATTCATAAGATGACAATGACAAAGAAATTTCCTTTATGACTAGAAATTTTAGAAATTCCTGATGTAACGATCCAGAATTTCACAACTTTGATTTGCGAGTATTTAATTAATGTTAAATATTCAAATATATAGGTTTTATAATGAAAATAAAACTTTTTAATAATAAATATTGATGGTGAAATAGATTTTCAAATTTGTTTACAAAATTAATTATTTCGATGAAAAATAGAAAATGTGAACGGAAACCGCTTTTTCGATTTTTCAACGGCTAAAATTTGTCAAAATTATCATACCACTTTTGTACACACCTGCGCACAATAATAAATTGTTTTACATGTTGAATGCATATGAATATGTATGTGCACTTAAAAATATATACATACACACATACACACTAAGATAAGATTTATTATTTTATAAAAAGAGTTGAACATATTTTAATATATAAAGACACCTTTAAAAACATACGTACATAGCATTAAAAACATGTGGGCTTGGGCACAATGGGGTGGCAGCTCATGATGGGCGAATGTAGCATGGTGAGGTGAAAGGGCAATGAAGTGGCATGCAAGGAGAGGAGGGTATGTAATTAAAGGTTAAAATGGTAATTTAATGTGTGTCTTAGTATAAATACTCATTTTCATTATTTCTATTCATTTTTTCTCATTCTCTTTTTACTTGGCAAAATTTCCTAAAGCTTGAGCATTCTTTAATGGCTTCCTACATATTTTCTAGTTGTTAAAAATTTAATATTTCTACTTTAAATCTCATTATAAACTTTCTTAAACACCTCCTTATCCATTTCTACACTTCACTTTCAAAGTTCAATCCCACATCCACCCAAAGGAGCGAAGGCCGCCCCCATGTCTCACCATGGCCGAACTATCCATAAGCCTTTAGCTTCCCAAAATAGTGACCGTTCGAAGTTATTGCATGGTAAGAAAAAGGTAAGTAAAATAATCTATTTGGAAAAGTTTAAACTTATTAAACTAGATAATTTTATTAATAATATGTTCTTGTATATGTTGTAATTCAATGTATTAGGTTGCTATATATTTGTTGTTTGGGTTGTAGTTGTATATGTGTATTTAATGTTGGAATGTAGGCTAGGAAATGTTAAGTGTTTTTAAGGATGTGTTCTTTGTCTTGTGATGAAAGTGTTATGAAATATTTAGTGGGAAAACTTAGTGAATGGAAGGTTAGTAAATGAAAGGTTAGTGAGCAAAGTTAGCACTTGAAATATGTTTCATGTTCGACCTTGAGATCCTTTGAGTTTAAAGATAATTATTGTATTTTAAACAAAAAGTTTTCTATCATTTTGCTTTGCTTTTAGAATTTTATATTAAGTTCACAAAGTAAGTTAAAGTTAATAAGTAAGTGTTTTAAAGATTCTTTTAGATGCAAAAGGTTTCAAATTATGGGAATCTATAATGATAGTCGCTATGGATGTAGTTTTGCTTAAAAATCGGATTTTTGCAAAATTTGGTTTTTTACGGTTAAAAGTGTTTTAAAAATGTTTTAGAAACTAAACAATGATGTTTAAGGAAAGTTACTTAAGAATTTCATAATTAGTTAATTAATTGTTTTTGATAATTAATAATTAATTAAGTATTAAACAAGGTTTATTAATTTTAATGAAATGAAGATTGGTTATAAATTAATTAACTTTCAAAGGTAGGATTAATTTTTAATTAATTATGAGTTAAATATATGATTTAATTTAACTAATAATTAATTAAATATAGGGTCAATTATTAATTAATTATTAAGATAATATTTAGTTATTTTTAATTACAAATTAATTAAGGTTTTAATTTATAATAAATTATTTGCTTAAGGTTTAATTTATTATTTAAGTTTTAATTAAAGACTATTTTATTAATTAATTGAGACTAATTAATATTAATTATTAAGGAAGGTTAAATTATTATTTCAAAATTAATAAAGGATTAATTATGAATTAATGAATGGTTTAGGTTTTAATTAATTGTTTTAAAATAGAAGTTTTAAGTATTAAATCCTTTATTTTCCAAGAAATAAATTGTTTTTAAGGTACTTCCTTTTCAAAGATGACTTGAACACAAGGAATCAAATGTCGGTACCATTAAATAGAATAAAAAAACTATGAATGAACTGCAATGTGAGTGGTTGTGTTTGTGTAGACATCTATTAGCAAAATAAATTCCCTTTCTGGCATATTGGTTGTTTGTTTGTATGGACATATATGTTAGCAAAAATAAATCCCTATTCTGTTATAAGTTAGTTGTTTGATTGTTTAGGCATCTATTTAGCATGACAAATCACCATCTTGCTATTATATTATTTGGACACGTATATGCTAGTTAGTTTGGATTGACATGTTATTTCCTAATTTGAATATGAAATGTATATACATATGTTGACTTATGTAAATAAATTGTTGAATGTTTTAAAAGGGGAATTAAAATTAAATGTAGCTTATACTAGTACCATTGGGTTTACTAAGCCTTTTTTTTTAAATTTATAAAGTACGATTTTTGATCAACTTCAATTATTTAATCAATTTTTGGGGTTTAACATCTGTAAATGATTTTAAAGTTATATAATTATTTTATAAAGGAATTTATAAATAATAATTTATTTATAAAAAATGGGTTATTGCTAAGTAAAAGGGTTTATTTAAAGTGATTTTCAAAGGATGTTTTGTAAATGATATTTTGTAAAGGAATTTATAAAAGGAGTCGTTAGAATAGGAAAATGATTTATAAACGATTTCAGAGAATTGTAAAGAGGTTTCATAATTTAACTTGGGGAATTTTAAAAGTGAGTTATAAGTTTATTTGGAAATTTTACAAGTTATTTGAAATATGAAGTGAGCTTTTTAAAAGGAAACGTTTTATAAATGATAAGTGGATTGATTTTTATAAGAAGTAATGATTTAAATTGAATTTTTTTGACCATTTAATATGGAATCTGAAAAGAAGGAAACTTTTGTAAAGTTTGGTAAATATACTTATACCGTTGAGATAAGTATATTAATGTGTTTCCGAATATAAAAGGGATGTAAAAGGTTTGGGAATAGTGTTGTGTAAATATCTTTTATTCGAATGTTTATAAAGTGATTTTAATTAATCAAAAGATTAATTAAATTAAGCTTAGTGGATTCCATGTGTGATTAAATCCATATTTGAATGTTTGTTTATTTGATAGTTAAATAATCGACTGTCGAAATCTGGACCAATATGTAACTTTGGAAATATCTAGGAGAAACACGGAAATTTTATGGTACAGTTACCGTCGGTGGTGCTATACTATATGTATAAATTAGTTTCGCTCTTCAAGGATAAATGATAAGGAAATTCTCCATTAACGGTTAGGACATGATCTTTGCTCTTATCTTTTTTGTTTGTTTCTTAAAGAACAAATATTGAGTTTACTGTAAACTATCGAAAGTTGTTTCGATGAGATCGGGTTTGGACATGTTATGTGGAAACCGCTTCGATCGAACTCTAGCATTTTGAACTGAATACATATTGAAGAGTATGGAATCGAGTTGGTGTTTTGAAGTGCAAAGGCTATTTGCTACAAAGCCTTAGGGTGATTCCTAAATGGGTGTAATGGAGGTAGTGCCTTCGGTTTCGTTCAGTCTCAAAACGAACTTGTATTGATGAATGCTAGCACAACATTGATGCCTTGAGGGAAGTGCGGCATTCCAAGTTGGAAGTGCTATATAAAGGTAAAACGTAGTCTCAAGCCTCATCAACTGGAAAATGACAAAAATCGGGCATGCAACAGCGCCATGTATGTCTCTCCCAACAAGGTATGGTCATCCTAAATCTAGATCGATTACTATCTACTCATGTATGCTTCGAGGCCTCAAGTGGGGTGATCATATTCGGCATTACTATTTATGTGGTAGTCCAGCCCTGTGTGGCAGGGACACAAGATGCTCTTGTCAAACCCCGGTGCATTTTATCTTATGATGTACCATCAAAAGATAGTTCCTTACCTTGTCATAGTATGGAATCTATTCTCCAATACGTACCTTTACGGTTTTAGATGTACCCAACTATGTTGTGATTTGAGAAGCAAGCATTTCAGCTACATTTGTATTTTATTTGAACCATTAGACGTTATTATAATATCACTGTGTTTTCTACAAAAATAGTTTTGGTTATCGTAAGGTAAAAACCCGTTATTGTTTGTAACAACCCGCATATTTATCGATTTTATATTTAAATATTTTATTTAAATATTTTATCGATCGTCGGATTTTGGTCCGAAAAGCTACTTTTTGCAAACAGTCGAATTGGGACTCGAGACCACCCTCATTGAGTTCAAAATGGCGGTTGCGACCTTTTTGAGTATAAACTTCGATATGTTTGGAGATAGTAGAATTTTGACCTTTTTCACTTAGGGCTTTGGTTTGGGCTGAACCCATCTTACTAACTCAGTCCCAACCCACTCCAACTCTTCATTACTTCATTTCTAATTCCTAACTCTTCAAGCTTTCAACAATGGTGGAAGAGAAAAAGAATTAGGAAATCCTAAGCCCTAGTTTCCATTAGCAAATCCATCTTCTTGCTCCAAACTCAAGTGAACTCATTGGTAAGTATCTCCTTCATCTTCTCCAACTCTTTCTCCATTCAATTTCAGAAATTTCCTAAACCTAATTTAGGAAATGTTTCTCCTTTAAGCTTAGATTCAAGCTTGTTGGGTTGGAATTGAAGAGTGATTGTTCTTACCATTGCTCTATAGCTTCTTCTTCAATTGTTTGGGTTCAAAGGTGAGATTTTTATCTCATATCTTTGTCTATAATTATCTTCGATTGTTAGGTATGAATTCCTAACATTTATTCGTGTGCAATTGATTTTGGTTTGGATTGAATTGGTGTATACTCCAATTTTTGGTGTTTTGGTCCAATTTATGAAAATCCTATTATGGATATTTGGACATTGATGTTTGAGGCGCATCGAAGAGCCGTTTGGGCTGGGTTGTCGTTCGACGTAATTCCTTTGTCCTCGCCATTTGCTCAATTGATCGTTTTCTACATTCGTTTGGCCATTTTTGGCCTAGGTTCAGGGAATGCCCTGAACCCTTCATTCAGACGTCTGAAACGTGATATTCAGACGTCTGAATATTGTCTGGGAAGTTTTCTATTCCCAGATTCAGACGTCTGAATATATGGTTTCAGATGTCTGAATTGGCTTATTTTCAAACAGAAAGTAAATAGGCTAAAATATGTCTATTTCAGACGTCTGAAACATTTGGTTCAGACGTCTGAATCGTGTTCTGGAAATTTTTATATTTCCAGATTCAGACGTCTGAACCACTTGTTTCAGACGTCTGAAACTGTTGTGATTTTGCCTTCTTGCCTTTTTGTTTGAGAATTCCAATTTAAATCGATTCGTGATAATCCTATTTGTTGTTATCATTAATTATGACTTTGATTACTCTGACTTTTGGCTAACTACTTAGATTAGTAGTTTATTTTATTGTATACACTTGAGATATGGACTCATAGTTGTATTCTTTTGTATAACACGAGTTGCTATTCTTTTGTATTATTGTGGATCTTATTTGACCACTACTCTGATATACACTTTCATATGTTATATTCATATCTATTTCCGCCTTTGTGATATGAATTATCTGTGACTGATTTGTGTTATGTTTATTTCTATATTCGTTTCCGAAGACACTATAGCCACTGTGTAGTAGCTTTGAGTTTGTGTCGGTATGTCGGATTTCCTCTTGAAATAAAATGCATGTTATACTATCTGACATATCGGTGCTCGCGCAAAGAAATTACACGGATGGTCGCTCCTCAACAGCCTTATTCTCCGTGCTAGTTGACAGCATTCACCGTAATGTTCTTGGCTAGTGTGGGTATAGAGGTGGGGCGTCACATTGTTTATGTGCAGCATGATCTTATGAGATTCCTTTTATTTTAAAAGGGTTTTAAATATAATAATACAGTTGTTTTTAGTTTACTCACACCGGACCCATGTTTGAACCAGAGTTTATATTCCTTTTCCTAAAATCTTGGGTGATCAAATTTGAATGGGCAACCAAGTAGTTTAGGTTTTTCCACAGATTTATCTTAGAGGAGCTTGGATCATGTGGCTTCATAGGTAGCTAGTTATTTTCTCTTTACTTCTGTATTATATGTACGTTGTATCACTTAGGTTGGGACATAACTGTCCTAGGGTAGAATTTGTATTAGTATGACAGATGTAACATTTTTGAAATGACTTTGTAATATAATATGTTGAGTAATATATATTGTTCCATTGCGTTATGAGTTCTACTGTTTAATTTCCTCTTATCTTCTATCTTCTTTCTTTCCCCTAACAATTAGTCTTTTTGACACTTCAATGCTCGACACGCAATATAGTGGATGCATTAGTATAGATTTTCGATGGTCGAAAAATCTCATTCGTTACATTTGGTATCATAGCGCATGGTTAAGCGAGAACCTTGACGCTGATTGGTTAAACTCATTTGAGATCGGGTAAGTGAAACCCTAGAATGAGTATGAGCATATTATATATAAGAGTGTGTATTTGTTAGTGAATTCAAAATGTTTTATATCGTGTTGATTTATCTATTTAGTGGCTTAAGAACTTTGATCAAGACGTAGGATGCCATAATGTCGATATGGGTTGCTAAACACTTGAATAAGGCAAACTGACACAATATTGTTTTGAAATTGAGTGAATGAAATAATTCTACCTAGTTATTTATCTATATATATATATATATATATATAAAGAATGATTTTCAAAAAAAGCATAGTATAATATGGTAAAATTAGTTAAGGTGTTGCTTATTAAGAGATAATAATATTCTATTATTATCATTTAGGGTTTTTTTAGTCATGCTCATCTAGTTTGAGCATTGACTACGATTATTTTGTATAGGCAGCTTCCCTATTTAAGATTTGGGGTAGGTCAATAGAAATAGGGAAAACATTGAAATGAACAATTTGTGAATTAAGTTTCACAATTTAACTATAAGTCGTTGGATTAATAATGTGGGGTTAAATTAATTTAATAAAAGATGTTTATTAAAGGCTAAAATATTTGAAATAATTACTTGGAAAATGTTTTATAAAAGTTGATTTATAAAATGGATTTATAAGAAGGCGTCTTTTAACTAAAACAATTTAAGTTGAAAAGTTGAGTAGTAAAATACCGGTGCTTTTGAAAAATGATTTTCGTGGTTTTGAAAGATAATAAAAGTATTATTTGAAATAGAATTTAGTTAAGCAAATTTTGGGGATAATGGTATTATTGGAACCCGTACGAACCCAAAGCAAGCTGGTAATAATTGTATTATTGGAAAATGTGAAGTATTATTTCAAAAATGAGTTTTGAAATAAAATTAATATTCTTAAGTTAACTAGTTCAAGTGGCTAAAAAATACCTTAAAATTAGGGAAGAGATGTGTTCGAATAGTTAACACTTCTCTTGAGTATTACCTACATAGTAAGTTAGTGTACGGTACTATTTTATGGTACCTAGTTCCTATATACCAATTTGGAGTTATTCGAGCTATTATTTATTCTATGATTTAAAATATATTGTTTCGATTAAAAAATCAAGTTTTTGAAATTAAACCAGATATTTGGATTTCGAGTTTTCTTAGGGAGATAAATGGAAAATGGAATAGTTCAACCAGGTAGGGGTATATACTCTCAGAATGTGGTGGAATTGCATATAAATTGAACCTAAGTTTAGTTTATGAAATGTTTTCAAAAATAATTTAGTGGAAATAGAATTAGTATTAGAGGGAACGAATTAAAGAAGTTCGTAGGTTGGACGTAGATCATCTCTCGCTTCCATATAGTTTGATTTAAGATTCGAGTACTTGGCTTTGATATATTTCACACCATTCCAGATAAGGATTTATTACTTGATTTTTGACGGCGAGCACTTGACGAGGATTTTTGGTATGAGACCAATGTTTTCCATCATAGTTACAGCTAGGTAAGGAGAACTGAGGTTCCTAACCAAGGTACCTAATTAGAGTCCACACTAAGAAAATCGGGTAAGCGATACTAGTTCCGAAGTGAAGTGATGTTATGTATCGAGTGGTGATCGAATCAGACTTTGCATAAGAATGATCTATTTACATCATACAAACTGATGACTAGTGCCAAGTGTTTTCTAGAATATGTAATTTCAGGGACGAAATTCTTTGAACGTGGAAGAACGTAACGACCTAAAATTTCACTACTTTGATTTGAGAATATTTAATTAATTTAAATATTCAAATTTACAGATTTATAATAAAAATATAAATCTTTTTAATAATTAATAATGATGGTGAAATTGTTTTTCAAATTTGTTTATAAAAATATTTATTTCGATGAAAAACAGAAAATGTGATCGGAAATCGATTCCTGAATTTTCAATTTTTTATTGGCTAAAATTTGTTAGAAATATTATAACAGTTTTGCACACACGTACATACATTTATAAATTGTTTTAGAAAGTTTGAATGCATATGAATATTTATGTGCACTAATATATATATATATATATATATATATATATATATATAAGTATGTGTGTGTGTGTATGCACATACATACTAAGATATGATTTATTATTTTGTAAAAAGAGTTAAACATATTTTAATACATAGAGATACCTTTAAAAACATAAGTACATAGCATTAAAATCATATTAGCTTGGACATGATGGGGTGGTGGTTCATGATGGGTGGATGTAGCAAGGTGAGGTCGAAGGTTAGTGAGGTGTCATACAAGGAGAAGAGGGTATGTACATAGAGGTTAAAATGGTAATTTAATGCGTCTTAGTATAAATGCTCATTTTCATAATTTTTATTCATTTTTTTTCTCATTCTCTTTTCATTGGAAAATTTTCATAAAGCTTAAGCATTATTTAATAGCTTCCTGCATATTTTCTATGTTTTAAATTTTTTATATTTCTACTTTAAATCTCATTATAAACATGTTTAAATACCCCCTCATCCATTTCTAAACTTCACTTTGAAAGTTTAATCCCACATCCACCCAACAAGGGAAGGCGGACCATAGTTCCATAGGCATTTAGGTATTCAAAATAGTGACCTTCTGAAGTTATTGCATGGTTCTAGGTCCATAAGACTTTGGTAAGAATAAGGTGAGTAAACTAATTTATTTGGAAAAGTTATAAAGTTGTTAAAGTAGAGAATTTTGTAAACAACATGTTTATATATATGTTGTAATTCCATGTATTGGGTTGTAGTTGTATATGTGTATTTAACGTCAGAATGTAGGCTTGGAGATGTTAGGTGTTGTTGTGGTTGTGATATTTGTCTTGTGATGAAAGTGTTATGAAAAAGTTAGTGAGAAAAGTTAGTAAATGGAAGGTTTGCAATTGAAAGGTTAGTGAGCAAAGTTAGCACCTGAAATGTGTTTCATGTTCGACCTAGAGATCCTTTGAGTTTTGAATTAATTACTTAGTTTTAAACAAAAAGTTTTCTATCCTTTTGTTTCGCTTTCCAAATTTTATTGAAACAACCCGCCCATTCGATCCTCAAAAATCAACATAAATACGCATATCGTAAAACATGTCGAACTATCGGGTGCTTGAAAGACAGTCCGTTGAAGGAAAAGAAATAGGTAGAAGAAGAAGAACTAAACAAAACAAAACATCACAGCGGACCGAATAACATACAATATAAATAGTTCTTTATGCAATTCAAAACTGTAATATACATATCTCACATCAGAGTACACAAATCAATAATTACCAACCTAGACAGTTATAACAACCTGCCCTCACAACTACTTGTAATTTCAACCAAAATACTACAGCGAAAATAAACAAGCACAAGAATATGTCTCGGTCTCTGGATCATCTCCTGAGCTCCATAGCATCCTAACCTAAACCTGTAATACACAGTCTGACCCGAGCATTGTAACAAAATAACATACGAGTCAGTCTAGAAAACCAACATAAGAAAACACACTCAACTTGAATTATTAAAGTTGTCAAAATCCTTTGAAAATCAAAGGTATCTCATAAGACCACGCCACACATATACACGATGCGTTTTTACCTTACAATAACCAAAACATTTCATATCAAATCCTCTGATATTATAATATTGTCTAAGTACAAATACTTATTCAAATAGCTGAAATTGTTACATTAATTAAATTCCAGCATACTAGGCTTTACAATCAAAACCGTAAGGCACGTATTGGAGAACATATTACATATAAATGACTAGGTACCGCTGTCAAAGTACACATCTAGAACACCATACCAAGGACCACGCCGGGATCTCCTGCTATACAAGACCGGACTATCCCTGACCTGTATAGGCCGAATATGCTATCACCCCGGGTGTTCCCATCCTTTTTCGAGCTCTTTCCATAATCGTAGTAATAAAATTCGAGGGTATTGTAACGACCCCTATTTTGGAACATTCAAATCGAAAATAATCTACACATGTCAGACTTGAATAATTCAAAATAACAGATTGAAATAAAATTTGGAGCAAATAAACTTATTCACAAAATCACACACACAGAAATATCAGAATAACTCGCAGCGGAAATTAAAATACCATAGTAGTTCATGAAGCTACTATAACAAAGTCTTAAAACAAATATATAATATCAGTCTGAAAACAAACACAATAGAAATCCCAAATACATACAAGACTCCTAATACAAGAGCTGAAATAAAACAACTAAAACCGAAAGATAGATAACTAGATAAGAAGAATCTCCAGCAATTCCTAGCTCCAGAAAGAGAAATCCAAAGTTGTGAATACTCAGGCTGACCCGAGCGTAAAGCAAAACACAAAACACCCGAGTCAGGACATACATACTTATACAATGTAAACCAACTCAAGTGAACTGTAATAAGGTACAAGTAACTTAAAGGATGCTTGTGACCGCCCATCCTCTAAGGATCAGTTAAACTATTTACTATGTAGTAATATTGCGCTATTATAACAATGTCTACAGTAAAATAAACTTACTTTTAAATAGCGTTAAAGGGTTACCCATATAGCCCTCATCATGTAATAGTCCCAGTAGTCCATCCAGTATCAGCATACCTCCAGATCGGGAGGCTACATTAAATAGTCCATGGGCTACGGGAGAAAAACAAACTCGTAGTAAGGCTCGCTATGGTAGGTGACACGACACAACTAGGCAATGCCAAGGTAGATATACCAATTATGCTTTCGGGCTGGTGATAACGCATAGCAGCCACTACCGCCCACCTCGAAACACACTCCCAATCAAAATCGGAGGATGGTCATCATATCAATCACAAGTAAGAGTATAGTATCGAAGAAATGTGTCCGATAGGAGGAATGACCTCACTTGGCCCGTCGATCGCTCCTGTTTTCGCCACATTAAGCCAACTCATGGGAGTCGGGTCCACGTTCATACCTCAATACAATCGTCGCCACCATCCTACTTCATTCTGAAATCTCCACCGCATACATAGTTGTTAAAGTGGTTTTCGGTATCGACAGAGAGTATGTCCATATCTGATCCTGGTCTCTTTAACAACAAATCGTTATTATAACCCATGGTTATAAATTTCAAAATAGTTTATATTTCAAAACCAAAACCATTTTTATTTCAAAACTATATTTAAATCAAATAATTTATCATTTCCATGTCAAACATATATTCACCTTCCAAAAATCATAATACTTTCAAAGTTATAACTTTTTCAAAACCAAAATACCATTCCAAATCACATTTCAAAAATAGTTTATATTTCAAATCAAAATACTCCATTTAAACTATTTATAAGTGAAGTTATTATACTTACTAACCAAATATTCAATTCCCAAAAATTTATTCTTTTCAGAGTTCATTTATTCAGTTAAAAACAACAAAACATTGAAATTTCAGCTTTCACAACATTTAGAAAATGCCGCGGTAAGTTATATTCGAAAACAATACATTTCAGCAAGAGAGCATTCAAAACTGCTGTAATACTTCAGTTTTAGTTGAAAAATAGTTAAATTCAGCAAAGACGACATTTACAAAACTACTGTAATAGTTCAGGGTTCAAATTAAAAGATTTAATTCAATTCAGCAAAGACAGCGTTTACAAAACTGCTGTAATAGTTCAATTATATTCAAAAATCTCATTTCAGCGAACTGCAACATTTAACAAGTGCTACAATAGTTCTTTCATTAGTTTTAGGTTCAAGTTTTAGTTTCTGCAACTACAGCACTTACCAAGTGCTGCAATAACCCTTAGTTAATTTTAGCCTTTTAGTTCACTTCTGCAACTACAACACTTACAAAGTGCTGTAATATCCTTTACTTCAGATTTTAAGTTAACTTCATAAATGACAGCATTTCTGAAGGGAAGTGCTATTAGTTAAATTTTCAGATTTTCAATACAATTTCGGAAACAATTAAACTTTGATTTTAACCCTTTTAACTTATAAAAATCATATATTTTCACTCAAAAATGTTCATTTAAATACACTTTAACTTATGATTTTTATAAAGTAAATTTCATACATAAAATCAAATTTTTAATAATAATTCACTTATTAAATTCAAGCACATAATTTCTATTCTTTGCATTTTAAAAATTAACTTAACACTTAAGTTTTTAATTACCATTTAAAATTATAAACTTAGTTTCAATTTTATTTACTTAACTTAAACTTTTATTTTTAATCAAATCTCAAATTTCAAAACTAATTTATATTTCAAATTTCAACTCTACCATTCATTTATTTAACATATTTAACTTGTAGAAAAAAACTAACACTTTATAAAAATCATTTTTAATTTAATATAAATTAAATTATCATAAATTTACATTTTAAAAATACTTAAAAATTTCCAGGAAAAATATATAAAATAACCATGGGTCCGTATAAAATTTTCCAACCTAAGTCAAGTGATAGGGATAATATATCATTTCAATCCGCAATTTACAAAGAAAAATCCGGGTTCTATCATTTCAAACTCGCAATTCCAAGTTAAATAAAATAAATAAAAATCGCTCAGGCCTATCATTTCAGCCCATAATGATTTTTCCTTATTCTGAAGTCCGTTCGGGTATGTATCATTTCAACCCATAGTGATTCTATTCTACAGGGAACTTGCTATGCGAAACAGAAATAAATAAATAGTATAGCAACATATAGTAGTATCAGATGATGTGACAGGTTAATAAACTGGGTTAACATCATATGATTCATATCACAGGTAGATGTTTGCACAAAAAATGGGCAAACACCTCCACGTCGTATGGTTTAGTCGTTTTTAAGTTGTTCTTAGTGATTTAGGTGATTTATGCAAATATATAAAAAGTAGGGACTAGACTGTAAAAGACACACAGATTTATAGTGGTTCGGCTAGAACGTGCCTACGTCCACTTTATATATTATTCTCCTTTTCTATTCATATTACAAGTTCAAAGCTTTGATTACAAGTAACTGAAAGTTGTTTGAAAGTTCTATCCGTACTTGAGCCCTCAAACTTGTCCTCCATTGTTGTACCCCTTCCCCTCTATTTATAGAGTGAGGCTGGGGGCAGGGGTCCTGGATGTACATAGCTGCTCGTGGGCTTGGGCTGATGCAATCTGGCCTGGCAACATTGGTTCGGCGAGGCCTTGATTCGGTGATGCATGGAAGTGGGTTGGTCCGGTGGTAGGTGAAGGCGGGGTTGGTTTGGTTGTCCCTGGAAGTGGAGTTGGTCCGGTAGAGGTTGGTCCGGTGGTACGTTGGAGATGAGCTGGTTTGGTGATGGGGGACGTAGCTTGGTTCGGCAGGTGTTGGAGATGCTTTGGTTCAGCGGTAGGATGGAAGTTGGTTGGTTCGGTTGTAGGAGGGAAGCTGGTTGGATCGTCTAGGAAGTGAGGTGGATCGGTGGTATAGGACCGGTCGAAAACACACCCAACACTTGCCCCCCAAAGTAGGGCAGGTGCATGCAGATGGCGTACTTTGTTTTAATCTTGGATATTTCCCTTTGGTCATACGTGCCGAATCAACCGGTCTGGTCCTCCTGCCTTCATCTATAAATAGGGGTATTAGGCCCTAGTTATTCCTTTATCGTTTTGAGATAGCCGAATCAATCGAGTACCGGATCAACCCAGTGCCGAATCAACCAAGTGCCGAATCGACAAATACCGAATCAACCAAGTGCCGGACCAGGTGAGTTTTCTTCTGCCGAATGAATTCTCATGATGGGCTACCGAATGAACATGTGGTTCAAATACCGAATGACAATTTCATGCTTGAATCGCCGAATGTAGTGTGTGCCTGGACCACCGAATGAGACTAAACCATATAAGTGCCGAATGAACCTTAGGTTTGAACTATTGAATGAACTCCGGGACCCTGAATGCTTAATGAATCTCTAGCTTTTCATGTTTCGACCTACGAATGAAACTCTAGATTGTACATACTTGCTTTTTTATATTTTCATACTCTTTGTCCTAACAATATGTTTTTCCGGTGTTACAGATAAATGTCTCGCAAAGTGGAAACTCGATCAGAAAAGAGAAAGTCTACAGACGGAAGAGAGTCCCCTATGGTGCCCCCAGCCCAGCCAGGACCGGGACGACAGGGACCCACCCCGAGGTCACTAGCGGACGGATGTGGTCCTCAAGAGCTTCTGAACTCTCCTTCTGATTGCTTTCCGAGTTCTCTCAGAGAGGAGCAGCTTGATGTTATCTCCCATTCCTTTGGGATTGATAGAGCGCACATGCTGCTGCCAGAGAAGGGAGTCATGCCATATAATCCTCCTGAAGGATACTTTGCTTATAGTAGGTACCACTGCATGTGTGGGGCCATTCCTCCAATCAATGCCTGGATAGTTAGTTTCGTTACTTATTTGAAGGTGGCTCCCTTCCAGCTCCAGCCCAACTCCTACGCTATCTTGGTGTGCCTATTCGTGATTTTCCAGAGAAAGTACGGGCGCCCCCTTCTAACCGGGGAATTCGATATCTATATAACTTGAGGGGTTACAAGAAGGGGTCTCCATACATCAGCTTGGAATCGGCCATGTACTTCAAGCCGGTCCTGGACTTGTATTCAAAGTTCACCATGTTCAAGAAGGAATGGTTCTTCGCCCGGGATGACACCATTTCGATCCACCGCTTCATCTCTGGTAAGCTTATTTATAATTTCCGTTCTGACTGAAATGCTTCTTCTTATGTGTTTTTATTTCTTGCTAGCGACAGGTGGCTTTGCGGTCGGGGAGAATGATCACCTGGTTCGGATGGCCGCGGAGATAGAGGCCATTTCGGGAAGGGATAGGTCAGCCTCTTACTTAATTAGGAATGCCACCCTCCTGGAACACAGCTTAATCCTACCACATCAGTCTGTGGTCAAGCCGAGGGATACGGCCGAGGAAAGAGCTGCCAAAGCCAAAGGAAGGGCCACGACAAAGAGTAGCAAGAGGAGGCCCTTCTCTATACCTCAAGTCGTCGAGGGGAAGAAGCTTAAGAAATCTGATGGACCCTCTCCCAGCACGTGTCCAGATGTTCCGGAGGAGGAAAGTGGAGAGGAGGAATGAGGGGAGGAGGAGAGCGGAGGTGATGGAGAGGGTGACGGTGGTAACGGTGGCGAAGGGCAGAGTGGTAGGGGCGTTGGTGCCTTGACTTCTGGGCAAGCGGGTGAGATTCAAGAGTGGACGGATGATGCTTTCCGTCAAGCCTTTGAGGGGTTGGAGGAAGGGACGGCCTTGGTGGAGAAACCAAAGAAGTCTGATAAGGCCGGGACTGGTGCCAGTCTATCTTCTGAGAGTATTTCAGCTAAGGCAACTCTGGCGGTTCAATGTGAATTCTTAACTCCTTTTTTAACTTCATATGTTTCTTGAATCATAGTCTCATGCATGCTTGTAACACTTGGTTTTTATTTCAGGAACGAGTAGGGCGGCCAAGACATCAGATATTCGGCACCGCCTCGAGCAATTCAAACTCTTCAAAGCTTCTGCTAAACCGAAGCCTTCGACCGACCGTCCTGGGGGCGTAGTCGGCTACCGTCCTCTTCTTGGAGTTATTGAAGAGGATATCCAAAAGAGAAAGAGGAGGCGTTCCATGTTCGAACCTTCACTTGGACCTCAGACCCCAACCCAGCATATTCATGACATCACAAAGGAAGATACTGAGTCCATACCATCTCCGCATCCATCAGAGAATCCTTCCGTTACTCATATTAATCGTCCCGGCTTGGCTCGTAACCTATTTGCGGGTCATCCAGATTTGGACCCGAGTTCTCATGATATTTCCTTCGACGAGGTTACCGGTGAGCACCTCATGCCCCGCAATCTTATGGTAAGGGTGCTTGACGAGGCTAAGTCTTTGGATCTCGACTTGTTGACCACTCGGATTGTGACAATGGGGGACGAGGCCAAGGCAAACATCGATCGGGTGGCTGAAGAGACCAAGAAGTTGATGGAGCATCACGCCCGACTGGTCAAGGCTGGAGAGGAAATCGGAAGTGCTAACATTCGTCTGCGGCTAATGGTTTCCGATCAGGCCAAACAGCTTGCCGACCAGGCCATTCAGATCTCCCAGCATGAGGCGGCCTCAAGACGGTTAAAGAAAGCTATGGCGGAGGCTAGCAGGGCCGAGCTGCGAAAGATGGAGGCCTCCTGCAAGGAACGAATTGATATGGCCATTGCCACGGTGGATGAGGTTCGGAGAGCGGATCTTGAGCAAATAGAGGAGTTATCTGGGAGGCTTGAGGCCGCAGAGCTTGCTCAAGCCAAGCTGAAGGAGGAGATAGAGGCGATGCGTAAATCCCTTCATGCTGACTACTCGAGATACCGATTGGAGAGAGATGCTGCTGTCACAAGGCTTTCGGCTTACGAGGCCCGGATGAGGGAGTTTGAGGAAAACGAGGGGATGATGGATGAGATGATCCAGGACATGTACTTCCGTACTTGGAAGCAGGGCAACCTATCCTGGATGGACGACTATCCTCGGGTCATGGCTAGGATATATCTTCAGGCTTTGGAGGAGGCCAAGGCTGAGGCGGATAAGGAAGGTGGTGTAACTTTCAGGATGGATGTGGTCACGGCCCAGTTTACTGAGGAGGAGAAAGTGGCAGTGAAGGAGGGCATGTGGCTGTTTACCGCCGAGGAAGTGGGAGTGCTGTTGGGGAATGATGATCAGGGAGTAGATGCTGGTAAGTTTTCCCTCTCAATCTTTTCTTAACTCGATCGCGTATCATTTATCTGATGGATTCCTCTCCTGAATCAGACAGGTAGGACCTCTGGCCAGCATGCTGGGAGTTCTGATCCAGCGGTCAAGTAGATCCTGGAGGGCTAGCGGGATAGAGGCCGAGCCCCGCTGCAGCTGACTATTTTTTTTGGTTTACTTGGCAATTCCTGAATATACTAGTCCAAAACATTAATGTACTTTCAGGTTGTAATTATGTAATTATGTCATTGTAGCGAATGATTTCATTTATATAATGTTATAACATAAGCTGATTCTGTCATATTTGAATGCTGTCGCTATTTTGACGTGTTGCATAAGAAATATAGTTGTGTATATGCATGTGCTTTAATCGTGTTTGATGCTAAGCTCTCGCTTAAAATATAATTTCACGTCTTGCAATGTTAGTGTGATATGTGAATAGGCTATAGCTACATGTTTATGTACAAGAAAAGGAAGTACCGCCCTTCATGTTTTAGTTGTAGACGGTAGCTTCGAATGTCTTGTGTGACTGAGGATGGAATGCAGCTGAGTGACCTGTTATCCAGTTGTGAGTTCTTATTTCCACTAGCGAGTGTCTCCCATCTTGTGTCCTGTACTTTAGTGATCGTTATAGAGGATAGGAGGAAAGTTTTTATAAATAAAATGGAAATATAAGAAATAGTAAAACTTCCAATCATGGAAGGCCTTCGATGTGCTTAAGTTCGTGGCAAACGGGTTTTGTAGTCACTTCCCCTAGCTGTGGGTCTTGGAGACATTCGTCATCCAACTTACTCCTCCGCGGGGAGTTTTCTATTTTACCACAGCTGTACTTAAGACACATCGGAGCCGAGATCGCGCACAGTAACTACCCGGGCCATTATGGCCCGTAATCGTGGGTATTATTCGATTTACCATGGCCGGCTAGCGTGGGTGCCGATCGTCAACTGTGAACTGCCCCTGGCTGGCCACACCTTATGTTGGGGCTTATAATCGGTTCACAATCGCCGGCGAGCCGAACGCCGTAATGAGCTGCCTCGACTATAGTCGGCCTTCTGTTGGCTTATGATCGGCTCATTACAGTTGGCTTTGAGGGCCATCGCGAGCAATGAGTTAACCCGCAGCAGAGGGATGCTGGAGCAAAAGTGTCTCATTGACGAGGGCATAGATTGGTATAGTACCTGTTAGGTCTTGTCCAGGTGAGGTTATGCTATGAAGTGTCCAGAATGGAAATGCCGTTATACAGGATTTTGTTCAACAGAAAAGGATAAAGCTTAACAAGCAGCCAAGATATAAAGGAACAAGTTAAAAAAGAGACAAGATTTTTAGAGTGGTTCGGCACGAAAATGCCTACGTCCACTGATTCTCTTTATTAATTCACTTCATATGAGCAGTACAAGCTAAGAAAAGTATCGACGAAGGCGGTGGATGTTCCATGCCCTTTGGAACACCTCTCCGTCCACTGTTGACAAAATATAAGCTCCGTTGTGGAGATCTTTATGAATTACATAGGGTCCGTCGCAGATTGGATCTAGCGCTCCGGGGCGTAGAAAGATCCGTTTGAGGACAAGATCTCCTTCTTGTAAGCTGCGGTGTTTGACTTTGGAGTTGTATTGTGCTTCCACTTTTTTCTTGTGAGCTTCCGCTTTGAGTGCCACATCGTTTCTTCTCTCTTCAGTTAGATCCAAATACATGTGGAGGAGTTCTTCGTTCTCTTCTGGGTTGTAGTGGATCCTACAATGGGAGGGCACTACAGTTTCAACTGGGAGCATGGCCTCCGATCCGTATGCCAAAGAGAAAGGAGTATGTCCTGTTGATGTTCTGTAAGATGTGTGGTAGGCCCAAAATGCCGTAGGAAGTTCATCCACCCAAGTGCCTTTTGACTTTTCAAGTTTCTTCTTGATTAGAGTTTTGAGAATTTTGTTGACAGCTTTGACTTGTCCGTTTTCCTGGGGATAAGCTACAGATGAGAAGCTTTTGTGAATTCCATGCTCTCCGCACCAGTCGGTGAATTCCTTGCTGTCAAATTGAAGTCCATTGTCCGATATGATTTTGAGTGGAACCCCGTACCTGCATAAAACATTTTTGATCAAGAAGTTAATAACTTTTGCCGAAAATATTTTGTTTAGAGGCTCCGCTTTCACCCATTTAGTGAAATAGTCAACTGCCACTATGGCATATTTGGCTCCTCCTCGGCCCATTGGCAGTTCGCCAATCAAGTCAATTCCCCATACTGCAATGGGCCAAGGGCTGGTCATTTGAGTAATTTCGTTTGTTGGCAGTCGAGGAATCTTAGCAAATTTCTGACATCTATCACATCTCTTGACGAAGTCTAGAGCGTCTTTGTTTAAGGTGGGCTAGAAATATCCATATCGGAGTATCTTCTTTGCCAGAGTCTGCCCCCCATTGTGGTCTCCGCAACTTCCTTGATGGATGTTGGATAAGATTTCCTTGGCTTCCCTTCCGGCGACACATCTTAATAAGGGGTTAGAGAAGCCGCGCCAATAGAGGATGCCTTCTTGTATCGTGTAGCGGGAAGCACTCCTCAGGATTTTCCTGACTTCGCTATGCTCGTTGGGTAGTGTGCCATATTGCAAGTATTTCAGATAGGAGTCATCCAAGTTTCTTGTTCGATTGCAGCTATCAGATCCTCTTGTTCGAAACTTGGGGCTAGTTATTTTGAGATGGCTACTGTTCCAGAAATGGTGTTGTTTTTCATGCTAGCTTGCTTTGCCAGTTCGTCAGCCTCTTGGTTCTCCTCTCGAGGAACGTGTTTGATTAAATAGTGATCCAATTGAGTGAGCAGTAGCTTGGTCTTCTTTAGATATGCTGTGAGTCGTTCTCCTCGAGTCTGGAATTCTCCCAGTATTTGATTTACAATAAGTTGAGAATCGCTATGGAGACATAAAGAACTGACTCCAATTTCTAAGGAAAGTTCCAGTCCTGCTATTACTGCTTCATATTCTGCATCGTTGTTGGTGGCAGCGAATTCCAACCTTAGGGCATAGTGCAGCTTCTTTCCCCTGGGGGTGATTATCACAATACCTGCCCCCGAGCCCTGTTCGTTTGATGCTCCATCTACAAAGAGATTCCACTTAATATCTTTTGCTATTTCGGATTGATCCTTACCTTCGTTGGTAGTGAATTCGGCAATAAAATCGGCCATGCCTTGTCCTTTGATGGCGGTGCGAGGATGGTAGGTGATATCATATTGACTCAGTTCAATGCACCACTTAAGTGGTCTCCCAGAAGTGTCGGGGCGATGGAGTACCTGCCTTAGCGGTTGATCGGTTAGAACTCTGATGGAATGAGATTGAAAATAGTGTCGTAGCTTCCGTGACGTGATTAGCAAGCAGTATGCTAACTTCTCAAGTTTAGGGTATCTGGCTTCTGCCCCTGTAAATCTCTTGCTTACAAAGTATACGGGCCGCTGCGCGCGGTTGTCTTCTCTCACCAAAGTGGCGCTTAAAGCATGGAACGATACAACAAGGTATAGGTATAGTTCTTCGCCTTCATTTGGAGTTGAGAGTACCGGTGGTCTCTGAAGGTGTTCGATTAGGTTAAGGAAGGCCGTCGAGCATTCGTCAGTCCACTCGAACTTTCCTGTGTCTTTCTTTAGAGCTTCGAAGAAAGGGATGCATTTGTCGGTTGCTTTAAAGATGAACCTGCTTAGGGCGGCCACTTTCCCGTTTAGGCTTTGCATCTCTCTTCGAGTGGATGGTATCTTGATATCTTGCAAAGCCCGGACTTGTTCGGGGTTTGCTTCAACCCCCCTGGTATGGACGATGAATCCCAAGAACTTTCCTGACGATACTCCGAAGGAGCACTTTAGAGGATTCAGCTTCATTCCATATTGGCGAAGTACTTGAAACATCTCGTCCAGGTGGTTTATATGATCATTGGCTTTCCTTGATTTTTCCAGCATGTCATCCACATAGACTTCCATAGTCCGTCCTATTAATTCCGCAAACATCTTATTGACGAGGCGCTGATAAGTAGCTCCGGCGTTTTTAAGTCCAAAAGGCATTACTTTGTAGCAGTACAATCCCCGGTCAGTGATGAAACTAGTGTGGTCTTGATCGGGGGCGTGCATAGGGATCTGGTTATATCTTGAGTGTGCGTCCATAAAGGATAAGAGTTCGTGTCCGGCTGTGCTGTCCACGAGCCGATCGATTCGGGGGAGTGTGAAGCAGTCCTTCGGGCAAGCGTCATTTAAGTTGGAGAAGTCGATACATGTTCGCCACTTCCCGTTAGCCTTCTTTACCAGTACCGGGTTGGCGATCCATTCTGGGTAGATAGCTTCTCGTATGAAGTCATTGGCAAGTAAGTTTTTTACTTCTTCCTCGAGGGCTGCTGATCGTTCTGCCCCCATGCTCCTCTTTTTCCGCTTTACTGGCACCTTGGTGGGATCGATATTCAGTACGTGGCATGCTACGTCTAGGGAGATTCCTGTCATGTCGGCGTGCGTCCATGCAAATACATCCATGTTGTGGCGAAGAAAATCGACAAGTTGATCCTTCAATTCCGCTCTTAACTGAGACCCGACTCTTAGCAGTCTACTTGGGTCGTGTTTCTCTACAGATACAAATTCCATAGCATCTGCAGGCTCGGTGGTGGCCTCCTCCTCCTTGTCCCTGGGTTCTAATTTGTTGAAAGGATCGCTGGTGTATCGAAGAGGAGGAGCTTTATTTAATTGCTATGCTTCCAAGTTTTTCTTGCAGAGAGAAGTCTCTGCCTCCTTCCCTTTGTCCTTCCTGCGGTTATTGAGAAGTTCGGTTACATAGAAATCTCGAGCGGCGTCTTGATCTCCCTCTATTTCTCCTATTCCGTTATCCGTTGGAAATTTCATCTTCAGGCACCATGGGGCTAGGACAATTTGGAAGTCAGACAATGCTGGTCTTCCCAAAAAGGCGTTGTAGGCTGAGTGGCTCTCTATCAGCACAAATGTTTGTTTTCGCACAACGGAGCGGGGATGACTTCCTATTTCGACAATGAGGTCCAGTTGCCCGAGGGGCATTTTCGCATCCCCGGTGAAACCATGTAGCGGTTTGCTGCAGGGAGACACATCCTTCATTGACAGCCTCATTTTGTCGAAAGCGTGCTTGAATAAGATATTTACTGAGCTTCCAGTGTCTACTAGGATTCGAAAAACCTTGGCTGGACCGAACCAGGCAGAGATGACCATAGGATCCTTGTGAGGGTACTGCCTTCCCTCTAGATCACGCTGACTGAATGTGATATCATCATTCTCTTTCCGTTTCGGGTGGCGTTCTTCTGTAACAGAATTAACGTAGCCTTCATTGTTTCTAAGTGACTTACCGTATTTCTCCATCTCTGCCCAGCTTCCGTCGACGATGTGTGGTCCTCCTGATATGGTAAGGACCACTATCTTCTCTTAACTGGAGCCGCTGGTGTTGCGATTTCCTCCGCCAACTTCCGGGAGGGGTGGCCCTGGGTTCTCGTTGGCAGGAGTTGAAGTCCTGTTCTGACCTTTCACATAGCGCTCCAGTCTCTTCCTTCTGATGTGTTCTTCAATCAAGTCCCGGAGGTGATGGCATTCATTGGTGTCATGCCCATGAGATTCGTGAAAGCGGCAGAATTTTCCAGACTTAATTGCGTTATCCGATTCCTTCTTGTGCGGGGGGCGCTTGTATCTAACTTCGTCTTGCGTGGCCAAGAAGATGTTTCGATTGTTTCATTTAGAGGAGTGTAAGACTCAAATCTCGGTCCTGGCCTATATAAGCGCTTTTCTCCCTTCTTGCCCCCAGCACTATCTCTGGAGTCATTTCTTCGAACGTCCTTTGCTACTGCGGATGTGTTGCCATGAGCTGCCTTGGTTTGTTGCCATGTCTGCCTTTCAATGGCAGCGTCTTCAAGCCTCATATATTTCCCGGCTTCGTGGAAGAAATCGGGCAAGGTAGCTGGCTTCTCTTTCGTTAGTCTCCTGGCAAATTTAGTATCCGGGTGTACACCACTGCAGAGGGCCATTAGGATAAGCTTCTCGTCGGCATCTTGGACTGCGGCCGCTGCGGCGTTGAATCGGGTTAGATATTATTGCATTGTCTCCCCGGGCTTCTGTTTGATATTAGATAGGGAATAAGCGTCCTTGGGTTGTTCCACATGAATGTGGAACTCGCTGATGAACTTTTCTTTCAACATTTCCCATGAGCTGATGGACCCTTGGGGTAGATGGCAGAACCAGGAGGTAGCTGGATCTGCCAAGAATAGTGGGAAGCATTTACACAACACTCCCTCTGTTGCTCCGCTCATGAGCATATGCTGTGTTTATCTTTGTAAGTGTACGACGGGGTCAGAGTTTCCCTTGTAAGGTTCCATTGTTGGCATTTTCCATTCCCGGGGGGTGATGGCAGTTTCGATATTGCGGGTGAAGGGCCTGGTCACCCTAGCGCCTATCCCCCGATCCCTTTGTTCCCGTTGGACGCACTCTCTGAACAATCGTGCCATCCTTTCATCAGAACTTGGAGCGGATAGAAATGAGTTTGGTTCTTCCCAGCGGGATTGATTCCGTCCAGATGACCTGTAGGGATAGTATCGTCTATCACTCCTAACATTCTCCAATGGCTGCCTCTGGTCTTCTGGGGGCACGCTGGGGTCAGTCGCAGTTGGCCCTTGCCTTGATTTTCCCCTGCTGGGTTCTGTTCTCAGCACTTCTCGGGTCCAACTTCTTGCGGAACTCCAGCTCGGCCCCGTCCATTGGTGTTTCCGTGGTTAGGTAGCATGACGGGCTCAGCTACATCCGATCCCTGCCTGGTACCTCCGCTGTTGGGTTCGGTTCCAAGTGTTTCCTCAGGTCGAAATTCGGGCTGAGTCCGGGCTCGGCTCCTACCATAGCTAATTCGGTTGTTAGCCTCTTCGAAGAAGAAAGACCTTTGTCGTCTCCCAGATCCTCCAGACTGGGATTCACCCCATGATTCAGTGTTGCGGTTGGTTTCTTCAACATCCCTTAAGCGTGACATGAGTTGATCCACCAAGGCTTCTTGTTGAGATGCAAAGCGGTTAGTTACTTCAGCTACAACCCTGTCCAGATCCACCCTTGTAATTGGTTGTTCCGTAGCAGGGGCTGTCGGATTCGCCTAATTTACATTTTCGATTGGAACCGGACGATTGCCTTGGTCTCTGATCACTGGGTCTGGAATACTGCCAGTTGCGATGTTCTTTTCTTTATTAGCATCTTTCTTCCGTCCAGGAGGTATGTCTTCCAAGCAATGAACGATGCTGATAGGAAAATGGTTAAGTGGGAGAAGCTGAAGCTCCAAGCTCCTGTTCTCAGTGAAAGCACCAAAAATGTTTGCACAAAAAATGGGAAAACTCCTCCAAGTCGTATGGTTTAGTCATTTTTAAGTTGTTCTTAGTGATTTAGGTGATTTATGCAAATATATAAAAAGCAGGGACTAAACTGTAAAAGATACACAGATTTATAGTGGTTCGGCCAGAACGTGCCTACGTCCACTTTATATGTTATTCTCCTTTTCTATTTAGATTACAAGTTCAAAGCTTTGATTACAAGTAACTGAAAGTTGTTTGAAAGTTCTATCCGTGCTTGAGCCCTCAAACTTGTCCTCCATTGTTGTACCCCTGCCCCACTATTTATAGAGGCTAGGGGCAGGGGTCCTGGATGTACATAGCTGCTGGTGGGCTTGGGCTGATGCAATCTGGCCTGGCAACATTGGTTCGGCGAGGCCTTGATTCGGTGATGCATGGAAGTGGGTTGGTCCGGTGGTAGGTGAAGGGGGGTTGGTTCGGTTGTCCCTGGAAGTGGAGTTGGTCCGGTAGAGGTTGGTCCGGTGGTACGTTGGAGATGAGCTGGTTCGGTGATGGGGGACGTAGCATGGTTCGGCAGGTGTTGGAGATGCTTTGGTTCGGCAGTAGGATGGAAGTTGGTTGGTTCGGTCATAGGAGGGAAGCTGGTTGGATCGGCTAGGAAGTGGGGTGGATCGGTGGTATACGACCGGCCGAAAACACACCCAACAGTAGGTATAACATGATATAACAATTCTACACATTCACTTGTTGTCACTTCACAAATTATATAAATACAAATGTCATGAGCGAATACTCACCTTTTTATGCTAGAGTAAGTAATTCAAATACACAGATAAATCCAGAAAGCACGATATAGCACGACTTTTGATTCAAGTGAGTGGAGATCTAAGATGTTAATCTTGTATTTAATAACAAAACAAGACAATATAAACATATATTTTCAACACAAAAACAATATTGAAACAAATTGGAATAAAATGCAACAAAGAACAAATGACTTGAACTTGCCTTAACCACTCATGTGCTTGGCCTAGGTGAAACATATGCTCGGCCATGATGGTGCTATAGTGGTATATGGTTCGGGTTTAGCATCAAAACACACGGCCAAAGGAATGTGAAGGAGTAGGGGTTACAACATAAAGAATACAAAGGGACAAGGCAAAAGAGTGGAATATATGCATAACTAGGCTCGGCCTGGCATCATATGGGCTCGGCGATGGAGGGTTCAGGTCAGGTGATGGTCAAGGGTCAGGTCATGATGGTGGTGGAGCTAGGTGTGGTGGACAAGGCAAGATATTGAAGGGTGTGGTGAAGTATGGTCGGCTAGGCATGTGATGGTGGAGTTCTTTGCAAATTTTGTGGTGATGGCTTCATATGAAGGCATGACCAAATATGGACAAGGGGGAAGGAAGCAGTTGCTGCTGTAGATGGTGGTGGTGGTGGTCGATGAAGGTGGTGAAGGGTTAGGCCAAGCAAGGCTAGAGAGAAGCAGGGCCAAAAATCAATGAAAAAGAGGAGAAAAGTGAAAAAATGAAGCCATTAACTTACAAAAAAAAATTCAGAAAATAGAATGGCCGTGAATTTTGAAGAGATGAGAAATTTTCGCACATGAATTAGTAAATGAAAGACGTGGCTAACAAAGAGAAATGTGCGGCAAAAGCAAGGAAATGAAAAGGCAAAAGGAATGAAAAGACAAGCTAATGAAAAGACACAAGTAAACGAAAAGGCTTTGTCTCTTCAAATTTCCATATCTTTTATTAAAAATAAACTGATAGAAAATCAAGTAAATAAAATAAAAGACAAACAAAAATAAATTGAAAAATAAAATAAACAATTATTCTTAGGAAAAATAAAAAGTAAATAAAGAAAATAGTTTGTTATATTGAAACTAGAATTAAAAATTGTAAACAAAATATAATTAACATTGGAAAATTATAACTACACTTTTAAAATGTTTTAAAAATAAAATATATACATAACATGTCACGTTACCCATATATATATACAAATTAGAACATGATATGACAAACAAAATATTATTTATATAAATTAAAATAAAAATTTTGTTAAATAAAACAATTTACATACAATGGTTTAAAAAGCATAACTTTCACAATATTAATCAGATTTCAACGAAACGAAAAGCAGTATACTTGAAATTTTATTTATTTTCATAATAAAAGATAAAAAGATAAAATTCAAAAATTCAAAATTTTAAAATTTTAAATTAAAAGTCAAAGTTTGACCACATTGACCAAAATCCACATTTTCTGGAAAATATTTTCTTTACTCATGTTTGGAATTATAAGTCACATAAAAATCAAAATTTATATTTAAAATAACAAAATTTATCCATTTTAATAAATAAAATAAAGTTTTTAAATCAAGAATTTAGTTAAAATAATCAAATTATACAATTTAAATAATCACAAAATACAGGGTAGTTACACTCTCCCCCACTTAAAACTTTTCATCCCCAAAAAGGAATGAGGTACAGGAAAACACACAGAAAGATAGAATGAAATAGGATTAGGACAAGATTACAAGAAGACTAAAATTATACCTGATAACTGTGGTTATAGGTAAGTTTAACAAGGTGGAGATGATCTTCCCCAGATCCTCCATAATCAAGCACACAAGTACGAAGAAGATCTTCAAGAATCTGATTCACTCTTTCCTTTTGACTGTCGGTCTGTGGATGGTAAGCTGTGCTCAGATTCAGATGAGTATCCAAAGATTCTTGAAAAGATTTCCAAAACTGACTGGTAAAGATAGGATCACGATCATAGACAATACCGAGTGGAACACCATGGAGACGAACAATCTCTCTTATGTAGATCTTGGACAAGCTAGAAGCAGAATGGGTAGGCTTGACCGGAATGAAATGAGCGAGCTTGGTCAGTCTATCCATAATAACCCAGATATTACGAATCAAAGCAGTGAGAGGTGCAGCAATCCGAGCAAAATTCTCAATGAATTTCCGGTAATAACCGGCAAGGCCCAAAAAACTACGAATCTCAAAAGGAGTCTTAGGAGTTTCCCAATCCTGTAACAGAATAGGGAGAAATAAGAACAACAGGAAAGATAGAATAATTAAATGACGAAGGAAAAAGAGAAGGAAAGAAGACCTACATTGATCGCAGCGATCTTGACTGGATCAACAGAAACTCCATTATTATAAACAATATGTCCAAGGAATCGGACTTCTTCCTTCCAGAAATGGCATTTAGAAAATTTAGCCTTCAATAGATGATTTCTAAGATTTTCCAGAAAAGATTTCAAATGCGACTCATGCTCTTTCTTGGTCTTAGAAAAGACAACGATATCATCAACAAAGACTAGAACAAATTTATTAAGCACAACACGAAAGACACGATTCATCAAATCAACAAAGAAAGCAGGAGCATTAGTCAATCCAAAATGCATGACTAACCATTCAAAGAACCCATTCTCAATACGGAAAGCAGTCTTGGGAATACTTTCCTCAGCAACCCTGAGCTGGTGGAAACCTGTGGCAAGATTAAGCTGAGAGAAAATAGCGGCACGAAAAAGTTGATCAAACATATCATTGATACGAGGCATTGGATATCTGTTTTTCATAGTGAGCTTGTTCAGCTCCCTATAATCAACACACATCCTCAAAGAACCATCAGACTTAGTGACAAAAGCCACCGTTTCTCCCTATTCTGAATGGCTAGGTCTGATCAGACCTTTGGAGAACAAGTCCTCAATTTGCTTTCCCAACTCAATCTTCTCGCAGGGTGCTATTCTTCTAGGAGGAAGAACTATAGGTCGAGCTCCAAGAATAAGATCAATACGGAAATCAATTTCCCACTTAGGAGGTAAAGCAGTGACTTCACCAAATACATCGGGATAGAATCTGACCACACGGGTCGAATGAAGATCACCAAAAGAAGAATCCAGAGAATAAATAAAACTGCCAGTAAAATCCCGAGGCATGCGGCACTGAATAATCAAGGGATTCCCTTAATCATCTACAAGATAAACAGACCAACTTTGCAAGAGATACAAGCATCATGCCCACCATGCCAATCACTGAATAGCATCGAAGCCCAGAACATAGAAATCACCACTAATGCGATGATCAGAATAGAGAAGTTTCACTTGCTTACAAATCCGATTAAGGTTTACGGGACCCCAATTGGATTTGAAACACATAAAGGAACAGAAGCATACACAAGACAAAGGAGATTCTCGAACTTTTCACTCAAATCAACATAAATAAAACTATGGGAAGCTGAAATAAAGAAAAGGTGCCCTGATGAGTACCTTGGTCATCACTAGGAGTAGGAGCTGGAGAAGATGCAAAGATGACAACAAATATACTAGAAGGCTTACCCAACTGAGCAGTAGGAGGAACAACTGCACTAGCTAAAGTAGGGCAACTATTGGCATAGTGTCCCTTCTGATCACATTTAAAGCAGGTGATGACAGAAAGTTCAACAGGCTGCCTCAGAGAAGGAGAAGATGAAGATAAATTTACTTGGAAAGATATCCTAAAGAAAGAAAATGCTAACAAGGTAGATACGAAAGGAAGGAAGTTTAGAAAAAAAATTCCCTTAAAACAAGAAAATTTTATATCAAAATAAACTTTGAAAAATCCTTTGAAAAATCATTTGAAAAAAAATCATTTGTACTTTGATAATACATTCTCTCACAAAGAAAATGATTCTGAGTTTGATTGCACTCATTCTAGGGTATTTCTACCCTATCTCTAATGAGTTTTTGCTCCGCAGGCTATAGTTTGCCTAAAAACCAAAGCTTTGATACCAACTGTAACGACCCTGATTTTGGACCACTCAGATCGACAATAATCCACACATATCAGACTTGAATAATTCAAAATAACAGATTGTAATAAAATTTGAAGCAAATAAAATCATTCACAGAATCACAGAAATATCAGAATAACTCACAGTGGAAATTTTAATACCGTAGTAGTTCATGAAGCTACTATAGCAAAGTCTCAAAACAAATACATAATATCAGTCTGAAAACAAACACAATAGAAATCCCAAATACATAGAAGACTCCTAATACAAGAGCTGAAATAGAACAACTGAAACTGAAACATAGATAACAAGATAAGAAAAATCTCCAATGATTCCTAGCTCTAGAAAGAGAAATCCAAAGCTATGAATACTCAGGCTGACTCGAGCGTAAAGCAAAACACAAAACACTCGAGTCAGGACATACACACTTATACAATGTAAACCAACTCAAGTGAACTGTAATAAGGTACAAGTAACTTAAAGGATGCTTGGGACCTCCCATCCTCTAAGGATCCGTTAAACTATTTACTATGTAGTAATTGTAACGACCCGTAAATTTCAATGATTAAAATTTGTTAAATTAATAAGATTTTTGTAGTTAAATTTAGAAAGAAATAAATTTTTTATAATTTATAATGATGTAAATGTTAAAAATGAAATGCAACCATGGAAATTAAAGCTAAGTATTAACGATTGAAATGAAATTTCGATTAATTGAAGTAATGCAAATTGTTATACTAGGCTAACAATCGAATATAAGAAAACAAAGGCAAATGGTGAAGTAATTAATGAATTAATATTAATAAATAGTAATTGAATAAAATCAATGTCCTGTAAGTAATTATAATATTGTTTGGAAATGAAAACTTATAAAAGTATGAATAAGAGTAAGAGTATTGAATCAACCAATGGAATAATATATTGATTAGTAGTAATGAATGTAAATTTATGTAATAATGTTGATGCAAGTTGATAAGTAACTAAATTAGTGCAATACCTATTAATTGAAACAAATTGTAAGGTTATAATTGATCGAAATTAGGGAATCGGGGAATAAATTCAAAAGTTATATTAATTGATTAAATAATACGTAATAAATTGCAGTTTGATAGAATCAATGCTGTATAAGTATTTATAATAATTGTTAGTTGATAATTAAGTATGAATGTGAGGCAATAGTGCAGAATTTTAATTGTTTACCCATTCATTTAATGTATTGAATTAGATCTTAATCAATTACAAAATTTGTTTCTTAATAATAGCTTATAAGTGAAATTAAACGTTAATGGTAACGATTAGTATGAGTTAACCATTTATCTAGTATATTAAATTAAAACTGGTAATCAATTGCAATGGATCCCAATTCAACGTTATATTAGTATAAATTAAGGAAATAATTGGAAATAATGTTAATTCTATTTATAATATGACAATTGGTTGATTTAAAGAATGGAAATTAAGATTTTATTTAATTGAAATGTAAAATTCATTAATTGGATTAATTGCAATTAAATGAAATTAAAATATCTAAATATTACATTATTTGAAATGAAGATCGAATATGAGAAAATTAATGTAATAATTTTGAATCCAATGTTAAATCCATTTATTTGACAATAATGAATGGAATAATTATTGCTTGATTTAATTAAATGGAATTTTGGGAATTTTATTCATAATTTTCGAATTCAATAAATTGAGGTTAACACCGAAGTTGATAAATTAATTAACTTTAAATTGACGTCTAAATTTATTAAATTAGTGTGAATGATTTGGAATATAAAAATGGTAAGAATTGTAAACTTTAGAACTGAAATTGGAAATTTGATTTAATTAATCAATTATTAATTTATTTAATTAATGTAAAAATAGCCATTTTGGCCACTGACTCGGATTCCGACGAAACTAGTTTCATCGGATTTGTAACGGTGAATTATTGTAGGATTGCAAGTTTCGTAGTGATCAGGCTTGTCGCTTGATCGTACGAACACGAAACGCCTAGAAATCAATGAAATTGAAATCAATTTGAAATAACTTGATTTTGGCATAACTTCTCCATACGATTGAATTTGGACTTGAAACCTGTTCCATCGCGTTTAAAATATTTAAAAACATCTATTTTGATATATGGATTGACCCAATTTCGTTTCGGAGTCAGAACGGGCTTTTTGGGCCATTTTATCACCCAACGTGTAAATCAATCCTGTCCATCCATTCTATTTTCAGCTTGGTCTATAGATACCCTGTGATAAACCCTAATTGTTCCTCATTGTCATTTGTCTGTATGTACAATTCCTCCTCACCTCCTCAATTCAATGGTAGACAATTCCAAATCCAATTGCAATTTCAAATCAAATCCAAAGCCAAAATTTCAAACTCCTCAAAAAAATTCAAATAAAATATATGTCGTATATCTCGACAACACGGATCTGCGTCAACTATTTGTTTTTGGAATTGATGCTCGAATCAATCAGAATTCGCGATCAAATTTGAATTGGGTGTTTTTGATTTCGTCATCAATTGACGAAATCTGTGACGTCCCGAATTTCAGACCACAAAAATCCGTATCATCTTGAAGAAAGAAAGGGGTGAGAAAATAGAAAAGATAGAGAAGAAAGAACAACAACATCAGAATCTCACAGCGGAATGGAACAAAATATAATAGATCACATAACTATTACATAGTTTTACATATATCAGAGTTATACAGATCATACAACACATACTAGACAGTTATAAACACCTGTCTAGTTAATACAACTCGATACAATTCAAATCAAATAACTCAAAGATACCAACACAGCGAAACTATATATATATCTACAACGCTGAAGCCTTCTGCTCCATTGCCCCTCCAGAATCCGTCAAAGCAAACCCGAATCGCTTGACTACTCATAAAAATTTGAGTACCCAAGAGTTTAGGAAAAACAGAAATAAACTCCGGTTCAGACATGGGTCTCGTGTGAGTAATGGGTTAAAGTTGCTTGATTTTGAAAACCTTTGAAACAAAGGTATCACGTAAGACTTCCCACACATAACCATTGGTAAGTTTTTACCTTACGCAAACCAAAACATTTGATAGGAAATTTAGTGATATTATAATAGGTTTAGGCTTTTCAAGTAAATAGAAAATAGCCGAAATTGTTACATTTATTAAATTCCAGCTACTAGCCACAAAAGTGGGTAATACAAATCAAAACCGTAGGGTCTTGTAGGGAAAATGGATTTCCAACAATGGAAGGGCTACCGGGGTACCGCCCGTCATAGTACGAGGCCTAGATCACCGTACTGAGGATCACTCCCGACCCCCTACAACACAAGGCCGGAACCATTCCTTACTGAACAGTCTCGAATAAGATAACCCCGGCAGTTGTTGCAATCAACCGCCCACACAGCCGAAATAAAGGGACATCTAGACAAGGGTATACTTCATCCTGCTTGGGCATGACCCACCTAACCTTGCTACACCTCCCCTGTTTTAGCCATTCCCGGTTGATGAGGCTTGAGGCTGTGGTTACCTTTAGAGAATACATCTCTTAGAATGCTCATCGCCCACCTGACGATGTTTTGAAAGCATTCAATCCATACAAGTTCGTTCCGGGTTCGAACGAAACTGAAGGCATTATCTCGTTACACTCATTTTGGAATCACCCTCAGAGTTGGCGACAATAAACCTTGCACTCTGAATCTTTATCTTCACTTCAAATTCACGACCAATCGTTAAATTGGATCGATGTGGTTTTCGGATGTCCAAATATGGAAACCCGATCCCGGTCTCATCGAAATCCAAAATGTATCTTTTAAGGCCAAGTTGTTTAAAGTTAAAACAATTCAATTCAATATTATCAATATACACACAGATAGATAATTCACATCTCATAATAGATAATCACGTTATCATCATAAACAGATAATTAATATTATCATCCAAACAGATACTTAATATTATCATACTTAAACCATGCATCCATATCACATAGGTATTACTCATCTCATATCTGAGATCACAATCAATCAATGAAATATCAATATCACCATCCAAAGCAATGATTTATTATTCACAATCTATAATTTATTTAAAATGAATTAAATTAGTTACTTCTATCTTTAATTAATTTAAAATAAATTGAATTAATTACTCATTCCATAAATCTTGCTCATACAACCATTAATTAATTATAAATCAAATTAATTAATGATTCTCTAATTGAAATAAGTAATTTAGTCTTTAATTAATTTCTCAAATGAATTATTCTAAATCATTCATAGTAATTAACATTTAATTACTTCATTTATTAATTAAATGTAAATAATTACATTTATCCTTTATTAATTACATTAATTAATCACCTTATTATTAATTATTCCTTAATTAAACAATTCTTAATTACATCATTAATTATAGTAATGAATAATCTCTGATTATATTGAAATTAAACTACTTTATTTAAATTTATTACATTAAGTGATTAATCTTTATTTAAACATAATTATTAATCACCCTTGATTAATAACAAAACAGTAATTAACTATCCTTAATTGCTTACATTAATAAATTAATTATTCCATAATTAATTATCTCCATTAATTAATTCCTTTATTAATTACAAAAGTAATTATCCAAATTACTTCATTTACAAATCATCTTGTATTAATTTCATCTAGTAATTATCATCTAATTACTTCCCTAAGTAATTATGCTCTATTAATTACACTAAGTAATTGCACTTATCAAATCATCAAATGATTTCTTAAATTAATTAAACTAAATTAATTAACTTAATTTAATAATATCATCAAAATTTATTATAATAAGTAATTTATCTCTTAATTTCTTTTATCAAGTAATTACATTTAACAATTTACAGTAGATTATCTAAATTAATTAATCTAATTAATTATCAAAAATTTATCACATTAATTAATTAATTAATTAATAATCCTTAGTTAATTTTCTTCATTAACTAATAACATTTCTTAGTTTACTTCTTAATTAATCTCTAATTATAAATTAATCTAAAGTATTAATTTATAAGTTAAATACATAAGTCATTCCTTAATTAACTTATTCATTTAATCATTTAAATACCTTAATTATTTCTCAGATAATTTATTTGTTTAAAATGATTTAATAAATATTAAAGTGCATTTTAAACATTACCCTTTTTGAATTTAAATTTGAATTCCATTTTGAATTTAAGATTCAAAATGATTTACCAATTTACATTAACCAAATTTAAATATCAATTTATAAACTTTTAAAATAAATGGTAAAAACATTTATCACTTATGTATGCAACTTATGTAAGAAAAAGCTTTTAAACTAAATTACTATGTAAAATTAATCTTTAAAATACATTAATTATTTAAGCTGCAAATTCAAGTTTAACAATTCATTTACTTTCCATTCAAAAAACTTTTATAAAAGAATTCTCTCAAAATCAAGTTAAACATTTATTTGAAACAAATCTACTTTTCAAAACTATTTTATTTGAACTTATTTTTAAAACATTCATGTTTAAAAATTGATTTAAATTTTTAGATTTGAATTCGAAGTAAACCTGAATCCATCAGTTTATCTTTGATTTAAAACTTTAATTTATACTTTCTTTTAAAAACTTGAATTAAAAACTTGATTTTCCAATCCAAATCCATTTTAAAACCTTAAGATTGAAAAGTTCATTTGAATCTATACTTTAAATTTTTGAATTTAGATCACAGTTTAAATTCTGTTTTCAAACTTTAAATTAATTTAAAATCTGAAAACATGTCAGGTTTTTAAACCTGAAAACCCACCTTTAGACATTTTAAACTTTGATTTCATTTCAAATTTGAATTCAAAAATAAACTTGAATTCAAACTTCAAACTGGATTTAAGCTTTGTTTAAATCTAGTTTACAAATTTAAGTTTCATTTGAATTTGTTAAATAAAAAAAAACAAATTTCGTTGCCAGGTTTTACAAAAGCCTGGAACAAACAGTGACTCGACTCGAACCAAAAATGCTTCGAGTCTTTTGCCCTGCTGCTTCGAGTCACAAACTCGAATAACTCGAGTCTTCCCCGAGTTAAAATACACTGCACACAAAAAAACTCCTCAGCACTTCAACAGCACGGTGCACGTGCACATCGCCAGCGACCAACTCCAGTCGCCACCGTTTCATTAAGCACATCGACAACCACCTACAACCCATCCTCCGATCTTCAGCAAACCCATTCTTCACACAGATTCGAATTCGAGTATAAACTCGAAAACCTGGAACTTGAACTGCCTCATCACCAAAACCTAGAATATTACGTCGTTCACCCAACCTCGACGATCCGAAACCCAAGAACCCTGGCCATCTACTCATCATTGACCAACCTTCCATCACTCAAGGCCCCTTCACACTCGATCAACTATAGAAGGAGAGATGATCGAATTTACCCAGTTTGACAAAACTAGGGTTCAAAACCAAGAATCCACCACCGCACTCTCCACCTTGACTTGATCATTCATCTAGAAATTTTGCCAAACACTCCAGTCACTGCACTATCTCCAGCCACAAACCCGACCCCCAAAATACGGGGATCACCAGAGATCCTCTAAAAACTCCAAACCATTCAGCACAGAAAAACACTTTGAATACTAAACACAAAATTGTGATTATAGTTTTAAAAGTCCTAATTACAAGCAAGAATTCAAGTTATAAACTTGAATTGATATTTTAAAATGTTTGAAATTTCACCTATACGAAACATTTCCTGTTCTTTAAGTTTCTACAGAGCAGTTCTACCTTGCAAACTCAAATACAAATTTTAAAATTTGCTTTATGATCAAACAAACCTAACTTGTTTAGATACTAAGTCCTAGTAGTCATTGGATCAAGCAGAAATGATTTTGAATTAAATCTGAGTTTGAATTTTAACACAGATATGTTTTACATGGTTCCAATGTGCTGAAATTCCACTTCACAAACACATAGAGAAATGAACTTATAAATATTCACACAAATATATTTAAGCATTCAAATATTAACATGCAACAAGTTTAAAAAACTTAGGTTAAAAGTGTTACTCACCATTGCTTTTGAAAATGAACAGAGCATTCTTGTTTGAAAAGCTTTGGACTTTAAAACTGGGAAGTAGTTTGCCTGATTTTCCTTTGATTCATCTTGCCTTTGTTGTTGTAATGCTTCAGTTTATAAAAAAGGAAATGTTTGCTACTAGTATATTTTCAGGTTTGCTATAACTTGAACGAACTAAAAGTAAGAAGGCATGTATATAAAGAAGTTTACAGGCGTAGGTGATATCTGGGTAGCTAATGCACGTACAATATTTGTTTTTGTTTGTATCAGGCAAGATTTTTATATTAGGAGGCTGAAATGATTCTAGAGCCAATTCAAATGGACTTGTTTATTGCTAGAGATGAAAGCTTTAAATGTTGATGTACTTTATGTTTCTTACTAACCTTATTTTATGTTCAGATATTTTTGCTTTTACTTTGTTCTTAGCTATTTTTCTTTCCTTTTACAGGCAACCTGCCTATTTTATTTTTTACTTTGTTCTTTCTTTTTCTACATTTCTTACAGGCTACAAACATATGTCACTTAACTTCGTTCTTAACTTTACAGGCATATTTATTTGTCTGGTTTGCTTTCATACTTTATGTGCATACATAAAGTTGTTTTATTATTTCTTTTGCCTTTCATATTTATCCTACAGGCTTGCCTAATTTTTTGCTTTATGCCTTATGAACATAATATAAGTTGTTTTAGTTATTGTTATATATTTTAACTTATGTATTTTAGCTCTATTTTTTTAACACAAATGTTTATTTTCATTTCTCTTTTATTTTTAACTTAACTATCAAATACTAAATTTATTTATTATTTTTATACTTATGTTTAATATTTATAAGGTTTATTTTAATTTTAAACATTTTTAAAAGACTTACTTTTAATCTTTCAAATTATAGCTTACTCCAAAATACACATATATGTATTTAAATAAATTTAAAATAATCATTTCTATTTGTATTGAAATCCATTTGTAAAAATATTACATTATTGATATTGTTTAAAAATAACTATTTATTAAATTAAAATAACTCATAAAAGAAATTATCTCTTTATTACTTATTTCCATCAAGTTATATTTTAAAAAAAACAAAATAAACCCTTTTTGTTAATCTTATTTAGATTCAAACTTAAGCTAAAATAAATTTAAAACAACCAATATTTATCTTAAGTATTTTAAACCATACAGTTTTTTATTTAATAATTTAATATCAAATTTCCGAATTACTAAAAATATTAAAATTAGAAAACATGTTTTACTTGTTAAATTTAAAACAAAGCTTACCTATTTACTATATATACAAATATATATGTATATACATTATAAGTAGAAACAATTTAAATTAGCTTTTAAAAGATAAATTATCAGTTAAATATTTTTAAAAGAGGATTATTAAATCAATTCAAATTATGTACAAATATTACTAAATCAATTTAATTTTAACACAGATTATTAAATTTATATTGCCAAAAATTCCGAGATATCACATTCCACCCCCCTTAAAAGAATTTCGCCCTCGAAATTTAAAACAAAGGTAATTTAATAATCTAGTTAAAGATTTAAATTTTAAACACAACCATATATCAATCATATGCTAACAACCATAGCAACCAATTCACCCAAACAAACAAATCTAACTATCTAGACAAAATCAGGATAGATCTATCTAGAGTCCCCCAGGTATAAATACCGGGATACTCGCTCTACAGAATCCAAACAATCTAGCTACTAAGCTACATAGCCCCACTCATCTATATTTACAAAACAAGACAGGATATCAAATTACAGACAAGTCTGACTCAACATCCAAAACTCCCTGAACTGCTGGTTCTACAACCAGAGATAGATCTTACACGTAATCCCTCAGAGATACGTGAAACACAACGAATCTCAGTTATCCAAATTGGAAATTCAATTCTGAAGACCAAACACTTACCCAAAATCAAATTCTCAATCCTGGAATTCAAATTTCTCCGTCTCTTATCCACAAAACTCTTTGGACGATCCTGGGTTGCCTACATCCTTCCTGATCAGCTCTACCCTTGCTGATGCCCTTAGAAACAAACTGAACCAAAGAAAATCCAACAAAATATTCTTTCCAACATCGACCAAAAACTCAGAACACAAACTTTATTCCAAAATCAGAAGACAGATCTCACTTCTCACATCCGGAAAAGATAAAACAGGTGCACTCCAAACTGGCCTTAAGATCCTGAAAATTTTTCCTGTAGAAACTCTCTAACCCAAACACTGCAACATCCAATTACTTCCACACTAAAACGGCTGCCACCATGCTTCCACTGCGCAACTCTGACTGAGCAGACGAAAATGCCGATTATGAACTCAAGCACAGATTGGGCAACACATTCCAAAAATAAGGTTCACATATCCAAAAATAAAACTCAGAAGTTCCTCCAAAACCCGAGCTGCTTCACCAAACTCAAAAATCATCCTATTACTAAGCTGAACCATCGGTACCACTTCTGGAATCCAGTTGATACCAAACTCAATCTCCAAATGTTGACAAAATTTTGACTTCCTGAAGACATCCAGAAAAATCTCTGAAACACAAGAGAACACTCAAACTATCGCAAGCCACTTTTGCGATCAACCCAGCCTACTTCCAAAGAAAAACTGTGCTCGCTTTACCAATCAGAACATCTTACTAGCCAATCCATCGAAGAAATGGAATCACTCTGCAGCTTCTAAACCCACTGCTTACTCAGAAGCCAAAGACTACCTAATCCAAAGCTCTTCGAGAAACTCGGACGTCAAACCAAATAGAACCACCTTGCTGAACACAGCCACAACATCGAGCAGACACACTTCCTTAACTTGTTCCAAAGAAACATCTTCGGAGACATCCATAGTCACTATGTCTCATCACACAGCTACTACATCTCGAGGTATCAAGATATCATGACTTGCTTTTGTCCAACTGACAGATCTAAATTCTAGCTCATCCAAACTTACACTTCAAAAATGAACTCCGAACCTTAACAGGTTTCCTTCAGAGATTGATGAAATCCTTACACCAGCAAAGCTCACTCGAGATGGTATTAGGTCGACAGTCTCGACAGATACACCTCCAACCTTAAACATTCTAACTCCAACCGTTGGTAGTCGTGTTACACACATCACTACCCTATCTACCTTTACAACTTATATTGGAAAACCTGAACAGGTAACCCAACAATAGGTAGGAATATATATATATATATATATATATATATATCAAAATTACAAATACGCTCTCTCAAGAAAGAAATTACTCAAGAGTCTAGGTATTCGCTCAACCTCGCTCTGATACCAACTGTGATGACCCAAATTTCAAACCACAGAAATCCGTATCGTCTTGAAGAAAGAAAGGGGTGAGAAAATAGAAAAGATAGAGAAGAAAGAACAACAACATCATAATCTCACAGCAGAATGGAACAAAATATATTAGATCACATAACTATTACATAGTTTTACATATATCAGAGTTATACAGATCATACAATACATACTAGACAGTTATAAACACCTGTCTAGTTATTACAACTCGATACAATTCAAATCAAATAACTCAAAGATACCAACACAACGAAACTATATATATATCTACAACGCTGAAGCCTCCTGCTTCATTGCCCCTCCAGAATCCGTCAACGCAAACCTGAATCCCTTTACTACTCATAAAAATTTGAGTACCCAAGAGTTTAGGAAAAACAAAAATAAACTCCGGGTCAGACATGGGTCTTGTGTGAATAACAGGTTAAAGTTGCTTAATTTTGAAAACCTTTGAAACAAAAGTATCACGTAAGACTTCCCACACATAAACATGGGTAAGTTTTTACCTTACGCTAACCAAAACATTTGATAGGAAATTCAGTGATATTATAATAGGTCTAGGGTTTTCCAGTAAATAGAAAATAGCCGAAATTATTACATTTATTAAATTCTAGCTACTAGCCACAAAAGTGGGTAATACAAATCAAAACGGTAGGGTCTCGTAGGGAAAATGGATTTCCAACAATGGCAGGGATACCGGGGTACCGCCCGTCACAGTACGGGGCCTAGATCACCGTACCGAGGATCACTCCCGACCCCCTACAACATAAGGCCGGAACCATTCCTTACCGAATAGTCCCGAACAAGATAACCCCGGCAGTTGTTGCAATCAACCCCCCTAAACAGCCGAAATAAAGGGACATCTAGACAGGGGTATATCTCATCCTACTTGGGCATGACCCACCTAACCTTGCTGCACCTCCCCTGTTTTAGCCATTCCTGGTTGATGAGACTTGAGGCTGCGGTTACCTTTAGAGAATACATCTCTTAGAATGCTCATCGCCCACCTAACGATGTTTTGAAAGCATTCAATCCATACAAGTTCGTTCCGGGTTCGAACGAAATCGAAGGCATTATCTCGTTATACTCAATTTGGAATCACCCTCAGAGTTAACGACAATAACCCTTGCACTCTGAATCTTTATCTTCACTTCATATTCACGACCTATCGTTAATTTGGATCGATGTGGTTTTTGGATGTCCAAATATGGAAACCCGATCCCGGTCTCATCGAAATCCAAAATGTATCTTTTAAGGTCAAGTTGTTTAAAGTTAAGACAATTCAATTCAATATTATCAATATACACACAGATAGATAATTCACATCTCATAATAGATAATCACGTTATCATCATAAACAGATAATTAATATTATCATCCAAACAGATACTTAATATTATCATACTTAAACCATGCATCCATATCACATAGGTATTACTCATCTCATATCTGAGATCACAATCAATCAATGAAATATCAATATCACCATCCAAAGCAATGATTTATTATTCACAATCTATAATTTATTTAAAATGAATTAAATTAGTTACTTCTATCTTTAATTAATTTAAAATAAATTAAATTAATTATTCATTCCATAAATCTTGCTCATACAACCATTAATTAATTATAAATCAAATTAATTAATGATTCTCTAATTAAAATAAGTAATTTGGTCTTTAATTAATTTCTCAAATGAATTATTCTAAATCATTCATAGTAATTAACATTTAATTACTTCATTTATTAATTAAATATAAATAATTACATTTATCCTTTATTAATTACATTAATTAATCACCTTATTATTAATTATTCCTTAATTAAACAATTCTTAATTACATCATTAATTATAGTAATGAATAATCTCTGATTATATTGAAATTAAACTACTTTATTTAAATTTATTACATTAAGTGATTAATCTTTGTTTAAACACAATTATTAATCACCCTTGATTAATAACAAAACAGTAATTAACTATCCTTAATTTCTTACATTAATAAATTAATTATTCCATAATTAATTATCTCCATTAATTAATTCCTTTATTAATTACAAAAGTAATTATCCAAATTACTTCATTTACAAATCATCTTGTATTAATTTCATCTAGTAATTATCATCTAATTACTTCCCTAAGTAATTATGCTCTATTAATTACACTAAGTAATTTCACTTATCAAATCATCAAATGATTCCTTAAATTAATTAAACTAAATTAATTAACTTAATTTAATCATATCATCAAAATTTATTATAAAAAGTAATTTATCTCTTAATTTCTTTTATCAAGTAATTACATTTAACAATTTATAGTAGATTATCTAAATTAATTAATCTAATTAATTATCAAAAATTTATCACATTAATTAATTAATTAATAGTCCTTAGTTAATTTTCTTCATTAACCAATAACATTTCTTTGTTTGCTTCTTAATTAATCTCTAATTATAAATTAATCTAAAGTATTAATTTATAAGTTAAATACATAAGTCATTACTTAATTAACTTATTCATTTAATCATTTAAATACCTTAATTATTTCTAAGATAATTTATTTGTTTAAAATGATTTAATAAATATTAAAGTGCATTTTAAACATTACCCTTTTTGAATTTAAATTTGAATTCCATTTTGAATTTAAGATTCAAAATGATTTACCAATTAACATTAACCAAATTTAAATATCAATTTATAAACTTTTAAAATTAATGGTAAAAACATTTATCACTTATGTATGCAACATATGTAAGAAAAAGCTTTTAAACTAAATTACTATGTGAAATCAATCTTTAAAATACATTAATTATTTAACATGCAAATTCAAGTTTAACAATTCATCTACTTTCCATTCAAAAAACTTTTATAAAAGAATTCTCTCAAAATCAAGTTAAACATTTATTTGAAACAAATTTACTTTTCAAAACTATTTTATTTGAACTTATTTTTAAAACATTCATGTTTAAAAACTGATATAAATTTTCACATTTGAATTCGAAGTAAACTTGAATCCATCAGTTTATCTTTGATTTAAAACTTTAATTTATACTTTCTTTTAAAAACTTGAATTAAAAACTTGATTTTCCAATCCAAATCCATTTTAAAACCTTATGATTCAAAAGTTCATTTGAATCTATACTTTAAATTTTTGAATTTAAATCACAGTTTAAATTCGTTTTTCAAACTTTAAATTAATTTAAAATCTGAAAACATGTCAGGTTTTTAAACCTGAAAACCCACCTTTAGACATTTTAAACTTTGATTTCATTTCAAATTTGAATTCAAAAATAAACTTGAATTCAAACTTTAAACTGGATTTAAGCTTTGTTTAAATCTAGTTTACAAATTTAAGTTTCATTTGAATTTGTTAAATAAAAAAAACAAATTTTGCTGCCAGGTTTTACAAAAGCCTGGAGCAAACAGTGACTCGACTCGAACCAAAAATGCTTCGAGTCTTTTGCCCTGCTGCTTCGAGTCACAAACTCGAATAACTCGAGTCTTACCCGAGTTAAAATACACTGCACAAAAAAAAACTCCTCGGCACTTCAACGGCACGGTGCACGTGCACATCGCCAGCGACCAACTCCAGTCGCCATCGCTTCATTGAGCACATCGACAACCACCTACAACCCATCCTCCGATCTTCAGTAAACCCATTCTTCACACAGATTCAAATTCGAGTATAAACTCGAAAACCTGGAACTTGAACTGCCTCATCACCAAAACCTAGAATATTACGTCATTCGCCCGACCTCGACGATCCGAAACCCAAGAACCCTGGCCATCTACTCATCATTGACCAACCTTCCATCACTCAAGGCCCCTTCACACTCGATCAACTATAGAAGGAGAGATGATCGAATTTTCCCAGTTTGATAAAACTAGGGTTCAAAACCAAGAATCCACCACCGCACTCTCCACCTTGACTTGATCATACATCTAGAAATTTTGCCAAACACTCCAGTCACTCCACTATCTCCAGCCACAAACCCGACCCCCCAAAATACTGGGATCACCAGAGATCCTCTGAAAACCCCAAACCAATCAACATAGAAAAACACTTTGAATACTAAACACAAAAATGTGATTATAGTTTTAAAAGTCCTAATCACAAGCAAGAATTCAAGTTATAAACTTGAATTGATATTTTAAAATGTTTGAAATTTCACCTATATGAAACATTTCATGTTCTTTAAGTTTCTAAAGAGCAGTTCTACCTTGCAAACTCAAATACAAATTTTAAAATTTTCTTTATGATCAAACAAACCTAACTTGTTTAGATACTAAGTCCTAGCAGTCATTGGATCAAGCAGAAATGATTTTGAATTAAATCTGAGTTTGAATTTTAATACAGAGATGTTTTACAGGTTCCAATGTGCTGAAATTCCACTTCACAAACACATAGAGAATGAACTTATAAATATTCACACAAATATATTTAAGCATTCAAATATTAACATTCAACAAGTTTAAAAAAATTAGGTTAAAAGTGTTACTCACCAATGCTTTTGAAAATGAACAGAGCATTCTTGTTTGAAAAGCTTTGGACTTTAAAACTGGGAAGTAGTTTGCTTGATTTTCCTTTGATTCATCTTGCCTTTGTTGTTGTAATGCTTCAGTTTATAAAAATGGAAATGTTTGCTTCTAGTATATTTTCAGGTTTGCTATAACTTGAACGAACTAAAAATAAGAAGGCATGTATATAAAGAAGTTTACAGGCGTAGGTGATATCTGGGTAGCTAATGCTGGTACAATATTTGTTTTTGTTTGTATCAGGCAAGATTTTTATATTAGGAGGCTGAAATGATTCTAGATACAATTCGAATGGACTTGTTTGTTGCTAGAGATGAAAGCTTCAAATGTTGATGTACTTTATGTTTCTTACTAACCTTGTTTTATGTTCAGATATTTTTGCTTTTACTTTGTTTTTAGCTATTTTTCTTTCCTTTTACAGGAAACCTGCCTATTTTATTTTTTACTTTGTTCTTTCTTTTTCTACATTTCTTACAGGCTACAAACATTTGTCACTTAACTTCATTCTTGACTTTACAGGCATATTTATTTGTCTGGTTTGCTTTCATACTTTATGTGCATACATAAAGTTGTTTTATTTTTTCTTTTGCCTTTCATATTTATCTACAGGCTTGCCTAATTTTTTGCATTATGCCTTATGAACATAATATAAGTTGTTTTAGTTATTGTTATAGATTTTAACTTATGTATTTTAGCTCTATTTTTTTAACACAAATGTTTATTTTCATTTCTCTTTTATTTTTAACTTAACTATCAAATACTAAATTTATTTATTATTTTTATACTTATGTTTAATATTTATAAGGTTTATTTTAATTTTAAACATTTTCGAAAAACTTACTTTTAATCTTTCAAATTATAGCTTTCTCCAAAATACACATATATGTATTTAAATAAATTTAAAATAACCATTTCTATTTGTATTGAAATCCATTTGTATTGAAATCCATTTGTAAAAATATTACGTTATTGATATTGTTTAAAAATAACTCATTATTAAATTAAAATAATTCATAAAAGAAATTATCTCTTTATTACTTATTTCCATCAAGTTATATTTAAAAAAAACAAAATAAACCCTTTTTGTTAATCTTATTTAAATTCACACTTAAGCTAAAATAAATTTAAAACAATCAATATTTATCTTAAGTATTTTAAACCATACAGTTATTTATTTAATAGTTTAATATCAAATTTCCTAATTACTAAAAATATTAAAATTAGAAAACATGTTTTACTTGTTAAATTTAAAACAAAGCTTACCTATTTACAATATATACAAATATATATGTATGTACATTATAAGTAGAAACAATTTAAATTAGCTTTTAAAAGATAAATTATCAGTTAAATATTTTTAAAAGAAGATTATTAAATCAATTCAAATTATGTACAAATATTACTAAATCAATTTAATTTTAACACGGAATATTAAATCTATATTGCCAAAAATTCCGAGATATCACATTCCTCCCCCCTTAAAAGAATTTCGTCCCCGAAATTTAAAACAAAGGTAATTTAACAATCTAGTTAAAGATTTAAATTTTAAACACAACCATATATCAATCATATGCTAACAACCATAGCAACCAATTCACCCAAACAAACAAATCTAACTATCTAGACAAAATCAGGATAGATCTATCTAGAGTCCCCTAGGTATAAATACCGGGATACTCGCTCTACAGAATCCAAACAATCTAGCTACTAAGCTACATAGCCCCACTCATCAATATTTACAAAACAAGACAGGATATCAGATTACAAACAAGTCTGACTCAACATCCAAAACTCCCTGAACTGCTGGTTCTACAACCAGAGATAGATCTTACACGTAATCCCTCAGAGATACGTGAAACACAACGAATCTCAGTTATCCAAACTGGAAATTCAATTCTGAAGACCAAACACTTACCCAAAATCAAATTCTCAATCCTGGAATTCAAATTTCTCCGTCTCTTACCCACAAAACTCTTTGGACGATCCTGGGTTGCCTACATCCTTCCTGATCAGCTCTACCCTTGCTGATGCCCTTAGAAACAAACTGAACCAAAGAAAATCCAACAAAATATTCTTTCCAAGATCGACCAAAAACTCAGAACACAAACTTTATTCCAAAATCAGAAGACAGATCTCACTTCTCACATCCGGAAAAGATAAAACAGGTGCACTCCAAACTGGCCTTAAGATCTTGAAAATTTTTCCTGTAGAAACTCTCTAACCCAAACACTGCAACATCCAATTACTTCCACACTAAAACGGCTGCCACCATGCTTCCACTGTGCAACTCTGACTGAGCAGACGAAAATGCCGATTATGAACTCAAGCACAGACTGGACAACACATTCCAAAAATAAGGTTCACATATCCAAAAATAAAACTCAGAAGTTCCTCCAAAACCCGAGCTGCTTCACCAAACTCAAAAATCATCCTATTACTAAGCTGAACCATCGGTACCACTTCTGGAATCCAGTTGATACCAAACTTAATCTCCAAATGCTGACAAAACTCTGACTTGCTGAAGACATCCAGAAAAATCTCTGAAACGCAAGAGAACACTCAAACTATCGCAAGCCACTTTTGCGATCAACCCAGCCTACTTCCAAAGAAAAACTGTCCTCGCTTTACCAATCAGAACATCTTACACTTAACTAGCCAATCCATCGAAGAAATGGAATCACTCTGCAGCTTCTAAACCCACTGCCGACTCAGAAGCCAAAGACTACCTAATCCAAAGCTCTTCGAGAAACTCGGACGTCAAACCAAATAGAACCACCTTGCTGAACACAGCCATAACACCGAGCAGACACACTTCCTTAACTTGTTCCAAAGAAACATCTTCGGAGACATCCATAGTCACTATGTCTCATCACACAGCTACTATAACTCGAGGTATCAAGATATCATGACTTGCTTCTGTCCAACTGACAGATCTAAATTCTAGCTCATCCAAACTTACACTTCAAAAATGAACTCCGAACCTTAACAAGTTTTCTTCATAGATTGAAGAAATCCTTACACCAGCAAAGCTCACTCGAGATGGTATTAGGTCTACAGTCTCGACAGATACACCTCCAACCTTAAACATTCTAACTCCAACCGTTGGTAGTCGTGTTACACACATCACTACCCTATCTACCTTTACAACTTATATTGGAAAACCTGAACAGGAAACCCAACAATAGGTAGGAATATATATATATATATATATATATATATATATATATACATATACATACATACATATATATATATATATATCAAAATTACAAATACTCTCTCTCAAGAAAGAAATCACTCAAGAGTCTAGGTATTCGCTCAATCTCGCTCCGATACCAACTGTGATGACCCAAATTTCAGACCACAGAAATCCGTATCGTCTTGAAGAAAGAAAGGGGTAAGAAAATAGAAAAGATAGAGAAGAAAGAACAACATCAGAATCTCACAGCGGAATGGAACAAAATATAATAGATCACATACCTATTACATAGTTTTACATATATCAGAGTTATACAGATCATACAATACATACTAGACAGTTATAAACACCTTCTAGTTAATACAACTCGATACAATTCAAATCAAATAACTCAAAGATACCAACACAGCGAAACTATATATATATCTACAACGCTGAAGCCTCCTGCTCCATTGCCCCTCCAGAATCGGTCAACGCAAACCTGAATCCCTTGACTACTCATAAAAATTTGAGTACCCAAGAGTTTAGGAAAAACAGAAATAAACTCCGGGTCAGACATGGGTCTGGTGTGAATAACGGGTTAAAGTTGCTTAATTTTGAAAACCTTTGAAACAAAAGTATCACGTAAGACTTCCCACACATAAACATGGGTAAGCTTTTACCTTACGCTAACCAAAACATTTGATAGGAAATTCAGTGATATTATAATAGGTCTAGGGTTTTCAAGTAAATAGAAAATAGCCGAAATTGTTACATTTATTAAATTCTAGCTACTAGCCACAAAAGTGGGTAATACAAATCAAAACGGTAGGGTCTCATAGAGAAAATGGATTTCCAACAATGGCAGGGATACCGGGGTACCGCCCGTCACAGTACGGGGCCTAGATCACTATACCGAGGATCACTCCCGACCCCCTACAACACAAGGCCGGAACCATTCCTTGCTGAACAGTCCCGAACAAGATAACCCCGGCAGTTGTTGTAATCAACCCCCCACACAGCCGAAATAAAAGGACATCTAGACAGGGGTATATCTCATCCTACTTGGGCATGACCCACCTAACCTTGCTGCAGCTCCCCTGTTTTAGCCATTCCCGGTTGATGAGGCTTGAGGCTGCGGTTACCTTTAGAGAATACATCTCTTAGAATGCTCATCGCCCACCTGACGATGTTTTGAAAGCATTCAATCCATACAAGTTCGTTCCGGGTTCGAACGAAACCGAAGGCATTATCTCGTTACACTCATTTTGGAATCACCCTCAGAGTTAACGACAATAACCCTTGCACTCTGAATCTTTATCTTCACTTCAGATTCATGACCTATCGTTAATTTGGATCGATGTGGTTTTCGGATGTCCAAATATGGAAACCCGAACCCGGTCTCATCGAAATCCAAAATGTATCTTTTAAGGCCAAGTTGTTTAAAGTTAAAACAATTCAATTCAATATTCTCAATATGGACACAGATAGATAATTCACATCTCATAATAGATAATCACGTTATCATCATAAACAGATAATTAATATTATCATCCAAACAGATACTTAATATTATCATACTTAAACCATGCATCCATATCACATAGGTATTACTCATCTCATATCTGAGATCACAATCAATCAATGAAATATCAATATCACCATCCAAAGCAATGATTTATTATTCACAATCTATAATTTATTTAAAATGAATTAAATTAGTTACTTCTATCTTTAATTAATTTAAAATAAATTGAATTAATTACTCATTCCATAAATCTTGCTCATACAACCATTAATTAATTATAAATCAAATTAATTAATGATTCTCTAATTGAAATAAGTAATTTAGTCTTTAATTAATTTCTCAAATGAATTATTCTAAATCATTCATAGAAATTAACATTTAATTACTTCATTTATTAATTAAATGTAAATAATTACATTTATCCTTTATTAATTACATTAATTAATCACCTTATTATTAATTATTCCTTAATTAAACAATTCTTAATTACATCATTAATTATAGTAATGAATAATCTCTGATTATATTGAAATTAAACTACTTTATTTAAATTTATTACATTAAGTGATTAATCTTTATTTAAACACAATTATTAATCACCCTTGATTAATAACAAAACAGTAATTAACTATCCCTAATTGTTTACATTAATAAATTAATTATTCCATAATTAATTGTCTCCATTAATTAATTCCTTTATTAATTACAAAAGTAATTATCCAAATTACTTCATTTACAAATCATCTTGTATTAATTTCATCCAGTAATTATCATCTAATTACTTCCCTAAGTAATTATGCTCTATTAATTACACTAAGTAATTGCACTTATCAAATCATCAAATGATTCCTTAAATTAATTAAACTAAATTAATTAACTTAATTTAATCATATCATCAAAATTTATTATAATAAGTAATTTATCTCTTAATTTCTTTTATCAAGTAATTAGATTTAACAATTTACAGTAGATTATCTAAATTAATTAATCTAATTATCAAAAATTTATCACATTAATTAATCAATTAATAATCCTTAGTTAATTTTCTTCATTAACTAATAACATTTCTTAGTTTACTTCTTAATTAATCTCTAATTATAAATTAGTCTAAAGTATTAATTTATAAGTTAAATACATAAGTCATTCCTTAATTAACTTATTCATTTAATCATTTAAATACCTTAATTATTTCTAAGATAATTTATTTGTTTAAAATGATTTAATAAATATAAAAGTGCATTTTAAACATTACCCTTTTTGAATTTAAATTTGAATTCCATTTTGAATTTAAGATTCAAAATGATTTACCAATTAACATTAACCAAATTTAAATATCAATTTATAAACTTTTAAAATAAATGGTAAAAACATTTATCACTTATGTATGCAACTTATGTAAGAAAAAGCTTTTAAACTAAATTACTATGTAAAATCAATCTTTAAAATACATTAATTATTTAACCTACAAATTCAAGTTTGACAATTCATTTACTTTCCATTCAAAAAACTTTTATAAAAGAATTCTCTCAAAATCAAGTTAAACATTTATTTGAAACAAATTTACTTTTCAAAACTATTTTATTTGAACTTTTTTTTAAAACATTCATGTTTAAAAACTGATTAAAATTTTCACATTTGAATTCGAAGTAAACTTGAATCCATCAGTTTATCTTTGATTTAAAACTTTAATTTATACTTTCTTTTAAAAACTTGAATTAAAAACTTGATTTTCCAATCTAAATCCATTTTAAAACCTTAAGATTCAAAAGTTCATTTGAATCCATACTTTAAATTTTTGAATTTAAATCACAGTTTAAATTCTGTTTTCAAACTTTAAATTAATTTAAAATCTGAAAACATGTCAGGTTTTTAAACCTGAAAACCCACCTTTAGACATTTTAAACTTTGATTTCTTTTCAAATTTGAATTCAAAAATAAACTTGAATTCAAAATTCAAACTGGATTTAAGCTTTGTTTAAATCTAGTTTACAAATTTAAGTTTCATTTGAATTTGTTAAATAAAAAAAAACAAATTTTGCTGCCAGTTTTTACAAAAGCCTGTAACAAACAGTGACTCGACTCGAACCAAAAATGCTTCGAGTCTTTTGCCCTGCTGCTTCGAGTCACAAACTCGAATAACTCGAGTCTTCCCCGAGTTAAAATACACTGCACAAAAAAAACTCCTCAGCACTTCAACGGCACGGTGCACGTGCACATCGCCAGCGACCGACTCCAGTCGCCACCGCTTCATTGAGCACATCGACAACCACCTACAACCCATTCTCCGATCTTCAGCAAACCCATTCTTCACACAGATTCGAATTCGAGTATAAACTCGAAAACTTGGAACTTGAACTGCCTCATCACCAAAACCTGGAATATCACGTCATTCGCCCAACCTCGACGATCTGAAACCCAAGAACCCTGGCCATCTACTCATCATTGACCAACCTTCCATCACTCAACGCCCTTCACACTCGATCAACTATAGAAGGAGAGATGATCGAATTTTCCCAGTTTGATAAAACTAGGGTTCAAAACCAAGAATCCACCACCGCACTCTCCACCTTGACTTGATCATACATCTAGAAATTTTGCCAAACACTCCAGTCACTCCATTATCTCCAGCCACAAACCCGACCCCCCAAAATACTGGGATCACCGGAGATCCTCTAAAAACCCCAAACCAATCAACACAGAAAAACTCTTTGAATACTAAACACAAAAATGTGATTGTAGTTTTAAAAATCCTAATTACAGGAAAGAATTCAAGTTATAAACTTGAATTGATATTTTAAAATGTTTGACATTTCACTATATCAAACATTTCCTGTTCTTTAAGTTTCTACAGAGCAGTTCTACCTTGCAAACTCAAATACAAATTTTAAAATTTGCTTTATGATCAAACAAACTTAACTTGTTTAGATACTAAGTCCTAGAAGTCATTGGATCAAGCAGAAATTATTTTGAATTAAATCTGAGTTTGAATTTTAATACAGAGATGTTTTACAGGGTTCCAATGTGGTAATATTCCACTTCACAGTCAAACAGAGGAATGAACTTATAAATATTCACACAAATATATTTGAGCATTCAAATATTAACATGCAACAAGTTTTAAAAACTTAGGTTAAAAGTGTTACTCACCATTGCTTTTGAAAATGAACAGAGCATTCTTGTTTGAAAAGCTTTGGACTTTAAAACTGGGAAGTAGTTTGCTTGATTTTCCTTTGATTCATCTTGCCTTTGTTGTTGTAATGCTTCAGTTTATAAAAATGGAAATGTTTGCTACTAGTATATTTTCAGGTTTGCTATGACTTGAACGAACTAAAATTAAGTAGGCATGTATATAAAGAAGTTTACAGGGGTAGGTGATATCTGGGTAGCTAATGTGGGTACAATATTTGTTTTTGTTTGTATCAGGCAAGATTTTTATATTAGGAGGCAGAAATGATTCTAGAGCCAATTCGAATGGACTTGTTTGTTGCTAGAGATGAAAGCTTTAAATGTTGATGTACTTTATGTTTCCTACTAACCTTATTTTATGTTCAGATATTTTTGCTTTTACTTTGTTCTTAGCTATTTTTCTTTCCTTTTACAGGCAACCTACCTATTTTATTTTTTACTTTGTTCTTTCTTTTTCTACATTTCTTACAGGCTACAAACATATGTCACTTGACTTCATTCTTAACTTTACAGGCATATTTATTTGTCTGGTTTGCTTTCATACTTTATGTGCATACATAAAGTTGTTTCATTATTTCTTTTGCCTTTCATATTTATCCTACAGACTTGCCTAATTTTTTGCTTTATGCCTTAAGAACATAATATAAATTGTTTTAGTTATTGTTATAGATTTTAACTTATGTATTTTAGCTCTATTTTTTTAACACAAATGTTTATTTTCATTTCTCTTTTATTTTTAACTTAACTATCAAATACTAAATTTATTTATTATTTTTATACTTATGTTTAATATTTATAAGGTTTATTTTAATTTTAAACATTTTTAAAAGACTTACTTTTAATCTTTCAAATTATAGCTTTCTCCAAAATACACATATATGTATTTAAATAAATTTAAAATAACCATTTCTATTTGTATTGAAATCCATTTGTAAAAATATTACATTATTGATATTGTTTAAAAATAACTCATTATTAAATTAAAATAATTCATAAAAGAAATTATCTCTTTATTACTTATTTCCATCAAGCTATATTTAAAAAAACAAAATAAACCCTTTTTGTTAATTTATTTAAATACAAACTTAAGCTAAAATAAATTTAAAACAATCAATATTTATCTTAAGTATTTTAAACCATACCGTTATTTATTTAATAGTTTAATATCAAATTTCCTAATTACTAAAAATATTAAAATTAGAAAACATGTTTTACTTGTTAAATTTAAAACAAAGCTTACCTATTTACAATATATACAAATATATATGTATATACAATATAAATAGAAACAATTTAAGTTAGCTTTTAAATGATAAATTATCAGTTAAATATTTATTTAAAAGAAGACTATTAAATCAATTCAAATTATTTACAAATATTACCAAATCAATTTAATTTTAACACAGATTATTAATTTTATATTGCCAAAAATTCCGAGATATCACAAAATTGAAATATGGGTTTTGAAGAGCTCGACGTATGGAGTTCGACAATGGTGGTCGCATCGCATATCATGCCCGGAGGCGCCTGAATTTTTGCAGTTAGGGTTTTAAACCCAAGCGGCGGTGCATTTGTTTTGGGTGATCGGAGGGATCGCCGTGGGTCCTGGGTGAAGCGACGTCGAGTGGCATCACGATGGAGGTGGCAGGCCGAGCCTTCGTTGTCGTATTAGTGGTCAAACGTGGGGAGGACGGCGGCGTGTTGCTCGAATTCGCGTACGAGAAGGAGATAGGATTTTCTGTGCGTAAGTTGATGCTGATATGGTAGTAAGGAGGTGATGATTTCTGTTTTAATTAATTTAAAACTTAATTTAAAAATTCCAATCTTCTTATATCCATAAAATTTACATATGATATCTGTTTTACGCGCGGTTTCTTTTATTAGGTTCATATTGAAATTCCTGACATTTTATCGCTGGTTGGGATGGATTCTGAGATTGTTTAATTTTTGGGTTTAAATTGGATTTAAATTCAATTTAAATTCGAAAGGTGGGTGTTTTAACCCACTAAGAACTTCTAAAATTTCTTATGTGTGTTAAATTAATTTCTGATGTAATTAGAAATTTATTTATGGCTGTTTTGTATATTTTTATCATCATTCCAGTTAAATTGAATTTATTGAATTAAATTGTTATTCAATTTATTATTGCATATAAACTGCCAGTTAAATTAATTTATTATTAAATATAAACTGCCAATAATTACTTGTATTATTATCTGTTCTATATTGATGTTATTGTTTGAATTGGATGATGATTCTGATAAATGGTTGATGATTGATATTGATGGAATGGATGCTGTATTTTATATTGTTATAGACTGCAAGTTGTTATACATTTTATTTCATTCGGGATTGCGGTTTGAAATGATATATAACCGTATTTTTATTCTAAATTGCGGATTGAAATGATATATAACCGTATTTTTATTCTAAATTGCGGATTGAAATGATAAATATCCCTATCACTTGACTAAAGGGTAAAAAATAATATACAGACATTGTGGTCTACATTTTGAAAATGGTTTCTATGGTTTGGTAAAGAAATATATGGTTTTATGAGATATTGATTTGGATATTTTATAAATGTTATTTTTATATATAGTTAAATTTTTGGTTTTAAGCTATGTATAAAATTGGTTTAAAGTATAAAATAAGTTAAATGATAAAGTTTGATTTTATTAAGATAATATGGTTAAGTAGCTGTTTAAATTATATTGTATATATAGTTATAATGGCTTAAATAAAACCGAGGTTGGAAGATAAATATGAAATTGACGTGAATTAAATTATTTAAGAATTTTTCTCATTTGAAATTGAGATAAATTTGAGATTATATGAAACTGAATTTATTTAAGAATCTCAAAAGGGTTGATGTGAAATATATTAAATTGGAAATTTTAAAAGGTATAATTTTATAACTTAATTTTGGGGTCTAGGTGAATTAAATGATTATTTCAAGTATAAATGAATTGAATGCAATATTTAGTTATTTGCAATTTGAGTCTTATTTAAATGATAAGGGGTTTATTATGTAAAATATTTCAAAACTAAATAATAGAAAATTTAGTTGTTGAATCGAACTTATCAAATTTAATTTTGAAATTTTGGAATATTTAAAGCCTTGAAATATATCGAAATTGAAATGATTTATCAAAATTGAAATGTTTCAAAGTAATGAATTTCAAAGTATTATGTTTTAAAGGTGTTAAAATTTCAAATGTTTGGTTTTGAAGTGTATAATTTGGAAGTGCTATGATTTTGGAAAAGGGATATATTTGAAATGAAATGATATTATATTGATTTGAAATAAAAAGGTTATCATATTGATTTGGTTTTAAAATGGAAATGATATCGTATTCATATGGTTTTGAAATGGATATTATTTTCTAGTTCTAAAAGCATAAACTATTTTGAAAAGACCGCGGTGTTATAATAACGTTTGGTTGGTAAAGAGACCGGGATCGGAAGTTGTCATACTCTCCGCCAACTCCGAAAACCACTTTAACAACAGTGTACGCGGTGGAGATTCCAGAATGATGTAGGATGGCGGCGGCGTTTCCTTTGAGGTAAATACGTGGACCTGACTCCCGTGAGTTGGCATAAGGTGGCTAAAACAGGAGCGATTGACGGGCTAAGAAGGTGGCACCTTTTATTGGACACATCCCTTCGATATTATACACTGACTTTTGGATTGATTCGGTGGGCATGATTTGGGGGTATGGCTCGAGGTGGGCGGTAACTGCACGCTACGCGTTACCACCGGCCCGAAAGCGTAATTGGTATATCTACCGTGGCATTGCCTTGTTGTGCCGTGTCACCTACCCTATCGCACCTTGTACGAGTTTGGTTTTCTTCCGTAGCCCGTGTGGTATCCTCTAGTGGCTTCCCGATCAGGAGGGACTATGATATTGGATGGTCTACTGGGAATATTACGTGTTAAGGGACTATTACTATAACATCACTGACACTATTCCACTCATATTTTACCATTGATTTAACTTACATAAGATCTTTTAGTTCTGACTCGAGTGTTTTGTCGTTTCAATTAGCTCGGGTCAGTCCGAGCATTTCAGGATTTGAAGATTTTATTCTGGAGGACGAAGATGAAGATTTGTAATACTATTATTTATTATAGCATTCCACTACATTCTTATTGTTCCACTGCATTATTAATATTCTCTGGTATGTGTAACTCTGATATGTATTGTATAAGTAAAGTCAAATGTTTTTGTAAAATAGCTTTATGAACTGTTTATTTGATTATTATATTTTATCGTTCTGCTGTAAGATTCTATTTTGTTTTTTCTTTCTCTTATTTTTCTTATTTACCCCATAACAATATGCACTTCTATATGATTTAAGTCTGACGTGTGTGGTTTATCATTGATTTAAAGCGTATAAAAAGGCAGGATGTTACATCTGGTATCAGAGCTTTGCTTTAGTGAAACCTTAGCTTTGTGGGGTCTGACTCTTTATTAATGGGGTAGTAATACCCTATAATGAGTCACTGAGTGTATATATATGAGAAAGCGTATTTGTTAGTGTTATAAAAAGGTTTTATATTGTGTTAATTTGTTCCATTTTGCATTTATAGATTCTGGTAGGTGCATAGGACACTATGGCATCAATAGGGATTTCTAAACGCTTAATAGGACAGACCGACACAATACTGTTTGAATATACGTGAATGAAATAATTTTGCCTATTATATTTTCTATATATAAAATAATTTTTTTTTATAAAGATTATATTTGGTTGTAATATATTGGTTGTTAAGTAGTGAAGTTTATAAATATTGGTTGAAATTAAATTTGAAAGTAAAATAAATCAGAATAAAATAGAAATTTAGAACTTAAGTTCCGGGCTTTTGAAATTCCTTTCGAATGATTTTGGACTATAATAGTAATATTATTTAGAAGTATTTTCTGATATAAATATTTTAATATAATTTGAAAAGAATTGTGTTAAAGAAATTTTGAAAGAAATAAGTTATGTACTCCCCTCTCAGTCGCTGGAAAATAATTTCGATGATGAGTGCACGCATCATCGATGTTCATTTTCGAGTTTCGAAGTGGGAAGGCCACTGTGATAGTTTTACTACGGATTTATTTTGATAAACAGATATAAATTTTAAGTTGTTTTAAATATAATTGGATACATAAATTGTAAGTATATATTTATCTATTATTTCAAAATGATTTGAAACTTTACCCGGTATTTAGTTCTTAAGTTTCCATTAATTAATAGTTTCAATTATTGTAGTAAAATGGAATGTAACTAATATAAAATTGGACCCTGTAATTTGAATAAGAGATAAAATGCTAAGTTAAAAATGGAATTTAAAAGAAAGTTGAAATTGTAATCTAGAAAAAAATGATACGATTATTGAACATTTAGTTGATTTAAAAAGAAATGAGATAAACTTGTATAATTTTCAATTGCATTCCTTAACATACATGTAACTTACCAACTATAAAAAGTTAAAATGTTAAAAGGAAATGTAATGGATATTATACAAGTGATAAACTTGAGGTAATAGAAGTATGTAATGAAATTCCTTTATAAATAAGAATTTGATGTTGTAATTGTTGTGAACTTAAGTTATAATTGAAGTGTTACTATAATAAAGGTAATAGGAAGTAAGTATTGTAAGCATAAGATTATAAACTTAAGTAAAAGAATTAGTATGCAAAGAATTGAAATAAACATGAATACTATAAATAAATGAAATTAAGTAGTGAATAAATGAAAGTAATACAATAAGAAGAGAATATACATAATATGAATAAATGAAAATAAATGAAAAATTGTAAGAAATAAATGTAAATTAAAAAGATAAATAATTATATGAAAGAAAAGAAATCAAACAACAAATAGTATGAAATGAAATTAATAAGAACGAAAATGATCTATTGTTTGAAATTGTCGTTTGTTTAGTTATGGTTGTTTGGGCAAGGATACTCTAAAAATTATTTGGATGAATAAATAATCTATTTAGTTTCATCTAAGACTATTGAGTAAAAGGTGCACTTAGTAGTTATTATTCATTCTGTAAAATTTAAAGTTTTGAACCCGAACAACTATTTGTTTTGTTTGAAATGGATGGGTAGTTGAATTGTGTTGATTCTATATGATGGTTGTATGCTGTGGTTGCAAGTGATTGTTGTTGTTTGACATTGATTTGTTTGCTAGTGGATGAACTAGATTAATATTTCATTTTATATAATTATTAACTCTTCTGGATTATATAAGTGAAATACAGGTTATGGAAGCAACTACTACTGCTTTTGGTTTCATAATTAAGCTGCGTTAATTGCCCGACAAATATGTACGTTTTCGGATTACGGTTTTATAGCACTATTTTATATATTTTCCCGTTGTTGGGATATATTATTTTGAGATATTGTTGTATATTGTTGTATTTGATATTTTATTTTCTCCCGAGCCTCTCCGTACAAAGGAGACACTGCCAAAATTTTACGTAAATTTTGGACTTAGAAAATTTTGAAAAGGTTTTCCAAACTTTATTTATTTAAGTATAAAAAAAGATTTAATGGTTATAAATTAGTATATTTTATTTAAATTAATTAATTTTGTAAATTTATTTGTTTATAAATTTAATGTTTTAAGTAAAATATATTGATTTCCTAATTCTTCTTTTCCCTCCTTTTTCCTTTTTGACGAAAAGTTTTGAGTGTGTAACAATCCTGAATTTTGTGATTTATTTTAACTATTTATTGTAATTATTTTATTTGAATTTCTGATTTAAAAATTTTATTATATTTATTAAACTGGATAAATTTTGTTATTTTAAATATAAATTTGATTTTTATTTGAATTATAATTTCAAACCAGAATAAATAAAATATTTACAGAAAATGTGAATTTTGGTCAAAATGGTCAAACTTTGACTTTTAAATTTAAAATTTAAATATATGAATTTTTTAATTTTATCTTTTATTATGAAATTAGATTAATTTCGAGAATGCTGCTTTTCGTTTCGTTGAAATCTGATTTATATTGAGAAAGTTATGCTTTTACAATATTGTGTGTTAATTGATTTATTTAACAATATTGTTTATTTTAATTTATATAAATAATATTTTTATTTGTCATATCTTATTCTAATTTGTATGTATATATGTAATATGTTATGTTATGTATATATTTTATCCTTTAAATATTTTAAAGTGATGTTTGAATTTTTCCAAAGCTTAGTGTATTTATTTTCAATTTTTATAACCTAGTTTCTATTTTTAAGCTATTTTCTAAATATATTTATATTTATTTGAAATTTATTTATTTATTTTTATTCATACATTATATTGTTTTGTTTTATCTTATTTATTTACATTTTTTATGTATTTTAAAATTGCAAAAAAAATATACAAATTTGAAGAGTTTTTGACCTTTAATATACCTCGTCTTTTCACCTTTCATTGTCACTTTTCACTCCAATCATCACATGCATTGAATTGCTGACCTTATCCTCATTCATTCAACCACTCTCGCCCTCATTTCTCATGCACAAAAGTCTCTCAACTCCAAAAAAATTCGGTCTCCATCTCCTGAGCAAAAAACTTTGGTAAATAATTCTTTATTTTTCACTTTTCTTCTTTGTTTTCTTATTCTACTTGCACTTGTTTCAACCGATATAGCTCGGTGCTTGCTCCTCCTTCACCATAGTCACCTCCACCACCACCGCAAGAGGCTGCCACCTCCTCCAGCCCACTGCCCAAGCCAAGCCGTGCATCACCTTGTAGCCAAACTCCACCAAATGTAGCCTTATGCTTTGAAAACTCCATAGCCGAGCCACCAAATTGCACCACCACCTCACACACCATATTGGTCGACCTTTACATCATCACCACAGTCAATTGCTGAGCTGAGACCCCTTCCACATCTGTACCTGACCTCCCCAAGCCTGGCCGTGCCTATGTATGCTTAGGGCTGAACCATTTATGCATAGAAATTCCACTTTGGTTGACTTGATTTGAGTTATACATGCCTATACACCTATACTCCTTCATTTCTATGTATGGCCGACCAATTGAACCCACACCTGACCCAAATTCACACCATGGCCGTGTATTTCTAACCTATGGCTGAGCATAAGGTTGTTGAAGGCAAGTGCAAGAGCTTTGGTTCGTTGTGCATGTATTTCTAGCTTACTCAATGCTTAACTTTGGTTTAAAATTCATGTTGTATATTTTGTTTTGTTTGATTTGTGACAAGATAAATAGCTTTAGCTCTCACACACTTGAACCATAGTCGTGCTTTTGTGCCTTAGTGGATCTCTGTGTTGTGTATTTGGTTGTTATCTCTTTCTTGTAAAGGTGAGTATTTCTCACCAGACATTTCGTACTTATATAACTAGTAAATTGACACCATTTGAATCTGTAGATTATATTATTATATTATAACTGTCTATGCTATGATCATTTGATTTTCACCACTATTTATACGCCTTTCATATTATCTGTTATTGTTATATAATGCTATTCGGTTTATTTATACCAGTTTATCACGTTGCAAGTTCCTTGTAGAATAGAATCACTATGGGTTGAAATGATACATACCCAAACGGACTTTAGAATGGGGAAAAATCGTTATGGGCTGAAATGATAGGCCTGAACGATTTTTATTTATTTCATTTTTACTTGGGATTACGGGTTTGAAATAATAAAACCCGGATTTTTCCTTTGTAAATTACGGATTAAAATGATATATTATCTGTATCATTTGACTTAGGTTAGAAAATTTTATACAGATTGTGGTTAAAATATATTTTTCTAAAATTTTTAAAATATTTTAAATGTAAATATTATGATATTTTGATTTGAATTTAAATTAAAAAAATGATTTTTATAAAGTGATTTTCTCTAAGTTAAATAAGTTAAATAAATAAATGTTAAAGTAGAATTTGAAATATAAGTAAATTTTGGAATTTATGATTTTGTTTACAAATGGAATTTAAGTTAATTAAGAAATTATGATAATTTGATTAAAATTTGAATTTAAAATGATTTTTATAAAGTGTAATTGATTTTCTATAAATTAAAAAAGGTTAAATAAATAAATGTTTAAAGTTGAAATTTGAAGTATATCTTAACTTGGAGAATGTGAAAGTGTTTAAAAAAATAAAAGTTAAGTTAAGAAAATAAAATGTAATTTAAATAAAATTATGAAATGGTAAACTTAATGAAAATGTTAAGTAAATGAAATGTTATAAAATTTTACATTTATTTTATAAGTGAATTATTAAAGATTTGACAATTATTTGTGAAATTTTCACTTTGTAAAATCATTAATTAAGGGATATTTAATGATCATTTTAAAATGTGAGAATATGATTTTGTAAGTTTATAATGTTTTAAATAAAGATTTAATTATTTATGAAATTATATTGAATATTTGGAATTTAATTAATTGCATTTTTGAAATGTTATTATTTCTAATGTAAAGGATATTACAGCATTTTGTAAATGCTGTAACTGATATAAATGAACTAAGTGGCTAAAATGAACTAAGGGCTATTATAGCACTTTGTAAATGCAGTAATTGCTGAATTTAACTAAAGTTTTTCTCGAAATCTAAAACCTATTACGGCATTTGAAATGCTGTCTTTTGCTAATTGAATTGTTTTTAAACATAACTTTCCGTAGCATTTTCTAAGTGCTGCGATTTTCACTATTTTAATAAATTTAAGTTAATAAATGAATTCTGAAAATGATTAAATTTTGAGAATTGAATATTTGATTATTGAATATAATAACTTCATTTTTTTAATGATTTAAATGGAATATTTTAAATTGAAATATTTTGAAATGTGATTTGAAACGGTATTTAAATTAAATAAAATAAATGTGGTTTTGGAAAAATATGATATTTTGATATATTAAAATGGATTTGAAGTGATATTGAATTTTTAAATGATATTTGATTTTGAAGTATAAAATAGCATTTTGGAATTTTAACCACGGGATGTATTTAATTTATGGTTTAACTGATCCTTAGAGGATGGACGATCCTAAGCATCCTTTAAGTTATTGTGCATTACTACTATAGTTCATTTGAGTTGGTTAACATTATACAAATATGTATGTCCTGACACGAGTGTTCTGTGTTTTACTTTACGCTTGGGTCAGCCTGAGTATTTACAGCTTAGCTTTAGATTTCTTTTCTAGAGCTAGGAATCGCTGAAGATTCTGCTTGTCCAGTTATCTATTCCCTTTCAGTTTCAGTTGTTCTATTTCGACTCTGATATTTATAAACTTCTATGTATTTGAGATGTATATTGTATATGTTTTTCAAACTGATATTATGTATTTGTTTTGAGATTTTTTTTATAGTAGCTTCATGAACTACTATGATATTTTAATTTCCGTTGCGAGTTATTCTGATACTTCTGTGTCTGTGATTCTGCGATTGTTTTCATTTACCCCAAATTTATTTACAATGCGGTATTTTGAGAAATTCAAGTCCGACATGTGCGGATGTGAATGACTGAAAATATCGGGCCATTACAGTTGGTATCAGAGCTTTTGTTTTAGGCAAACCATAACCTATGGAGAAAAAACACATTAGAGATAGGGTAGAAATACCCTAGAATGAGTGAAATCAATCTCAGAATCCTTTCTTTGTGAGAGAACCTATTTCGAAGTATAAAATGATCTCCAAATGATTTTTAAAGTATTTTCAAAAATCATATTAGTATAAAAAATTTCTAATTTTGAAACCAAGATTTTCTAAACTTCACTCCTTCTGTATCCACCTTGTTAGAAATCTCTTGGTTAGGATTCTTATCGATTAGGATTCCTTGAATTTTGGAACGCTTCCCCTTATTCTGAAAACCAGTCTTGTCTTACCTATTTTATCCTTTTGATTTTGGGCTATTCCATAACTCCACTCTGAATGACCTCTATAAGATTGGTGATTATGCAAATCTTTGAATGATTTGTAAAGGGGTGAAACTCCTTTACAATTGGCAATGATTCACCAGAGATTTCTATATCCTCGGTTTACGATGCTATCTATCTCCTGCTCTACCCGGATTCTATCTCTGGCGATCGAATGTCGATTTGCCTTAGATTTCCGCATTGATTATATTCCTGAAGTCACGGTTGACCAGTTAAGGCCGCCCGCGATTTATAAAGGCTTATCCATCTTCAATTTGGTGATTAAATTATCTTATCTTTGTTTGAGCTTATCTTCGAGCCAGAATTCTATTTGATTAGAGGCCTCTAAATATGAATCTCTGTTTGTTTGAAATTTATCCTTGAATCATTCTTTGGAAATTTGTGTTTGGTTGTATTTTGGAATTTGTGTATACATCGAAATTATTATTTCGATAAGGATGACCCTATTTTGTATATAAAAGTGAAATGTTTTCGATAAGGATTATATACCTTTTAAAACAAGAAATTTGAAGTTTCGAAAGGATTTGAAATTTTGAAAATTTTTGAGAAATTTGATTTATATAAAAATGATTTATAACTGAAGGGTTTTGAATTTGAATTTCGAGGAATCGAACTTCGGTGTTTTGAAATCGGTTTTGGGATTTTGGAAAATATATAATAATATTACGATTTAAAAATATTTTTCCGAATAAGAAATGTTTCAAATGTATTCGAATGAAGTCTAATGATTTCAAAGAGATTTAAAAGAAGTTTCAAGAAAATAAAAGTCCAGAACCCACTTATGTCGCTTGAAAATAATTTCGGTAATGAATGCATACATCATCGACATTGATTTTCGAGTTTCTGAGTGGGGGAGAGGCCACTCTAGTAGCTTTTCTATGCGAGTGATTTTGTGAAACCAAATTTTGATTTAGATTTTGAAGTATGATTTGACTTTCGAAAGATATATGTACATATATATTTGAAATGATTTAAAGTAAGCCGGTGTTCAGTCCTCGAGATTCAGATTTGTTTTGGTATAACCCTATCTTTTGGAATTGGTTTACTGATTTGTTGGTGATTTCCTACTCTTGGATTGAAAATATGGTTTCTCCAACTATTTTGAAGGTTCGAGCACTTCCAAATCAAGGTTAACTTTTCAAAGCTAAGTAATTTTGAAAGGTATAGGGTATTTGATAAAGAATAGAAGTTTAGTTTGGTATGATTAAAGTATAAAGTAATATGATTTATATAAGTTTGGAAACTGTTTGTTGAGTGAAATAAATAAGACTATTTTGAATTATACTGGTATGAAATATAGATTTGAAATATTTTGAATAAAGTACATATATTGAACAATAATCTTTCCAATGGTAAATTGGATTTTTCATATAGAAATAAATAGTTTGAAAGTTTTAAAAAGGGATAGTATTAAACTTAGTAACCATTTTAGATATTTTGATGATTGAAATGGTTTGAAAATTATTTATTCTTTATTTTGATAAAGAATATGAATTTGAAAAGATAATTGATTTAGATAAATGAATATTTGAAGTTTATATTTGTAAGAAAGGATATTTGGTTTACTAGTAATTTGAGTTTATTTAAAAATGATGGATTTATGAAATGAATATTTCAAAACTAAGTAATAATGAAGTAAAATTTGAGATATATGAAATTATAAAATTTATTTTTTGGCAATGCCAGCCTGTTTTTATAGTGGCCAGTCCACTTTTATTTGACCAAAACCAACATACAAATAAAGGATACATAGCATAGGACAGAGGAATTACCCACAATCAAAATTTAAATAGCGACAACAACAGGGCAAATTTTCAAAATTAGATCAGAAAGAGAAGAAGATGACCGCGCAAATCTTCTCGAATTTCTTTCCTTCCATATCACTGCTATCGATAGCTTGAGGTAATAGAGAAACCGCTTGGTCGACATGGTTTTCCACCTGGTTAACTGGAATATCCTAATCCATTCAATCTTGAAATCACGTTGCGGTGGCCTCTCATGTATTCGATGAAGAACCTCCTTCCATAAATGGTAAGAAAATTGGCAATTGAAGAATAAATGTCCCACGTTTTCCGCAGCCCGGTTGTATAGAATGCACAGTGAATGATCGATTAATTGCCTTCTAACAAGATTATCTTGAATGTGTATTGCATTCATCAGACATTTCCAAAGCAGCAAATTATGTTTTTGTTTCGATCCAGACTTCCATATTCGTGCGTGCCAAGGAAATGAAGAGTTGCATTGATTTTGTATTATAGTTCTGTAAACTATGGAGATGCTGTGAAGTTTTCCATTCCAGCTGAGCCCATCATGATGGACATGCTTAAAAGAAGCAGTAATGGTAGACCAGAGATTGTTCAGCACAGGCGAACTGACATGAGGTAAATGCAGAACTTCATCGACTACAAAAACATTAGCATTAGCATTAATGGGAATACCAGAGTTAAGTAAAAGATTATAATCAGCATGTTGTGAGAGAATCATTCCTGGAGCACACCAGGGGGGGTACCAAAAGGAGTTCACAGTATTGCATTGAACCATAGGCAGGTAATATCTTCTATTAGCCAGTAGTCTTTTCCATAAAAAGCTAGTAGAATTGTTAGCTTCCATAGTCCAAAAATTTCCACCCTTAAGGTTGTATTGCCTATTCCAGATCTCCCACATCCCCATGCTATTACTAAGCAATTTGTTAACAAGATGGGAAGTAGTGGCAATATTCCATAATTTTAGATTAATGATACCCAGACCTCCCTTATTTAAAGGAGCAATAATTTTTTTATATGCAATTGGTATGAGTTTAGAGGAGAAAATATTTCCATGCCATAGGAAATGATTAAATGCCCGATTTAGCATATTAATAAGCTTATAAGGAATGATGAAAAGTTTAAAAAAATATGCACACATAGAAGTGGCAATACTCTGTATGATGACAAGCCTACCTGCTTGAGAAATTTTAGAGCCGTTATAATTATTGAGTTTATTAGTTATTTTTTCATATAAAGGAAGGCATTGGAAATTCTAGCCTTACACATAGGAGCACCAAGGTGCATAGCATTTTGATCAATAACTTGAAGCCCAGAAACCAGAAGAATGTTCTGGTAGATGATATCAGTTACCCCAGCAATATGAATTTGGGATTTATTTTTATTTATATATAGACCTGTCATTTGATTAAATTTTTGAAAGACAGCAAACACATTAGTGATGGATTTCATGTTTGGTTTAGTGAAAAGCAGGAATTCATCAGCAAACATTAAAGTAGAGATATGCTGTTTCTGACACTTAGGATGATAATCAATATTTTTTTTATGGCATTCAACACTAATCAATTGGGTAAGCACCTCCATAACTAAAATTAATAAGGTAGAGGAGATAGGATCCCCTTGCCTTATACCTTTTTGAGTTTTGAAATAACCAAATGACTCACCATTGATAGATAAGGAGACATGCACCGATGATATGCACGTATATATCCAAGCTAAGAAGGGTAAGGGGAAATTCATCTTGGACATAATGGATATGATTGCTTCCCAAGAAACAGAGTCATAAGCTTTATGAATATCCAACTTCATAAAGCATCTAGGAGAGATGTTTTTCCTATTGTATCCTTTAATCAGTTCTTGGGATAGTAATATATTATCAATAATAGATCTACCAGTAACAAAACCATTTTGGTTAGGAGATATCAACTCAGCAAGGCATGTTTTCATTCTAGAGGATATAATTTTTGCTATACATTTATATATGACATTACAACAGGCAATGGGCCTGAACTCAGTAACAGATTGAGGCATGTTAACTTTAGGAATAAGGGCAAGTTTAGTATGATTTATACTTTTCAGCAAAGTATTGGATTTAAAGAAATGTTGGATCGCTTTGCAAAAGTCATGTTTAATAATATGCCAACATTTTTGAAAAAACAAAGCAGAAAACCCATCAGGACCAGGAGAGCTAGTACTTTTCATTTTGAAAATGGAATCTTGAATTTCTTCAGGAGTAATAATTTTTATTAAATTATTAGCCTGTACAGTAGAGATATTATTTATAGGTAATTCATTAATGACTTGAATATTAGTTACTTCCTCAGATTTAGTAAAAAGAAATTGATAGTAATTAAGAAAAGATTGCTTTATACTGGAATGTGTGTTAACTTCAAATCCATGTCTATCTTTAATCCTATGTATTAAAGCAGCAGACTTCTTAATTTTCAAGGAGTTATGGAATATTTTAGTGTTTCTATCTCCTCTTATATCCCAATTTAGTTTGTTTTTTTCTCGGAGCATTTTAAGTTCAGTTTTGATTGCTATTTTCAATCTTTTGGTAAGCTCACTTGCTTTATTAGATATACCAATATTACTTGGGTCATTTTGAAGTTGAAAGTGAGTATCACTAAGTTCAGAACTTAATTTGGTGGACAGAAGATTACCAGTACCATACTTATTTAATGACCATCCTTTAATGGAAGCTTTACAATCTTTAAGCTTCGATTGAAGAATATACATGGGATTGCCAAATTTTGGGAAGCCCCAAACTTGCTCAATTAAAGGAAAAAATTCAGGATCATCAATCCAACTATTAAAAAAATTAAAAGAAGAAGGGCCTTTATTACTTCTATTTCCCCAGTCCATTATGTTAGGACTATGATCAGAAAGAGATGATGTAGGGAAAATAGAAATTAAAGAAGGCCAAGCATTGAAAGGAGCCGAATTAAAATAAGACCGATCCAATTTGCAAAATGTTCTAATACCTGATCTGCTACAATTATTCCAAGTGTAAAAAACACCAGTTTTAGGAACTTCATGAAGATGAGCAAGAATGATAGCATTATTAAGAGGAGCAACATCCACCAGAGCCAATGGTAATCCTCCCACCTTATCCTCAGAATGTTGCATACAATTAAAATCACCTAGGCACATCCAGGGGGGGTGGCAGTGTGCAAGGAAGGAAGAATGTCAAGAAAAATCTGCCTATTAGCTTTTCTATTATCTGCATAAACAAAAGTAGAATTAAAATTGAAATTTGTAGGAAGGTGATCAATATTACAGTGGATGAATTTCTATGAGTTTCAGTAGCAATAATTGTATACAAATGGGGGTTCCACAAGATCAACAGCCTCCCAAAAGGGGTAGCAGTATGATTATGAATAAAAACCCATCCAGGAGCAATACGATTAAAACACATGTTAGTTTCTGTTTCAGAATATTTAGTTTCACTGATGCATATAATTCCCAATTTGTTGCCTTTGATAAGCATTTTGATTTCATATACTTTAACATCATCATGCCCTCCACGAATATTCCAATATCCAATGTTGTCTAGCATCATAATTTTTTATGTTTATTGGCAGAGTGCCGAGTAAATCTTTGTGGCCCTTGTAGCATAGCAGAGGCATTTTTTTTGTTTTTCTTTTTTGATTTTTTTGAAGTGAGCTTAGCCATAATTTGCTCTTGATTGTATTCATAACCTTCATTCATGTCATCTTCCGAGCAAAATTCAGCATCTGTAGATGAGCCTATATTGGATTCAATTGTGTTATCCTTAGAAGGAGTAAAAAGAGGAATTTCTTGGGGTGGTTTTAAATTTGCATATGGACTGACAGATTTGTTAATAGTAGAGTTCAAACAAGTTGTGTCTACTGTTGTAATATTCAAAGACACAGGAGAGCAAATAAGAACTGGTGCCTCCTTTTCATTGTGCTTGCTTCTATTTGTATCTTGCTGATGTTTACTTTTTTCAGTTTCATTTTGAACTTGCTTCTTTTGATAACTGTTGTTAAGCACAGAGAAACCGCTCTGTTGATTAACAAAAATGTCAGGTTCCACTCGTAAGTTACATAATGCTCCCCCTTCCTCTTCTATTAATTCTCCTTCCTCTATTTCTGAAAGAATAGCAAAAGCATTACATGTTTCAATTGGATTTTGTGTTACACCCTGTAATTGTAATTCTTTGGTTTCCTGTATTGTGTCTGAACTAATTAAGTTACTTAAGTTCGTATCTGTATTCTTTTTTGCTATGTCTGGTTCCACCCTTTTGTGGTTCACTTGATTAATTTTGGGCTTCCATCATTGTTGCCTATTCTTCACATTGTCACCAAGAATGTTCCTATGCATTGAAGTTTTATTTTTAATTGTAGGACCTGGACCATTAGCCTGAACTTCTTTTTCACTGCTAGTTTTCCCTTCACCAATACTTTTATCCATACCACAATTTATAGTTGAATGACCAAAGACTTTACAGGCAGTGCATATCAGAGGCCTCCAATTATACTCAATGTATACTTTTTGACATGTCTCAACTTCATCTCCTATTAATAAAAATTCAGGTAACTCTTTTTCCGGAGATATTTCAACTAAGCACTTGGCGTATTCCATTCTTTCCCTCTTTTCAGTAGCTTCATTGAAGCAAACAAGCTTCCCCAGATGACAATCAATCCAATTAATTCCAATAAGTGTCCAAGCAATGTGGGGAATATTATAGAGTTGGATCCATATGGGCACAGATTTCACTTGAGATTGAACTGAACCAAAAGCTGGTTTCCAATTAGAAATGACAAACATTTGACCTCTTATAAAGGTAGGATCTGCACGAAGAACAGTTTGCTTGTCCTCTGGACAAGAAAACTTGAGGAAATAATTAGCACCATCAGATTTAATATCACATGAACCTTTCAGATTCCATGTTTTTTTTAAATGAGACACCACTGACATATAATTCACCGGCACACCCAAAAAGAAGCCCACAAGATAACCATCCCAATAACTCATACCTTCAGACACCAAAACTTCAGGGGGAGGGAGCGGCGAACCTCGATAATCAATGTTGAACTCCAAAGGAGTATATGAACCTGCATTTCTAGGCTTAGAAGCAAACAGAGAAGACCATGACGCCAAAGGGGGATCAAATTGAGCAATAGAGAGAGAAGCTAGGGGAGGAGAACCGGGGTTAGGAGGAACATGAGGTGGTGGGTTGAGAGAAGGAGGAATAATGACAGGTATCGGTGTGGGTTTAGACGAGTGGAATGGAGAAGAAGAAGAAGGAATGGGAAAGGCAGAAGAAGCCGTTGCAATGGTCACCATTTTTGAACGAAAACTTTTGAAAACTTTATTTTTAGTTCTTGAAATATATTAAAGACTGAATGGTTTATTTTATGGATCAAATCTTTATTTGAAATTTGATAATATTTGAAATCGTTTTGTTGGAAAACTAAATTGAATTGAACTGATGGTTTGAATTGAATTAAAATTGGAAATTTAAGATTTGGGTTTAATTGAATAGATTTGTGAAATGTAAAGAATTAAAGGAATGTTTTATGATATCAAATGTATGATTTCGAAAGGTTATGATTTTCAAAGTGTTATGATTTCAAGGATTTTGGTTTCGAAAGATTTATAACTTTGAAGTATTATGATTTTTGAAAGTGAATATATGTTTGAAATGGAAATGAATTGGTTTGACCTAAATTTTGTTGGTTTGGAAACCAGGATTGTTTTTTAAATATATTGTTTTAAGAAACTTTGAAACTGAATATATGTAATTTGGAAGAAATGATTTGGCGAAGTCATATATATTTTGAAACTGAATTGGTATTGAAATGGTTTGAAATTGAGAATCTTATTTTGTTAAATACTTTGATTTGGGAGTTATCGAATATAAAATTGATTTGTATAAATATGAAGGTTATTTGAGACTGTTGATTTGGTAAGGTACTCAATTTGGAAAGAGAAATCCTATATAATCAAAGTCTATATAAGTGTGATTTGATTACTATTTATTTTGGAAAGTATTCGATTTGAAATGAAATCTTATATATAATGGACTTTATATAAGCATGATATTTGAAAGTGATTTTGAAAGGTACTATATGATACCTATTTTCGAAGTAAAGATATGGAAAGTGCTTTCTGCTTGATGTCCGCTTTGTGGCCACACTGTGGATTCATTCTATCGATATATTCTCTCTGATCTGGGTTTTCTGGATATGATACTTGAGTGTCCATCGAATTCCATGGCGATCTCAATGGTCTTATGAGCGCGACTGCGTAGCGTAATTTACCTGGTTGAGATGGCCTAGGGGTACAGATGTTTCCTAGAAGTTCCAAGAGTAACCATTGTGTATCCTGCGATCTATGTAGGTCTTATTAGTAGCGAAATCCGCTGGCTGAGATAGCTTAAGGGTACGGATGTTTCCTGGGGGATCCAGGCGTAACCATTGTGTATCTGCGGTTTACTAGTCATTATGGCGTAATTCACAGGCTGAGATAACTTACGGGTACAGATGTTTCCTGGGGGATCCGGGCGTAACCATTGTGTATCTGCAATCCATGGTTAGAAAAATGTTTGGTTTGTTTGATTGGTTTGGATTGTACTTTCCATATCTATTTTTAAAAGGTTTTTCAGTATTTTCACTGGGTTTTGAAACAAGTCTACTAAGTACTAGGAGAATTCTAGCTTTTCGCCTGATCAACGCATAGCCAGAGTCTGCAGGAACGATAGTAAACTTGTTAAGACATCGAGTTATAAAAGTACTTTGATAATGTATTGTATAAAGGATATTTTGATCATTTATTTTACTTGTCTAAATAATTTAAAAATGTTTTAAATATTTTTTACTTCGAACTAACAAATTTGAATCAAATGACTATTCATCATATTATAAAATGTTTAAAATGTTAAATATAAAATTTTAAATAGAAATTTGTATAGTTCTAAAATATGGTTCATCCTTTTCTTTCAACCTATTCTACCTTCTAGCTATTTCTACCTTCTTCCTCTTTGAGGGTCCTTTCTACATTATGAAAAGAGTTGGTTTTTTGGCTTATCATTTGGATTTGCCCGAGATACTTTCTGGAGTGCTTAATGTATTCCATGTCTCTAAACTTCGCCGGTATCTTTATGACCCATCTTTTTTGCCTTCTGCTCTTGGTAGTTGGATATTGAGCTTAATATGACCGTCGAGAGTAAGCCACTTCGTATTGTCAGTAGAGGTACGAAGCAGCTAAGAAGGAAATCTATTAGTCTGATCAAAGTACGATGGAGTACTGATGATCGGGATTGTACCTGGGAGACGGAGGAGAGCATTTGTGCTTCGAAATCATAATTTGTTTTTCTAGGTACTATTTGTTTTTCCATCTTGCTTTTTTTATTTTTCCTTATTCGTTCTTTTCAAGGACGAAAAGATTTGAGTGGAGTATAGTGTAACAACCCTGAATTTTGTGATTTATTTTAATTGTTTATTTTAATTATTTTATTTGAATTTATGATTTAAAAACTTTAATATATTTATTAAAATGGATAAATTTTGTTATTTTAAATATAAATTTGATTTTTATGTGAATTATAATTTCAAACCTGAATAAATAGAATATTTCCAGAAAATGTGAATTTTGGTCAAAATGGTCAAACTTTGACTTTTAAATTTAAAATTAAAATTTTTGAATTTTTGAAATTATCTTTTATTATGAAACTAGATTAAATTTCAAGAATACTGCTTTTCGTTTCGTTGAAAATCTGATTTATATTGAGAAAGTTATGCTTTTTATAATATTGTGTGTAAATTGATTTATTTAATAATATTTTTTATTTTAATTTATATAAATAATATTTTTATTTGTCATATCTTATTCTAATTTGTATATATGCGTAATATGTTATGTTATGTATATATTTTATCCTTTAAATATTTTAAATTGATGTTTGAATTTTCCAAAGCTTAGTGTATTTATTTCCAATGTTTATAACCTAGTTTCTATTTTTAAACTATTTTCTTAATATATTTATATTTATTTAAAATTTATTTATTTATTTTTATTCATACATTATTTTGTTTTGTTTTATCTTATTTATTTACATTTTTCATGTACTTTAAAATTGCAAAAAGAATAAAGAAATTTGAAGAGTTTTTGACCTTTAATATACCTTGTCTTTTCACCTTTGATTGTGACTTTTCACTCCAATCATCACATGCATTCAATTGCTGGACTTATCCTCATTCCTTCAGCCGATCTTACCCTCATTTCTCATGCACAAAATTTTCTCAGCTCAAAAAAATTCAGCCTCCATCTCCAGAGCAAAAAACTTTGGTAAATAATTCTTTGTTTTTCACTTTTCTTCTTTGTTTTCTTATTCTACTTGCACTTGTTTCAACCTATATATCTCGGCCCTTGCTCCTCCACCACCATAGCCACTTCCACCACCACCATAATAGGCTGCCACCTCCTCCAGCAAACTGCCCAAGCCAAGCCGTGCATCACCTTGTTGCCAAACTCCACCAAATGTTGCCTTATGCCTTGAAAACTCCATAGCGAGCCACCAAATTGCTCCACCACCTCACACACCATATTGGCCGACCTTCACATCATCACCACCAGTCACTTGCTAACCTGAGACCCCCGCCACATCTGTATCTGACCTCCACAAGCCTGGCCATGCCTATGTATGCTTAGGGCTGAACCATTTATGCATTGAAATTCCACTTTGGTTGCCTTGAATTGAGCTATACATGCCTATACACCTATACTCCTTCATATCTATGTATGGCCGACCAATTTAACCCACACCTGACCCAAATTCACACCATGGCCGTGTATTTCTAACATATGGCTGAGCATAAGGTTGATGAAGGCAAGTGCAAGAGCTTTGGTTAACCGTTGTGCATGTATTTCTAGCTTACTCAATGCTTAACTTTGGTTTAAAATTCATGTTGTATATTTTGTTTTGTTTGATTTGTGACAAGACAAATAGCTTTGGCTCTCCCACACTCGAATCATAGTCGTGCTTTTGTGCCTTAGTGGATCTCTGTTTTGTGTATTTGGTTGTTATCTCTAGCTTGTAGAGGTGAGTATTTCTCACTAGACATTTCGTACTTATATAACTAGTAAATTGACACCATTTGAATCTGTGGGTTATATTATTATATTATAACTATTTATGCTATGATCATACAATGTTAACCACTACACCTGTCATATCATCTGTTATTGTTATATAATGCTATTCTGTTTATTTATACCAGTTTATCATGCTACAAGTTCTCTATAGATTAGAATCACTATGGGTTGAAATGATACATACCCGAACGAACATTAGAATAGAGAAAAATCGTTATGGGCTGAAATGATAGACCTGAACAATTTTTATTTATTTCACTTTTACATGGGATTACGGGTTTGAAATAATAAAACCCGGATTTTTCCTTTGTAAACTACGGATTGAAATGATATATTATCCGTATCATTTGACTTAGGTTAGAAAATTTTATACAGACTGTGGTTAAAATATATTTTCTAAAAATTTTAAAATATTTTAAAAATGTAAATATTCTGATATTTTAATTTGAATTTAAATTATAAAAATGTTTTTTATAAATATTAGTGATTTTCTCTAAGTTAAATAAGTGAAATAAATAAATGTTAAAGTAGAATTTGAAATATAAGTAAATTTTGGTATTTATGATTTTTTTTGCAAATGGAATTTAAGTTAAGAAGAAATTATGATAATTTGATTTAAATTTGAAATTAAATTATTTTTATAAAGCGTTATTGATTTTTCTATAAATTAAAAATAGTTAAATAAATACATGTTTAAAGTTGAAATTTGAAGTATATCTTAACTTGGAGAATGTGAAAGTGGATAAAAAAATAAAAGTTAAGTTAAGAAAATAAAATGGAATTTAAATAAAATTATGAAATGGTAAACTTAGTTAAAATGTTAAGTAAATGAAATGTTATAAAATTTTACATTTATTTTATAAGTGAATTATTAAAGATTTGATAATTATTTGTGAAAATTTCACTTTGTAAAATCATAAATTAAGGGATATTTAATAAACATTTTAAAATGTGAGAAAATGATTTTATAAGTTTAAAATGGTTTAAATAAAGATTTAATTATTTATGAAATTATATTGAATATTTGGAACTTAATTAATTGCATTTTTGAAACGTTATTATTTCTAATGTAAAGGATATTACAACATTTTGTAAATGCTGTAATTTATATAAATTAACTAAATGGCTAAAATGAACTAAGGGCTATTACAACACTTTGTAAGTGCTGTAGTTGCTTGTAACATTCTAAAATTTTCGACTTTCGAAAATTCGACATCGACACTCACTTTATCGACTGCCGAGAAATCAAAGGCCGAAAACCGAGATGTTATGGGGTTTTAAAAAGAAAAGAAACAGAAGAAGAGAGAAGAAGATAGAAAATAGAGAAAGAAAGAGAATAAGATAGAGAATTTGAAAATAGAAGATAGAAGAATTTTAAAAATAGAACATAGAGAAGAAGGAATAGAACGGAACAGAAAGGAAACAACAGAACAACATCAGTTATTACATTACATCACATTTTATTACATCATATCATCACATCAGAGTGTACAACAACATACAACAACAAACAATGCAGCGGAAAAAAGAAATACTATATAAACTAGTAATACGCCATGCCATCCAGCTTGCCTCCAGCAACTCCAGAATATCCAGAATATCCTGATAAACCTAACTCTTAACTGCCCGTGTGGAAATTGGTGGGCACCCAGAGTTTAGGAAGGAAAACAATAAACTCCGAGTCAGTCATGTGACTGGTGTGAGAACTCAAAACAGTTTATTTACTTTAAAATCAAAATAGAGGAATATTTTTAAATCAATTCGCAATGCTTTTAAAAATGAGACTACCATAAGGCCTCCCGCACACACACACATGCAAACGCAGAATCGGAGGAGATTTCTCCTTATGATAGTCAAAGATGCTTGATACGCATTTAAAATAATATTTGATATTATTATTAGTGCATAGTGTAGAGGAAAATCATTTCGAAAATAAAGATATAAATCTTAGCCAACATACGACCATTATCGTATGCCTACTATAGCTACTATCCAAATAGTGGTGACCACCATAAGTGAATAGCAGGTTCTACAACTAATACCGTACAAGTTTCGTATTGGGAATTGGATTTCCAACAAATGGTCAGGCCAAGGAACTTCCCATTGCCACATGAGAATGCCTCTGGATGGACATCCCCGAGAACCAAACCGGATCTCTACCAACACAAGGCCGGGTTACCCCTAACTGAGTAACAACTGACCGAATATGCCATCCCCCGGTCCTTTGGGACCTTTATCCGAGAGCGCTCTCTAATCAATTCACACAATCATAAAAACAAAGTGTTTCAACATGAGTAAGTATCTGGGCTCCATACCATGATACCACCCTTTTCCAGAAGGAAATGCACATATCCTAAAGGGCGCTACCCCTCATAACCTTGCCACATCTTTCCTGTTTTGACCATTTCCGGGATGTGAGGCTCGACGAATTCACGTCCACAAAAACATACTTTATACAAAAGCCATGCTTTGGGTCAACAAATGATCAACACAATGATCACTAAGATAGACGATCAAATAAATGATCCTATCACAAATAATCAACACAATGATCATTTCAGCATCACTCAGCATGTCACATTACCAAATTGGGAATATATCGCTGATAACTTCAACTATATAACCTCTGAGCACATACGTCTCAGAGAAGGGTGTTAAGCAAAGAATAAATTCTCCGCCACCAACAGAAATATATTTGAAAGAAATCGGCTTTATATCTCAAATTGTAATGTCAGACATACAATCCATACAAGTCTGTTCCGGGCTCGAACAGAACCGAAGGCACTTACAAAGAAGTCCTTGCAATCCGGATATTCACAATCCTGATCGGATTTCCCATCACTTAGGGAGTCTCTATACCGTTGCAACTCAGTGCAGAGACAATCGACATGTCATCCTATCGCTTTCGCAAATACCGGGTCTTCAACACCGATCTTCAATGCTATTCACAACGACGTATCACATATTCGGAATGGGTTATACGACCCCATGGTCCTTTCCCGGTTAACCCGAATAGTGAGCGCTTATTCAAAAATAAGTGTGCTTTCAAATTCAATCAATTCACATCAAATACCCATTCAAAGGGAAATATTGATAGTCGGCTATTGAACTATCAATGGATATGCATACATCACCAGATTCCAAATAATTTTCCAAATTATTTATTTTCCAAAATATCTTTACAAGATATATAATTTCAACACTTCAAAAATAAATTAATATTTATTTTTAAACAATTCCACTTTCTTATATAAATTCCATAGTGAATTTATATTTTCAAAATATCCATGCATATGATTTCAAAATCCATTTCAATTTATCTTCAAAAAGATAAACTCTAAATATTCACTTCATATTGGAAAACATTTCCATACTTATTTATTCATAAGTAATTCACAAATCTCTTTTATTTTCAACACTTAGAAAATATTCAATATACTTAAATCGAATTAAGTATATTTTTCATTCTTTAAGAAAATCATTCACTTAAACATATTTATTTGGGTCAAAACGAATGTTACGTAAAACATCGTTACGACAACCCAAAATCACTAGTATAGGGATTCGAATTTAAATTAGATATATAAATCCCAATACTATACAAACATTTCCTTTCGGAAATCATTTACTATAACAACAGTGTTATAGTTCACCATTTCCTTTTATTTCTCGAAACATCTATTTCAACAATAAATGTTGAAATCTATGGTTTCGAATCTCAACACATTTTAAAACATCGTTAGATCGTTTTAATTCAATTTAAAACATCACATTCAAAACAATTTATTTAACGTGTTATTCACTATTCAAAAATCGTGAACATACTTCGTTAACAAATTTCATCCTTTTATTAAATTTATTTTAAAGGATTATTCACTATTCAAAAATGTGAATATAACTCCATTAATAGGTTTCAACAATTTTCTTATCAAAATAAGTCGTTTGTGAATTTATAAAACAACGTTTATAAATTCCATTTTATTTATTTTATAACAACTTCCTTTATAAATCTTCTTTATTTACCTATTCGATTTATAATCTTAATTATAAACCAAAAGTCCAAATTATAAGTCAAACACTTATAATTTATTTATTTGCAAAAATCGTTCCTTTGAACTTTACAAATTTTATAAACCTATTGTTTATAAAATTCCATTTATAACTTCACCGTTATATAATTCTATAAATTTCATTCATTAATGAATTTCATTTTCACTTCATTCAAACACTTATAAAAACTCGTTTTATAATGTCAATATTTCGATTTATAAATATCCATTTACAAATCTCTTAATATAAATCAATTTATATTATTCTTTTAAAACGTCTTTAAATTCCTTTATAATTTCATCATTTCGATTTATAAAATAATCAAATTTTATAAATCCTATTTTTTTTTAAAACTTTTTATAACAAGTTCAGAATTCCATTTAAACTCTTTTATAAAGTCATTAATTCCTTATTTTCAAAAATCAGCTTTTAACTATATTTCACAAAAATCATAATTTTATAACTTCTAAAATTATATAACGTTTATTTATTTAAATGGATCAATTCCAAAAATATTTTATATTTCAAAAATCACTTTGAAAATCATTTTAAAATCCCAAAATCTGGGTCCAATGATGCTACACACCAAATAGTCAATCACGACAACAACGATATCATATATCAATATGAAAATCCATCAAATATCAAAATATCTGAAATCAAATAAAAACTGTTGAGGAATCCAGTTGGATCCCTCCAACCTGTTTTCCTGCATCCAAAAACATTAGCACAATACCAATTTCGCTCCAGTACGAAATTATCGCGGTATATGTTCTTAATAAATATTATCCGCTTAATAACGGCGTAATAGGGTCTCATCCGCTAAACAAAAAATGCGGGGAATCAATCAACTCCAATATATACATATGCCAATATATATATATTGCTACTATATATAATACCAATTTCACTGTTTATGAAATATTCGCGGTATATGTTTTTATAAATAACATCCGCTTACTAACGGCGCATAATGTCTATTTTAACAATCAATAATTTACAGTCATCATTCAAACATGCATTCAAATATTTTAAATCTAACTATTTAAAATAAAATCGAAATCTATTCGATTGAGTGAGAAGTTCTCACCTTGGTTTTAATTTCCGTTTTAGCTTTTATTTCGAATAAAATTAAACGCGCGTTTAATTTTACCCGAAATTCTCACTAACTCCAAACGACTCCAAACCAACTCCATCGCGTAGTGCTCGTCCATACGATTCCAACGCAACTGAGTTTGCATTTTTTCGACCTCGTATGAAAAAGTTATGAATTTTACAATTTTACACGACTTAAACTTAATAATTTACAACTAAATTTAAAACTTTTATAACCTACAACTAACATGGGCCATTGGATCCCAAACCCCCCTCATCCAGGCCGTCCTTCTATTCCATCTTCCTCCTCTCTTTCACGTTTTCTACAGATAATAGGAACGCAATATGAACCCATGAGTCACGAATTAGGTTTTAACTTCACCATCTCCTCGCTCAACGAAAACTCGATCGGGAAGTGCCAAATCGAAGCCTTCAACATGCTCTAGGTTCGGCCTGACCCTGGTGCAGCTCGGCCATGGCAAGCACCTCGAAATACGTGCGCAGCTCCCAGTGGACGCGGCCCCCTATACCCCTCCACGTCGCTCCAAACATGATCATATCCGTATGGATTTGAAGTATTCGGCGAGCTCTTCGATTCTTTAGTTAACAACTTTTTCTAAAAACGAGTGGATTGAGAGAGATTGAGGAAGAAGTGGGATTGAATTCTGGCCTTTGGTTTAATATGTGGCGGCTAGGGTTTTAAAATTAGGGTTTTAGTGTTTTTTATTTATTTTTTAGAGTGAGGTTGTATTTATAGGAAAAGCAAGCGTAAACACTATTCATCCCGGGAATTCCGAACTCCGATTTAGACGCCGTAACCAGCGTACCTAGGGTTTATCCCGCGTTCCGGACACAATGGAACAGGTTTCGGAAGCTAATTCGGAAGTATGTGCGAGTTATGGCTGAAAACGTTCAATTTAAATTAAACCGATTTAAATCGATTTCTAGGCGTTTTAATTTGTACCGGACAAACGGTAAATCCGATTGACTTGAAATTTGAAACCTTACAATAATATCACATTACGGATCCGATGAAACTGGTTTCGTCGAAATCCGAGACTTTTTGAAAAATGGCTATTTTGACTCGCCAAATTTAAATTAAAAATAATTCGATGCGTTTCGAGCTGCCACGATCAAACGATAACTCCGATTGACACGAAAATTGAAATCCGGTAATAACTAACTATTACGGATCCAATGAAACTGGTTTCGTTCAATTCTGAGACTGTTCAAAAATTGGCTATTTTACAGTCGATTATTAAATATTAAAATATTCAATTTTCACAAATAAACTTTTAATTCGATTTTAAAAGTTCTAAAATATCATTCTAACTTCAACATGATAAAATAAAATTTTACAAATCATTTTCAATCATATTTAACCTCATTTTCAATTATTTCTAAAATTTAACGTATTAAATTATCGATTTAATTATTCAATTAAATCCAAAAATTCAAATAAAAATTTATTTGACTTATAAATTCACTTATTAATATTTAAAATTAATTAAATATTCAAATTTTAATTAAATAAAAATTCTGGGTCGTTACAATCTTCCCCACTTAAAAGAATTTCGTCCCCGAAATTACAAGTAAGAAAAGTTATAGAATCTATTAATTTTCCCAAAATTCATAGTTAAACTTCTTACAATAACTTTACTAAGCTTTCAAAATCATACTTAGTTATCTTTTCAAAAACAATTACTATTGTTTAACTTTCAACTTCAAAATCAAAGTTAAAGTTTTCAAAATTTTCCAAATTTTCTCAAATTTTTCTAACGCCTTAAATTTCCGGAAAAATTCGCCATAGTCTCCTTTGCGCGGCTCGATCCGAAAAAAAAAATGACAGTATATATATATCACAAATATACATCTCATCAAGTAATGAGGCATCCCAAAGGGAAAAAAGTGTAAAAGTGCGATATTTAATCCGAGATATGTACCTTATATTTTATTAGCAAGCATATACGGCTAATATAGCGCTAAAGCGAACTCCAAATGGGAAGCAAACGCGATCCGCACCTACTAAACTCAACAAACAACATGAGAACATGCACATATGCAAATAATCTCAATATACAACATATAGCAACATATCAACTATATATGCTAACATAGTAATGCAGTAAAACAACAAACGCAAACATCAACCAACTATCACTCATAATCAATGAATATTCATTCATATTCTCATTAATATTCAATGAATTGGTTTTCACTTTAAATCATATTTGATTTATTTACATTAGATTTACTAACATTCATTCTCAATTCAATTAGTTTACATTTACTAATTAAATCTAATTCACATTCAATTCTATTCAAATTTATTTACTTCTAATTTGAATTCAATTTCATAGCCTTCAATTTCATTAACACTTAATGAATTACATACAATCAATCAACAATCATATAACAACCAAAGTATATTAATTATAACCAAATTCCTTTGCTTATGTTCATTCTCATTCAATTTATTCAACTTCTAATAACATTTGATTTCAATGAATTAATACTTTCATTCATTATTCCATATCAACTTAAATTACATTCAATTGATTAACATTCAATCCATTCATTCAATTCAATTACAAAGTTGAATTTCATTCATATACTCAAGTTCACATTCATTTAATCCACTTGATTATTTACAACTCATATTCATATAATTTCACTTCTTAGATATATAAGTTTATTTCACAATTGTAAACACTTTAATTATAATTCAATTCTTATAATTCTTTTGCTTATACAATTATTCTTTAATTTAGATTATTCAAACAACCTAACAATCAACTTATATACACTTTAATAATTCTGAAAAATTATTCCTTTATATATAAAAATATAATCAAGTAAAATTATTTCATTTACCCAATTTAAAACAATATTATGTCGAATTGTTCTATTCAAGTGTTTAGAAACCCCTTCGGCATAGTCTTGCGGACCACGCTGACGAAAGTTCATATGCCACTCAATAAACCAATCATCACAATATAAAACAATTTTTATATTCACTAACAAATACGCACTCGTATCTATTAATACACTCAAACTCATTCTAGAGTACTACTGACTCTATCTCTAATGAGTAATACCCAACAGAACCATGGTTGTCGCTTAACCAACAGCTCTGATACCAAATGTAACAAACAAGAAATTTTCGACTTTCGAAAATTCGACATCGACACTCACTTTATCGACTGCCGAGAAATCAAAGGCCGAAAACCGAGATGTTATGGGGTTTTAAAAAGAAAAGAAACAGAAGAAGAGAGAAGAAGATAGAAAATAGAGAAAGAAAGAGAATAAGATAGAGAATTTGAAAATAGAAGATAGAAGAATTTTAAAAATAGAACATAGAGAAGAAGGAATAGAACGGAACAGAAAGGAAACAACAGAACAACATCAGTTATTACATTACATCACATTTTATTACATCATATCATCACATCAGAGTGTACAACAACATACAACAACAAACAATGCAGCGGAAAAAAGAAATACTATATAAACTAGTAATACGCCATGCCATCCAGCTTGCCTCCAGCAACTCCAGAATATCCAGAATATCCTGATAAACCTAACTCTTAACTGCCCGTGTGGAAATTGGTGGGCACCCAGAGTTTAGGAAGGAAAACAATAAACTCCGAGTCAGTCATGTGACTGGTGTGAGAACTCAAAACAGTTTATTTACTTTAAAATCAAAATAGAGGAATATTTTTAAATCAATTCGCAATGCTTTTAAAAATGAGACTACCATAAGGCCTCCCGCACACACACACATGCAAACGCAGAATCGGAGGAGATTTCTCCTTATGATAGTCAAAGATGCTTGATACGCATTTAAAATAATATTTGATATTATTGTTAGTGCATAGTGTAGAGGAAAATCATTTCGAAAATAAAGATATAAATCTTAGCCAACATACGACCATTATCGTATGCCTACTATAGCTACTATCCAAACAGTGGTGACCACCATAAGTGAATAGCAGGTTCTACAACTAATACCGTACAAGTTTCGTATTGGGAATTGGATTTCCAACAAATGGTCAGGCCAAGGAACTTCCCATTGCCACATGAGAATGCCTCTGGATGGACATCCCCGAGAACCAAACCGGATCTCTACCAACACAAGGCCGGGTTACCCCTAACTGAGTAACAACTGACCGAATATGCCATCCCCCGGTCCTTTGGGACCTTTATCCGAGAGCGCTCTCTAATCAATTCACACAATCATAAAAACAAAGTGGTTCAACATGAGTAAGTATCTGGGCTCCATACCATGATACCACCCTTTTCCAGAAGGAAATGCACATATCCTAAAGGGCGCTACCCCTCATAACCTTGCCGCATCTTTCCTGTTTTGACCATTTCCGGGATGTGAGGCTCGACGAATTCACGTCCACAAAAACATACTTTATACAAAAGCCATGCTTTGGGTCAACAAATGATCAACACAATGATCACTAAGATAGACGATCAAATAAATGATCCTATCACAAATAATCAACACAATGATCATTTCAGCATCACTCAGCATGTCACATTACCAAATTGGGAATATATCGCTGATAACTTCAACTATATAACCTCTGAGCACATACGTCTCAGAGAAGGGTGTTAAGCAAAGAATAAATTCTCCGCCACCAACAGAAATATATTTGAAAGAAATCGGCTTTATATCTCAAATTGTAATGTCAGACATACAATCCATACAAGTCTGTTCCGGGCTCGAACAGAACCGAAGGCACTTACAAAGAAGTCCTTGCAATCCGGATATTCACAATCCTGATCGGATTTCCCATCACTTAGGGAGTCTCTATACCGTTGCAACTCAGTGCAGAGACAATCGACAGGTCATCCTATCGCTTTCGCAAATACCGGGTCTTCAACACCGATCTTCAATGCTATTCACAACGACGTATCACATATTCGGAATGGGTTATACGACCCCATGGTCCTTTCCCGGTTAACCCGAATAGTGAGCGCTTATTCAAAAATAAGTGTGCTTTCAAATTCAATCAATTCACATCAAATACCCATTCAAAGGGAAATATTGATAGTCGGCTATTGAACTATCAATGGATATGCATACATCACCAGATTCCAAATAATTTTCCAAATTATTTATTTTCCAAAATATCTTTACAAGATATATAATTTCAACACTTCAAAAATAAATTAATATTTATTTTTAAACAATTCCACTTTCTTATATAAATTCCATAGTGAATTTATATTTTCAAAATATCCATGCATATGATTTCAAAATCCATTTCAATTTATCTTCAAAAAGATAAACTCTAAATATTCACTTCATATTGGAAAACATTTCCATACTTATTTATTCATAAGTAATTCACAAATCTCTTTTATTTTCAACACTTAGAAAATATTCAATATACTTAAATCGAATTAAGTATATTTTTCATTCTTTAAGAAAATCATTCACTTAAACATATTTATTTGGGTCAAAACGAATGTTACGTAAAACATCGTTACGACAACCCAAAATCACTAGTATAGGGATTCGAATTTAAATTAGATATATAAATCCCAATACTATACAAACATTTCCTTTCGGAAATCATTTACTATAACAACAGTGTTATAGTTCACCATTTCCTTTTATTTCTCGAAACATCTATTTCAACAATAAATGTTGAAATCTATGGTTTCGAATCTCAACACATTTTAAAACATCGTTAGATCGTTTTAATTCAATTTAAAACATCACATTCAAAACAATTTCTTTAACGTGTTATTCACTATTCAAAAATCGTGAACATACTTCGTTAACAAATTTCATCCTTTTATTAAATTTATTTTAAAGGATTATTCACTATTCAAAAATGTGAATATAACTCCATTAATAGGTTTCAACAATTTTCTTATCAAAATAAGTCGTTTGTGAATTTATAAAACAACGTTTATAAATTCCATTTTATTTATTTTATAACAACTTCCTTTATAAATCTTCTTTATTTACCTATTCGATTTATAATCTTAATTATAAACCAAAAGTCCAAATTATAAGTCAAACACTTATAATTTATTTATTTGCAAAAATCGTTCCTTTGAACTTTACAAATTTTATAAACCTATTGTTTATAAAATTCCATTTATAACTTCACCGTTATATAATTCTATAAATTTCATTCATTAATGAATTTCATTTTCACTTCATTCAAACACTTATAAAAACTCGTTTTATAATGTCAATATTTCGATTTATAAATATCCATTTACAAATCTCTTAATATAAATCAATTTATATTATTCTTTTAAAACGTCTTTAAATTCCTTTATAATTTCATCATTTCGATTTATAAAATAATCAAATTTTATAAATCCTATTTTTTTTTTAAACTTTTTATAACAAGTTCAGAATTCCATTTAAACTCTTTTATAAAGTCATTAATTCCTTATTTTCAAAAATCAGCTTTTAACTATATTTCACAAAAATCATAATTTTATAACTTCTAAAATTATATAACGTTTATTTATTTAAATGGATCAATTCCAAAAATATTTTATATTTCAAAAATCACTTTGAAAATCATTTTAAAATCCCAAAATCTGGGTCCAATGATGCTACACACCAAATAGTCAATCACGACAACAACGATATCATATATCAATATGAAAATCCATCAAATATCAAAATATCTGAAATCAAATAAAAACTGTTGAGGAATCCAGTTGGATCCCTCCAACCTGTTTTCCTGCATCCAAAAACATTAGCACAATACCAATTTCGCTCCAGTACGAAATTATCGCGGTATATGTTCTTAATAAATATTATCCGCTTAATAACGGCGTAATAGGGTCTCATCCGCTAAACAAAAAATGCGGGGAATCAATCAACTCCAATATATACATATGCCAATATATATATATTGCTACTATATATAATACCAATTTCACTGTTTATGAAATATTCGCGGTATATGTTTTTATAAATAACATCCGCTTACTAACGGCGCATAATGTCTATTTTAACAATCAATAATTTACAGTCATCATTCAAACATGCATTCAAATATTTTAAATCTAACTATTTAAACTAAAATCGAAATCTATTCGATTGAGTGAGAAGTTCTCACCTTGGTTTTAATTTCCGTTTTAGCTTTTATTTCGAATAAAATTAAACGCGCGTTTAATTTTACCCGAAATTCTCACTAACTCCAAACGACTCCAAACCAACTCCATCGCGTAGTGCTCGTCCATACGATTCCAACGCAACTGAGTTTGCATTTTTTCGACCTCGTATGAAAAAGTTATGAATTTTACAATTTTACACGACTTAAACTTAATAATTTACAACTAAATTTAAAACTTTTATAACCTACAACTAACATGGGCCATTGGATCCCAAACCCCCCTCATCCAGGCCGTCCTTCTATTCCATCTTCCTCCTCTCTTTCACGTTTTCTACAGATAATAGGAACGCAATATGAACCCATGAGTCACGAATTAGGTTTTAACTTCACCATCTCCTCGCTCAACGAAAACTCGATCGGGAAGTGCCAAATCGAAGCCTTCAACATGCTCTAGGTTCGGCCTGACCCTGGTGGAGCTCGGCCATGGCAAGCACCTCGAAATACGTGCGCAGCTCCCAGTGGACGCGGCCCCCTATACCCCTCCACGTCGCTCCAAACATGATCATATCCGTATGGATTTGAAGTATTCGGCGAGCTCTTCGATTCTTTAGTTAACAACTTTTTCTAAAAACGAGTGGATTGAGAGAGATTGAGGAAGAAGTGGGATTGAATTCTGGCCTTTGGTTTAATATGTGGCGGCTAGGGTTTTAAAATTAGGGTTTTAGTGTTTTTTATTTATTTTTTAGAGTGAGGTTGTATTTATAGGAAAAGCAAGCGTAAACACTATTCATCCCGGGAATTCCGAACTCCGATTTAGACGCCGTAACCAGCGTACCTAGGGTTTATCCCGCGTTCCGGACACAATGGAACAGGTTTCGGAAGCTAATTCGGAAGTATGTGCGAGTTATGGCTGAAAACGTTCAATTTAAATTAAACCGATTTAAATCGATTTCTAGGCGTTTTAATTTGTACCGGACAAACGGTAAATCCGATTGACTTGAAATTTGAAACCTTACAATAATATCACATTACGGATCCGATGAAACTGGTTTCGTCGAAATCCGAGACTTTTTGAAAAATGGCTATTTTGACTCGCCAAATTTAAATTAAAAATAATTCGATGCGTTTCGAGCTGCCACGATCAAACGATAACTCCGATTGACACGAAAATTGAAATCCGGTAATAACTAACTATTACGGATCCAATGAAACTGGTTTCGTTCAATTCTGAGACTGTTCAAAAATTGGCTATTTTACAGTCGATTATTAAATATTAAAATATTCAATTTTCACAAATAAACTTTTAATTCGATTTTAAAAGTTCTAAAATATCATTCTAACTTCAACATGATTAAATAAAATTTTACAAATCATTTTCAATCATATTTAACCTCATTTTCAATTATTTCTAAAATTTAACGTATTAAATTATCGATTTAATTATTCAATTAAATCCAAAAATTCAAATAAAAATTTATTTGACTTATAAATTCACTTATTAATATTTAAAATTAATTAAATATTCAAATTTTAATTAAATAAAAATTCTGGGTCGTTACAATCTTCCCCACTTAAAAGAATTTCGTCCCCGAAATTACAAGTAAGAAAAGTTATAGAATCTATTAATTTTCCCAAAATTCATAGTTAAACTTCTTACAATAACTTTACTAAGCTTTCAAAATCATACTTAGTTATCTTTTCAAAAACAATTACTATTGTTTAACTTTCAACTTCAAAATCAAAGTTAAAGTTTTCAAAATTTTCCAAATTTTCTCAAATTTTTCTAACGCCTTAAATTTCCGGAAAAATTCGCCATAGTCTCCTTTGCGCGGCTCGATCCGAAAAAAAAATGACAGTATATATATATCACAAATATACATCTCATCAAGTAATGAGGCATCCCAAAGGGAAAAAAGTGTAAAAGTGCGATATTTAATCCAAGATATGTACCTTATATTTTATTAGCAAGCATATACGGCTAATATAGCGCTAAAGCGAACTCCAAATGGGAAGCAAACGCGATCCGCACCTACTAAACTCAACAAACAACATGAGAACATGCACATATGCAAATAATCTCAATATACAACATATAGCAACATATCAACTATATATGCTAACATAGTAATGCAGTAAAACAACAAACGCAAACATCAACCAACTATCACTCATAATCAATGAATATTCATTCATATTCTCATTAATATTCAATGAATTGGTTTTCACTTTAAATCATATTTGATTTATTTACATTAGATTTACTAACATTCATTCTCAATTCAATTAGTTTACATTTACTAATTAAATCTAATTCACATTCAATTCTATTCAAATTTATTTACTTCTAATTTGAATTCAATTTCATAGCCTTCAATTTCATTAACACTTAATGAATTACATACAATCAATCAACAATCATATAACAACCAAAGTATATTAATTATAACCAAATTCCTTTGCTTATGTTCATTCTCATTCAATTTATTCAACTTCTAATAACATTTGATTTCAATGAATTAATACTTTCATTCATTATTCCATATCAACTTAAATTACATTCAATTGATTAACATTCAATCCATTCATTCAATTCAATTACAAAGTTGAATTTCATTCATATACTCAAGTTCACATTCATTTAATCCACTTGATTATTTACAACTCATATTCATATAATTTCACTTCTTAGATATATAAGTTTATTTCACAATTGTAAACACTTTAATTATAATTCAATTCTTATAATTCTTTTGCTTATACAATTATTCTTTAATTTAGATTATTCAAACAACCTAACAATCAACTTATATACACTTTAATAATTCTGAAAAATTATTCCTTTATATATAAAAATATAATCAAGTAAAATTATTTCATTTACCCAATTTAAAACAATATTATGTCGAATTGTTCTATTCAAGTGTTTAGAAACCCCTTCGGCATAGTCTTGCGGACCACGCTGACGAAAGTTCATATGCCACTCAATAAACCAATCATCACAATATAAAACAATTTTTATATTCACTAACAAATACGCACTCGTATCTATTAATACACTCAAACTCATTCTAGAGTACTACTGACTCTATCTCTAATGAGTAATACCCAACAGAACCATGGTTGTCGCTTAACCAACAGCTCTGATACCAAATGTAACAAACAAGAAATTTTCGACTTTCGAAAATTCGACATCGACACTCACTTTATCGACTGCCGAGAAATCAAAGGCCGAAAACCGAGATGTTATGGGGTTTTAAAAAGAAAAGAAACAGAAGAAGAGAGAAGAAGATAGAAAATAGAGAAAGAAAGAGAATAAGATAGAGAATTTGAAAATAGAAGATAGAAGAATTTTAAAAATAGAACATAGAGAAGAAGGAATAGAACGGAACAGAAAGGAAACAACAGAACAACATCAGTTATTACATTACATCACATTTTATTACATCATATCATCACATCAGAGTGTACAACAACATACAACAACAAACAATGCAGCGGAAAAAAGAAATACTATATAAACTAGTAATACGCCATGCCATCCAGCTTGCCTCCAGCAACTCCAGAATATCCAGAATATCCTGATAAACCTAACTCTTAACTGCCCGTGTGGAAATTGGTGGGCACCCAGAGTTTAGGAAGGAAAACAATAAACTCCGAGTCAGTCATGTGACTGGTGTGAGAACTCAAAACAGTTTATTTACTTTAAAATCAAAATAGAGGAATATTTTTAAATCAATTCGCAATGCTTTTAAAAATGAGACTACCATAAGGCCTCCCGCACACACACACATGCAAACGCAGAATCAGAGGAGATTTCTCCTTATGATAGTCAAAGATGCTTGATACGCATTTAAAATAATATTTGATATTATTGTTAGTGCATAGTGTAGAGGAAAATCATTTCGAAAATAAAGATATAAATCTTAGCCAACATACGACCATTATCGTATGCCTACTATAGCTACTATCCAAACAGTGGTGACCACCATAAGTGAATAGCAGGTTCTACAACTAATACCGTACAAGTTTCGTATTGGGAATTGGATTTCCAACAAATGGTCAGGCCAAGGAACTTCCCATTGCCACATGAGAATGCCTCTGGATGGACATCCCCGAGAACCAAACCGGATCTCTACCAACACAAGGCCGGGTTACCCCTAACTGAGTAACAACTGACCGAATATGCCATCCCCCGGTCCTTTGGGACCTTTATCCGAGAGCGCTCTCTAATCAATTCACACAATCATAAAAACAAAGTGTTTCAACATGAGTAAGTATCTGGGCTCCATACCATGATACCACCCTTTTCCAGAAGGAAATGCACATATCCTAAAGGGCGCTACCCCTCATAACCTTGCCGCATCTTTCCTGTTTTGACCATTTCCGGGATGTGAGGCTCGACGAATTCACGTCCACAAAAACATACTTTATACAAAAGCCATGCTTTGGGTCAACAAATGATCAACACAATGATCACTAAGATAGACGATCAAATAAATGATCCTATCACAAATAATCAACACAATGATCATTTCAGCATCACTCAGCATGTCACATTACCAAATTGGGAATATATCGCTGATAACTTCAACTATATAACCTCTGAGCACATACGTCTCAGAGAAGGGTGTTAAGCAAAGAATAAATTCTCCGCCACCAACAGAAATATATTTGAAAGAAATCGGCTTTATATCTCAAATTGTAATGTCAGACATACAATCCATACAAGTCTGTTCCGGGCTCGAATAGAACCGAAGGCACTTACAAAGAAGTCCTTGCAATCCGCATATTCACAATCCTGATCGGATTTCCCATCACTTAGGGAGTCTCTATACCGTTGCAACTCAGTGCAGAGACAATCGACAGGTCATCCTATCGCTTTCGCAAATACCGGGTCTTCAACACCGATCTTCAATGCTATTCACAACGACGTATCACATATTCGGAATGGGTTATACGACCCCATGGTCCTTTCCCGGTTAACCCGAATAGTGAGCGCTTATTCAAAAATAAGTGTGCTTTCAAATTCAATCAATTCACATCAAATACCCATTCAAAGGGAAATATTGATAGTCGGCTATTGAACTATCAATGGATATGCATACATCACCAGATTCCAAATAATTTTCCAAATTATTTATTTTCCAAAATATCTTTACAAGATATATAATTTCAACACTTCAAAAATAAATTAATATTTATTTTTAAACAATTCCACTTTCTTATATAAATTCCATAGTGAATTTATATTTTCAAAATATCCATGCATATGATTTCAAAATCCATTTCAATTTATCTTCAAAAAGATAAACTCTAAATATTCACTTCATATTGGAAAACATTTCCATACTTATTTATTCATAAGTAATTCACAAATCTCTTTTATTTTCAACACTTAGAAAATATTCAATATACTTAAATCGAATTAAGTATATTTTTCATTCTTTAAGAAAATCATTCACTTAAACATATTTATTTGGGTCAAAACGAATGTTACGTAAAACATCGTTACGACAACCCAAAATCACTAGTATAGGGATTCGAATTTAAATTAGATATATAAATCCCAATACTATACAAACATTTCCTTTCGGAAATCATTTACTATAACAACAGTGTTATAGTTCACCATTTCCTTTTATTTCTCGAAACATCTATTTCAACAATAAATGTTGAAATCTATGGTTTCGAATCTCAACACATTTTAAAACATCGTTAGATCGTTTTAATTCAATTTAAAACATCACATTCAAAACAATTTATTTAACGTGTTATTCACTATTCAAAAATCGTGAACATACTTCGTTAACAAATTTCATCCTTTTATTAAATTTATTTTAAAGGATTATTCACTATTCAAAAATGTGAATATAACTCCATTAATAGGTTTCAACAATTTTCTTATCAAAATAAGTCGTTTGTGAATTTATAAAACAACGTTTATAAATTCCATTTTATTTATTTTATAACAACTTCCTTTATAAATCTTCTTTATTTACCTATTCGATTTATAATCTTAATTATAAACCAAAAGTCCAAATTATAAGTCAAACACTTATAATTTATTTATTTGCAAAAATCGTTCCTTTGAACTTTACAAATTTTATAAACCTATTGTTTATAAAATTCCATTTATAACTTCACCGTTATATAATTCTATAAATTTCATTCATTAATGAATTTCATTTTCACTTCATTCAAACACTTATAAAAACTCGTTTTATAATGTCAATATTTCGATTTATAAATATCCATTTACAAATCTCTTAATATAAATCAATTTATATTATTCTTTTAAAACGTCTTTAAATTCCTTTATAATTTCATCATTTCGATTTATAAAATAATCAAATTTTATAAATCCTATTTTTTTTTTAAACTTTTTATAACAAGTTCAGAATTCCATTTAAACTCTTTTATAAAGTCATTAATTCCTTATTTTCAAAAATCAGCTTTTAACTATATTTCACAAAAATCATAATTTTATAACTTCTAAAATTATATAACGTTTATTTATTTAAATGGATCAATTCCAAAAATATTTTATATTTCAAAAATCACTTTGAAAATCATTTTAAAATCCCAAAATCTGGGTCCAATGATGCTACACACCAAATAGTCAATCACGACAACAACGATATCATATATCAATATGAAAATCCATCAAATATCAAAATATCTGAAATCAAATAAAAACTGTTGAGGAATCCAGTTGGATCCCTCCAACCTGTTTTCCTGCATCCAAAAACATTAGCACAATACCAATTTCGCTCCAGTACGAAATTATCGCGGTATATGTTCTTAATAAATATTATCCGCTTAATAACGGCGTAATAGGGTCTCATCCGCTAAACAAAAAATGCGGGGAATCAATCAACTCCAATATATACATATGCCAATATATATATATTGCTACTATATATAATACCAATTTCACTGTTTATGAAATATTCGCGGTATATGTTTTTATAAATAACATCCGCTTACTAACGGCGCATAATGTCTATTTTAACAATCAATAATTTACAGTCATCATTCAAACATGCATTCAAATATTTTAAATCTAACTATTTAAAATAAAATCGAAATCTATTCGATTGAGTGAGAAGTTCTCACCTTGGTTTTAATTTCCGTTTTAGCTTTTATTTCGAATAAAATTAAACGCGCGTTTAATTTTACCCGAAATTCTCACTAACTCCAAACGACTCCAAACCAACTCCATCGCGTAGTGCTCGTCCATACGATTCCAACGCAACTGAGTTTGCATTTTTTCGACCTCGTATGAAAAAGTTATGAATTTTACAATTTTACACGACTTAAACTTAATAATTTACAACTAAATTTAAAACTTTTATAACCTACAACTAACATGGGCCATTGGATCCCAAACCCCCCTCATCCAGGCCGTCCTTCTATTCCATCTTCCTCCTCTCTTTCACGTTTTCTACAGATAATAGGAACGCAATATGAACCCATGAGTCACGAATTAGGTTTTAACTTCACCATCTCCTCGCTCAACGAAAACTCGATCGTGAAGTGCCAAATCGAAGCCTTCAACATGCTCTAGGTTCGGCCTGACCCTGGTGGAGCTCGGCCATGGCAAGCACCTCGAAATACGTGCGCAGCTCCCAGTGGACGCGGCCCCCTATACCCCTCCACGTCGCTCCAAACATGATCATATCCGTATGGATTTGAAGTATTCGGCGAGCTCTTCGATTCTTTAGTTAACAACTTTTTCTAAAAACGAGTGGATTGAGAGAGATTGAGGAAGAAGTGGGATTGAATTCTGGCCTTTGGTTTAATATGTGGCGGCTAGGGTTTTAAAATTAGGGTTTTAGTGTTTTTTTTTTATTTTTTAGAGTGAGGTTGTATTTATAGGAAAAGCAAGCGTAAACACTATTCATCCCGGGAATTCCGAACTCCGATTTAGACGCCGTAACCAGCGTACCTAGGGTTTATCCCGCGTTCCGGACACAATGGAACAGGTTTCGGAAGCTAATTCGGAAGTATGTGCGAGTTATGGCTGAAAACGTTCAATTTAAATTAAACCGATTTAAATCGATTTCTAGGCGTTTTAATTTGTACCGGACAAACGGTAAATCCGATTGACTTGAAATTTGAAACCTTACAATAATATCACATTACGGATCCGATGAAACTGGTTTCGTCGAAATCCGAGACTTTTTGAAAAATGGCTATTTTGACTCGCCAAATTTAAATTAAAAATAATTCGATGCGTTTCGAGCTGCCACGATCAAACGATAACTCCGATTGACACGAAAATTGAAATCCAGTAATAACTAACTATTACGGATCCAATGAAACTGGTTTCGTTCAATTCTGAGACTGTTCAAAAATTGGCTATTTTACAGTCGATTATTAAATATTAAAATATTCAATTTTCACAAATAAACTTTTAATTCGATTTTAAAAGTTCTAAAATATCATTCTAACTTCAACATGATAAAATAAAATTTTACAAATCATTTTCAATCATATTTAACCTCATTTTCAATTATTTCTAAAATTTAACGTATTAAATTATCGATTTAATTATTCAATTAAATCCAAAAATTCAAATAAAAATTTATTTGACTTATAAATTCACTTATTAATATTTAAAATTAATTAAATATTCAAATTTTAATTAAATAAAAATTCTGGGTCGTTACAATGCTGAATTTAACTAAAGTTTTCTTTGAAATCTAAAACCTATTACAGCATTTGAAATGCTGTCTTTTGCTAATTGAATTGTTTTTAGACATAACTTTCCGTAGCATTTTCTACGTGTTGCGAAAGTTGAATTTTCACTGTTGTAATAAATTTTAGTGAATAAATGAATTCTGAAAATGGTAAAATTTTGAGAATTGAATATTTGATTATTAAATATAATAACTTCATTTTTTAATGATTAAATGGAATATTTTAAATTGAAATATTTTGAAATGTGATTTGAAAGGGTATTTAAATTAAATAAAATGAATGTGGTTTTGGAAAAAATATGATATTTTGAAATGGATTTGAAGTGATATTGAATTTTTAAATGATATTTGATTTAGAAGTACAAAATACCATTTTGGAATTTTAACCTTGTTTTTAATTTATGGTTTAACTGATCCTTAGAGGATGGGCGATCCCAAGCATCCTTTAAGTTATTGTGCATTACTACTACAGTTCACTTGAGTTGGTTTACATTGTATAAGTATGTATGTCCTGACTCGAGTGTTCTATGTTTTACTTTACGCTCGGGTCAGGCTGAGTATTTACAGCTTAGCGTTGGATTTCTTTTCTGGAGCTAGGAATCGCTGGAGATTCTACTTGTCTAGTTATCTATTCCTTTTCAGTTTCAGTTGTTCTATTTCAGCTCTGGTATATATGAACTTCTATGTATTTGAGATTTCTATTGTATATGTTTTTCAAACTGATATTATGTATTTGTTTTGAGATTTTGTTATAGTAGCTTCATGAACTACTATGGTATTTTAATTTCCGCTGCGAGTTATTCTGATATTTCTGTGTCTGTGATTCTGTGATTGTTTTCATTTACTCCAAATTTATTTACAATGCGGTATTTTGAGCAATTCAAGTTCGACATGTGTGGATGCGAATGGCTGAAAATATCGGGTTGTTACAGAGTGGGGGAGAGTGTAACAACCCGTAAATTTCAATGATTAAAATTTGTTAAATTAATAAGATTTTCTGTAATTAAATTTAGAAAGAAATAAAAATTTTAAATTTATAATGAAGCAAATGTTAAAAATGAAATGCAACCACGTAAATGAAAGCTATGTGTTAATAATTGAAGTGAAATTTTAATTAATTGAAGTAATGTAAATTGTTATACTAGGCTAAGAATTGAATATAAAAAAGGTAAATAGTGAATTAATTAGTGAATTAATAATAATTAATAGTAATTGAATAGAATCAATGTCCTGTAAGTAATTATAATATTGTTTGGGAATGAAAACTTATAAAAGTATGAATAAGAGTAAGAGTATTGAATCAACCAATGGAATAATATATTGATTAATAGTAACTGAATGTAAATTTATGTAATAAGGTTGATGCAAGTTGATAAGTAACTAAATTAGTGAAATACTTATTAATTGAAACAAATTGTAAGGTTATAATTGATTGAAATTAGGGAATCGGGGAATAAACTCAAAAGTTATATTAATTGATGAAATAATACATAATAAATTGCAGTTTGATAGAATCAATGCTAGATAAGTATTTATAATAATTGTTAGTTGATAATTAAGTATGAATGTGAGTAAATTTGGCAATAGTGCAAATTTTTAGTTTATAATAATTTCTTAATAATAGTTTATAAGTGAAATTAACGTTAGTGGTAACGATTAGTATGAGTTAACCATTTATCTAGTATATTAAATTAAAACCGGTAATCAATTGCAATGAATCTCAATTCAATGTTATATTAGTATAAATTAAGGAAATAATTGGAAATAATGTTAATTCTATTTATAATATGACAATTGGTTGGTTTAAAGAATGGAAATCAAGATTTTATTTAATTGAAATGTAAAATTCAATAATTGGATTAATTGTAATTAAATGAAATTAAAATATCTAAATATTACGTTATTTGAAATGAAGATGGAATATGAGAAACTTAATGCAATAGTTTTTAATCCAATGTTAAATGCATCTATTTGACAATAATGAATGGAATAATTATTGCTTGATTTAATTAAATGGGATTTTTGGAATTTTATTTATAATTTCTGAATTCAATAAATTGAGGTTAACACTGAAATTGATAAATTAATTAACTTTAAATTGACATCTAAATTTGTTAAATAAGTTTGAATGATTTGGAAATATAAAAATGGTAAGAATTGTAAATTTTAGAATTGAAATTGGTATTAATTTATTTAATTAATGTAAAAATAGCCATTTTGGCCACTGACTCGGATTTCGATGAAACCAGTTTCATCGGATCAGTAACGGTGAATTATTGTAGGATTTCAAGTTTCATAGAAATTAGGCTTGTCGTTTGATCGTACGAACACGAAACGCCTAGAAACAATGAAATTGAAATCAATTTGAAATAATTGATTTTGGCATAACTTTTTCATACGATTGAATTTGGACTTGAAACTTATTCCATTGCATTTAAAATATTTAAAAACATCTATTTTGATATATGGGTTGACCCAATTTTGTTCCAGAGTCAGAACGGGCTTTTTGGGCAATTTTATCTCCCAACGTGTAAATCAATCATGTCCATCCATTCTATGTTCAGCTTTGTTTATAAATACCCTCTAATAAACCCTAATTGTTCCTCATTATCATTTGTCTTAATGTACAATTCCTTCTCACCTCCTCAATTCAATGGCAGACAATTCCAAATCCAATTGCAATTTCAAGTCAAATCCATAGCCAAAATTTCAAACTCCTTAAAAAATTCAAATAAAATATATATCATATATCTCGACAATACGGATCTGTGTCAATTGTTCATTTTCGGAATTGATGCCCGAGTTAATCGGAATTCGCGATCAAAATTGAATTGGGTGTTTTTGATTTCGTCATCAATTGACGAAATTGAAATATGGGTTTTGAAGAGCTCGACGTATGGAGTTCGACGCTAATGGTCACATCGCATATCGTGGCCGGAGGCGCCTGAATTTTTGCATTTTTGGGTGATCGGAGGGATCGCCGTGGGTCTTAGGTGAAGCGGCGTCGTGTGGTATTACGATGGAGGTGGCAGGCCGAGCGTTCGGCGTCGTATTGGTGGTCAAACACGGGGAGGACAGCAGCATGTTGCTTGAATTCGCGTAAGAGAAGGAGATAGGGTTTTCTTTGCGTAAGTTGATGCTGACGTGGCAGTAAGGTGGTGATTATTTCTGTTTTAATTAATTTAAAAACAAAATTTAAAAATTCCAATCTTCTTATATCCATAATTTTTACATATGATATCTGTTTCACACGCGGTTTCTTTTGTTAGGTTCGTATTGAAATTTCGGACATTTTGGCACTAGTTGGGATGGATTCTAAGACTGTTCAATTTTTGGGTTTAACTTGGATTTAAATTCAATTTAAATTCGAAAGGTGAGTGTTTTAACCGACTCACAACTTCTAAATTTTCTTGTGTGTGTTAAATTAATTTCTGATGTGATTAGAAATTTATTTATGGCTGTTTGGTATATTTTTATCATCATTCTAGTTAAATTGAATTTATTGAATTAAATTGTTATTCAATTTATTATTGCATATAAACTGCCTGTTAAATTAATTTATTATTGAATATAAACTGCCAGTAATTACTTATATTATTATATGTTCTATATTGATGTTATTGTTTGAATTGGATGATGATTGTGATAAATGGTTGATGATTGATATTGGGTGAATGGATGCTGTATTTTATATTTTTATAGACTGCAAGTTGTTATGCATTTTATTCCATTCGAGATTGTGGTTTGAAATGATATATAAACGTATGTTTATTTTAAATTGCGGATTGAAATGATAAATATCCGTATCACTTGACTATAGGGTAGAAAATTATATACAGACACTGTGGTCTATATATAAATATTTTGAAAATGGTTTCTGTGGTTTGGTAAAGAAATATATGGTTTTATGAGATATTGATTTGGATATTTTATAAATGTTATTTTATATATTAATAAATTTTGGTTTTAAGCTATATATAAAATTGGTTTAAAGTATAAAATAAGTTAAATAATAAAATTTGATTTTATTAAGATAATATAATTAAGTAGTTGTTTAACATATATTGTATATATAGTTATAATGGCTTAAATAAAACTAAGGTTGGAAGATAAATATGAAATTGATGTGAATTAAAATATTTAAGAATTTTTCTCGAATAAATTTGATTTGAAATTGAGATAAATTTGAGATTATGAAATTAAATTTATTTAAGAATTAAACTCGAAAGGGTTGATGTGAAATTTATTAAATTTGAAATTTTAAAAGGTATAATTATTATAACTTGATTGTGAGGTCTGGGTGAATTAAATTATTATTCCAAGTATAAATGAATTGAAGGAAATATTTAGTTATTTGTAATTTTAGTCTTATTTAAATGAAAGGGATTTATTTTGTAAAATATTTCAAAACTAAATAATAGAAAATTTAGTTGTTGAATCGAAATTATCAAATTAAATTTTGAAATTTTGAAATTTTTAAAGCCTTGAAATATATCGAAATTGAACTGTTTTATCGAAATTGAAATGTTTCGAAGTTATGAATGTTAAAGTATTATGTTTTAAAGGTGTTAAAATTTCAAATGTTTGGTTTTGAAGTGTATAATTTGGAAGTGCTATGATTTTAGAAAAGGGATATATTTGAAATAAAATGATATTATATTGATTTGAAATAAAAAGGATATCATATTAATTTGGTTTTAAAATGGAAATGATATCGTAATTATATGTTTTTGAAATGGATATTATTTTCTGGTTCTAAAAGCATAAACTATTTTCAAAAGACCGCGGTGTTATAATAACGTTTGGTTGGTAAAGAGACTGGGATCGAAAGTTGTTATACTCTCTACCAACTCCGAAAACCACTTTAACAACCGTGTGCGCGGTAGAGATTTCAGAATGAAGTAGGATGGTGGCGGCATTTCCTTTGAGGTAAATACGTGGACCCGATTCCTGTAAGTTGGCATAAGGTGGCTAAAACAGGAGCAATTGACGGGCTAAGAAGGTAGCACCTTTTATCGGACATATCCCTTCGATATTGTACTCTGACTTTTGGATTGATTCGGTGGCCACTTTTGTTTTTTGATTTGGGGGTGTGGTCGAGGTGGGCGGTAGCTGCGCGCTACGCGTTACCACCGGCCCAGAAGCGTAATTGGTATATCTACCCTGGCATTGCCTAATTGTGTCGTGTCACCTACCCTATCGCGCCTTTTACGAGTTTGGTTTTCTCCCGTAGCCCGTGTGGTATCCTCTGGTGGCTTCCCGATCAGGAGGGACTATGATATTGGATGGACTATTGGGACTATTACATGTTAAGGGGGATATTGGGTCACTCCTTAGAGCTATTTAAAAGTAAATTTATTTTACTATAGACATTATTATAATAGCGAAATATTACTACATAGTAAATAGTTTAACGGATCCTTAGGAGATGTGAATCCCGAGCATCTCTTAAGTTACTGCACTCACGTTAGACACTGGATAGGAGATGTCAAATCCTGTAAACATCTCTAACGCCGTTCCACTCATATTTTACTGTTGATTTAACTTACATAAGATCGTTTTGTTCTGACTCGAGTATTTTGTCTTTTCAATTCGTTCGGGTCAGTCCGAGCATTTTAGGATTTGAAGATTTTATTTTGAAGGACGAAGACGAAGATTTGTATTACTATTATTTATTATAGCATTCCACCACATTCTTACTGTTCCGCTGCATTATTAATATTCTCTGGTATGCGTAACTCTGATATGTATTGTATAAGTAAAATCATATGTTTTTGTAAAACAGCTTCATGAACTGTTTATTTGACTATTATATTTTATCGTTCCGCTACAAGATTCTATTTTGTTTTTCTTTCTCTTCTTTTTCTTATTTACCCCATAACAATCCGCTCTTCTATATGATTTAAGTCTGACGTGTGTTGTTTATTGTCAATTTAAAGCGTATAAAAGGCGGGATGTTACAATAATATTGCGCTATTATAATAATGTCTATAGTAAAATAAACTTACTTTTAAATAGCGTTAAAGGGTTACCCATATAGCCCTCAACATGTAATAGTCCTAGTAGTCCATCCAGTATCAGCATACCTCCGATCGGGAGACTACCCTAAATACTCCATGGGCTACGGGAGAAAAACAAACTCGTAGTAAGGCTCGCTATTGTAGGTGACACGGCACAATTAGGCAATGCCAGGGTAGTTATACCAATTACGCTTCCGGGCTGGTGGTAACGTATAGCAGCCACTACCGCCCTCCTCGGAACACACTCCCAATCAAAATCGAAGGATGACCATCAATTCAATCATAAGTAAGAGTATAGTATCGAAGAAATGTGTTCGATAGGAGGAATGGCCTCACTTGGCCCGTCGATCGCTCCTGTTTTAGCCACCTTAAGCCAACTCACGGGAGTCGGGTCCACGTTCATACCTCAGTAGGATCGTCGCCACCATCGTACTTCATTCTAGAATTTCCATCGCATACACAGTTGTTAAAGTGGTTTTCGGTATCGGTAGAGAGTACGTTCATATCTGATCCCGGTCACTTTAACAAACAATCGTTATTATAACCTATGGTTATAAATTTCAAAAATAGTTTATATTTCAAAACCAAAACCATTTTTATTTCAAAACTATATTCAAATCAAATAATTTATCATTTACGTTTCAAACATATATTCACCTCCAAAAATCATAACACTTTCAAAGTTATAACTTTTTCGAAACCAAAATACCATTCCAAATCACATTTCAAAAATAGTTTATATTTCAAATCAAAATACTCCATTTAAACTATTTAAAAGTGAAGTTTATACCTACTAATCCAATATTCAATTCTCAAAAATTTATTCTTTTCAGAGTTCATTTATTTAGTTAAAAATAATAAAACATTGAAATTTCAGCTTTCACAGCGTTTAGAAAATGCTGCGTAAGTTATATTATTCATTTCAGCAAAGACAACATTTAAAACTGCTGTAATAGTTCAGTTTTAGTTGAAAAATAGTTAAATTCAGCAAAGACGGCATTTACAAAACTACTGTAATAGTTCAGGGTTCCAATTAAAAGATTTAATTCAATTCAGCAAAGACAGCGTCTACAAAACTGCTGTAATAGTTTAATTATATTCAATAATCTCATTTCAGCCAACTGCCGCACTTAACAAGTGTTACATTAGCTCTTTCATTAGTTTTAAGTTCAAGTTTTAGTTTCTGCAACTACAGCACTTACCAAGTGCCGCAATAATCCTTAGTTAATTTTAGCCTTTTAGTTCACTTCTGCAACTACAGCACTTACAAAGTGCTGCAATATTATTTACTTCAGATTTTAACTTCAGAAATGATAGCATTTTTGAAGTGCTATTAATTAAATTTTCAGATTTTCAATACAATTTCAGAAACAATTAAACTTTGATTTTAACCCTTTTAACTTATAAAAATCATATATTTTCACTCAAAAATGTTCATTTAAATACCCCTTAACTTATGATCTTTATAAAGTAATTTTCATAGATAAAATCAAAATTTTAACAATAATTCACTTATTAAATTCAAGCTTATAATTTCTATTCTTTGTGTTTTAAAAATTAACTTAACACTTAAGTTTTTAATTACCATTTAAAAATATAAACTTAATTTCCATTTTGTTTACTTAACTTAAACTTTTACTTTTTAAACAAAATTTCAAATTTCAAAACTAATTTATATTTCAAATTTTAACTCTACCATTCATTTATTTAACATATTTAAGTTGTAGAAAAATCACCAACGCTTTATAAAAATCATTTTTAATTTAATATAAGTAAAATTATCATAAATTTACATTTCAAAAATACTTTAAAATTTCTATAAATATATGTATAAAATAACCACGGGTCTATATAAAATTTTCTAACCTAAGTCAGATGATAAAATAAATCCCAAGTTAAATAAAATAAATAAAAATTTCTCAAGCCTATCATTTCAGCCCATAGCGATTTTTCCTTATTCTAAAGTCCGTTTAGATATGCATCATTTCAACCTATAGTGATTCTATTCTACAGGGAACTTGCAGTGTGAGAAACAGAAATAAATAAACAGTATAGCAACATATAGCAGTATCAGATGATGTGACAGGTTAATAAACAGGGTTAACATCATACGATTCATATCACAGGCGGGTATAACATGATATAACATGTAACGACCCAGTATTTTGTGATTATTTTAATTGTTCATTTTAATTATTTAAATTGAAACTCCTGATTTAAAACTTTATTATATTTATTAAAATGAATAAATTTTGTTATTTTAAGTGTATATTTTGATTTTTGTGTGAATTATAATTTCAAACCTGAATAAATAGGATATTTCCAATAAAGTGGATTTTTGGTCAATCTGGTCAAACTTTGACTTTTAAATTTAAAATTTAAATATTTGAATTCTTGAATTTTATCTTTTATATGAATATAAATTTAATTTCAAGAATACTACTTTTCGTTTCGTTGAAATCCGATTTGTATTGTGAAAGTTGTGCTTTTTACAATATTGGGTGTAAATTGAATTATTTCATAAAATTTTCTATTTTAATTTATATAATTAATATTTTTATTTGTCAAATCATGTTCTAATATGTGTTATATGACATGTTAGGCATATATTTATTTTAACATTTTTAAAGTGATGTTATAATTTTTCCAAAGCTTACTGTATTTATCTTCAATTTTTATAACCTAGTTTCTATTTTTAAGCTATTTTCTTAATTTAATTATATTTATTTAAAATTTTATTTATTTGTTTTATTCATTCATTATTTTTCTGTGTTTTTATTTTATTTATAATCACTTTATATGTAATTAAAAATGTAAAAAGAATTTTGGAAATATGAAGAGTTTTGACCTTTTGTACACCTTGCCTTTTCACATTACAACTTACATTTTCACACCAAACATCACATGCATTCAATAGCTGGCTATATCTCCTTTGTTCAGCCGTTCCTCATCACATTTCATGAAATTTTTTTTTTCTCAACTTAAAAAAATATTCGGCCGCCATCGTTGCAAAAAATATTGTAAAAACTTCTTCTTTCTTGTCATTTTTTATTGTTTTGTTGTGACTTTTGCACTTGCTCCATCTTCTTTGTGTTAGGCCTGCCACCTCCATCACCTTGGTCGCCTCCACCACCACCTATTCCAACCACCATACCCTCCTCTCCACTGCGATTCCTGAGCTGAGCCATCCTATTGTGACGCCCCACCTCTATACCCACGCTAGCCATGGACACTACATGGTAATGCCGTCAACTAACACGGAGAATAAGGCTGGTTAGGAGCGACCATCTATAGCCTTTCTCTAACTATCTATTGAATACATCGACAATAGACATGCCAAGCAGGTCGACATACCCAATGAATACTTTAAACAAAACCATAGGCGGTTGAAGGATCTATCAGAACAGAATATAACAACTCAAATGTAATATACATTCGAGAACAATGGATCATCATATACACATATACTGATACATAACAGAGTATACAAAATAATACATGTCAAGTGGTATAGTAAACCACAATATACAGACGAATCAAAAGAATATACATATCAGAGTTACAACAAAAAGGACTACACAAAAAGCTATGGCAAAAAGGAACAAGCTGAACAGTCCATGCGGAAGCAAAAGAGGCTAAGTCCAAAAGCACCTAACCTGAAACATCTCGGTCTGACCCGAGTATAAAATACACGGGTCAGTCTAGCTAAACAAATCAGTTAGATAAACTGAACTATAATAAACCAGCAAGGTTACAAAGTATAAGAAATATCTCTAAAGGAGATAACACAATCATCTAACAAAAGATGAATCATATGATAACAAAACAAGCCTTATATCATCGGCAACATAGATAAACAAAGGATACAAATATCCCAAATCAAGCCAAAAAGGCAAATAAAGAATACCACTAAAGGTAACACGTGTTCCACAAGGTAATCGCTACATATCATGCGGATCAAAAAGACCAACACCGAAGGGCGATACCTAGGGAATATACATATGAATGAAACATCATAAAATTGCTCGAGCTCAGTACTGTATAAACAAGGATCCATGAGCCCGAAGACTCCAAACCCAATATCACCCATGCGGCTCATAACGACCAACATCGAAAGCGATACTATAGGGCAACAAACCCGAAGGAACAAACCCGGAGGCACATACCCGAAGGCAACAAACCTGAAGGAGACAGTCCGAAGACACTATCCTAAAGGCAACAAACCGTAGTGGTGAAGGTCCGGAGGCCCAGTACTGGACACCACTAACTGGCGGAATGTGTCATAACTCTAAAAAAGGAATCCGAAAAGTGTTAACGTGAGTCTCATAACCACTCGTTCGCATTAAACGGTTTACTATCCGTCAGTCAATTTCACACTCAAAGCAGTACAAAGTTCACCTCATATCATCGGTAAACCAAGCCCGAAGGTCAAAACTATTAATTGAATAGGTCGGGAATTAATCGGAAGGATAAACGCACAGATTCATGGTCCGTGTTTTGCCCAACCATTTAATCACCCTTCCACTTCGCTCGAAGTGCGAAATTGTGCGTGTGTTTTAATAGAATTTATAAATCGGAGAAGCGAACTTTTAATACGATTTGAAGAAATCATTTATAAAACCCGTGAATGAATTCAAAAAGGAATCATCAAGGTCAAATATGCATAAACAACTAATCGGAATTAATATGCATTGATCAAATTAGGAAAACTAAACGAACAAGGCAAATTGGAAAAAGACAATAGATTCAGACGTCTGAAAGAAGTGATTCAGACGTCTGAATCTGGAAATTAATATGTTTTCCAGAATAGAATTCGGACGTCTGAACCCAAACTTCCAGACGTCTGAAATAGGCATTATTTTGCCTATTTCTTTTCTTGTTGAAAATTAGCCAATTCAGACGTCTGGAATATAATTTCATATGTCTGAATCTGGGATGAAAATATTCCCCCAGAACAATATTCAGACGTCTGAAATAGGGTTTCAGACGTCTGGACTTGATGGTCAGGCATTTCCTGAACCTAGGCCATTTATGGCCAAACAAATCGAAAGCAATCGGACGCGTGTTGATTATGGGCTTTCGTCAAACGACTATCCACCCCTAACGACACACCCAAACACTCCGAACAACATAAACATCAACCATATAAGGTTTTACATAGATTTGGCTTCAAAAATCAATATTTGGCAATTTCACGAAAGCAATCCAAATCGAAAACAAGTGCATATGAACAAGTGCTAGGAATTCATACCCAACATCAATGATATCAAAAGAAGTAGATGTGAGTTCAAAACACACCTTTAACCCAAAACAGAGAAGAAGGAGTTCAATTTGCAAGGAGAAGACCAACCAATCTCCACTTCCACTCAACTAGCTTCAATCTAAGATCAAAACAAGTATCTCCCAAATTTACGTTTAGGAATTCTGAGATTGAAGAGAGAAAGAGATAGAGAAGATTAAGAGGAGGCGTACCTATGGCTTCTCTTTGATTTTGGAGCAAGAAATCAAGTTTACACGAAGAAACTAGGGTTTGAAATTTCTATTTCCTCTTCCCCTCCACCATTTTTAGTTTTCTTAAGCTTAATAAATGAAAACGAGGATGAATGGATAAGGAGTTAAGGAGCTAGGGGGTTAAGAGGAGATTGGGGCTGAACCCAAACTCAAGCCCAAGTAGTAAAAGAGTCAAAATTTCACAAACTCCAAACATATCAAAGCTTATACTCAAAAAGATCGCAAACGCCATTTTGGAATCAATGGAAATGGTTTCGAGTTCCAATTCGGCCATTTGCAAAAAGTAACATTTCGGACCTAAATCCTACTAACGACGCTATATTGAAATAAAACATTTAAATATATAATCGTTAAATATGCGGGTTGTTACAGATCTCCCCTCCTTACAAAATTGCGTCCCCGCAATTCCTAGAGACGATACTTGTAACAACTACATACATACAACATTCAAAAGAAAAGAAAATAAGCTTGAGATGAAAAGACATACTCACCGTTCCCAAGCAAAGATAGAAAACCCGGAGAGGATCGCTCAATAAACTCTCTGGTTTCCCAAGTACAGTCATTGGGATTAGCGGACCATTGAACTTTAACGAGCGGCACGTCCTTGTTCCGAAGGTGTCGCACCTCCGTGTCAAGTACGCGAATAGGCTGCTGTAAAATAGATAAGTCCGGTGAGACCTCAAGCTCAAGAAAATCAGGAGAATCAATAACAGAATTCGATTCCCGAAGACACTTCCTAAGTTGAGAGACATGAAACATGTCATGAATGCCAGATAAATGAGCAGGAAGTGAAACTTTATAAGCCACAGGGCCAATACATTCAGTAATAGAAAATGGTCCTATATAGCGAGGAGCCAATTTTCCAGTCGTACTGAAACGCATAACCCCTTTCAAAGGAGAAACACGAATAAAAACAAGATCACCAATCAACTCGAGAGGCTTCCTACGGTTGTCAGTGTAGGATTTCTGGCGACTCTATGCCTCTTTCATTCTCAACCGGATAAGATCAATCTTCTCGGAAGAATCACAAACAAAATGTATGCCAAGAATAAGCTTCTCCCCAGATTCCAACCAACAAGAAGGTGATCGACATGGCCTTCCGTATAAGGCTTCGAAAGGAGCCATACCGATACTAGACTGAAAACTATTGTTGTAGGAGAACTCTACAAGAGGTAGGTGATCCTCCCAACTACCACTGAAATCAAAAATACAAACACGGAGAAGATCTTCGAAGATACGATTCACCCGTTCAGTCTGTCCGTCAGACTGCGGATGATAAGCTGTACTAAAATTAAGCTTTGTTCCCAAAGCTTGCTGAAGACTCTTCCAAAAATGACTCATGAATAAAGAATCACGATCACTCACAATAGAACTAGGAACACCGTGAAGTCTCACGATTTCCTTGACATACAACTTAGCCAAATGTGAAGCAGTCCTATTAGACTTAATAGGAACAAAATGAGCAGGCTTGGTGAGGCGATCAACAATAACCCAAATGCTAGAATGGCCCGATCTCGAACGAGGTAGGCCGTCAATGAAATCCATAGAAATCTGATCCCATTTCCACAATGGAATCTCTAGAGGCTGAAGAAGACCAGAAGGACGCTGATGTTCGGCCTTAAAACGCTGACAAGTTATGCAATTACTCACATAACCCGCCACATCGCGCTTCATGCCTTCCCAATAATAAAGACGACGCATATCGTCATACATCTTGCTACTACCAGGATAAATGGTATACTTAGAACGATGACAGTCATCGAGAATGTCATGCCTAAGTGCAAAATAAGAAGGCACAAAAAGATGGTTCTTCTTGCGAAGACACCCATGAGAATCAATGCTGAAATCCCGCAACGCCTCATCACAGGATCCAGACTCACAAAGCTGAATAAGATGCAACAAATCAAGATCACGCCGCTAGGCATCGGCAATATGATCCAATAAAATAGGTCGAGCTCCCAAACTAAATAATAGAATAGGAGAATCTGAAGATGAACCTCGATCCCGAATTTCACAAAAAGATAGAGTCTCAAGAATATCCCATTCGGCAAGCATCATAGAAACAACAGCCAAATGTTTGCGACTAAGCGCATCAGCAACACGATTACCCTTACCAGGGGTATACTGGATATCAAAGTCATAGGAAGTCAGAAACTCGAGCCAACGCTGTTGTCTTATATTGAGTTCCTTCTGAGTGAACAAGTACTTCAAAGATTTATGATCGGTATAAAGAATGAAGCGCTCGCCCAATAAATAGTGTCGCCAAATCTTCAAGGCAAAGACAATGGCGGCTAACTCAAGATCGTGAGTGGCATAGCAAACTTCATTCGGACGCAGTTGCCTAGAAGCATAAGCAACTACCCGATCCTTCTGCATAAGAACAGCACCGAGACCACTACCACAAGCATCGGTATAGACAACAAGATCATGATGCCCCTCGGGAACCACAAGAATAGGAGCATTAGTGAGAAGTTCCTTCAATGACCGAAAGGAAACTTCACACTTGTCGGACCAAATGAAATGAATGCCTTTCCGAGTAAGGCTGGTGAGAGGAAGCACAACCCGGGAAAAATCCTTAATGAACCAACGGTAATAACCCGCCAATCCAAGGAAACTACGAATCTCATGCACATTCTCAGGCCTCTTCCAATTCTGGATGGCTTCAATCTTTGAGGGATCGACAGAAATGCCATCGGAAGATACAACATGGCCTAAGAACTTAACCTTGTTCTCCCAAAAATGGCACTTGGAGAATTTGGCTCTAAGCTGATGGTGACGGAGAGTACTCAAGACAATTCTCAAGTGATTAGCATGCTCGGCTTCAGACTTAGAATAAATAAGGATATCATCAATGAAGACAAGAACGAACTTGTCGAGATATTCCCGGAATACTCGATTCATGAGATCGACAAAGAAAGAAGGAGCATTCGTCAAACCGAACGGCATAACGAGCCACTCAAAAGAACCATAACGAGTGCGGAAAGCGGTAAGAGGAATGCTATCCTCCGCGACTCGTAACTGATGAAAACCTGTGGCAAGGTCGAGCTGAGAAAAGACCTTAGCACCACTCAATAGATCGAACTATCATCGATCCTAGGCAATGGATACCTATTCATGATGGTTAACTCGTTAAGTTTGCGATAGTCTATGCAAAGCCTAAGAGTTCCATCAGACTTCTTCACGAAGACGACCGCGGATCCCCATGGAGAAAAACTGGACTGAATCAACTGCTTGGACTCAAGCTCTAAAAGATGCTTCTTGAGTTCCTCGTTTTCCCTTGTAGACATCCTCGTGGAAGGATGACTAACTGGCTGCGCGTCTGGAATAAGATCAATGCGGAACTCAATTGCCCGCTTAGGTGGAAAACCCGAGACAGGCTGAAAAACATCAGAAAAGTCACAAGAAATAGGAATACGAGATATATCATCATCATCCCGCGAGTCAAGAGAATATAAAGCCATTTCGGAAGTATCCACATCCCAAAGAATAAGAGATAGCTGAGTAGGCAAATCCGGATGTTGAAGATATATAATTCTCTCCGATCAAATAATCCTGGCATCATATCTTACTAGCCAGTCCATACCCAAAATCAAATCAAATCCCAGACAAGAAATAACGTGCAGACTCGCACGAAAAGAAAAGCCACATAAAACAATCTCAACATCATCACAAAGCAGGCTAAGGGTCGCGGATCCCCCAATAGGATTCGCAATCCTCAAAGAAGTAACCAAATAAGAAACATCCAAAGATAAATCATCAACGAGCTTTTTCGATACGAAGGAATGTGATGCACCCGTATCGAAAAGAACTCAAATACTATGATCATGAAATAAAATAGAACCTTCCAAAATAGATGGAGGTATACCTTTGGGTTGAGAAGGACCTTCAGAAGCCTTAGCAGCATAAAGCTTGCTAGACTTGGCACCAGCCGGAACAGTAGGACAAGCTGAAACATGATGACCTTCCTTCTTGCAATAACGCCAGAAGAGAGGCTTAGGACAAGCTCGAATAATATGATCAGGAGAACCACAATTGAAACACTTCCGAACGAAAGGTGTTCCAACAGACTGAGGCTGAGAGCTAGAACCACCAGTCTTCTTCTTCTTAGAAGGAAAAGGCTTCTTCTGAAATGGAAACTGCCTCTTGTTGGGGTTCGTGGAAACCTCAACATCAACAACACTATTACACTCCTTCTCGACGGTTTCAAGATGAAGTGTCGAATCAACCAACTCCTCAAAAGAAAGCTTAAGCTGGAGCAACAAAGACTTCTTAAATATTTCTTAAGACCAGAAACAAACTTCAAATTCTTCTTATAAGAAGTGCTAATGAATTCAAGACCATATTTAGATAAAGCCTCGAATGATGCAACATACTCAGAAACAGAGGATTTCCCTTGCTTCAACTCAAGGAAGCGACTGGTCAATAAAACTTTTTCAGATTCAGGAACGAATTTGAGTTCAAATCGCTTCCGAAACTGAGTCCAAGAAAGAGTGGACTCATCAATTTCGGCTATAAGAAGCTCATACCAATCAAGAGCACGCTCTTGTAATAAGCTAGAAGTTACAAGAACTCTATCATGGTCACAAAGATCCATACGAGATAAGATACGCTCGCACGAGCGAAACCAAGTTTGGACTTCAAGAACAGACTCAGAGCCTTTAAAGGGCTTTCCTTCAAGATGAGCAAAATCACTGCACTGGCATGCAAAGGCAGACATGGGAGGTGGAGACACTCGAGGAGGAACTGGAGGCTGAGTGCTCCTAAACAATTCCAAAAACTGATCGGCAGACATATAAACGCCATCCGGATGTGAACCACTGGATTGCCCAGCATCCGAACATCGTCCCCTGCCTCTTCCAGCCATACGCGGAAAGTATGATAAGAACAAGATTAATCTCAAGGTAGACACTTCAATACGGAATACTACGGAATAAAATGCATTCCTAGACGTATTCCCCAAATTCTATCTAACCCAAAAGGCAAAGAAGGAATATAAAGGCACGATGATTCAAAGATTTATATCACTTATACACTTTGATGTACCGTAATATGTGTTCTATTCTATGTTTATCATATTTTGTCCTGAACTCGGCTCTAATACCACGCTGTGACGCCCCACCTCTATACCCACGCTAGCCAAGGACACTACAGGGTAATGCCGTCAACTAACACAGAGAATAAGGCTGGTTAGGAGCGACCATCTATAGCCTTGCTCTAACTATCTATTGAATACATCGACAATAGACATACCAAGCAGGTCGACATACCCAATGAATACTTGAAACAAAACCGTAGGAGGTTGAAGGATCTATAAGAACAGAATATAACAACTCAAATGTAATATACATCCCAGAAAAGTGGATCATCATATACACATATACTGATACATAACAGAGTATACAAAATAATACATGTCAAGTGGTATAGCAAACCACAATATACAGACGAATCAAAAGAATACACATATCAGAGTTACAACAAAAAGGACTACACAAAAAGCTATGGCAAAAAGGAACAAGCTGAATAGTCCATGCGGAAGCAAAAGAGGCTATGTCCAAAAGCACCTAACCTGAAACATCTCGGTCTGACCCGAGTATAAAATACACGGGTCAGTCTAGCTAAACAAATCAGTTAGACAAACTGAACAACAATAAACCTGCAAGGTTACAAAGTATAACAAATATCTCTAAAGGAGATAACACAATCATCTAACAAAAGATGAATCATATGATAACAAAACAAGCTTCATATCATCGGCAACATAGATAAACAAAGGATACAAATATCCCAAATCAAGCCAAAAAGGCAAATAAAAAATACCAATAAAGGTAACACAAGTTCCACAAGGTAATCGCTACATATCATGCGGCTCAAAAAGACCAACACCGAAGGGCGATACCTAGGGAATATACATATGAATGAAACATCATAAAATTGCTCGAGCTCAGTACTGTATAATTAAGGATCATGAGCCCGAAGACTTCAAACCCAATATCACCCATGTGGCTCATAACGACCAACATCGGAAGCGATACTATAGGGCAACAAACCCGAAGGCACAAACCCGAAGGCACATACCCGAAGGCAACAAACCTGAAGGAGACAGTCCGAAGACACTATCCCAAAGGCAACAAACCGTAGTGGTGAAGGTCCGGAGGCCTAGTATTGGACACCACTAACTGGCGGAATGTGTCATAACTCTCAAAAAGGAATCCGAAAAGTGTTAACGTGAGTCCCATAACCACTCGTTCGCGCTAAACGGTTTACTATCCGTCAGTCAATTTCACACTCAAAGTAGTACAAAGTTCACCTCATATCATCGGTAAACCAAACCCGAAGGTCAAAACTATCAATTGAATAGGTAGGGAATTAATCGAAAGGATAAATGCACAGATTCATGGTCTGTGTTTTGTCCAACCATTTAATCACCCTTCCACTTCGCTCGAAGTGCGAAATTGTGCGTGTGTTTTAGTAGAATTTATAAATCGGAGAAGCGAACTTTTAATACGATTTGAAGAAACCATTTATAAAACCCGTGAATGAATTCAAAAAGGAATCATCAAGGTCAAATATGCATAAACAACTAATCGGAATTAATATGCATTGATCAAATTTGGAAAACTAAACGAACAAGGCAAATTGGAAAAAGAAAATAGATTCAGATGTCTGAAAGAAGTGGTTCAGACGTCTAAATCTGGAAATTAATATGTTTCCTAGAACAGAATTCACATGTCTGAACCCAAACTTCCAGACGTCTGAAATAGGCATTATTTTGCCTATTTCTTTTCTGGTTGAAAATTAGCCAATTTAGACGTCTGGAATATAATTTCAGATGTCTGAATCTGGGATGAAAATATTCCCCTAGAACAATATTCAGACGTCTGAAATAGAGTTTCAAACGTCTGAAACCCGATGGTCAGGCATTTCCTGAACCTAGGCCATTTATGGCCAAACAAATCGAAAGCAATTGGATGCGTGTTGATTATGGGCTTTCGTCAAACGACTATCCACCCCTAACGACACACCCAAACACTTCGAACAACATAAACATCAACCATATAAGGTTTTACATAGATTTGGCTTCAAAAAACAATATTTGGCAATTTCACGAAAGCAATCCAAATCGAAAACAAGTGCATATGAACAAGTGCTAGGAATTCATACCCAACATCAACGATATTAAAAGAAGTAGATGTGAGTTCAAAACTCACCTTTAACCCAAAACAAAGAAGAAGAAGTTCAATTTGCAAGGAGAAGATCAACCAATCTCCACTTCCACTCAATTAGCTTCAATCTAAGATTAAAACAAGTATCTCCCAAATTTAGGTTTAGGAATTCTGAGATTGAAGAGAGAAAGAGATAGAGAAGATTAAGAGAAGGCTTACCTATGGCTTCTCTTTGATTTTGGAGCAAGAAATCAAGTTTACAAGAAGTTTTGAAATTTCTATTTTCCTCTTCCCCTCCACCATTTTCAGTTTTCTTAAGCTTAAGAAATGAAAATGAGGATGAATGCATAAAGAGTTAAGGAGCTAGGGGGTTTAGAGGAGATTGGGGCTGAACCCAAACTCAAGCCCAAGTAGGAAAAGAGTCAAAATTTCACAAACTCCAAACATATCAAAGCTTATACTCAAAAAGATTGCAAACGCCATTTTGGAATCAATGGAAATGGTTTCAAGTTCCAATTCGGCCATTTGCAAAAAGTAACATTTCGGACCTAAATCCGACTAATGACGCTATATTTAAATAAAACATTAAATATATAATCGTTAAATATGTGGGTTGTTACACCTATGTTGAAGATACACCTAAAAATGCACAAGAAACTTCACATATACAACCATAGCCGATCACTACTTGTTGCCACCACTCCACCATCATGCTTGGCCGACCAAACACCACCACCACCGCCATAAACCTGAGCTTCAGACCTTGCCACATCTGTAGTTGACCCTCCAAGATCAGGCCGTGCCCAATCCATGCTTGGCCGAAGTCATTTAGGCCTTGTAATCCATTTTGCTGCTTGTTGTTGCCTTGTTTTGTGAATTCAAGCACACATATGCCTTCATCTCCTTTGTATTGCTTTGGCCGACCCCTACATGATCTCAACCTAACCTTAACCTGATGCAAAACCATCATATTATAGTTCCTTTCCGGTCCATAGCTGAAGCACAAGTGGTTGAATGCAAGTGCAAAAGTTTAGCTATGTATTGCACTTATATTTCTAGATTTGTTTATGATAGTTTGGTTTGAAACTTACGTATTGTACTTTGTTTTTGTCATGACCCGCCTTTTCGAGCGATTTAAGTCGACATAAACCACACATGTCAAACTCACATCATTCAAAATGGCATATTGTTGCTAAAATTTCGGGGTAAAATAAAATCATATCACAGAATCACAGAGAATTAAATATTCAGCAGAATAAATAAGCTAGAATAACCAGAGTTTCAAAACTGGTACAGACAGAGTTTAAACGAATACAACAGATATCCAGGTACATAAAGATCTCTAATACAAAACCCAAATGATATAAGTATAAATGAAGCAGAACAGAGAACTAAGAAAGGAACATCAAGTAGAGCTCCAGCACCCCGTCTTCTAGAATAATTTCCTCGAACCTGCAAACTGAGGCTGACCCGAGTGTAAAATAAAACAAACTCCCGAGTCAGGACTAACATTCTCATGTAAGTGAATAACTCGAGTGAAATATCTACTAAAATATACAAGTAACTTAAAGGATGTTGGGATCGTCATCCTTTAAGGATCCGTTAAACTATTTATTACATAGTAATATACAAGTAACTTAAAGGATGTCCCAAAGGAGATTTCTGACTAACAAGGACTTGAAATATACGAGAATTAAACACAACATGAAATGAATCATATGTTATCAAATAACGCTATATGAAATGATACTAGATGAAATGATACTACATGAAATGATACTACATGACATGGCATAAATTATTCGATGACAATGATGCATTTAACATTTAATTCTACATGCATGCATACAATACGGGAAACGGTTCAGCCGTTATTTCATCAAAATAGATTCACTTATCAATCGAATGACAGTCGTGAGTGATTACTCACCTTTGTTGGACAGAGATATTGGATAGCGGAAGTGACGGAGAGAACAGACCAGACAGTGAAAAGATAACTCCTAAGTTATTGGATTACGGCTGCTACAAACGTATTAAACTATTAATATACATTTACGTCGCTACGTATTTTCGTCGGAAATATTTAAATATTGGGACTTACATATATATAACAGGCTCACATAAAGTCCTTAATACATTATAAAATCTAGCTAAACATAAATATATACTAACTTAATATATATAGAAAATCTTGCATGTTTACTGTTATCTTTTTTTAGTTTCGAATTCAATAGCTTCAAATAGATTTAACTAAATAAAGTCCTTAAAGAAATACAATTTCAAATAAGTCGCAAATAGGTACACTTTAATATACATATAGTAGACTAAAAAAATACAACACTACGTCTAAAATAAAATAAAATAAAATAAATACATGTAGCATATACTAGCACACGAGACATATGTATCCACAAAGAAAAGTGTTGTACTCATATACTCTTACAATTGCACATAAATCAGTTATTTCAAATCTATACTAAAGTACTGTAGTGTATTATATTGGGTGTACACAGCAAAACAAAATGGTATCTAATATGTATGATAGCTTAGTTGGGTATAAAAGTAAGTATACAGATTATAGATAACTTATTATAAAAATTTATTATACAAATATCCGACAGCATATAAATATTTGTACAATATAACTCTGCACTATAAACTTACAAACAACTGACTATGTAGATATTCTATATGCAGCAACCTCATAAATAGATAGATGTATATGTAACACAACACTTATATAACTTTATGTACACGGTATACATCATACTTACAGCAACATTCGACCTCTACAAATAGCATGCCTACATATATAACTAGCTAACTATTATACAACATTATATCTAAATCCTTATTCAAACTAACGTGTGCAGACATAAATTTACCATTTAGTATTTATATATAAACTAAGATTTGCACTAACTTAAAATAAATGATAATATATGTAAAATATACATAAGCATGCTCACAGAAATTTTTTCGGATAACTATATGAAACTCTAGTAGATTTATAAATATTCATATATAGATTTAAGGACATAAATAATACATGTACCCAAAAATATATAAGTATGCTCACAGAAAATTCTTTTTTTCTACAAGTTTGTAAATTTCTAGAAGGAAAAAACTCACTGTATTAAAACCAATTTAACCACTTCATATTCATTTGATCTTGTAACATATATATATATATATATATATATATATATATATATATATATATATATATATATATATATATCACATTCATTTGCATGCAGGGGCCAAGTTCTCGTATCACCTTCATCCTTTTTTTATATAACGTATGTAAACTTTAACAGCAAGAAAAAAAAGAAAACTCACCGCACGGGCTGATGGTGTTTGGTTGAGGCGGCAGCGGTGCAGGGTGGCGTCTGGGAGGCTGGTCGGTGGTTGTGGCAGACGTGGCGGTGTCAGGGAGTTTGGGTGGCTGAGTTTGGTTGTGGAGGGGGAGTCGCGGCTGTGGGGAATGTGGATGTTGCGGTGGGGTCGGGAATTTTGAGGCGTGGCAGCTGGAGCTCGGCGGGGCGGTGGCTGACGCGGATGGGAGGAGGCATGTGGGTGTGGCGGCTTTGGGTACAAGGGAGAGGGATCGGTTTTAACTGGGAAGAATGGATCGGCCATTCTTTTTGAAGGGGTGAGGAAAATGACGGAGCCTCTTATTTTTATGTTTCGTTTTAGATTCGCATGAGTGAATCCTGAGGGGAGAGTGATCTAAATATAAGGGAACCGGTTGTATTTTCAAAACGTACCATAAATTTTGTAACCTACCTATTAATTTCTAGGTTACAGCTGTACAACACGTTCAGAATTTTAAATTTTGAATTTTAATTTATTATCTTCAGTTTATAACGACACCTAATAAATTTTTACAGACCCATTATACACACACAAAACAGTGCATAACTTTCACATCGGACGTCTAAATTTAGCAAACAAGGTATCGTTACGCTCATCTTGTCGGCACGAGTCTAATAATATAAAGAAAAATCATGTTTGGTCTTTCAAATAAATATCCATTTTTACGAATTTACGGTCGTCGATACCGCTGATTGGACCATATAATTTAATTGCGTTAACGTTACCGCAAATTTACAACAGACGTTGTTATTTTTATTATAAATTTCTCTTAAATATTACAACATAAAATAATGACATTCCAAAAATTTAAAAATTATGTCAATTAGTTGCCAAAATACGTTACCAACTAATTTAATAGGTTATTTTATTTAAAAGTTCTTTTATTCCAAACAATCTAAACATTTACAACAAATTCTTAAGTTATTAAAAAAATTTAGTTTCAAATTTGTCGTCAATTTCAGCCGGAATCAAATTTATTAGCAGTAAATTTTTCTCGGGTCATTACACTCTCCTCCATTCAAATCTTTTCGTCCCCAAAAAGAACGAAGCCAAATGGTAAGTGTATCAAAGGAAGAATCGGATCAAGATAGTGAAGATTAGAATAACATACCTATTTAAATAGTACGGGGTTTAAAGCACGGATACTGTCCTCGGTTTCCCAAGTGCAGTCACGATCATCATTGCTCCATTGGATTTTAACAAGGTTAACTGATTGTCTCCTTAGTTGCTTCGTATCCCTATCGACAATACGAAGTAGCTTTCTCTCTACGGTTAGATTGGGTTCAACATCGAGATTCTCTAGCAAAGCAGGTTGGACATACGACGATGGATCATGAAGATATCTACAAAGATGAGATACGTGAAACACGTTGTGTACTCTAGCGAGTTTCTCTGGTAAATCCACATGGTAGGCTAAAGAACCAACTCTTCCAATGATATGGAAAGGGCCTATGAACCTGGGAGCTAGCTTCCCTTTCCGACCGAATTGGATGACGTCCTTAAGCGGTGAAATCTTGAGAAACACTTGATCTCCTACGGCAAATTCCAGCTTCCTTCTTCTCCTATCCGCTTATTTCTTCTTCCTATCTTGGGCAATTCTCATTTTCATCCGAATATCCTCGACCTTCTTGGAAGCTTCAAGGATCAGGTCGGGCCCAAGAACTAATCGATCACCCGATCTAATCCAACATGATGGGGATCTGCACGATCGTCCGTATAGAGCAGCAAAAGGGGATGTTTTGATGCTAGCCTAAATTCAAGGATAGAAAATTACCGAATTGTAATTCAAATAAGCTGGAATTCGAATTAGATCATACCTGATAACTATTATTGTAAGTGAACTCAACGAGATGGAGATGGTCTTCCCAAGAACAACCATAGTCAAGAATACAGGCACGAAGAAGGTCTTCTAGAATCTGATTCACTATCTCTGTTTGCCCATCGGTTTGAGGATGATAGGCTGTGCTCAGATTCAGTCGTGTACCTAGAGCTTCTTGGAATGCTTTCCAAAACTTGCTGGTAAAGATTGGGTCTCGATCACACACAATACTAACTGCGACTCCATGCAGTCTGACGATCTCCCTCATATAAATCTCGGCCAGACTTAAAGCGGTACGATTTGACTTGACTAGAATGAAGTGAGCAGATTTAGTCAATCAATCAACAATAACCCAAATGCTTTCATTTTCCTTTCTCGTCCGAGGTAGTCCGTCGATAAAATCCATCGAAACTTGCTCCCATTTCCAATTGGGTATCTCAAGAGGTTGCAATAATCCAACGGTTTTCTGATGATCAGCCTTAACCTGTTGACACGTGGCACATCTACTAATGAAAGAAGAGATATCATGCTTCATACCTTTCCACCAATATAGCCTCTTCATATCATGGTACATCTTCGAAACTCCAGGATGTATGGAAAGTCTAGATTGATGATTCTCCTTAAGTACCTCTTGTCTTAAATTGTCAACATTCGGAACACAAATTCTACCTTTAATTCTTAAAATTCCATATTCGTCGATTTGTGCATCCATTTCACTTTGATTATCACTCTTTCTCTTGCGAACATTCGCCTTCATTCTTAACAACATCGGGTCTTCGTTCTGCTTAGCCGCTATGCGATCAATAAGAGATGGAGTAATCATAATCACGCAAAGTATCGACTTCTTCTTACTCAGAGCGTCGGTAACAACATTTTCTTTCCCGGAAGTATAGTTGATGTCTAGGTCATAGGCTGCTAAGAATTCGAGCCATCTCACTTGTCTCTGATTCAAACCTTTTGGGTAAAAATATGTTTCAACGATTTATGAGCCGTAAAGAGTTCGAACTTAGTCCCCAAAAGATAATGTCTCCACAACTTCAAGGCAAATACTACCGCAAGAAATTCCAAATCATGGGCTACATAATTCACTTCGTGGGTCTTCAACTGTTGGCTAACATAGGCGATAACCCTTCCGTCTTGCATCAACACGGCTCCCAATCCTTCTCGGCTAGAATCAGTAAATACCGTAAATCCCTCACTCCCGTTTGGGACGGTAAGAACTGGGGCAGATGTTTGCTTGTCATTTAATTCCTTGAATGCAGCCTTACACTTATCACTCTAGACAAATCTAACATTCTTACGAGTCAGAGCCGTAAGTGGAGCAGCAATCTTAGCGAAATTCTCAATGAATCTTCGATAGTAACCAGCTAAGCCTAAGAAACTTCGAATATCTGTAGGGGTCTTAGGTTCTTTCCAATCCTAGAAATAGAATGAAGGATTTTAAATTCAAGGGGTAGATGATTCAAATTTCGGAGGGAAAAGGTAAGTAACTTACATTGATAGCGGTGACCTTAACCGGATCGACGGAAACTCCTTTTTCTAAAACAATGTGTCCAAGAAATCGGACCTCATCCCTCCAGAAATGGAACTTAGAGAATTTAGCCTTCAGTGAATGTTTTCTAAGTGTTTCGAGAACATACGTTAAGTGTGTTTCATGTTCCTGTTCGGATTTTGAGAAGACGAAAATAGCATCCACGAAAACCAGCACAAATTTATTAAGGACATGACGCAAAACACGATTCATGAGATCAATGAAGTAAGCGGGTGCATTTGTTAGTCCAAAAGTCATGACCAACCATTCATAGAATCCATTCTCTGCCCGGAAAGCTGTCTCGGGAATGCTCTCCTTAGCTAGGCGGAGTTGGTGGAAACCAGTAGCAAGATCAAGTTGGGAGAATACTTTAGCTCCATAGAGTTGGTCGAACATATCATTAATGCGTGACATAGGGTATCTGTTTTTGAGAGTAAGCTTGTTCAGTTCCCTATAATCCACACGCATTCTCAAGGAACCATCAGACTTAGTGACAAATACTACGGCTGCTCCCCATTCAGAATAACTTGGCCTAATCAAACCTTTTGAGAATAAGTCTTCGATTTGGCATTTCAACTCTGCCTTCTCTTTCAGGGCCATCCTTCGTGGAGGAAGGACTACAGGTCGAGCTTCAGGAATTAGATCAATATGGAATTCTATTTCCCATGGAGAAGGAAGAGAAGTAACTTCGCCAAATACATTGGGAAAATTCTTAACAACGGGAGTGGAATTAAGTTCATTAGGATGAGAATCAAGCGAAAAGATGAAACTACTTGAGAAATCTTAAGGCATTTGACCTTCAATTATTAAGGGATTACCCTCATCATCAACTAAGGAAACTATCCGCTCCTTACAAGAGATATGTGCACCGTATTTACTCAGCCAGTCACCTCCGAGTAAAATATCGAATGCATCGAACCCATGGACATAAAAATCACCAGTGAATAGATGTAACCCATATACGAGTTTCACTCCTTTACAAACCATTTTAAGATTGGCGGGACCACCAATGGGATTTGATACGCAAAGTGACTCAGACGAATATTCGAGTTTTAATAGGTGCTTGAGTTTATCGTATAAATTAGCGGAAATAAAGCTATGGGAAGCTCCGGTATCAAATAAAACACGAACAGGATGAGAGTGTAGAGTGAAGGTGCAACGGAGTGTACCTTGAGCATCATCGGCTGTCGGGTTAGAAGAAGTCATAGCAAAACTCCAGAAGTCTTTCCCTTTTGCTGAGTGGGACAATTGTTTTTGAAGTGACCTGGTTGCAAGCAGATGTGGCAAAGGTTGTTTCTGGTTGCCTAGGATGGAGGAGGAATAGCGGGTCCGGCCGGAAAAGGACAACTATTTGAGTAGTGGCCCTTTTGATTACATTTGAAGCATGTGATGTGGGAGATGTCGATAGCATGTCTCTGGGGAGTAAAACCAATGCCTTGAGAAAGTTGCCACTTCTTCTTCTGTTGCTGGAACTTATCCTTCTTCTTCATTGGGCTATTAGTGGTTTTGAGCGAACTCTGAGTAGAGGCACCCTGCTTACCCTTACAAGTTGGGTTCTCAAATCGGGTGGCCATATCTACCAAGCTAGTGAAAGTCCCATGCACACTCTGTATCAATTGGTCTTAGTACTCAGGACGTGCACCATTTATAAACTATTCATTCTTCTTAAGCGGGGTGTCAATCAAGTTGGGGCCATTCTTAGACAACTCATTGAATTTCCTTTCGTATTCTACGAAAGTCATGTTGCCTTGCTCCAGGTCCATGAAAGCTCGATAAAGACTCGATTTTCCCGCTTCTGGCACCCATTTAGTGATAAAGGCATCCCTAAAGAAATACTCAAGATTTAAGATAGATTCAAGATGGATGTGAAACAAGGGAAAGGGTAAAGATCAAGTTTAGATATCACCTAAACTGCTCCCAAGTGATGTCTGCTTCTACAGTCTGGGCAGTAACGGATCTCCACCAATCTCGGGCAGCTTCTTGCAACTGCCAAGTCGCTAATTGGTGTTTCTGGGCATCATTAATCTCGATCTCGGTAAATATCATCTCCACATTTTCCAACCATTGTTGGGCCTCGATAATAACCTCAGATCCTGTGAACTTGGTTCCTCCTAGCTGAGTATACTCCTTGCACAAAGTGGTAAATCTGACTGGGGCAACTACTAGGACCAGTGGAGCTGCAGGAGCAGGTTGAGCGTTCCCTCTTCCTCTAGCACCTCTTCTATTAGCCATCTGGGAAGTTCAGGAATAGGTTTAGAACAAAGATGAAGATGATATCGAAAATTTCTGAATCAAGGGAAAATTCCTAGCAAGTAAGATGAATTGTGAATAAAAAGTAATTCTGTGATGTGATTTTACTCATTCTAGGGTATTGTTACCCTATCTCTAATGAGCTTTTACCGCATAAACCATCAGCTTTGATACCACAATGTCACGACCTGCCTTTTCGAGCGATTTAAGTCGACAATAAACCACACATGTCAAACTCACATAATTCCAAACGACAGATTGTTGTTAAAATTTTGGAGTAAAATAAAATCATATCACAGAATCACAGAGAATTAAATATTCAGCGGAATAAATAAGCTAGAATAACCAGAGTTTCAAAACAGGTATACCAGAGTTTAAACGAATACAACAGATATCCAGGTAAATAAAGATCTCTAATACAAAACCCAAATGATATAAGTCTAAATGAAGCAGAACTGAGAACTAAGAAATGAACATCAAGTAGAGCTCCAGCTCCCCGTCTTCTAGAATAATTTCCTCTAAGCTGCAAAATCAGGCTGACCCGAGTGTAAAATAAAACAAACACCCGAGTTAGGACTAACATTCTTATGTAAGTGAATAACTCGAGTGAAATATCTACTAAAATATACAAGTAACTTAAAGGATATTGGGATCGTCATCCTTTAAGAATTCGTTAAACTATTTATTATATAGTAATATACGCTATATACAGTAGTGTCTAATCAGTAAAGTATAATCATATAGAAAATAGCGTTTAGGGGATGGTGGACCTTAACGCAGTAGGATCTTTAAATCAAAATCGTAGTGGGCTCGATATAAGGAACGTATGACAAGGCATGCGAGGCAATGCCAGTGTGGATACACCGTTTGCACTCCTGGACCGGTAGTGACGACAAGCCAGCAGCTTCCGCCCACCTCGACACATACCCCGAATCAAAGTGGCGCCACCATATCGAATCACAAAAGTAATAGAATGGTTCCAAAGAAGCATGTTCGATAAAATGGTGCGACCCTTTGTGTAGCCCTGTATAGCTCCTGTTTTAGTCATAATTAGGTCATCCATTAGCGTTCTCTTACTTCATTCTAGTAACGTTCGCCAACCAACCTACTTCGTTCTGGATTTCTCCACCGCGTACATAATTGTTAAAGTGGTTTCCGGTATTAGCCGGCTATAAGAAAATATCCGATCCCGGTCTCTTTAACAACCAATCGTTATATTTTTCACACCGTGGTTGGTTTTATAAAATCGGTTTACAACTTCAAACCATTTACAAAAGATATAACTTCGATTTCCTAGTTTGAAATTATATAGTTTACGGTTTATCAAACTTCCACTTTAAATCTTCAAATTATTCCCATGTATATATATATATATATAAAATTAAAGAAAATAATTACTTAGAAAACATTTAGAGTAAAGCTTTTGAAATCTTAAAAAAATAAATAGTTTATGAAAATAATGATTTAGTAGGTTTCAAAATTTTATCGCTTTATAAAATTGGAAACTTACAAACATATTAGGTTCCAACAGTATTTTGAAATTACGATTTCAAATAATTATAGATGATATATAATTTCAAAAATCAAGTTTCTCTCAACCACGGTGTCCGTATATAAGTTTTCTAACCTATGGTCAAGTGATACAGATATGTATCATTTAATTCCGCGTTAATTTGTACCTACGAGTATATATCATTTTAACCCGCAATCCCAAATAAAGATTTTGAAATCATTCGGGTCTATCATTTCAACCCAAAGGAGATTGCTGACTAACAAGGACTTGAAATATACGAGAATTAAACACAACATGAAATGAATCATATGCTATCAAATAACACTACATGAAATGATACTACATGACATGGCATAAATTATTCGATGACAATGATGCATTTAACATTTAATTCTACATGCATGCCTACAATACGGGAAATAGTTCAGCCGTTATTTCATCAAAATAGATTCACTTATCAATCGAATGACAGTCGTGAGTGATTACTCACCTTTGTTGGACAGAGATATTGGATAGTGAAAGTGACGGAGAGCACAGACCAGAGGGTGAAGAGATAACTCCTAAGTTATTGGATTCCGGCTGCTACAAACGTATTAAACTATTAATTTACATTTACGTCGCTACGTATTTTCGTCAGAAATATTTAAATATTGGGACTTACATATATATAACAGGCTCACATGAATTCCTTAATGCATTATAAAATCTATCTAAACATAAATATATACTAACTTAATATATATAGAAAATCTTGCATGTTTACTGTTATCTTTTTTTTTAGTTTCGAATTCAATAGCTTCAAATCGATTTAACTAAATAAAGTCCTTAAAGAAATACAATTTAAAATAAGTCGCAAATAGATACACTTTAATATACATATAGTAGAGTAAAAAAAATACAACACTATGGCTAAAATAAAATAAAATAAAATAAATACACGCAACATATACTGGCATACGAAACATATGTATCCACAAAGAAAAGTGTTGTACTCTATATACTCTTACAAGTGCACATAAATCAATTATTTCAAATCTATACTAAAGTATTGTAGTGTATTATATTGGGTGTACACAACAAAACAAAATGGTATCTAATATATATGATAGCTTAGTTGGATATAATAGTAAGTAAACAGATTATAGATAATTTATTGTACAAATTTATTATATAAATATCCGACAGCATATAAATATTTGTACAATATAACTCTGCACTATAAACTTACAAACAACTGACTATGTAGATATTATATATGCAGCAACCTCATAAACAGATAGATGTATATGTAACACAACACTTATATAACTTTATGTACACTGTATACATCATACTTACAGCCCGCATTCGACCTCTACAAATAACATGCCTACATATATAACTAGCTAACTATTATACAACCATTATATCTAAATCCTTATTCAAACTAACGTGTGTGGACATAAATTTACCATTTAGTACTTATATATAAACTAAGATTTGCACTAACTTAAAATATATGATAATATATGTAAAATATACATAAGTATGCTCACAGAAATTTTTTCAGACAACTATATGAAACTCTAGTAGATATATAGATATTCATATATAGATTTAAGGACATAAATAATACATATACCCAAAAATATATAAGTGTGCTCACAGAAAATTCTTTTTTTTTTCTACAGGTATGTAAACTTCTAGAAGGAAAAAACTCATTGTATCAAAACCAATTTAACCACTTAATATTCATTTCATCTTGTAACATATATATATATCACATTCATTTGCATGCAGGGGTCAAGTTCTCGTATCACCTTCATCCTTTTTTTTTATATAATGTATGTAAACTTTAACAGCAAGAAAAAAAAACTCACCGCACGGGCAGATGGTGTTTGGTTGAGGCGGCAGCGGTGTAGCACGGTGTCCGAGAGGCTGGTCGGTGGCAGTGGCTAACGTGGCGGCGTCGGGGAGTTTTGGTGGATGAGTTTGGATGTGGAGGGGGAGTCGCGGATGTGGGGAGAGTGGGTGTTGCAGTGGGGTCAGGAATTTTGAGGCCTGGCAGCTGGAGCTCGGCGGGGCGGTGGCTGACGCGGAGGGGAAGAGTCGTGTGGGTGTGTCGGCTTTGGGTATAGGGGAGAGGGGATCGGTTTTAGCTGGGAAGAATGGATCGGCCATTCTTTTTGAAGGGGTAAGGAAAATGACGGAGCCTCTTATTTTTATGTTTCGTCTTAGATTCTCATGAGTGAATCCAGAGAGGAGAGTGATCTAAATATAAGGGAACCGGTTGTATTTTCAAAACGTTCCATAAATTTTGTAACCTACCTATTAATTTCTAGGTTACAGCTGTACAACACGTTCAGAATTTTGAATTTTGAATTTTAATTTATTATTTTCAGTTTAACGACACCTAATAAATTTATACGGATCCATTATACACACACAAAACAGTGCATAAATTTCACATCGGACGTCCAAATTTAGCAAACAAGGTATCGTTACGCTCGTCTTGTCGGCACGAGTCTAATAATATAAAGTAAAATCATGTTTGGTCTTTCAAATAAATATCCATTTTTACGAATTTGCGGTCACCGATACCGCTGATTGGACCATATAAAACCAATTTAATTACGTTAACATTACTGGAAATTTACATCAGACGTTGTTATTTTTATTATAAATTTCTCTTAAATATTACAACATAAAATAATGACATTCCAAAAATTTAAAATTTATGTCAATTAGTTGCCAAAATATGTTACCAACTAATTTAATAGGTTATTTTATTTAAAAGTTCTTTTATTCCAAACAATCCAAACGTTTACAACAAATTCTTAAGTTATTAAAAAAATTTAGTTTCAAATTTGTCGTCAATTTCAGCCGGAATCCAAGTTATTAGCAGTAAATTTTTCTCGGGTCGTCACAGTTTTGTTTGTTATGAAACAAGGCTATTATCTTTGGTATCCCACACTCGAATCATTTTCTTGCTATCGTGCCTTTGTGGATCTCAGTTTGTGTACTTTGGTTGTTGTCTTCAGCTTATACCAGTGAGCTATTCTCACCAGACAGTTTTATACTTATATGACTAGTAAACCGATCATATTTGAATCTGTAAAATGCATCACCATGTTACACCTGCTATGTTATGATCATATAATGTTCACCCATGCTTATTTACCTCTTATATCATCTGTTACTATTATATAATGCTATTCTGTTATTTATACCAGTTTATCACACTGCAAGTTCCTTTTAGATTAGAATCACTATGGGTTGAAATGATACATACCCGAACGGACTTTAGAATAGGGAAAATCGTTATGGGCTGAAATGATAGGCCTGAACGATTTTAATTTATTTTTACTTGGGATTGCGGGTTTGAAATGAAAGAAACCGGGTTTTACTTGGGATTTTTATTTATTTGTAAATGCTGTAGTTGATAGAAATGAACCAAATGGCTAAATTTAATTAAGGGATATTATAGAACTTTTAAGTGCTATAATTGTTGAATTTAACTAAGGTTTTATTTGAACTAATGTAACCCTATCAAAGCATTTTAAATGTTGTCTTTTGTTAAATTGAACTGTTTTGAAAGTAACTTTCCGTAGCATTTTCTAAATGCTGTGAAAGGTGAATTTTCACTGTTTCGATAAGTTTAAGTGAATAAATGAACTTTGAAAGATTAAATTTTTTAAAATTTAATAATTAAATTATTAAATGTAATAACTTCATTTTAATGATTTAAAATGAATTAATTTGTATTAAAATATAAACTATTTTGAAACGTGTGTTGAAATGGTATTTTAAATAAAATGAATGTGGTTTTGAAAGGATAATATATTTTGATATTTTGAAATGGATATTGAATTATATTGAATTTTTAAATGATATTTGATTTAGAAGAGAAAAATAATAATATTACCATTTTGGAATTCTAACCACGGGATGTATTTAAATTTATAGTTTGACTGATCCTTAGAGGATGGGCGATCCCAAGCATCCTTTAAGTTATTGTACATTACTACTACAGTTCACTTGAGTTGGTTTACATTATATAAGTATATATGTCCTGACTCGAGTGTTTTGTGTTTTACTTTACGCTCGGGCCAGCCTGAGTATTTACAGCTTAGCTTTGGATTTCTTTTCTCGAGCTAGGAATCGTTGGAGATTCTGCTTGCCGAGTTATATGTTCCCTTTCAGTTTCAGTTGTTCTATTTCAGCTCTGGTATTTATAAACTGCTATGTATTTGAGATTTCTATTGTATATGTTTTTCAAACTGATATTGTGTATTATGTTTTGAGAGTTTGTTATAGTAGCTTCATGAACTACCATGGTATTTTAATTTCCGCTACGAGTTATTCTGATATTTCTGTGTCTGTGATTCTCTGATTGTATTTCATTTGCTTCAAATTTACTTACAATGCGATATTTTGAGCAATTCAAGTCCGGTATGTGTGGATGCGAATGCCTGAAAATATCAGGTTGTTACCGTTGGTATCAGAGCTTTGGTTTTAGGCAAACCATAGCCTATGGAGCAAAAACTCGTTAGAGATAGGGTAGAAATACCCTAGAATGAGTGAAATCAATCCCAAAATCATTTCCTTGTGAGAGAGCTTATTTCGAAGTATAAAATAATTTTCAAATGATTTTTGAAGGATTTTCAAAAATTCTTTTGGTATAAAAAATTTCTTATTTTGAAACCAAGATTTTCTAAACTTCATTCCTTCTGTATCCACCTTGTTCGAAATCTCTTGGTTAGGATTCTTATCGATAGGATTCCTTGAACTTTGGAACGCTCCCACTTGTTCTGAAATCCAGTCTTGTTTTCCCTATTTTATCCTTTTGATTTTGGAGCATTCCGTAACTCCACTTTGGAATGACCTCTATAAAGATCAGTGATTCCGTAAATCTTTGAATGATTTTTAAAGGGGTGAAACTCCTTTACAATTGGCATTGATTCACCGGAGATTTCGGTATCCTCGGATTTCGATGCTATTTATCTCCTGCTCTACTTGGATTCTATCTTTGGCGATCGAATGTCGATTCGCCTTAGATTTTCGAATTGATTATATTCCTGAAGTCTCGGTTGACCGATTACGGTAGCCCGCGATTTATAAAGGCTTATCCATCTTCTATTTGGTAATTAAATTATCTCACCTTCGCTCAAGCTTATCTTCGAACCAGAATTCTATTTGATTAGAGTTCCTCTAATTTGAATCTCTGTTTGTTTGGAACCCACCCTTGAATGATCCTTTGAAAATTTGTGTTTGGTTGTATTTTGAAATTGTGCATACGTCGAAATTATTATTTTGATAAGGATGACCCTATTATATATAAAAGTGAAATGTTTTTAATAAGGATTTTTATATCTTCTGAAAATGGAAATTTGAAACTTTGAAAGAATTTGAATTTTGAAAATTTATAAGAATTTGACCTTTATAAAATGATTTATAACTGAAGAGTTTGAATGTGAATTTCGATGAATCGAACTCCAGTGTTTTGAAATCGGTTTTAAGATTTTGGATAATATATAATAATAATATGATTTAAAGATATTTTCTAAATAAGAAATGTTTAAAATGTATTCGAATGAATTCTAATGATTTCTAAGAGATTTCAAAGAAGTTTTAAGAAAATAAAAGTCCAGAACCCACTTATGTCGCTGGAAAATAATTTCGGTGATGAATGCATGCATCATCGACATTGATTTTCGAGCTTCTAAGTGGGGGAGAGGCCACTCTACTAGCTTTGCTATGCGAGTGATTTTGTGAAACAAATTTTGATTTCATATTTCAAAGTATGGTTTGACGTTCAAAAGATATATGTATATATATATTTGAAAAGATTTAAAGTAAGCTAGTGTTCAGTCCTGAGTATTCAGATTTTTTTTTGGTATAACCCTATCTTTTGGAATTGGTTTACTGATTTTTTGATGATTTCCAATTCTTGGATTGAAATTATGATTTCTACGATAATTTTGAAGGTTCGAGCACTTCCAAATCAAGGTTAACTTTTCAAAGCTAAGTAATTTTGAAAGGTATAAGGTATTTGATAAAGAATATAAGTTTAGTTTGGCATGATTAAAGTATAAAGTAATATGATTTATATAAGTTTGAAACTGTTCGTTGAGTGAAATAAATAAGACTATTTTGAATTATACTGGTATGAAATATAGATTTGAAATGTTTTGAATAAAGTATATATATAGAACAATACTCTTTCCAATGGTAAATTGAATTTTTCACAAAGAAATAAATAGTTTGAAGGTTTTAGAAAGGGATGGTTTTAAACTTAGTAAACATTTTAGATATTTGATGATTGAAATGACTTCAAAATGATTTAATCTTTGTTTTGATAAAGAATGTGAATTTGAAATGATAATTGAGTTTGATAAATGAATATTTGAAGTTTATATTTGTATGAAAGGATATTTGGTTTACTAGTAATTTGAGTTTATTTAAAAATGATGGATTTATGAAATGAATATTTCAAAACTAAGTAATAATGAAGTAAAATTTGAGATATATGAAATTATAAAATTTAGTTTTGGAATATGGTATATTTAAGCTTTGAAATATATTAAAGATTGAATAGTTTACTTTATGGATCAAATCTTTATTTAAAATTTGATAATATTTGAAATGGTTTTGTTGGAAAACTAAATCGAATTGAAACTAATGGTTTGAATTGAATTAAAAATTTGAAATTTTAGATTTGGGTTTAATTGAATAAATTTGTGGAATCTAAAGAATTAAAGGAATGTTTTATGATTTCAAATGTAAGATTTCGAAATGTTATGATTTTTAAAGTGTAATGATTTCAAGTATTTTGGTTTTGAAAGATATATAACTTTGAAAGTATTATGATTTTTGAAAGTGAATATATGTTTGAAATGGAAATGAATTAGTTTGACCGAAATTTTGTTGATTTGGAAATTTGGATTATTTTCTAAACCTATTATTTCGAGAAACTTTGAAACTGAATATATGTAATTTGGAAGAAATGATTTGGTGAAATCATATATGATTTTGAAACTGAATTGATATTGAAAGGAATTGAAATTGAGAACCCGGTTTATTTAAATACTTTGATTTGGGAGTTATCGAACTTATATAAAATGGATATGTTAAAGTATGAAATTGATTTGAAAACTGTTGATTTGGAAAAGGTACTCAATTTGTAAAGTGAAATCTTATACAATCGAAGTCTATATAAGTATGATTTGATATACTATTGATTTGGAAAGTATTTGATTTGAAAATAGAATCTTATATGTAATTGACTTTATATAAGTATGATATTTGAAAGTGACCTGGAAAGGTACTATTTGATACATATTTTCGAAGTAAAGATATGGAAAGTGCCTTCTGCTTGATATCCGCTTTGTGCCACACTGTGGATTCATTCTATCGATATTATTCTCTCCGATTTGGGTTTTTCGAATATGATACTCGAGTGTCCATCGAACTCCATGGCGATCTCCATGGTCTTATGATCGCGACTGCATAGCGTAATTCACAGGGGCTGCGAGAGCCTATGGGTATGGATGTTTTCTGGGGGACCTAGGCGTAATCATTGTGTATCTATGATCTATTGGGTCACTTGGTAGCGTAATCTGCAGGGGCTGCGAGAGCCTAAGGGTACGGATGTTTCCTGGGGGATCCAGGCGTAACCATTGTGTATTTGCGGTACTACCAGTCTTCATGGCGCAATCACATGGCTGCGGTAGTCAGCCTACGGGTATGGATGTTTCCTAGGGGATCCAGGTGTAACCATTGTGTATCCGCGATCCACGATAGACATGTTTGTTATGGTTGATTTGTTTGGATTGTATTTTCCATATCTGTTGTTTTTAAAAGGTTTTCCAGTATTTTCACTGGGTGTTGAAACAAGTCTACCAAGTACCTGGAGAATTCTAGCTTTGCGCCTGATCAATGCATAGCCAGAGTCTACAGGAATGAAAGTGAACTTATTAAGACATCGAGTTATAAATGTATTTTGATAAAGTATTATATAAAGGATATTTTGATATTTTATTTTAATTTTAAATAATTTAAAATGTTTTAAATATTGTTTACATCGAACTGTCAAATTTGAATCAAATGACTATTCATCATATTATAAAATGTTTAAAATGTTAAATATAAAATTTTTAAATTGAAACTTATATAGATTTAAATATGGTTCACCATTTTCTTTCAAACTATTCTCCCTTCTAGCTATTTCTACCTTCTTCTTCTTTGGGGGCACTTTCTGTATTATGGAAAGAGCTGGTTCTTTGGCTTATCGTTTAGATTTGCCAGAGACACTTTCTGGAGTGCATGATGTATTCCACGTCTCACATCTCCTTTGGTATCTTCTTGACCCACCTATTTTTTCTCAGCCAACTGCTCTTGATATTTTCGATATTTAGCTTAATCTGACTGTCGAGAGTAAGCCACTTCATATTGTCAGCAGAGGTACGAAGCAACTAAGAAGGGAATCTGTTAGTCTGGTCAAAGTACTGTGTAAGTACTGATGATCGAGAATGTACTAGGAGACGGAGGAGAGCATTCGTGCTTCGAATCTGGAATTGTTTTTTTTCAGGTACTATTTTTGTCTATCGTGCTTGTCTTTATTTTTCCTTGTTCGTTCTTTTCGAGGACGAAAAGATTTGAGTGGGGGAGAGTGTAACAACCCAGTATTTTGTGATAATTTTAATTGTTTATTTTAATTATTTAAATTGAAATTCCTGATTTAAAAACTTTATTATATTTATTAAATGAATAAATTTTTATTTTAAGAGTATATTTTGATTTTTGTGTGTATAATTTCAAACCTGAATAAATAGGATATTTCCAAAAAAAGTGGATTTGTGGTCAATCTGGTCAAACTTTGATTTTTAAATTTAAAATTTAAATATTTGAATTCTTGAATTTTATCTTTATTATGAAAATAAATTTAATTTCAAGAATACTACTTTTCGTTTCGTTGAAATTCGATTTATAATGTGAAAGTTATGATTTTTACAATATTGGGTGTAAATTGATTTATTTAATAAAATTTTCTATTTTACTTTTAATTTAAATAATATTTTTATTTGTCGAATCATGTTCAAACATGTGTTATATGACATGTTAGGCATATATTTTATTTTAAAACATTTTTAAAGTGATGTTATAATTTTTCCAAAGCTTAGTGTATTTATTTTCAATTTTTATAACCTAGTTTCTATTTTTAAGCTATTTTCTTAATTTAATTATATTTATTTAAATTTTTATTTATTTATTTTATTCATTCATTATTTTGCTGTGTTTTTATTATATTTATAATCATTTTATATGTATTTAAAAATGTAAAAAGAATTTTGGAAATATGAAGAGTTTTGACCTTTTGTATACCTTGCCTTTTCACATTTCAACTTACCTTTTCACACCAAACATCACATGCATTCAATTGCTGGCCATATCACCTTTGTTCAGCCGACTTCCTCATCACTTTTCACGAAATTTTTTGTTTCTCAACTCAAAAAAATATTCAGCCACCATCCTTGCAAAAATTATTGTAAAAACTTCTTCTTTCTTTTCACTTTTTATTGTTTTGTTGTGATTTTTGCATTGCTCCATCTTCTTTGTGTTAGGCCTGCCACCTCCATCAACTTGGCTGCCTCCACCACCACCTATTTTAGCCACCATACCCTCCTCTCCCCTGCCATTCCTGAGCCGAGCCATCCTATGTTGAAGATCCACCTAAAAATGCACAAAAAACTTCACATATACAACCATTGCCGATCACTACTTGTTGCCACCACTCCACCATCATGCTTGGCGAGCAAACACCACCACCACCACAAACCTGAGCTTTAGACCTTGCCACATCTGTAATTGACACTCCAATATAAGACCGTGCCCAATCCATGCTTGGCCGAAGTCATTTAGGCCTTGTAATCCATGTTGTTGCTTGTTGTTGCTTGTTGTTGCCTTGTTTTGTGAATCCAAGCACACATATGCATTCATCTCCTTTGTATTGCTTTGGCCGACCCCTACATGACCTCAATGTAACGACCCGACTTCCTATGCCCAGGAAGACATATCGTTTTTAAGAAAGAAAAGGGTGAGAAAATAGAAAAGATAGAGAAGAAAGAACAACAACATCGGAATCTCACAGCGGAACGAATAAATTATATTAATCACATAAGTATTTACATAACATATAACATCAATCAGAGTTATACAGATAATACATCACATACTAGACAGTTATAGACACCTGTCTAGTTATACAACTCAATACACAATACAACACAGAGATACTAACACAACGGATCACTATATCTACGAACGCTGAAGCCTCCTGCTCCATTGCTCCTCCAAAATTCGTCAAAGCAAACCTGAATCCCTTGGCTACTCGTAAAAATTTGATTACCCGAGAGTTTAAGGAAAACAGAAAATAAACTCCGGGTCAGACATGGGTCTGGTGTGAGTAACATGTTAAAGTTGCTTAATTTTGAAAATCCTTTGAAAACAAAGGTATTACGTAAGACTTCCCACACATAAACATGGAAAAGTTTTTACCTTACGCTAACCAAAACATTTGATAGGAAATCCAGTGATATTATAATAGGTCTAGGGTTTTCAAGTAAATAGAAAATAGCCGAAGTTGTTACATTCATTAAATTCGAGCTACTAGCCACAAAAGTGGGTAATACAATCAAAACCGTTGGCACTTATTGGATTTTGGATTCCATACAATAGCAGGGCTACTGGGGTACCGCCCGTCACAGTACGTGGCCTAGATCAATGTACCGAGGAGTACGCCCGCTCCCCTGCAACACAAGGCCGGAACCATTCCTTACTGAACAGTCCCGAACAAGATAACCCCGTAGTTGGTTGCAGACCAACTGCCCACACAGCCGAATAAAAAGGGACATCTAGACAGGGGTATACCTTGTCTGTAGGATCGATTTCACCCTAGAGGGGGGGTGAATAGGGTGATAGTATAAATTATAAAAAAATTAATTGCGGAAGCTTATAAAATAATTTCAACACAGATCACATAATAGTAGCAGCACAGATAAAAGCAGAATAAATGCAGAAATAGAACGACAAAGAATTTACCCAGCTTCGGCAAAAACCTGCCTACGTGCTGCCCCCAAGGTTTCTACTAGAAATTAGATAGTCACATGCTTATACACGTAAACTCGCGACACCCGCTACTGACTAACCTAACTCTACGCTCAAAACCCTGCCACAACTCAGCCACTGAGTTGTGAATTCTCAAGCTACGCCACGTAGCTTGTCCCCTAGTCACACGACTAGCAAATACAACGATTTGAAAAGAGATTTAAAAATTAAAAACAAATTCAAAACTAAAAATAAGATAAAGCCCTTATTTATAAAAACTAAAGCCTTATTTAACAAACAAGGCTCCTTTTATAAAATGCGTCGGCCCAATTATATTCTTTAACCCGAATTCTTTAACCCGAACTCTCTTTTATTTTCTTTGAGATAATGTCGGCTTGTTCTTCTTTCTTTGTTCGATGAATTAGGGCTTCGTTCCCTTGTGGCAATTAGGGCTCTTCAATTTAAGCCGCCGCTCTTAATTGCTGGTTGATTGCCTTGTCGATCACTTGCTTGGAGTCGCGCTCGGCTGCTTCTCTTGATTTGTGAAATTAGGGTTCGGCTTCGGTTGCTTCGAGATAATTGAATTTGCCTTGGTATGTTATTTGTATCTTTTGCTTTCAGGTTTGATTGCTTGAATTCGATTGCTTTTTCATTCATGCTGATGATGATACTTGGGTACTCGTATTTATATGAATTCGAATACACTAATTAACTCGATACTTTCCTGAAATTCACTTTCGTGATGCACACGACTTTCCTAATGCGTTCGATACTTACTTGATTCATACAGCTTTGTTTTGAGAACGTTCGATCCTTCTTGAATAACAAGGCAGAAACTTTCCTCTTTTTAATTGCTGACTATTTCAAAAAAATAAAGATACGAATTTTTCTTTTTCCTGTTTCATGCATTCTGTAACTTGCTTCTCTGCTACTATATACATTCATCAATGTTGGCATCTGTATTGCATTTCTCAGTGAACTCCATTTCACTTTGTTGCATTTGGTCTCGAGTTTCACTGTTGCATGCACTTGTTGTTGCAGTATTGCAGTTGGGTTGCTGTACATATGAACTTGCATTCTTCGAGTTGTATTTACACCACCTCTTGAGCTTCAGTAGTTGTACTCATTGTTTCTCGTCATTGACTTCTATATATTTGGGCTTGTTGTTGTGTTGACTTGAATTGTGCATTTGTGGTTTCATATGCATTCTGGTCTGACCTGCACACTTGTTTATGCTTGAACACTGCACTTGTATATATTCACTATCACTTGCTCTTAGCTTGGAGTTGCATCACCATGCATATTTGAAACTCTGTTTTGTTGCATCTCTGTCCATTGGGTATTTGCTGCATTTTCAAACACTTTTTATGGTCTGGTTCCTTCATGATATTGTTCTTGTATCATTACTGTTGTTGTTGCTGATATCTTGGTTCGGTCTGTCATTCGAGTTTGAGACTGTGGCGATTTCACTGTGTACTTGAGAATGCACTGCATATTTGGTTTGCTCCTTTTCTGGTTGGTGTTGCTGTTATGTTGATGGCTAGCCTTTGCTAGTTCGTTCATGACATGTTGTCCATGTGTGTTCATTTGTGTTTGACCTTTGTTGTCACTGGTTCATTGTGGTAGTAGCTGTCTTCACTGATGCTGCACTTGGTCTTGTTGTAACTGGACCTATAGCTTCCATCCATTTGAATTGAACTTGCAGTTAAGAACAGTTGCTTTTGATCTGTTATGTCTGCTGTCCTTTGAGTTATTTCTTGCATCATAGTCTGGTTGGTGAGTTATATTTGTGAACATTAACTTGGGGCAGATGCTATGTCTTTGTGCATTTCACTGTGTTCATTTGCTTCATGTCATACTATGTCGTTTCATTGCTGCACTTGAGTTTTGTTACTTGAGCTGCTTTGTTGAGTTCCATTTGACTTGACTGTACTTGTACAACTTCATTGTGGCTTGTACATGCTGTATTGTTTGGTCTGGTCTGCATACATGATTGTTATAGTCCATTTTGCTGTTGGTCTTTGTTGCATTCAAGTCATGTTGCCTTGTGTTGAATCCAGTTTCAACACTCGGGTTTGACCTTGTGCTCGTGTCGTGATTTTGAATATATTGCACGTGAGTTGAACCCGGCTTTTCATTCGGGTTTGACCTGTGCTCACCTGTCCTTGTAATATTATCAAGTGTATATCGATGTGCACGGCCATGTGGCATGTACAGTGACACACTGTGCATGTCACATTGTTCGTGTATGTTGAATTCAAATGTGAATTATGACGAACAACCCAAATAACTGAGGCAAATCGTATTTTCAAAAATCATATTTCATTTTATATTGCAAAAATATTTCTTTTTCAATTTTACTGCGTTAGTGAATATTTTTGCAGATTGCTCAGATGCTGGATTCAAACTGGAATGCAGTTGAAGACAAAATACGAGTGTGAGTGATATGTAGTGAGGATATTAATGTAAATATAAAATCGTGATGTATTCAAAATTGTATATGTGTAGTGAGAGTTTGAATTTGTACTATTCAATATTGTAATAAACATTTGTTTGAATAAAATTTCTGTTTGAATTCAAAATCTGTGTAACTTGTTCTGTTTGAATTCAAAGTCAAATTCTGTGTAATTTATTTTATTCAACAAATATTTATTTAATCTATGAAAAGAAAAATAGTACATTACCAAATACATTTAAATGAATATATATATATATATGTTTATTATCATCAAACAAAAACATATAAACGCATATTCAACATTCTCCCCCTTTTGATGATAACAAACATATATTTAAGATTTTGACCTATTAAATGTATTTGACCAATTTTATACTCTAATTGCTCCCCCTATTTAAATGCTTCCTCTCTACATGATGCTCCCCCTATATATATGCATACAAATAGAAATATTCAAATAAGCCTAGATGCAAATGAAAAATAATTTGACCTTTGCTTGATTTTATTTGACAAAAATCTTAACTAACTTTTCTCTCCCCCTTTTGTTATCAGCAAAAGAATAATAGTGTTAGAGAAAAATAGAGATAAGGTGATCAATATTAATCCAACTTTAAACTCAAATTGAATATAAATATTAAACTCCAATAAGAATCAAACAAAAATCATAACTACCCTTGTTAGGCGCATATTCCACTTTTAGAATGAATGATGGAAATGATGTTCTAATATAAAATCATACAATTGTATCAACTTGTGGTACATTTATATCAGGAATTTGAATACCTACTAATCATGCATAACCGTTAGGACTTTTTGAATGAGATTAGTAGTATTCCAATTTAATTTTAAAAATGAAATCAAGTATCTTCTAACCACGCATGACCGTGAGGACTTTTAAATGGGATTAGAATCAACTTGTCTATTAAATCAATTAATTTTGATATGCGTTCCATACATGCATAACCATAAGGACTTTTAAATGAGCATGGAAGCACATAAAAAAAATCCAAGTAATTCACCCATGCATAACCATGAGGACTTTTAAATGAGAGTGAATACTTTGGATATTTATTTATTTTTAAAAAATATGTGAAATGAAAAACAAATGTTCCCTGATTATAGTACCACATATCAACCAACTATATATAAGTTTTGATAAACCATGGTCGATAGAAATATGATAGATATAGAAATGGTCATGGAATCTTTACCCAACAAAAAGTTTTATAACTCTTGTTTGAATTCCTAAAGAAATTTTCCAAATATACTCTCTTGAGTAATGCAAGTTAAATATCAACACTTATCACCTTTTCAATCAATATTTATCTTTTTGATAATTAGCAGGGAGTCGGATTAGTCAAAATTTGTCATTTAAAATCAAATAAAAATGACTAATCTGAAAATATGGTCAAAAATGATTTTCTTGAAGAACTTTTATGAGAAAAAAATTCTACTAATTGAAAATTATTTGTAATGAAAATATGCAGATAATTTCTTTGAAAAACGATGCAGTTACTAAATGTCTCACCATAAATCACATTCAACTAGTAATTTTTCTATCAACTAGATTACCAGTGTAATCTACATCTGAATTTCTCTTTTATTCCAAAATATCACTAACTATATTTGATAGACCAGATCATGAAGTGTGCATGAAAACTCAAACAGCATTCTAAATGGCATTCACTCGAATTTGGATTGAAGCCTTGTAAATAATCAGAAAATCGTGAATATAGAGTTAGCCGAATTATAACCAAATGCATTATCATCCAACAAATCACAATATTTAATCCAAACAAATATGTATGAAGTAATTCAAAGATTAGTGTTTTTGGCATAAATATAATTGGCCAACTATTTTGAATAAGTCAGAATCAAAGTCATCATCTTTTCATCATCTCGATATTGGCTGATTCAGAATATGGTGCAGATTATCACATTTAATATATCGTTCAAATAAATATACCATTACCTGTTTTACCTTTACGATATTTTTCGTTGTTTATCTATTGTGATTCTGTCACCTTTATAATAGGCTAAGGAACTTTGCTTTGTCGCCCGTTGTGTTCCTGGAACAGCCAAAAATCCAGAAAACACTGTTGTGGTTCCTTAGCCTGCCACCACACCTACACGGGAAAAGATTTATGTGACCTATTTGTTTTTATAGGTCCATGGTTGTTAGTGGCAGAAGATTTAGAAAAATAATTTTGTGGAGACCCAAAACTATTTATATATGTTCCTTTTGGCACCCAAATTTGTTTAACTTTGAGAGATTTTATATTTGTGTCTTTTGGAACCCAAATTGGTATGGTTTTCACATGTTTGGGTCTATACCAACAATTTTTGTGATCGTGTCCATGTTTTCTACAAATTGTGCACGTGGAATTTTCTTGATTAATATCACTTTCAACATTTTCGGATTGATTATATCCAAGTCCTTGTCTAGCTGTATTAACAGTTTGCTTCCCTAATAGCAGATTCAACGATTTCTCACTTTTTGAAAATTTATCTAAGGTTATTGACAATTGTTGGACTTGTATTTTGAGAGATTCATTTTCGTTCAATAATTGTGTGCACTTTTTGATAGAATTTTCTCTCCTAGTATTTTCGTTCTCTTTCAAAATCAAAATTTCATTTTCAAGTGATTTTATATTAATTTCTGATTTTTTAATTTCTTCTTCGAATGTTGGACACTTATCACACTTAGGGATCCTACTTTGATAGGTTTTAACTAATTGGTCAAGTTGTTTATTTAAATCTATCAAAGTATCCTTTTATGATTCAAGTTTGGCATACTTCTCCCTAAATCGTTCAAAACAACCATTCACTTCGTGGAAATATATGAGTAATTCCGAATGAGAAAGTTTTGATACCTCACTTGGCTCGTCATCATCACTGTCAGTTATTTCACCATGAAGACACAAGTCTGCTTTTTCATCCTCACTGTTAGCACTTTGATTATCTTCATCACTTGTATTCCACGTGGCAGCAAAACTTCTCCTTTTTGATTTCTTTTCAGAGTCGCGTCGATTTTGAGGACAATTGGGCTTGATGTGTCCGGGTTGGTTGCACCTATGACAGATGATCTTTTGTTCTTATGGATTGTCCAATATTTTATTTATTCTGCTTTTCAATTTTCGATTTAGAGCTGAATTTCCGTATTTGTAGTTCCACCTTTTGACTTTCTTTATTATCAGCTCCAATTCTGCTGCTCCGTCATCATCATCATCATCACTATCACTTTCTATTGTTCCTTTAAGAGCTATTGATTTCTTTCGAGTATCACCTCCTTCACATTCTTCCTTGAATTTCATTTCTAGCTCATAAGCAGTGAGATTTCCGATGAGTTCTTCGACTTTCATTTGTTTCAAATCTTTTGATTCTTGAATGGCAGTCACTTTGGCTTCAAAACTTTGTGGAAGGACTCTGAGGATTTTTCGGACTATCTCCAACTCTGTATATGGTTTTCCAAGGGCTTTTGATTTGTATACGATATTGGAAAGTCGTCCATGCATCTCTTTGACATTTTCTTCTTTTGCCATTGTGAAATTTTCGTATTCGCTGCTTAGCATGGCAAGGTAAGATTCTTTGACTTGAGATGTTCCTTCATGAGTCACTTCTAGTTTGTGCCATATTTCCTGTGCAGTTAGACAATGTGAGACACGATTAAATTCAAATTGATCCAATGAACAGATAATAGAATTCATAGCTCTAGCATTAGCATTTTGTAATTTATTTTCTAGTTCTGTCCATTGATCCATCGGTTTATCTATTTCCTGATTGTCTACAATTATAGTTGGTGATCTATAACCTGTTCAACAATGTTCCAAGCGTCAATGGTTTTCAGAAAAATTTTCATTCTATTTTTCCAATAAGCATATTCGCCATTGAACATTGGTGGTCTAACTATGGACTGACCCTCAGCAAAAACATTATTAAAAGAAGCCATTTTAAAAATTCAAAATTTTTAAAATAAAAGTTGGTTTTTGAAAAACGAATTTTTTAAAACAGAAGTTGACTTCTATTCCTAGCTCTGATACCACTTGTAGGATCGATTTCACCCTAGAGGGGGGGTGAATAGGGTGATAGTATAAATTATAAAAAAATTAATTGCGGAAGCTTATAAAATAATTTCAACACAGATCACAGAATAGTAGCAACACAGATAAAAGCAGAATAAATGCAGAAATAGAACGACAAAGAATTTACCCAGCTTCGGCAAAAACCTGCCTACGTGCTGCCCCCAAGGTTTCTACTAGAAATTAGATAGTCACACGCTTACACACGTAAACTCGCGACACCCGCTACTGACTAACCTAACTCTACGCTCAAAACCCTGCCACAACTCAGCCACTGAGTTGTGAATTCTCAAGCTACGCCACGTAGCTTGTCCCCTAGTCACACGACTAGCAAATACAACGGTTTGAAAAGAGATTTAAAAATTAAAAACAAATTCAAAACTAAAAATAAGATAAAGCCCTTATTTATAAAAACTAAAGCCTTATTTAACAAACAAGGCTCCTTTTATAAAATGCGTCGGCCCAATTATATTCTTTAATCCGAATTCTTTAACCCGAACTCTCTTTTGTTTTCTTTGAGATAATGTCGGCTTGTTCTTCTTTCTTTGTTCGATGAATTAGGGCTTCGTTCCCTTGTTGCAATTAGGGCTCTTCAATTTAAGCCGCCACTCTTGATTGCTGGTTGATTGCCTTGTCGATCACTTGCTTGGAGTCACGCTCGGCTGCTTCTCTTGATTTGTGAAATTAGGGTTCGGCTTCGGTTGCTTCGAGATAATTGAATTCGCCTTGGTATGTTATTTGTATCTTTTGCTTTCAGGTTTGAATGCTTGAATTCGATTGCTTTTTCATTCATGCTGATGATGATACTTGGGTACTCGTATTTATATGAATTCGAATACACTAATTAACTCGATACTTTCCTGAAATTCACTTTCGTGATGCACACGACTTTCCTGATGCGTTCGATACTTACTTGATTCATACGGCTTTGTTTTGAGAACGTTCGATCCTTCTTGAATAACAAGGCAGAAACTTTCCTCTTTTTAATTGCTGACTATTTCAAAAAAATAAAGATACGAATTTTTCTTTTTCCTGTTTCATGCATTCTGTAACTTGCTTCTCTGCTACTATATACATTCATCAATGTTGGCATCTGCATTGCATTTCTCAGTGAACTCCATTTCACTTTGTTGCATTTGGTCTCGAGTTTCACTGTTGCATGCACTTGTTGTTGCAGTATTGCAGTTGGGTTGCTGTACATATGAACTTGCATTCTTCGAGTTGTATTTACACCACCTCTTGAGCTTCAGTAGTTGTACTCATTGTTTCTCGTCATTGACTTCTGTATATTTGGGCTTGTTGTTGTGTTGACTTGAATTGTGCATTTGTGGTTTCATATGCATTCTGGTCTGACCTGCACACTTGTTTATGCTTGAACACTGCACTTGTATATATTCACTATCACTTGCTCTTAGCTTGGAGTTGCATCACCATGCATATTTGAAACTCTGTTTTGTTGCATCTCTGTCCATTGGGTATTTGCTGCATTTTCAAACACTTTTTATGGTCTGGTTCCTTCATGATATTGTTCTTGTATCATTACTGTTGTTGTTGCTGATATCTTGGTTCGGTCTGTCATTCGAGTTTGAGACTGTGGCGATTTCACTGTGTACTTGAGAATGCACTGCATATTTGGTTTGCTCCTTTTCTGGTTGGTGTTGCTGTTATGTTGATGGCTAGCCTTTGCTAGTTCGTTCATGACATGTTGTCCATGTGTGTTCATTTGTGTTTGACCTTTGTTGTCACTGGTTCATTGTGGTAGTAGTTGTCTTCACTGATGCTGCACTTGGTCTTGTTGTAACTGGACCTATAGCTTCCATCCATTTGAATTGAACTTGCAGTTAAGAACAGTTGCTTTTGATCTGTTATGTCTGCTGTCCTTTGAGTTATTTCTTGCATCATAGTCTGGTTGGTGAGTTATATTTGTGAACATTAACTTGGGGCAGATGCTATGTCTTTGTGCATTGCACTGTGTTCATTTGCTTCATGTCATACTATGTTGTTTCATTGCTGCACTTGAGTTTTGTTACTTGATCTGCTTTGTTGAGTTCCATTTGACTTGACTGTACTTGTACAACTTCATTGTGGCTTGTACATGCTGTATTGTTTGGTCTGGTCTGCATACATGATTGTTATAGTCCATTTTGCTGTTGGTCTTCGTTGCATTCAAGTCATGTTGCCTTGTGTTGAATCCAGTTTCAACACTCGGGTTTGACCTTGTGCTCGTGTCGTGATTTTGAATATATTGCACGTGAGTTGAACCCGGCTTTTCATTCGGGTTTGACCTGTGCTCACCTGTCCTTGTAATATTATCAAGTGTATATCGATGTGCACGGCCATGTGGCATGTACAGTGACACACTGTGCATGTCACATTGTTCGTGTATGTTGAATTCAAATGTGAATTATGACGAACAACCCAAATAACTGAGGCAAATCGTATTTTCAAAAATCATATTTCATTTTATATTGGAAAAATATTTCTTTTTCAATTTTACTGCGTTAGTGAATATTTTTGCAGATTGCTCAAATGCTGGATTCAAACTGGAATGCAGTTGAAGACAAAATACGAGTGTGAGTGATATGTAGTGAGGATATTAATGTAAATATAAAATCGTGATGTATTCAAAATTGTATATGTGTAGTGAGAGTTTGAATTTGTACTATTCAATATTGTAATAAATATTTGTTTGAATAAAATTTCTGTTTGAATTCAAAATCTGTGTAACTTGTTCTGTTTGAATTCAAAGTCAAATTATGTGTAATTTATTTTATTCAACAAATATTTATTTAATCTATGAAAAGAAAAATAGTACATTACCAAATACATTTAAATGAATATATATATATGTTTATTATCATCAAACAAAAACATATAAACGCATATTCAACATTCTCCCCCTTTTGATGATAACAAACATATATTTAAGATTTTGACCTATTAAATGTATTTGACCAATTTTATACTCTAATTGCTCCCCCTATTTAAATGCTTCCTCTCTACATGATGCTCCCCCTATATATATGCATACAAATAGAAATATTCAAATAAGCCTAGATGAAAATGAAAAATAATTTGACCTTTGCTTGATTTTATTTGACAAAAATCTTAACTAACTTTTCTCTCCCCCTTTTGTTATCAGCAAAAGAATAATAGTGTTAGAGAAAAATAGAGATAAGGTGATCAATATTAATCCAACTTTAAACTCAAATTGAATATAAATATTAAACTCCAATAAGAATCAAACAAAAATCATAACTACCCTTGTTAGGCGCATATTCCACTTTTAGAATGAATGATGGAAATGATGTTCTAATATAAAATCATACAATTGTATCAACTTGTGGTACATTTATATCAGGAATTTGAATACCTACTAATCATGCATAACCGTTAGGACTTTTTGAATGAGATTAGTAGTATTCCAATTTAATTTTAAAAATGAAATCAAGTATCTTCTAACCACGCATGACCGTGAGGACTTTTAAATGGGATTAGAATCAACTTGTCTATTAAATCAATTAATTTTGATATGCGTTCCATACATGCATAACCATAAGGACTTTTAAATGAGCATGGAAGCACATAAAAAAAATCCAAGTAATTCACCCATGCATAACCATGAGGACTTTTAAATGAGAGTGAATACTTTGGATATTTATTTATTTTTAAAAAATATGTGAAATGAAAAACAAATGTTCCCTGATTATAGTACCACTTATCAACCAACTATATATAAGTTTTGATAAACCATGGTCGATAGAAATATGATAGATATAGAAATGGTCATGGAATCTTTACCCAACAAAAAGTTTTATAACTCTTGTTTGAATTCCTAAAGAAATTTTCCAAATATACTCTCTTGAGTAATGCAAGTTAAATATCAACACTTATCACCTTTTCAATCAATATTTATCTTTTTGATAATTAGCAGGGAGTCGGATTAGTCAAAATTTGTCATTTAAAATCAAATAAAAATGACTAATTTGAAAATATGGTCAAAAATGATTTTCTTGAAGAACTTTTATGAGAAAAAAATTCTACTAATTGAAAATTATTTGTAATGAAAATATGCGGATAATTTCTATGAAAAACGATGCAGTTACTAAATGTCTCACCATAAATCACATTCAACTAGTAATTTTTCTATCAACTAGATTACCAGTGTAATCTACAACTGAATTTCTCTTTTATTCCAAAATATCACTAACTATATTTGATAGACCAGATCATGAAGTGTGCATGAAAACTCAAACAGCATTCTAAATGGCATTCACTCGAATTTGGATTGAAGCCTTGTAAATAATCAGAAAATCGTGAATATAGAGTTAGCCGAATTATAACCAAATGCATTATCATCCAACAATTCACAATATTTAATCCAAACAAATATGTATGAAGTAATTCAAAGATTAGTGTTTTTGGCATAAATATAATTGGCCAACTATTTTGAATAAGTCAGAATCAAAGTCATCATCTTTTCATCATCTCGATATTGGCTGATTCAGAATATGGTGCAGATTATCACATTTAATATATCGTTCAAATAAATATACCATTACCTGTTTTACCTTTACGATATTTTTCGTTGTTTATCCATTGTGATTCTGTCACCTTTATAATAGGCTAAGGAACTTTGCTTTGTCGCCCGTTGTGTTCCTGGAACAGCCAAAAATCCAGAAAACACTGTTGTGGTTCCTTAGCCTGCCACCACACCTACACGGGAAAAGATTTATGTGACCTATTTGTTTTTATAGGTCCATGGTTGTTAGTGGCAGAAGATTTAGAAAAATAATTTTGTGGAGACCCAAAACTATTTATATATGTTCCTTTTGGCACCCAAATTTGTTTAACTTTGAGAGATTTTATATTTGTGTCTTTTGGAACCCAAATTGGTATGGTTTTCACATGTTTGGGTCTATACCAACAATTTTTGTGATCGTGTCCATGTTTTCTACAAATTGTGCACGTGGAATTTTCTTGATTAATATCACTTTCAACATTTTCGGATTGATTATATCCAAGTCCTTGTCTAGCTGTATTAACAGTTTGCTTCCCTAATAGCAGATTCAACGATTTCTCACTTTTTGAAAATTTATCTAAGGTTATTGACAATTGTTGGACTTGTATTTTGAGAGATTCATTTTCGTTCAATAATTGTGTGCACTTTTTGATAGAATTTTCTCTCCTAGTATTTTCGTTCTCTTTCAAAATCAAAATTTCATTTTCAAGTGATTTTATATTAATTTCTGATTTTTTAATTTCTTCTTCGAATGTTGGACACTTATCACACTTAGGGATCCTACTTTGATAGGTTTTAACTAATTGGTCAAGTTGTTTATTTAAATCTATCAAAGTATCCTTTTATGATTCAAGTTTGGCATACTTCTCCCTAAATCGTTCAAAACAACCATTCACTTCGTGGAAATATATGAGTAATTCCGAATGAGAAAGTTTTGATACCTCACTTGGCTCGTCATCATCACTGTCAGTTATTTCACCATGAAGACACAAGTCTGCTTTTTCATCCTCACTGTTAGCACTTTGATTATCTTCATCACTTGTATTCCACGTGGCAGCAAAACTTCTCCTTTTTGATTTCTTTTCAGAGTCGCGTCGATTTTGAGGACAATTGGGCTTGATGTGTCCGGGTTGGTTGCACCTATGACAGATGATCTTTTGTTCTTATGGATTGTCCAATATTTTATTTATTCTGCTTTTCAATTTTCGATTTAGAGCTGAATTTCCGTATTTGTAGTTCCACCTTTTGACTTTCTTTATTATCAGCTCCAATTCTGCTGCTCCGTCATCATCATCATCATCACTATCACTTTCTATTGTTCCTTTAAGAGCTATTGATTTCTTTCGAGTATCACCTCCTTCACATTCTTCCTTGAATTTCATTTCTAGCTCATAAGCAGTGAGATTTCCGATGAGTTCTTCGACTTTCATTTGTTTCAAATCTTTTGATTCTTGAATGGCAGTCACTTTGGCTTCAAAACTTTGTGGAAGGACTCTGAGGATTTTTCGGACTATCTCCAACTCTGTATATGGTTTTCCAAGGGCTTTTGATTTGTATACGATATTGGAAAGTCGTCCATGCATCTCTTTGACATTTTCTTCTTTTTCCATTGTGAAATTTTCGTATTCGCTGCTTAGCATGGCAAGGTAAGATTCTTTGACTTGAGATGTTCCTTCATGAGTCACTTCTAGTTTGTGCCATATTTCCTGTGCAGTTAGACAATGTGAGACACGATTAAATTCAAATTGATCCAATGAACAGATAATAGAATTCATAGCTCTAGCATTAGCATTTTGTAATTTATTTTCTAGTTCTGTCCATTGATCCATCGGTTTATCTATTTCCTGATTGTCTACAATTATAGTTGGTGATCTATAACCTGTTCAACAATGTTCCAAGCGTCAATGGTTTTCAGAAAAATTTTCATTCTATTTTTCCAATAAGCATATTCGCCATTGAACATTGGTGGTCTAACTATGGACTGACCCTCAGCAAAAACATTATTAAAAGAAGCCATTTTAAAAATTCAAAATTTTTAAAATAAAAGTTGGTTTTTGAAAAACGAATTTTTTAAAACAGAAGTTGACTTCTATTCCTAGCTCTGATACCACTTGTAGGATCGATTTCACCCTAGAGGGGGGGTGAATAGGGTGATAGTATAAATTATAAAAAAATTAATTGCGGAAGCTTATAAAATAATTTCAACACAGATCACAGAATAGTAGCAACACAGATAAAAGCAGAATAAATGCAGAAATAGAACGACAAAGAATTTACCCAGCTTCGGCAAAAACCTGCCTACGTGCTGCCCCCAAGGTTTCTACTAGAAATTAGATAGTCACACGCTTACACACGTAAACTCGCGACACCCGCTACTGACTAACCTAACTCTACGCTCAAAACCCTGCCACAACTCAGCCACTGAGTTGTGAATTCTCAAGCTACGCCACGTAGCTTGTCCCCTAGTCACACGACTAGCAAATACAACGGTTTGAAAAGAGATTTAAAAATTAAAAACAAATTCAAAACTAAAAATAAGATAAAGCCCTTATTTATAAAAACTAAAGCCTTATTTAACAAACAAGGCTCCTTTTATAAAATGCGTCGGCCCAATTATATTCTTTAATCCGAATTCTTTAACCCGAACTCTCTTTTGTTTTCTTTGAGATAATGTCGGCTTGTTCTTCTTTCTTTGTTCGATGAATTAGGGCTTCGTTCCCTTGTGGCAATTAGGGCTCTTCAATTTAAGCCGCCGCTCTTGATTGCTGGTTGATTGCCTTGTCGATCACTTGCTTGGAGTCACGCTCGGCTGCTTCTCTTGATTTGTGAAATTAGGGTTCGGCTTCGGTTGCTTCGAGATAATTGAATTCGCCTTGGTATGTTATTTGTATCTTTTGCTTTCAGGTTTGATTGCTTGAATTCGATTGCTTTTTCATTCATGCTGATGATGATACTTGGGTACTCGTATTTATATGAATTCGAATACACTAATTAACTCGATACTTTCCTGAAATTCACTTTCGTGATGCACACGACTTTCCTGATGCGTTCGATACTTACTTGATTCATACGGCTTTGTTTTGAGAACGTTCGATCCTTCTTGAATAACAAGGCAGAAACTTTCCTCTTTTTAATTGCTGACTATTTCCAAAAAATAAAGATACGAATTTTTCTTTTTCCTGTTTCATGCATTCTGTAACTTGCTTCTCTGCTACTATATACATTCATCAATGTTGGCATCTGCATTGCATTTCTCAGTGAACTCCATTTCACTTTGTTGCATTTGGTCTCGAGTTTCACTGTTGCATGCACTTGTTGTTGCAGTATTGCAGTTGGGTTGCTGTACATATGAACTTGCATTCTTCGAGTTGTATTTACACCACCTCTTGAGCTTCAGTAGTTGTACTCATTGTTTCTCGTCATTGACTTCTGTATATTTGGGCTTGTTGTTGTGTTGACTTGAATTGTGCATTTGTGGTTTCATATGCATTCTGGTCTGACCTGCACACTTGTTTATGCTTGAACACTGCACTTGTATATATTCACTATCACTTGCTCTTAGCTTGGAGTTGCATCACCATGCATATTTGAAACTCTGTTTTGTTGCATCTCTGTCCATTGGGTATTTGCTGCATTTTCAAACACTTTTTATGGTCTGGTTCCTTCATGATATTGTTCTTGTATCATTACTGTTGTTGTTGCTGATATCTTGGTTCGGTCTGTCATTCGAGTTTGAGACTGTGGCGATTTCACTGTGTACTTGGGAATGCACTGCATATTTGGTTTGCTCCTTTTCTGGTTGGTGTTGCTGTTATGTTAATGGCTAGCCTTTGCTAGTTCGTTCATGACATGTTGTCCATGTGTGTTCATTTGTGTTTGACCTTTGTTGTCACTGGTTCATTGTGGTAGTAGCTGTCTTCACTGATGCTGCACTTGGTCTTGTTGTAACGGGACCTATAGCTTCCATCCATTTGAATTGAACTTGCAGTTAAGAACAATTGCTTTTGATCTGTTATGTCTGTTGTCCTTTGAGTTATTTCTTGCATCATAGTCTGGTTGGTGAGTTATATTTGTGAACATTAACTTGGGGCAGATGCTATGTCTTTGTGCATTTCACTGTGTTCATTTGCTTCATGTCATACTATGTTGTTTCATTGCTGCACTTGAGTTTTGTTACTTGAGCTACTTTGTTGAGTTCCATTTGACTTGACTGTACTTGTACAACTTCATTGTGGCTTGTACATGCTGTATTGTTTGGTCTGGTCTGCATACATGATTGTTATAGTCCATTTTGCTGTTGGTCTTCGTTGCATTCATGTCATGTTGCCTTGTGTTGAATCCAGTTTCAACACTCGGGTTTGACCTTGTGCTCGTGTCGTGATTTTGAATATATTGCACGTGAGTTGAACCCGGCTTTTCATTCGGGTTTGACCTGTGCTCACCTGTCCCTGTAATATTATCAAGTGTATATCGATGTGCACGGCTATGTGGCATGTACAGTGACACACTGTGCATGTCACATTGTTCGTGTATGTTGAATTCAAATGTGAATTATGACGAACAACCCAAATAACTGAGGCAAATCGTATTTTCAAAAATCATATTTCATTTTATATTGGAAAAATATTTCTTTTTCAATTTTACTGCGTTAGTGAATATTTTTGCAGATTGCTCAGATGCTGGATTCAAACTGGAATGCAGTTGAAGACAAAATACGAGTGTGAGTGATATGTAGTGAGGATATTAATGTAAATATAAAATCGTGATGTATTCAAAATTGTATATGTGTAGTGAGAGTTTGAATTTGTACTATTCAATATTGTAATAAATATTTGTTTGAATAAAATTTCTGTTTGAATTCAAAATCTGTGTAACTTGTTCTGTTTGAATTCAAATTCAAATTCTGCATCATTTATTTTATTCAACAAATATTTATTTAATCTATGAAAAGAAAAATAGTACATTACCAAATACATTTAAATGAATATATATATATATGTTTATTATCATCAAACAAAAACATATAAACGCATATTCAACATTGTCCGGCTTTCGCATGACCCACCTAACCTTGCTGCACATCCCCTGTTTTAGCCATTCCCGGTTGATGAGGCTTGAGGTTACGATTACCTTTAGAGAACACATCTCTTAGAATGCTCATCGCCCACCTGACGATGTGTTGAAAGCATTCAATCAATACAAGTTCATTCCGGGTTCGAACGAAACCGAAGGCATCATCTCGTTACACTCGTTTTGGAATCACCCTCAGAGTTAATGACGATAATCCTTGCATTCTGAATTTTCATCTTCACTTCAGATTCACGACCTATCGTTAATTTGGATCGATGTGGTTTTCGGATTTCCAAATATGGAAAATCCGATCCCGGTCTCATCGAAATCCAAAACGTATCTTTTAAGGCCAAGTTGTCTATTTAGTCTTAACAGTCAATTCAATATTATCAATATACACATAGATAGATAATTCACATCTCATAATAGATAATCACATTATCATCATAAACAGATAATTAATATCATCATCCAAACAGATAATTAAATATTATCATACTTAAACCATACATCCATATCACATAGATATTACTCAACTCATATCTGAGATCACAATCAAACAATGAAATATCAATATCATCCATAAGCATGATTTATTGTTCACTATCTATAATTAATTTGAAATGAATTAAATTAACTACTTCTATCTTTAATTAATTTAAAATAAATTAAATTAATTACTCATTCCATAAATCCTGCTCATACAACCATTAATTAATTATAAATCAAATTAATTAATCATTCTCTAATTTCAATAAGTGATTTAGTCTTTAATTAATTTCTCAATTGTATTATTCTAAATCGTTTATAGCAGTTAACATTTAATTACTCCCTTATTAATTATTCCTTAATTAACAATTCTTAATTACATCATTAATTATATTAATTAATGACCTCTAATTTATATTAAATTACTTTATTTAAATTAATTACATTAAGAGATTAATCGTTAATTAAACACAATTATTAATCACCCTTGATTAGTAACAAACCAGTAATTAACTACCCTTGATTACTTATTAACAAATTAATCATCCCATGATTAATTATTCCCATAAATTAATCCTTTGATTAATTACAAAAGAAATTACCCAAATTACTTCATTTACAAATCATCTATATTAATTTCATCAAGTAATTATCATCTAATTACTTTCCTAAGTAATTATACTCCATTAATTACACTAAGTAATTACCCATACCAAATCATCAAATGATTTCTTAAATTAATTAAAATTAATTAACTTAATTTAATCTTATCATCAGTTACTTATGTATTCCAATTAATCATCTTTGATTTAAATAACTTTTGCTACATTCCAGTAGTTTCCTTTAATCTATTTACAGAGATTAATCTTTTTGAATAAATCCATTAATTATTTACATTTAGATAGATTTATTATAATTTAATTACCTTGTTGATTTATTATTCCCAAATTAATCAATTTCTAATTCCATCATTTATTATATTAACTAATGATCTCTAATTACATTTTCACTTGTTATTTTATTAATTATATTAAGAAAACTAATTTTCAAATCACATATATTAACCCTCTTGATTAATAACATAAGGTAATTAACCGTCCTTAATTAATTACTCCTCAATAACAAGCTTAATTAATCCCTTGATTAATTTCAAGTAATATATTCCAATTACTTCCATTTCCCATCATCCAATAATTTCATCAATTACTTCACTAAGTAATTTACTTCCAAAATTATCAAGTGATTAATCCAAATTAATTAAATTAACTAACTCAAATTAAATCAATTTACTCAATTAATAAGTAATTAATTTCTTAATTACTTTCCAAATAAATAATTACATTTAAACTATTACAATGATTGTTATAAAATTAATTAATCTAATTAATTATTAAAAATCAATCATATTAATTAATTATAAAATAATCTAGTTAATGATCTTCATTACACTTATTTAATTATTATTTTTTAAATAATTAACTTATATTAATCATTATTAATTATAAGTTTGATTAACCATTAAAATTTATTCATTTAAATAAATATCTAATCTATGGTTCTTAATCACATATTAGTTAATTAATTCATTATTTAACTTTAATTAATACATTTAAACTTAAAATTACTAATTTAATTAATATAAACCATTAATTATTCATACTTAATTAACTTAAAGGTTAATGAATATAAATTCTAAATCTTCATTAATTAAAGTAAACTATCCTTATTATGGATTAAATTTTCACTTTCAATATGTTTAAAAACATTTATTTCAAATTACTTCCTAAATAAATTCCAATTTTATCCTTAATAAAGTTTAAAACTAGATTTTCAAACCCTTTTTAAACTCACATGTTTAATAGCATATTTTAACACTTAAAACTTATTTGAATCAATTTAAATTATAAAACTTTATTTTATTTCCAAATCTAAAATTTAAGTTCTGATTTCAATTTTTGAATTCAACTCTTTTGAAGGCACTTAAATATTAAACACTTTTAAGTTATTAAAATAATTTAAATTCTGAAACTTTATTATTCCCAACTCAGTTTCAAAACTAACTTGAATTCATTATTGAACTTTGATTTAGAACTAGGTTTAACTTTGATTTTAATTTAAAACAAAATTTAAAAAAAAAAAACTATTAAACTGTTACTGGTTAAACTCTGAACAACTACAACCCGAGCCTGTCAACACACCCCTTCAAAACCAACATATTAGAACACAAGGAGGTCCACCGTGTACACGGACGGTGGCGCTGCCCATCGTTGATCATCAACGATGGCTTCCACATATCGAAAACCATCCAAGCACCCAACTTCGATTATCAGATCACCACCCAAAGCTCGAAGTTAAATTCGAGGCTTCAACAGAACCTGGAACAACAATAGGCACATTCTATCCAAACCTGTCATCGCCGCCCTCTTCCAACCCCGACCACCTGCGATCAACAGCTCCAGCCATGAACGCGACTACGACCGAGCTACCTCCTCACGAAACTCCGCTGCACTCGATCGCTTGATGGCGACGAACGGGACCAATCACTTCGACCACTCCAAACTAGGTTTACGAGCAAAAATTGCTCACCGCCTTTACCACGTTCATCGAACCACCATACGAATATTTTTCCTGCAACCACCCTTCACTCTTGCACCTCCGTCCAAGATCCCATCCACCACCAACCCGGGGATCATCAGAGATCGACAAAAACCCACTTCCCGATCAACCCAGTACTGCTCTTCCAATCCCTATCTAAAAATTCTGATTCAAGCTTTAAAAATCAAGTTTTAGTGTACTAGTTCCATTTACATACTTGAATCTATGAACTATCTGGTTTGGATTTTGATTGTTTTAAAGTTTCCTAGGTGGTTCAGTATTTCCAAAGAAAAAATACAATTTGTTTTGAACTTTAATAATTTTAAACTAAAGCTAATGATATAACAAATATATTTATTCAAACTTAGGTTTAAATCAAATATTTAATTAGGAACAAGTAAATTTGGGTTAGCTTTGAACCTGGAACCAAAGTCAGGAAACAATCCAGACACAGAGCAATGTATACACACCCATTCAAATGCACACAGACATATCTTTACAAACATTCTTAAATTCAGAGAATAAGCATACCACCATTTAATATATACTTAAAACATCTAACTGAAGATGTTACTCACCTGCATTTGTGAAAGAACAGAGGCTACAAATTTGAACAGGTCCTTAAATTTGAAATCTGAAGCAACTGAAAACCTCCTCTGTTTAATCCCTTGGTTTGCTAAGTTGTTGTTGGATGTTTGTTTAGCTTTTTAATGAAGTTTATTTTAGCTTTTACTTAGCTCGAACTGATATGAAGATTTATAGAAAAGAAAGAAGACGGGGATATAAAGTAAAGAGTTGTACTGGGTACACATTATTTTATACAAATCAGTGTATATTATTGTACAAGACTGTGTATACTTTGTACCATATCAGAGAATAATTCCTATTGTTTATTTTGCCTAAGAAGATCTGTTCCTGTTTTGGAGGCTGAGATAAGATGTGTTATGGCTAGCATTTAATGCTTGTCTTCCTTAGCAAGCCTTCACATATTTTATTTTTCTTTGGCCATAGGTTAGCAAACACTGAAATGATTTTTATAACATTCGAATTGACTTTCTTTGTTGGCTGAGGTGAAGACATTTAATGTATATGTCCTTTATGTTTGTGTATGTGTTCAAAGACATTTCTTATATTTGCCTTGCATACTTATTTTATGATTATATATCTTTTCTTCTTGGTCTTGTACATATTATAATTTTACTTTGTTCTTGCCTATCATACTTGAGTATATATATATATATTGTTTGTTCATAGAAGTTTATATTTTTGTTGTAATGTTGTCTTGTATTTTTATTTATTAATATTATAAAACATATTTATCAATTTGAAATGATAGATAAAATAAATTATCTTTTTATTATAAACTGCTTATTTTATTAATGTACCATTTGACAAAATTGCATTAAAACTCATATATGATTTTAAATCCATATTTTTATCAAGCTATACTAAAAAGAAAACAAAACAAATATTTTTGTTAATAGATTTAAATCTAAACTTAAGCTAAAATAAGTTTTAAACTATTTAAACATTTATCTTATGTATTTAAAACCCTATATTTATTTATTTAATTAGCTTTGAAAAGTTTATATCAAATAAATCATAATTTCCAATTCACTAAAATGTATATTAGGAATTTGAAAATATAATTTATTAGTTAAATTGTAAAACAAAGCCTCCCTATTTACAATGTATACAAATATATACATATATAAATAGAAACAATCAATTAATTTATAATAGGTAAAATTTACCAATTAGATATTTATTAAAAGAAAAGTGTCAATTCAGATCTTGTTAACAAAGATATATCAAATCAATTTAATATTTAATGCAGATTATTAAATTGATATTGCTTGAAAATTCTGGGTTGTCACATTCCTCCCTCTTAAAAGAATTTCGTCCCCGAAATTTAAAAGCAAAGGTAATTTAATACTCTATTTAAGATTTTAATTAATTTTAAATCATAAGCATATATCAATCACATGCGAACAAACATCACAACCAATCTACTCAATCAACAAAGCTAACTATCCGTAGAAAATTCTGGATAGAGCTCCCTAGAGTTTTTCCAGTAATACCGGAATACTCAATCTATAGAATCCAAACAGTCTATACTACTAAGCAATAGAACTCCTACTCATCAAGATCTACAAAACTACACAGATATCAGACTATAGACGAGTCTGACTTAACAACCAAAACTTCCTGAACTGCTGGTTCCTAAACCAGAGATGAGTTATACACGCATTCCTTCCGAGATACGTGAAACACATCAAAATCCAGATATCCAAACTGGCAATTCACTCCCGAAGATCAAACACTTAACCTCTCTAGAACACCGAGAAAATCCAAAGCACCTCGGAGCTAGCTTCTCAAACATACCAAATTATAGAGCTCCTTTGAATTAGAGAAAACTTATCCAAAATCAAATCTCCGACTCCTAAATCCAAATTCCTTCGTCTCTTATCCACCAAATACTTCTGACAATCCAGAGCTGCCTTCAACCTACTGATCAGCTCAACCTTTGCTGATGACTCTTAGAACAAACTGAACTAAGAACAATCCAGAAGAATGATCTTCTCAAGATCAACCAAAATCAAGAACACAACCTCTATCATCAGTAGAAAACAACTTCTCTTTTCCAGAAAAGAAAAACAAATGCACTCCCAACTGCTTTCGCTGCACAACTCTGATCTGGGTAGATGAAAATGCTGATGATGCACACAAGCACAAACTGGACAATACATTACAAAAATATGGTTCAACAGATCCAAAATAAAACCCAGAAGTTCCTCCAAAACCTGAGCCGCTTTACCAAATCCTCTCTCTAGAAACCACTCTACGACTAGCCTGAACTATCGGTACCACTTCTGGAATCCAGTTGATATGAAAACTCAATCCTCAGATGCTAAGGCAAACCACTGACTTCTTCAAAGATATCCAGAAAAAGATTTTTGATAAACCAAGAGAATGCCCAACTATCGCAAGTCACTTTTGCGAACAACCCAGGCTAATACCAAAAGAAAACTGTTCTCTCCTTACCAATCTGAACAGCTTATGCTTATCTAGCCAATCCATTGAAGAAATGGATCCACAAAACTGCCTATGAACTTTACCTTTAAAGAACTGCTGACAGATGACCTCCTCGCATGCCGGTAGAACAATCTGAGCTGCAACACTGCTGCTGATGCCAAAACTACTTAATCCAAAATTCCTCGAAAAACTCGGGCGTCAAAACCAAAAACAAGATTCTGCTGAACTCAGCCCCAAAACTAATGCAGACACACTTCCTTATCCAAAGATCCTTGATAACTTCTTCGGAAACAATCCATTGCTACTGCACCTCAACACACAACTACTACTTCTTGAGTTACCAAGATTAACAACACTAGTTTCTACTCAAATGACAAAATCCAAATTCTACTCATCCAAACTTGTACTACAAAAACGTACTCCAAATCTTCTTTACGCCACAAATTCACTCGAGACGGTATTAGGTCTAAAGTCTCATCAGCTACACTTCCAACCACTGGTAGTCACCACTACCCTATCTACCCTTATACTTATATTGGAAAACCCGAACAGGTAAACCAATAAATAGATAGAAATGAATATATATATATATATATATATATATATATATATGTATCAAAATTACAAATACGCTCTCTCAGGAAATAAATCACTCAAGAGCCTAGGTATTCACTCAACCTAGTGCTCTGGTACCACTGTAACGACCCGACTTCCTACGCCCAGGAAGACGTATCGTTTTTAAGAAAGAAAAGGGTGAGAAAATAGAAAAGATAGAGAAGAAAGAACAACAACATCAGAATCTCACAGCGGAATGAATAAATTATATTAATCACATAAGTATTTACATAACATATAACATTAATCAGAGTTATACAGATAATACATCACATACTAGACAGTTATAGACACCTGTCTAGTTATACAACTCAATACACAATACAACACAGAGATACTAACACAGCGGATCACTATATCTACGAACGCTGAAGCCTCCTGCTCCATTGCTCCTCCAAAATTTGTCAAAGCAAACCTGAATACCTTGGCTACTCGTAAAAATTTGAGTACCCGAGAGTTTAAGGAAAACAGAAAATAAACTCCAGGTCATACATGGGTCTGGTGTGAGTAACAGGTTAAAGTTGCTTAATTTTGAAAATCCTTTGAAAACAAAGGTATCACGTAAGACTTCCCACACATAAACATGGAAAAGTTTTTACCTTACGCTAACCAACACATTTGATAGGAAATCCAGTGATATTATAATAGGTCTAAGGTTTTCAAGTAAATAGAAAATAGGCGAAATTGTCACATTCATTAAATTCCAGCTACTAGCCACAAAAGTGGGTAATACAATCAAAACCATTGGCACTTATTGGATTTTGGATTCCATACAATGGCGGGGCTACTGGGGTACCGCCCGTCACAGTACGTGGCCTAGATCAACGTACCGAGGAGTACGCCCGCTCCCCTGCAACATAAGGCCGGAACCATTCCTCACTGAACAGTCTCGAACAAGATAACCCCGCAGTTGGCTGCAGACCAACTGCCCACATAGCCGAATAAAAAGGGACATCTAGACAAGGGTATACCTTGTCCTGCTTTGGCGTGACTCACCTAACCTTGCCGCACATCCCCTGTTTTAGCCATTCCCGGTTGATGAGGCTTGAGGTTACGATTACCTTTAAAGAACACATCTCTTAGAATGCTCATCGCCCACCTGATGATGTATTGAAAGCATTCAATCCATACAAGTTCGTTCCGGGTTCGAATGAAACCGAAGGCATCATCTCGTTACACTCGTTTTGGAATCACCCTTAGAGTTAACGACGATAATCCTTGCATTCTGAATCTTCATCTTCACTTCAGATTCACGACCTATCGTTAATTTGAATCGATGTGGTTTTCCGATGTCCAAATATGGAAAATCCGATCCCGGTCTCATCGAAATCCAAAACGTATCTATTAAGGCCAAGTTGTCTATTTAGTCTTAACAGTCAATTCAATATTATCAATATACACACAGATAGATAATTCACATCTCATAATAGATAATCACATTATCATCATAAACAAATAATTAATATCATCATCCAAACAGATAATTAAATATTATCATACTTAAATCATACATCCATATCACATAGATATTACACATCTCATATCTGAGATCACAATCAAATAATGAAATATCAATATCATCCATAAGCATGATTTATTATTCACAATCTATAATTAATTTAAAATGAATTAAATTAACTACTTCTATCTTTAATTAATTTAAAATAAATTAAATTAGTTACTCATTCCATAAATCCTGCTCATACAACCATTAATTAATTATAAATCAAATTAATTAATCATTCTCTAATTTCAATAAGTGATTTAGTCTTTAATTAATTTCTCAATTGTATTATTCTAAATCATTTATAGCAGTTAACGTTTAATTTCTCCCTTATTAATTATTCCTTAATTAACAATTCTTAATTACATCATTAATTATATTAATTAATGACCTCTAATTTATATTAAATTACTTTATTTAAATTAATTACATTAAGTGATTAATCTTTAATTAAACATAATTATTAATCACCCTTGATTAATAACAAACCAGTAATTAACTACCCTTAATTACTTATTAACAAATAAATCATCCCATGATTAATTGTTCCCATAAATTAATCCTTTGATTAATTACAAAAGAAATTACCCAAATTACTTCATTTACAAATCATCTTATATTAATTTCATCAAGTAATTATCATATAATTACTTTCCTAAGTAATTATACTCCATTAATTACACTAAGTAATTACCCATACCAAACCATCAAATGATTTCTTAAATTAATTAAAATTAATTAACTTAATTTAATCTTATCATCAGTTACTTATGTATTCCAATTAATCATCTTTGATTTAAATAACTTTTGCTACATTCTAGTAGTTTCCTTTAATCTATTTACAGAGATTAATCTTTGAATAAATCCATTAATTAATTACATTTAGATAGATTTATTACAATTTAATTACCTTGTTGATTTATTATTCCCAAATTAATCAATTTCTGATTCCATCATTTATTATATTAATTAATGATCTCTAATTACATTTTCACTTGTTATTTTATTAATTATATTAAGAATACTAATCTTCAAATCACATATATTAGACCTCTTGATTAATAACATACGGTAATTAACTGTCCTTAATTAATTACTCCTCAATAACAAGCTTAATTAATCCCTTGATTAATTTCAAGTAATATATTCCAATTACTTCCATTTCCCATCATCCAATAATTTCATCAATTACTTCACTAAGTAATTTACTTCCAAAATTATCAAGTGATTAATCCAAATTAATTAAATTAATTAACTCAAATTAAATCAATTTACTCAATTAATAAGTAATTAATTTCTTAATTACTTTCGAAATAAATAATTACATTTAAACTATTACAATGATTGTTATTAAATTAATTAATCTAATTAATTATTAAAAATCAATCACATTAATTAATTATAAAATAATCTAGTTAATGATCTTCATTACACTTATTTAATTATTATTTTTTAAATAATTAACTTATATTATTCATTATTAATTATAAGTTTGATTAACCATTAAAATTTATTCATTTAAATAAATATCTAATCTATGGTTCTTAATCACATATTAGTTAATTAATTCATTATTTAACTTTAATTAATACATTTAAACTTAAAATTACTAATTTAATTAATATAAATCATTAATTATTCATACTTAATTAACTTAAAGGTTAATGAATATAAATTCTAAATCTTCATTAATTAAAGTAAACTATCCTTATTATGGATTAAATTTTCACTTTCAATATGTTTAAAAACATTAATTTCAAATTACTTCCTAAATAAATTCCAATTTTATCCTTAATAAAGTTTAAAACTAAATTTTCAAACCCTTTTTAAACTCAAATGTTTAATAGCATATTTAACACTTAAAACTTATTTGAATCAATTTAAATTTTAAAACTTTATTTTATTTCCAAATCTAAAATTTAAGTTCTGATTTCAATTTTTGAATTCAACTCTTTTGAAGACACTTAAATATTAAACACTTTTAAGTTATTGAAATAATTTTAATTCTAAAACTTTATTATTCCCAACTCAGTTTCATAACTAACTTGAAGTCATTATTGAACTTTGATTTAGAACTAGGTTTAACTTTGATTTTAATTTAAAACAAAATTTAAAAAAAAACTGTTAAACTATTACAGGTCAAACTCTGAACAACTACAACCTGAGCCTTATGCAAATATACTCAAGTCAACACACCCCTTCAAAACCAACACATCAGAACACAAGGATGTCCACCGTGTACACGCACGGTGGCGCCGCCCATCGTTGATCATCAACGATGGCCTCCACATATCGGAAACCATCCAAGAAACCAACTTCGATTATCAGATCACCACCCAAAGCTCGAAGTCAAATTCAAGGCTTCAACAGAACCTGGAACAACAATAGGCACATTCTATCCAAACCTGTCATTGACGCCCTCTTCCAACCCCGACCACCTGACAATCATCAGCTCCGGCCATGAACGCGACTACGACCGAGCTACCTCCTCATGAAACTCTGCTGCACTCGATCGCTTGATGGCGACGAACAGGACCAATCACTTCGACCACTCCAAACTAGGTTTACGAGCAAAAATTGCTCACCGCCTTTACCACGTTCATCGAACCACCATAAGAATATTTTTCCTGCAACCACCCTTCGCTCTTGCACCTCCGTCCAAGATCCCATCCACCACCAACCCGGGGATCATCAGAGATCGACAAAAACCCACTTCTCGATCAACCCAGTACTGCTCTTCCAATCCCTATCTAAAAATTCTGATTCAAGCTTTAAAAATCAAGTTTTAGTGTACTAGTTCCATTTACATACTTGAATCTATGAACTATCAGGATTGGATTTTGACTGTTTTAAAGTTTCCTAGGTGGTTCAGTATTTCCAGAGAAAAAATACAATTTGTTTTGAACTTTAATAATTTTAAACTAAAGCTAATGATATAACAAATATATTTATTCAAACTTAGGTTTAAATCAAATCTTTAATCAGGAACAAGTAAATTTAGGTTTGCTTTGAACCTGGAAACAAAGTCAGGAAACAATCCGGACACAGAGCAATGTATACACACCCATTCAAATACACACAGAAATATCTTTACAAACATTCTTAAATTCAGAGAATAAGCATGCCACCATTGTTTGCACAAAAAATGGGCAAACACCTCCAAGTCGTATGATGTAGTTGATTATACGTTGTTCTTAGTGATTTGGGTGATTTATGCAAATATATAAAAAGCAGGGGCTAAATTGTAAAAGACACACAGGTTTATAGTGGTTCGGCCAGAACGTGCCTACGTCCACTTTATATGTTATTTTCCTCTTCTATTCAAATTACAAGTACAAAGCTTTGATTACAAGTAACTGAAAGTTGTTTGAAAGTTCTATCCGTGCTTGAGCTCTCCAACTTGTCCACCATTGCTGTACCCCTGCCCCTCTATTTATAGAGTGAGGATTGGAGCAGGGGTCTTGGATGTATATAGCTGCTGGTGGGCCTGGGCTGATGCAATCTGGCCTAGCAAAGTTGGTTCGGCAAGGCCTTGGTTCGGTGGAACTTGGTCCGGTGACGGATGGTTGAAATTTAGTTCGGTAGCATGAGGAAGTAGGTTGGTTCGGTAGTTTGTGTTTCGGTAGCATGAGGAAGTAGGTTGGTTCGGTAGTTTGTGGTTCGGTAGCATGAGGAAGTAGGTTGGTTCGGTAGGCATGGGATGGAGGTTTGGACCGGTAGTAGCATGGTTCGGTGGAGGTTGATCGGTAGTAGCATGGAGATGGAGTTGGACCGATAGTAGCATGGAGATGGAGTTGGACCGGTAGTAGCATGGATCGGTGGAGGCTGGTTCGGCCATGCATAGGAAGCGGGGTTGGTTCGGTGGTATGTGGAAATACGCCCACATTTGCCCCCCAAATTGGGGCATATGCTAGCATAATGCCGCGCTTTGTTTTAGCTCGGATATCCTTATTCGGACCTATGCGCCGAACCATTTGGTCCGGTCATCCACGTTTGCTTATAAGTATGGACCCTGTGTCTCCGTTATCCCTTACCTACGGAATCGATTGTAGTGCCGAATCAACTATAGTGCCGAATCAACCGTAGTGCCGAATCACCTGTAGTGCCGAATCAACCGTAGTGCCGAATCACCTGTAGTGTCGAATCAACTATAGTGTTGGACCAGGTAAGCCTTCTTCTGCCGAACGAGTTTTTAAGGTTGAACTACCGAATGAACTTAATGACTTTGATTTACCGAACGAAATTGGGGTCTTAAAGTACCAAATGAACTTGCTGAATCATCTTGGGGAGTTTGGTCGCCGAATGGGCCTTATGCCTTTTTTGTTTTGACTTATAAATGAAATTTTAGATTTCATACACGCTTTCTTTTTATATCTCTACTTCTAGCAATGTGTTTCCTTGTGTTGCAGATAATGTCTCACAAAGTGGAAACTCGATCGGATAAGAAGAAATCTTCGGACAGAAGAGAGCCAACCGTAGTGCCCCCAGCTCAGCCAGGGCCGGAACGTCATGGACCCACCCCGAGATCTCTAGTAGATGGGTATGGTCCTCGAGAGCTTTTGAATTCTCCGCCTGACTGCTTTCCTACCTCTCTCAAAGAAGAGCAGCTGGATGTTATCTCCTGCTCCTTTGGGATTGATAGAGCACGCATGCTGTTTCCAGGGAATGGGGTCATGCCATATAATCCCCCTGAAGGATACTTTGCCTATAGTAGGTACCACTGCATGTGTGGGGCCATTCCTCCAATCAATGCTTGGATAGTTAGCTTCGTCACCTATTTGAAGGTAGCTCCTTTCCAGCTCTAGCCCAACTCCTACGCTATCTTGGTGTGCCTATTCATGATTTTCCAGAGAAAGTACGGACGCCCCCTTCCAACCGGGAGATTTGATACTTATATAACTTGAGACATTACAAGAAGGGGTCTCCATACATCAGCTTGGAATCGGCCGTGTCCTTCAAGCCGGTCCTGGACTTGTATTCAAAGTTCACCATGTTTAAGAAGGAATGGTTCTTCGTCCAGGATGACTCTGTTTCCATCCACCGCTTCACCTCTGGCTGTAAGTTGAAGTTTACTTGTAATTTCTATTTTGACTGCAATGCTTCTTCTCGTGTGCTTTATTATTTGCTAGCGACAGGTGGCTTTGCGGTCGTGGAGAATGATCACTTGGTTCAGATGGCCGCGGAGATAGAAGCCATTTCGGGAAGGGATAGGTCAGCTTCTTACCTAATCAGGAATGCCACCCTCCTGGAGCACAACTTAATCCTACCACATCAGTCTGTGGTCAAGCAGAGGGATACGGCTGAGGAAAGAGCTGCCAAAGCCAAAGGAGGAGCTACGACAAAGAGTAGCAAGAGGAGGCCCTTCTCGATTCCTCCAGTCGTCGGGAGGAAGAAGCTTAAGAAATCTGATGGACCCTCTCCCAGCACATGCCCAGATGCTCCGGAGGAGGAAAGTGGAGAGGAGGAAAGAGGCGAGTAGGAGAGCAGAGGTGATGAAGAAGGTGATGGTGGTAACGGTGGCGAAGGGCAGAGTGGTAGTGGCGTTGGTGCCTTGACTTCTGGGCAAGCGGGTGAGATTCAAGAGTGGACGGATGATGCTTTCCGCCAAGCCTTTGAGGGGTTGGAGGAAGTGCCGGCCTTGGTGGATAAATCGAAGAAGTCTGATAAGGCCAGGACTGGTGCCAGTCTATCTTCTGGGAGTATTCCGGCTAAGGAGACTCTGGCAGTTCAAGGTGAATTCTTCACTCCTTTTTTAACTTCATATGTTTCTTGAATTATAGTCTCATGCATGCTTGTAACACTTGGTTTTTATTTCAGGAACGAGTAAGGCGGCCAAGACATCAGACATTCGGCACCGCCTCGAGCAATTCAAACTCTTTAAAGCTTCTGCTAAACCGAAGCCTTCGACTGACCGTTCCGAGGGCGTAGTCGGCTACCGTCCTCTTCTCGGAGTTATTGAAGAGGATATCCAAAAGAGAAAGAGGAGGCGTTCCATGTTCGAACCTTCACTTGGACCTCAGCTCCCAACCCAGCCTATTCATGACATCACGGAGGAAGATACTGAGTCCATACCATCTCCGCATCTATCAGAGAATCCTTCTGTTACTCATATTGATCGTCCCGGCTTGGCTCGTAACCCATTTGCGGGTCATCCAGATTTGGACCCAAGTTCTCATGATATTTCCTTCGATGAGGTTACCGGTGAGCACCTCCTGCCCCTCAATCCTATGGTAAGGGTGCTTGACGAGGCTAAGTCTTTGGATCTCGACTTGTTGACCACTCGGATTGCGACAATGGGGGGCGAGGCCAAGGCAAACATCGATCGGGTGGCTGAAGAGACCAAGAAGTTGATGGAGCATCACACCCGACTGGTCAAGGCTGGAGAGGAAATTGAAAGTGCCGACATTCGCCTGCGGCTAATGGTTTCCGATCAGGCCAAACAGCTTGCCGACCAGGCCATTCAGATCTCTCAGCATGAGGTGGCCTTCAGACGGTTAAAGAAAACTATGGAAGAGGCTAGAAGAGCCGAGCTGCGAAAGATGGAGGCCACCTGCAAGGAACGAATCGATATGGCCATTGCCACGGTGGATGAGGTTCGGAGAGCGGATCTTGAGTAGATAGAGGAGTTATCTAGGAGGCTTGAGGCCGCAGAGCTTGCTCAAGCCAAGCTGAAGGAGGAGATTGAGGCGATGCGGAAATCCCTTCAGGCTGACTGCTCGAGATACCGATTGGAGAGAGATGCTGCCGTCGCAAGGCTTTCGGCTTCCGAGGCCCGGATGAGGGAGTTTGAGGAGAACGAGGGGATGATGGATGAGATGCTCCAAGACATGTACTTCCGCACTTGGAAGCAGGGCAACCTGTCTTGGATGGACGACTATCCTTGGGTCATGGCTAGGATATATCTTCGGGCTTTGGAAGAGGCCAAGGCTGAGGCGGATAAGGAGGGTGGTGTAGCTTTCAGGATGGATGTGGTCACGACCCAGTTTACTGAGGAGGAGAAAGTGGCAGTGAAGGTGGGCATGCGGCTGCTTACCGCCGAGGAAGTGGGAGTGCAGTTGGGGGATGATGGTCAGGGAGTAGATGCTGGTAAGTTTTCCCTCTCAATCTTTTCTTAACTCGATTGCGTATCATTTTTCTGATGGACTCCTCTCCTGAATCAGACAGATGGGACCTCTGGCCAGCATGCTGGGAGTTCTAATCCAGCGGTCAAGTAGATCCCGGAGGGCTAGCAGGATAGAGGCGGAGCCCTGCTGCAGCTGACTACTTTTTTGATTTACTTGGCATTCCTGAATATACTAGTCCAAAACATTAATGTACTTTCGGGTTGTAATTATGTAATTATGTCATTGTAGCAAATGATTTCATTCTTATATAATGTTATAACATAAGCTGATTCTGTCATATTTGAATGCTGTCGTTATTTTGACGTGTTGCATAAGAAATATAGCTGTGTATATGCATGTGCTTTAATCGTGTTTGATGCTAAGCTCTCGCTTAAAATATAATTTCACGTCTCGCAATGTTAGTATGATATGTGAATAGGCTATAGCTACATGTTTATGTACAAGAAAAGGAAGTACCGCCCTTCATGTTTTAGTTGTAGACGGTAGCTTTGAATGTCTTGTGTGACTGAGGACGGAATGCAGCTGAGTGACCTGTTATCCAGTTGTGAGTTCTTACTTCCACTAGCGAGTGTCTCCCATCTTGTGTCCTGTACTTTAGTGATCGTTATGGAGGATAGGAGGAAAGTTTTTATAAATAAAATGGAAATATAAGAAATAGTAAAACTTTCAATCACGGAAGGCCTTCGATGTGCTAAAGTTCATGGAAAACGGGTTTTGTAGTCACTTTCCCTAGCTGTGGGTCTTGGAGACATTCGTCACCCAACTTACGCCTCCGCGGGGAGTTTTCTTTTTTACCACAGCCGTACTTAAGACACATCGGAGCCGAGATCGCGCACAGTAACTACCCGGGCCATTATGGCCCGTAATCGTGGGTATTATTCGATTTACCATGGCCGGCTAGTGTGGGTGCCGATCGTCAACTGTGAACTGCTCGTGGCTGGCCACACCTTATGTTGGGGCTTATAATCGGTTCACAGTCGCCGGCGAGCCGAACGCCGTAATGGGCTGCCTCGGCTATAGTCGGCCTTCTCGGTGGCTTATGATCGGATCATTACAGTTGACTTTTAGGGCCGTCACGAGCAATGAGTTAACCCGCAGCAGAGGCATGCCGGAGCAAAAGTGTCTCATTGACGAGGGCATAGATTCGTATAGTACCTGTTAGGTCTTGTCCAGGTGAGGTTGTGCTGTGAAGTGTCCAGAATGGAAATGCCGTTATACAGGATTTTGTTCAACAGAAAAGGATAAAGCTTAACAAGCAGCCAAGATATAAAGGAACAAGTTAAAAAAGACACAAGATTTTTAGAGTGGTTCGGCACGAAAATGCCTACGTCCACTGATTCTCTTTATTAATTCACTTCATATGGGCAGTACAAGTTAAGAAAAGTATCGACGAAGGTGTTGGATGTTCCATGCCCTTTGGAACACCTCTCCGTCCACTGTTGACAAAATATAAGTTCCGTTGTGGAGATCTTTATGAATTACATAGGGTCCGTCCCAGATTGGATCTAGCGCTCTGGGGCGCGGAAAGATCCGTTTGAGGACAAGATCTCCTTCTTGTAAGTTGCGGTTTTTGACTTTGGAGTTGTATTGTGCTGCCACTTTTTGCTTGTGAGCTGCCGCTTTGAGTGCTGCATCGTTTCTTCTCTCTTCAATTAGATCCAAAGACATGTGGAGGAGTTCTTCGTTCTCTTCTGGGTTGTAGTGGATCCTACGATGCGAGGGCACTACAGTTTCAACTGGGAGCATGGCCTCCGATCCGTATGCCAAAGAGAAAGGAGTATGTCCCGTTAATGTTCTGTAAGATGTGCGGTAGGCCCAAAGTGTCGTAGGAAGTTCATCCACCCAAGCGCCTTTTGACTTTTCAAGTTTCTTCTTGATTAGAATTTTGAGAATTTTGTTGACAGCTTCGACCTATCCGTTTGCCTGGGGATAAGCTACAGATGAGAAGCTTTTGTGAATTCCATGCTCTTGGCACCAGTCGGTGAATTCCTCGCTGTCAAATTGAAGTCCATTGTCCGATATGATTTTTAGTGGAACCCCGTACCTGCATAAGACATTTTTGATCAAGAAGTTAATAACTTTTGCCGAAGATATTTTGTTTAGAGGCTCGGCTTCCGCCCATTTGGTGAAATAGTCGACTGCCACTATAGCATATTTGGCTCCGCCTCGGCCCATCGGCAGTTCGTCAATCAGGTCAATTCCCCATACCGCAAAGGGCCAAGGACTGGTCATCTGAGTAATCTCATTGGTTGGTAGTCGAGGGATTTTAGCAAATTTCTGGCATCTGTCGCATTTTTTGACGAAGTCCAAGGCGTCTTTGTTTAAGGTGGGCCAAAAATATCCATATCGGAGTATCTTCTTTGCCAGAGTCTGCCCTCCAGTGTGGTCTCCGCAACTTCCTTGATGGATATTGGATAAGATTTCCTTGGCTTCCCTTCCGGCGACACATCTTAATAAGGGGTTAGAGAAGTCGCGCCGATAGAGGATGCCTTCTTGTATCGTGTAGCGGGAAGCACTCCACAAGATTTTCTTGACTTCGCTACGCTCGTTAGGTAGTGTGCCATCTTGCAAGTATTTTCGGATAGGAGTCATCCAAGTTTCTTCTTCGATTGCAGCTATCAGATCCTCTTGCTCGAAACTTGGGGCTAGTTGTTTTGAGATGGCTACTGTTCCACAAATGGTGTTGTTCTTCATACTAGCTTGCTTTGCCAGTTCGTCATCTTCTCGATTCTCCTCTCGAGAACGTGTTTAATTAAATAGTGATCCAATTGATTAAGCAGCAGCTTGGTCTTCTTTAGATATGTTGTAAGTCGTTCTCCTCGAGTCTGGAATTCTCCCAGTATTTGATTTACAATAAGTTGAAAAACGCTATGGAGGCATAAAGAACCGACTCCAATTTCTAAGGCAAGTTCCAGTCGTGCTATTATTGCATATTCTGCATTGTTGTTGGTGGCAGCGAATTCCAACCTTAGGGCATAGTACAGCTTCCTTCCCCTGGGGGTGATTATCACAATACCTGCCCCCGAGCCCTGTTCATTCGATGCTCCATCTACAAAGAGATTCCACTTGATATCTTTTGCCATTTCAAATTGATCCTTACCTTCGTTGGTAGTGAATTCTGCAATGAAATCGGCCACGGCTTGTTCTTTAATGGCGGTGCGAGGATGGTAGGTGATATCATATTGACTCAGTTCAATGCACCACTTAAGTAGTCGCCCAGAAGTGTCGGGGCGATGGAGTACTTGCCTTAGCGGTTGATCAGTTAAAACTCTGATGGAATGAGATTGGAAATAGTTTCGTAGCTTCCGTGACGTGATTAGCAAACAGTGTGCTAGCTTCTCAAGTTTAGGGTATTTGGCTTCTGCCCTTGTAAATCTCTTGCTTACAAAGTATACGGGTCGCTGTGCGTGGTTGTCTTCTCTCACCAAAGCGGCGCTTAAAGCATGGAACGATACAGCAAGGTATAGGTATAGTTCCTCGCCTTTATTTGGAGTTGAGAGTACTGGTGGTTTCTGGATGTGTTCGATTAAGTTAAGTAAGGCTGTCGAGCATTCGTCAGTCCATTCGAACTTTCCTTTATCTTTCTTCAAAGCTTCAAAGAAAGGGATGCATTTGTCGGTCGCTTTAGAGATGAACCTGCTTAGGGAAGCCACCTTCCCGTTTAGGCTTTGCATCTATCTTCGCGTGGATGGTATCTTGATATCTTGCAAAGCCCGGACTTGTTCGGGGTTTGCTTCAATCCCCCTAGCATGGACGATGAATCCCAAGAACTTTCCCGACGATACTCCGAAGGAGCACTTTAGAGGATTCAGCTTCATTCCATATTGGCGAAGTACTTGAAACATCTCGTCCAGGTGGTTTATATGATCGTTGGCTTTCCTCGATTTTAGCAGCATGTCATCCACATAAACTTCCATAGTTCATCCTATTAATTCCGCAAACATCTTGTTAACGAGGCGCTAATAAGTAGCTCCGACGTTTTTAAGTCCAAAAGGCATTACTTTGTAGCAGTACAATCCCCGGTCGGTGATGAAACTAGTGTGATCTTGATCGGGGGCGTGCATAGGGATCTGGTTATATCCTGAGTATGCGTCCATAAATGAGAAGAGTTCATGTCCGGCTGTGCTGTCCACAAGCTGATCGATTCGGGGGAGTGGAAGCAGTCCTTCGGGCAAGCGTCATTTAAGTTGGAGAAGTCGATGCATGTTCGCCACTTCCTGTTAGCCTTCTTTACCAGTACCGGGTTGGCGATCCATTCTGGGTAGATGGCTTCTCGTATGAAGTCATTGGCAAGTAAGTTCTTTACTTCTTCCTCGAGGGCTGCTGATCGTTCTGCCCCCATGCTCCTCTTTTTCTGCTTCACTGGCACCTTGGTGGGATCGATGTACAGTATATGGCATGCTACGTCTGGAGAGATTCCTGTCATGTCGGCGTGCGTCCATGCAAATACATCCATGTTGCGGCGAAGGAAATCGACAAGTTGATCCTTCAATTCCGCTCTTAACTGAGACCCGACTCTTAGCAGTCTACTTGGGTCGTGTTTGTCTACAGATACAAATTCTATAGCCTCTGCAGGCTCGGTGGTGGCCTCCTCCTCCTTGTCCCTGGGGTCTAATTCGTTGAAAGGATCGCTAGTGTATCGAAGAGGAGGGGCTTTCTTTAATTGCTATGCTTCCAAGTTTTTCTTGCAGAGAGAAGTCTCTGCCTCCTTCCCTTAGCCCTTCCTGCGGTCATTGCGAAGTTCGGTTACATAGCAATCTCGAGCGGCGTCTTGATCTCCCTCTATTTCTCCTATTCCGTTATCCGTTGGAAATTTCATCTTCAGGCACCACGGGGCTAGGAAAATTTGGAAGTCAGACAATGCTGGTCTTCCCAAAAAGGCGTTGTAGGCTGAGTGGTTCTCTATCAGCACAAATGTTTGTTTTCGCACAACGGAGCAGGGATGAATTCCTATTTCAACAAAGAGGTCCAGTTGCCCGAGGGGCATTTTCGCATCCCCGGTGAAACCATGTAGCGGTTTGCTTCAGGGAGACACATCCTTCATTGACAGCTTCATTTGTCAAAAGCGTGCTTGAATAAGATATTTACTGAGCTTCCAGTGTCTACTAGGATTCGGAAAACCTTGGCTGGACCGAACCAGGCAGAGATGACCATAGGATCCATGTGAGGGTACTGCCTTCCCTCTAGATCACGCCTACTGAATGTGATATCATCATTCTCTTTCCGTTTCGGATGGCGCTCTTCTGTAACAGAATTAACGTAGCCTTCATTGTTTCTAAGTGACTTACCGTATCTCTCCATCTCTACCCAACTTCCATCGGCAATGTGTGGTCCTCCTAATATGGTAAGGACCACTATCTTCTCTTGACTGGAGCCGCTGGTGTTGCGATTTCCTCCGCCAACTTCCGGGAGGGGTAGCCCTGGGTTCTCACTGGCAGGAGTTGAAGTCCTGTTCTGACCTTTCACATAGCGCTCCAGTTTCTTCCTTCTGATGTGTTCTTCAATCAAGTCCCAGAGATGATGGCATTCATTGGTGTCATGCCCATGAGATTCGTGGAAGCAGCAGAACTTTCCAGACTTAATTGCATTATCTGATTCCTTCTTGTGCGGGGGGCGCTTGTATCTAACTTCGTCTTGGGTGGCCAAGAAGATGTTTTCGATTGTTTCATTTAGAGGAGTGTAAGAGTCAAATCTCGGTCCTGGTCTATATAAGCAGTTTTCTCCCTTCTTGCCCCCAGCACTATCTCTGGAGTCATTTCTTCGAACGTCCCTTGCTATTGCGGATGTGTTGCCATAAGCTGCCTTGGTTTGTTGCCCTGTCTGCCTTTCAATGGCAGCGTCTTCAAGTCTCATATATTTTTCGGGTTTGTGGAAGAAATCGGGCAAGGTAGCTGGCTTCTCTTTCGTTAGTCTCCTGGCAAATTTAGTATCTGGGTGTACACCACTGCAGAGGGCCATTAGGATAAGTTTCTCGTCGGCATCTTGGACTGCGGCCACTGCGGCGTTGAATCGGGTTAGGTATTGTTGCATTGTCTCTCCGGGCATATGTTTGATATTAGATAGGGAATAAGTGTCCTTGGGTTGTTCCACATAAATGCGGAACTGGCTGATGAACTTTTCTTTCAACATTTCCCATGAGCTGATGGATCCTTGGGGCAGATGGCAGAACCAGGAGGTAGCTAGATCTGCCAAGAATAGTGGAAAGCATTTACACAACACTCCCTCTGTAGCTCCGCTCATGAGCATATGCTGTGTGTATCTCTGCAAGTGCACAACGGGGTCGGAGGTTCCCTTGTAAGGTTCCATTGTTGGCATTTTCCATTCCCGGGGGGTGATGGCAGTTTCGATATTACGGGTGAAGGGGCTGTTTACCCTAGCGCCTATCCCTTGATCCCTTTGTTCTCGTTGGACGCACTCTTTGAACAATCGCGCCATCCTTTCATCAGAACTTGGAGCGGATAGAAATGAGTTTGGTTCTTCCCTACGGGATTGATTCCGTCCATATGACCTGTAAGGATGGTATCATCTATCACTCCTAACATTCTCCAATGGCTGCCTCTGGTCTTCTGGGGGCACGCTGGGGTCAGCAGCAGTTGGCCCTTGCCTTGATTTTCCCCTGCTGGGTTCTGTTCTCAGCACTTACTCGGGTCCAACTTCGGACGGGACTCCAGCTCGGCCCCGTCCATTGGTGTTTCCGTGGTTAGGTAGCATGACGGGCACAGCTACATCCGACCCCTGCCTAGTACCTCCCCTGTTGGGTTCGGTTCCAAGCGTTTCCTCGGGTCGGAATTCGGGCTGAGTCTGGGCTGGGATACTACCATAGCTATATTTCAGTTGTTAGCCTCTTCGAAGAAGAAAGACCTTTGTCGTCTCCCAGATCCTCCAAACCAGGACTCACCCCATGATTCATTGTTGCGGTTGGTTTCTTCAACATCCCTTAAGCGTGACATGAGTTGATCCACCAAGGTTTCTTGTTGAGATGCGAAGCGCTTAGTTCTTCAGCTACAACAATGTCCAGATCCACCCTTGTAATTGGTTGTTCCGTATTAGGGGCTATCGGATTCGTCTGATTTACATTTTCTATTGGAACCGGACGATTGCCTTGGTCTCTGATCACTGGGTCTGGGATACTGCCAGCTGCGATGTTCTTTCCTTTGTTAGCATCTTTCTTTCGTCCGGGAAGCATGTCTTCCAAGCAATGAACGATGCTGATAGGAAAAGGGTTAAGTGGGAGAAGCTGAAGCTCCGAGCTCGCTGAGTTCAATTCTCAGTGAAAGCACCAAAAATGTTTGCACAAAAAATGGGCAAACACCTCCAAGTCGTATGATGTTGATTATACGTTGTTCTTAGTGATTTGGATGATTTATGCAAATATATAAAAAGCAGGGGCTAAATTGTAAAAGACACACAGGTTTATAGTGGTTCGGCCAGAATGTGCCTATGTCCACTTTATATGTTATTCTCCTCTTCTATTCAAATTACAAGTACAAAGCTTTGATTACAAGTAACTGAAAGTTGTTTGAAAGTTCTATCCGTGCTTGAGCTCTCCAACTTATCCACCATTGCTGTACCCCTGCCCCTCTATTTATAGAGTGAGGATGGGGGCAGGGGTCTTGGATGTATATAGCTGCTTGTGGGCCTGGGCTAATGCAATCTGGCCTGGCAAAGTTGGTTCGGTGGAACTTGGTCCGGTGACGGATGGTTGAAATTTGGTTCGGTAGCATGAGGAAGTAGGTTGGTTCGGTAGTTGGTGGTTTGGTAGCATGAGGAAGTAGGTTGGTTCGGTAGTTGGTGGTTCGGTAGCATGAGGAAGTAGGTTGGTTCGGTAGGCATGGGATGGAGGTTTGGACTGGTAGTAGCATGGTTCAGTGAAGTTGGATCGGTAGTACATGGAGATGGAGTTGGACCGGTAGTAGCATGGAGATGGAGTTGGACCGGTAGTAGCATGGATCGGTGGAGGCTGGTTCGGCCATGCATAGGAAGCGGGGTTGGTTCGGTGGTATGTGGAAATACGCCCAATAACCATTTAATATATACTTAAAACATCTAACTGAAGATGTTACTCACCTGCATTTGTGAAAGAACAAAGGCTACAAATTTGAACAGGTCCTTAAATTTGAAATCTGAAGCAACTGAAAACCTCCTCTGTTTAATCCCCTGGTTTGCTAAGTTGTTGTTGGATGTTTGTTTAGGTTTTTAATGGAGTTTATTTTAGCTTTTACTTAGCTCGAACTGATATGAAGATTTATAGAAAAGAAAGAAGACGGGGATATAAAGCAAAGAGTTGTACTGGGTACACATTATTTTATACAAATCAGTGTATATTATTGTACAAGACTGTGTATACTTTGTACCATATCAGAGAATAATTCCTATTGTTTATTTTGCCTAAGCAGATCTGTTCCTGTTTTTGGAGGCTGAGATAAGATGTGTTATGGCTAGCATTTAATGCTTGTCTTCCTTAGCAAGCCTTCACATATTTTATTTTTGTTTGGCCAGAGGTTAGCAAACACTGAAATGATTTTTATAACATTTGAATTGACTTTCTTTGTTGGCTGAGGTGAAGACATTTAATGTATATGTCCTTTATGCTTGTGTATGTGTTCAAAGACATTTCTTATATTTTCCTTGCGTACTTATTTTATGATTATATATCTTTTCTTCTTGGTCTTGTACATATTATAATTTTACTTTGTTCTTGCCTATCATACTTGAGTGTATATATATATATATATATATATATATATATATATATATATATTGTTTGTTCGTAGAAGTTTATATTTTTGTTGTAATGTTGTCTTATATTTTTATTTATTAATATTATAAAACACATTCATCAATTTGAAATGATAGATAAAATAAATTATCTTTTTATTATAAACTGCTTATTTTATTAATGTACCATTTGACAAAATTGCATTAAAACTCATATATAATTTTAAATCCATATTTTTATCAAGCTATACTAAAAAGAAAACAAAACAAATCTTTTTGTTAATAGATTTAAATCTAAACTTAAGCTAAAATAAGTTTTAAACTATTTAAACATTTATCTTATGTATTTAAACCCTATATTTATTTATTTATTTAGCTTTGAAAAGTTTATATTAAATAAATCATAATTTCCAATTCACTAAAATGTATATTAGAAATTTGAAAATATAATTTATTAGCTAAATTGTAAAACAAAGCCTCCCTATTTGCAATGTATACAAATATATACATATATAAATAGAAACAATCAATTAATTTTTAACAGATAAAACTTACCAATTAGATATTTATTAAAAGAAAAGTATCAATTCAGATCTAATTAACAAAGATATATCAAATCAATTTAATATTTAATGTAGATTATTAAATTGATATTGCTCGAAAATTCCGGGTTGTCATACTCAACCTGACCTTAACCTGGTCCAAAACCATCATATTACAGTGCCTTTCCAGTCCATGGCTGAAGCACAAGTGGTTGAATGCAAGTGCAAAAGTTTAGCTATGTATTGTATTTATATTTCTAGCTTTGTTTATGATAGTTTGGTTTGAAATTTACGTATTGTACTTTGTTTTGTTTGTTATGAAACAAGGCTATTAGCTTTGGCTCTCCCATACTCGAATCATTGTCATGCTATCGTGCCTTTGTGGATCTCAGTTTGTGTACTTTGGTTGTTGTCTTCAGCTTATACCAGTGAATTATTCTCACCAGACAATTTTATACTTATATGACTAGTAAAACGATCACATTTGAGTCTGTAAAATGCATCACCATGTTACACCTGCTATGTTATGATCATATGATGTTCACCCATGCTTATTTACCTGTTATATCATCTGTTACTGTTATATAATGTTATTCTATTATTTATATCAGTTTATCACACTGCAAGTTCGCTTTAGATTAGAATCACAATGGGTTGAAATGATACATACCCGAACGGACTTTAGAATAGGAAAAATCGTTATGGGCTGAACTGATAGGCCTGAATGATTTTTACTTATTTCATTTTTACTTGGGATTGCCGGTTTAAATGATAGAACCCGGCTTTTCTTTGTAAATTACGGATTGAAATGATATATTATCCGTATCACTTTACCTAGGCTAGAAAATGATATACAGACCCTGGTTAAAATATATCTTTCTAAAAATTTTAAAATATTATTAAAATGTAAGTATTATAATATTTTGATTTAAACTTAATGAAAAATGATTTTATAAAGCATTATTGATTTTCTAAAAATTTATAAGTGAAATAAATTAATGGTAAAGTTAGAAATTTGGAATATAAGCTATTTTGCCAATTATGATTTGGTTTTAAATGGAATTTAAATTAAGTACGAAATATGATAAATAGATTTAAATTTGAATTAAAATGAAATTAAAATGATTTTATAATATACTAATGATTTTTTAATAAAGTTAAAAAGTTAAATAAATGAATGTTTAAGTTGAATTTTGTAATATAACTTAAATTGGAATTTATGAATTTTGTCTAAAGTGAATTTTTGAAGGTAAGTAAATAAAATGAAATTAAGTTATATTTGGAAATTTAAAACTTAAGTGTTAAGTTAAAATTTTAATTATAAAGAATTGAAATTGAATTTTGGAATGTAATAAGAAAATTTTATTAAATATTGATTTTTGAATGGAAATTTAACTTATTAAAATCATGAACATAAGGGTATTTTAAATGATTGTTTTAAAAGTGAAAATATATGATTTTATAAGTTTAAAATGATTTAAATAAAAATTTAATTGTTTGTGAAATTATATAGAATATTTGGAATTTAAATAACAGCAATTTTTGAAATGTTATTAATGTAAAGGATATTACAGCATTTGTAAATGCTGTAGTTGATAGAAATGAATCAAATGGCTAAATTTAATTAAGGGATATTATAGCACTTTGCAACTGCTATAATTGTTGAATTTAACTAAGGTTTTAGTTGAACTAATGTAACCCTATGACAGCATTTTAAATGCTGTCTTTTGTTAAATTGAACTGTTTTGAAAGTAACTCTCCGTAGCATTTTCTTAATGCTGCGAAATGTGAATTTTCACTGTTTTGATAAGTTTAATTGAATAAATGAACTTTGAAAGATTAAAATTTTGTAATTTAATTATTAAATGTAATAACTTCATTTTAACGATTTAAAATGAAGTAATTTCTTTTGAAATGTAAACTATTTTTAAATGTGTGTTGCAATGGTATTTTAAATAAAATGAATGTGATTTTGAAAGGATACGATATTTAATATTTTGAAATGGATATTGAATTTTTGAATGATATTTGATTTAGAAGATAAAAAAATAATAATATTACCATTTTGGAATTCTTACCACGGGATGTATTTAAATTTATAGTTTGACTGATCCTTAGAGGATGGGCGATCCCAAGCATCTTTTAAGTTATTGTACATTACTACTACAGTTCACTTGAGTTGGTTTACATTATATAAGTATATATGTCCTGACACGAGTGTTTTGTGTTTTACTTTACGCTCGGGTCAGCCTGAGTATTTACAGCTTAGCTTTGGATTTCTTTTCTGAAGCTAGGAATCGCTGGAGATTTTGCTTGTCTAGTTATCTGTTCCCTTTCAGTTTCAGTTGTTCTATTTCAGCTCTGGTATTTATAGATTGCTATGTATTTGAGATTTCTATTGTATATGTTTTTCAGACTGATATTGTGTATTATGTTTTGAGAGTTTACTATAGTAGCTTCATGAACTACTATGGTATTTTAATTTCCGCTGTGAGTTATTCTGATATTTGTGTCTGTGATTCTGTGATTGTATTTCATTTGCTCCAAATTTATTTACAATGCGGTATTTTGAGCAATTTAAGTCCGACATGTATGGATGCGAATGGCTGAAAATATCGGGTTGTTACATAACAATTGTACACGTTCACTTGTTGTCACTTCACAAATTATATAAGTATAAATGTCATGAGTGAATACTCACCTTTTTAAGCGGGAGTAAGCAATTCAAACACACGGATAAATCCAGAAAGCACGATACACATGACTTTTGATTCAAGTGAATGGAGAGCCAAGATTTTATCTTGTATTCAACAACAAAACAAGACAATATAAACATATATTTTCAACACAAAAACAATATTAAAACAAATTGGAACAAAAAGCAACAAAGAACAAATGACTTGACCCTGCCTTATCCACTCAAGTACTTGGCCTAGGCGAAACATATGCTCGACCATGATGGTGCTATAGTGGTAAATGGCTCGGGTTTAGCATCAAAAGACACGGCAAGAGGAATGTGAAGGAGTAGGGGTCACAACATAAATAATACAAAGGTACAAGGCAAAAGAGTGGAATATGTGCATAACTAGGCTCGGCCTGGCATCATATGGGCTCGGCCATGGAGGGTTCAGGTCAGGTGATGGTTGAAGCTGATGCTCAGGGGTCGGGTCATGATGGTGGTGGAGCTAGGGGTGGCGGCCAAGGCAAGACATTGAAGGGTATAGTAAAGTATGGTCGGCTAGGCATGTGATGGTGGAGTTCTTTGCAAATTTTGTGGTGATAGCTTCATATGAAGGCACAGTCAGATCTGGACAAGTGGAAAGGAAGTGGTTGCTGCCGTGGATGGTAGTGGGGGTGGTCGGTAAAGGTGGTGAAGGGTTAGGCCGAGCAAGGCTAGAGAGAACAACAACCATGTCCATTCGTGAAAGGATATGACGAATAGACACTTCTTTTGAAATTCAAATTTTTGAAACCAACTACTACCTTGTCGACAAGGGTAGATTGGGGTTGTCGACAGGCCTATGTAATTTTTGATGATTCGTTTTTCTTTCAAAATTTCTTTCATCTTGTATTAAAACTATTTTTAAAATTTATAAATATACTTAACTATTGTTAAAATACATAAAAAATAAACAGAATAATATATAAAAAAAATTGTTATAAGTTTATATTTAAATCTAAGTATAAATATTAAAAGTTAAATATATTATTATTAAAAGATAATTTAAAACCAAGGATAATTTTATTTTGAAGATAAAGATTATTTTGAAGCTAAAAGTATTTTAAAACCAGGATAGATGTTTTTGATTCTTTTTAAAAGGAAGGTTTTGAAATTATTTTGAAAACAAGATATAATTTTGTAAAAACATTTTAATAAAACTTAGTGGATACAAAACAAAGTTCCACTAGATTTTTCGTAGGTTCCATCCTACTTAGGGTTCCATCCCTTTAGCAGGCTCGAAGTGGATTCCATTCCACGAATAAATTGAACTTTAAGATGCCAGTGCTTTTCTAGGAGTTTTAACAAAATTTCTAAATAAATTACTTATTACTGAAATCTTGAACTCTTGATAATCTTGATACTCATGAGTCTTCAATCTTGATATCTTTAGTCTTGAATCTCTATACTGTACAGTCTTCATTCTTGATACTTGCATGGTTAAATCCTGCATATACATATATATCTAAACTATAATGTTAGTATTTATTTTATAATCTTATTCTAAGGTTGTTTTCATCAAAACCATCTTCTCAGGGACTAACAATCTCCCCATTTTTGATGATGACAACCTTTGTTTATAAAATATTACTTCTATCCTAATAACCCCCCCTAAATGTAATAACTCTCCCTTAATCTATGCCTAACTATCCTCTTTTATACTTCTTCCCCTTTGCCATCAACAAAAACTAACTCAAACTAAATAACTCCCCCTTAATCTAGTACTATATGACATGTGATTATAATAATAGTGTTATCACAAATAATCAATAATTAATTCTAAAACTAAAACTTAGTCCTTAATAATTAACTATCCTAACTAAGAATCCATATATGATAGTACTTATAATAGTGATAATGTGAGAATTCAAATATAAGAACACAAATCATTTATTATATATCATTATATTTACATTTGCGTAGAAGACGAAAGTAAGATCATATAACAATAAGAAAGAGAGAAAGAAACTAACGTGTGTCTTTGAAAATGGGAGATCTATGAACCGAACAATTTGGGTAGTGGAAATAGAAATTTCCACGTTGTTCGACTAGATTTCCATCCTCGTCAAAGCATACTTCGCCAATTCAAATGACTTTGTCGTCATCTTCAGCATGCTCTTCTTCCATGAAGGCTTCTTCTTCTTCCTCGCTGTCCTTTTGCACTTGATCTCCTGAAGTTTCTTCATCAATCAAGATCGGATTAACGTGATTGTCCACTAGAAACTTTTGCAAATATCTAAGGATTTTTCCTTGCCGTTCTTGTTCTTTGGCCATTCTGAGTTGCACTACTTGAATTTCAGTCATTAGTTGCAGTGCATCCTTCAAGGAATCCTCCATTTTCATTACTCATGAAAGCGTAGTTCGTTGAAATGGTCAAGTAGAAGGAGAAGGGAACGAAAAGGCTGAATTTTTTTTGATTTGGAAGAGGAGGGCATTGTTTAATTGTTTTCAGAAGATAGATCAGAGAAAGGATAGAAAGAATGAAAAAAAAAATTGGAATAAGAAGAATATATAACCACTTACTTGAATTTTGGTGGGAAAATTTCAAAAATAAAAAAAAACGTTACACGTCGACAAGGGTAAGGGGGGTCGTCGACATGGTACTTGATATTTTTACTATTTAATTTAATTTAATTTAATTTAATTTTTAATTATACTTTGTTATTTATATTCTATATTTCGGTTATTAAATAAATACCTAATTCTCTTCTTAGTTTAATAAATATAAATTCATTTAACTGTTTTGTTAAGATATCATCAATTTGGTTCTTGAAATTGATATAATCGAGAGTAATTACTTCCTTACTTATATTATCTCTGAGAAAATGATGTCTGATATCAATATGTTTAGTTCAAGCATGATGGGTAGTATTTTTGGACAAATTTATTGCACTAGTATTATCACAATAAATTGGTGATTTTGAGATGTTTAAACCTAAATCTTTTAAAGCTTGTTGCATATATATTACTTGAGAACAAGCCAAAGCAACAGAAATATACTCTGCTTCGTTTGTTGATAAAGAAACTGTGTTTTGCTTTTTACTAAACCAGGAAATCAGAGAATGCACCAAAAAGTGACAAGTTCCACTTGTACTTTTTCGGTCTGATTTACAACCAGCATAATCAGCATCACAGTAAGATATTAATTCAAAAGAATCATTTTTAGGATAAAATAAGCCCTAATCAAAGGTGTGTTTAACATATCTTATGATACGTTTTATAGCTTTTAAGTGGGTCATTTTAGGTTGGGATTGATATCTTGCATATAGACAAACACTATGCATGATATCAGGTCTACTAGCAGTGGTATAGAGTAGTGATCCAATCATTCCTCTATATAATTTTTGATCTACATCTTTCGAGAGATCTTCTTTACTTAGGTACTCATTGGTTGCAATGGGAGTGGGTTTTCCACTTGCAGTAGTCAAACCAAATTTACTAACTAGGTCTTTAGCATATTTTTCTTGACTTATAAAGATACCATTATCTAATTGTTTTATTTGCAATCCTAGAAAGAAGTTTAATTCACCCATATGACTCATCTCAAACTCTTTTGTCATTATTTGAAAAAATTCTTTATTCATTTCAAAATTGGTTGATCCAAAAATGATATCATCTACATAAACTTGTACTAGTTGAATATCAATTTTATTTCTTTTAATAAAAAGAGCATTATCTACTTTACCAATTTCAAAGTTTGATTGTAATAAGTAAGATCTTAGTCTATCATACCAGGCTCTAGGAGCTTGTTTTAGACCATATAGAGCTTTCTTAAGTTTGTAAACATGATTCGGTAATTTTTCATTTTCAAAAAGTGGTGGTTGTTCAACATGTACTTCCTCTTTTACAAAACCATTTAAAAAGGCACTTTTAACATCCATTTGATATAATTTGAAATTATTACGATTTGCGAAAGCAAGTAGAATCCTAATGGCTTCTAATCTTGCTACGGGAGCAAAGGTTTCATCAAAATCTATTCCTTCTTCTTGACAATAACCATGAGCGACTAATCGGGATTTATTTCTAACAACCTCGCCTTGTTCATTCATTTTAATTTTATAAACCCATTTAGTTCCAATTATAGTTTTATTTTCAAGTCTAGGAACAAGTTCCCAAACATCATTTATAGTGAATCGATTTAGTTCTTCTTGCATAGCCAAAATCCATGAATCATCAGTTGATGCTTCTTCTGGATTTTTGGGTTCAATAGTTGATATAAAGGCTACATTGCTCATTTTACTTAGTTGATTTCTTAAATTAAACACTCTGTATGCTTTACTTCTATTAGAATATCCGATAAAGATACCTTTGTGGGATTTAGGATCAAATTTATCTAAGTTATCTTTTGTGTTTAAAATAAAACGTTTACTTCAAAAAATTCTAAAATAAGATATCTTAGGTTTCTTTGAGTGAAGAAGTTCATAAGATGTTTTATCAGTTAAAGGTCTAGTTAAAATTCTATTTAAAATATAACTGGCGGTAGCAACTGCTTCTGCCTAAAAATACTTTGGTAATTTACTATCTGAAAGCATAGGCCTCGCACACTCTTGAAACGTCCTATTTTTACGTTCTACTACTCTGTTTTGTTGTGGAGTTCTTGGAAAAGAAAAATTATGAGTTATTCCCTTTTTATCGCAGAATACCTCAAACTTTTCATTTTCAAATTCACCACCGTGATCACTACGGATGGTTATAATTTTTAGAGATAGTTGATTTTGAATCCTTTTTGTAAAATTCTTAAAACATTCAAAAGTATCACTTTTATGTTTCAAAAATATTGTCCATGTAAATCTAGAATAATCATCTACATTTACAAAAACATATTTACTTTGATTTATTGACAGAATTTGAGATGGACTAAATAAATCTAGGTGAAGTAATTCAAGAGTTTTGAGGTTGAAATCATATATTTTAATTTAAAGGAACTTTTTCTAAGTTTTATTAATTGACATGCATCACATAAACTATACATTTTAAAATTCATTTTAGGGAGACCTCTTACTAGATCATGTTTTGAAAGTCTAGATATGAGTTTGAAATTCGAATGCCCAAATCTCCTATGCCAAATCCAAGGGTCACTTGTATTTGCAAAAGACATAGGTTATCGTTTGAAATTTTCATACTAAGAATGTAAATATTCTTTTTCCCAATCCCATCAAATATTATGGTTGAATTATTATCTTCAATGTGACACTTATCTTTTTCAAATTTAATTTGATATCCTTTATCGCAAAGTTGACTAATACTTAGCAGATTATGTTTCAGATTCTTAACTAGCAAAACATTAGTAATAGTAGGAGTTTTAGAATTACCGACTTTGCCGATGCCAATCACATATCCTTTTGAGTTGTCTCCAAAGTTAACCAGTCCTCCGTCTTTGTATATTATATCATTCAGCATATCTGGATTACCAGTCATATGTCTAGAGCATCCACTATCGTGTATCCATTTATTCTTTTTGATCTGGATAATTTGTCCAATGTGGATTGATTCCTCAACACCCATAAAGCATGTTTCCTGCACATCATACAATTTTGTTAGACAACTTGAATTTGAATATTGATTATATGCAGACTCAAGAGACAATGATGATCTGAATATTTCTAAACTAATATTAAGTAGTTTTTTAAACATGGCCATTTTAAAAGCTTTTTCAAAAATTATATTATGAAACTTTAAAAACCTTGCTCTGATACCAAATGTGAGAAATGCGGATTACGGATATTAAGGGTAGAATTAACACTGGAAGGGGATGAATAATGTTTCAAGGAATTATTAAATCTTTTTGAGTTTATATTAATTAGAACATAAATGTATGCAATATTTAGACACAGATATGATCACAAAATCAAACACAGATGGAGAAATAAAGTAAAAGCAATAAAGGAAAGAACTTACCGGATCTTATACTGGTTGGGAGTTACCCTACATCCAGTCCCGCACACAAGTACGGATTTCCTTTCAAAATCAATTTTTACAATCACACCCTTGATTTCAAGGCCACGAGCTACACCACTCTAGATTCACAATCCTCTGGGTAGAGATACTTGATTTTACGGGCAACAAGTTCACCTAATTGATTTCACAAGCTACAATCGCACCTTTTCTCGCTTGATTGATTTCACAGGCTATAATCACACCTTTTCTCACTTGATTTATTACAAAGAAGCCTATAACTCTGAATAGCACTGAGATCTTGTTGAGATAGTGATAGAGAATCAAACCAGAGATGATCTAGTTAGATTCAACGGTGATTTCGGCAGAGTAATGGTAAAAGTATATGTAAAGAAATATGGAAGAAGAAGATGAGGAGTGAAATCAGAGAAAATATGTATATAAATTCATTTAAAACTACCTCTATTTACAGTAGAACAACAGCCATGTCCATTCGTGAAAGGATATGACGAATAGACACTTCTTTTGAAATTCAAATTTTTGAAATCAACTCCTACCTTGTTGATAAGGGTAGATTGGGGTTGTCGACAGGCCTATGTAATTTTTGATAATTTGTTTTTCTTTAAAAATAACTTTCATCTTGTATTAAAGCTATTTTTAAACTTTATAAATATACTTAACTATAGTTGAAATACATAAATAAATATAAAGAATAATATATATAAAATTTCACTATAATTTTATATTTAAATCTAAGTATATATATTAAAAGTTAAGTATATTATTATTAAAAGATAATTTAAAACCAAGGATAATTTGATTTTGAGGATAAAGATTATTTTGAGGCTAAATGTATTTTAAAACCAAGATAGATGTTTTTGATTCTTTTTAAAAGGAAGGCTTTGAAATCATTTTGAAAACAAGATATAATTTTGTAAAAACAAAAGTTAGTGGATACAAAACAATGTTCCACTAGATTTTTCGTAGGTTCCATCCTACTTAGGGTTTCATTCCTTTAACAGGTTCAAAGTGGATTCCATTCTACGAATAAATTGGATTTTAAGATGTCAGTGCTTTTCTAGGAGTTTTAACAAAATTTCTAATCAAATTACTTATTATTGAAATCTTGAACTATTGATAATCTTAATACTCATGAGTATTCAATCTTGATATCTTCAGTCTTGAATCTCTATACTGTTGAGTCTTCACTCTTGATACCTGCATGGTTAAATCCTGCATATATATATGTATGTATGTATGTATGCAAACTATAATATTGGTGTTTATTTTATAATCTTATTCTAAGGTTGTTGTCATCAAACCATCTTCGCAGGGACTAACAGATTCATAAAAAATGATAAATATAAAAGTTTTTCCTTATAAATATACCTTCCAACTGTAAAAACCTCACTCAATTTTGATTTACCATTCAAAATTTATGGTGATTTTAGTTTTAGCTTTCGACTCAGAAAATTGACAGAGCTGAGCATGTGTATCAGTTTCAAACCTAATTTCATCCCTATAGATCATAGAGTTTGCAGAAACTTAAAACATAAAGGTTGTTCCTTATGTCTTATCTTTCTAATAAAAAAAGTATACTTAACTTGGATTTATGACTGAAAAGTTATGGCCATTTTACTGTCAGATATACTCTCAGAAAATTTGAAATGGCTATGCTATAACATCAGTTTCAAACTTAATTTAGACCCTTTTAGACATAGAATTTCGAAAAATGATCAAAACGGAACTTATAGCTTATTTAAATATCCTTCCACCACAAAAGGAACGAAAGAATTCAGATCATTCTACACTAAGATATTGTTTTTTTACTGCAGCAATGTTCATAACTAAATTCAGCAACCATTTTGCAAATTTCAACAATTCAATCAAATTACTCAAACCATTCAACTATTCATTGATATTTATCAGTCAATTCAAAGAATTATGACTTTACAGATATATATATATATACATATATATATATATATATATATATATATATATGAGTGTGCAAATCACTTTAGAAATTTTGAAGAGCAAACCCTTGGAAATTCGAAGAAAGATGGAAGCTTGCCTTTGATTTTAGCTTCTAGTGTAACGACCCGGTATTTTCAACCATTTGCATCCATTATAAGTGCATAGGCAGACACTCACGCCGGAATTGAATTGCTCAAAATACCGTGTTGTAAATAAAATTTTGGCAAACCTCAGAATATACAGTAAATAAAAATCACAGATCACAGACACAGAGTATATAAAAATGCAACGGAAGGAAAAGAGATAGTAGTTCATGAAGCTACTATATAAATATGAGATACATCAGAGATAAATAAGATACAACAGAAGAGTAACTGGATTCATCAGGTACAAATCAGATACATCACTGAACCACTGGATACTGAAAAAAAATAGATGGCTGGATCTTCAAGGAAAGCTCCAACGCCCAAGGTGAATCTTGAATGCTAACTCAATCAATCTGACCCGAGCATAAAGCAAAACACAAAACCGTCGAGTCAGGACATAAATACTTATAAACTGTAAATCAACTCAAGTGAACAGTAACAAAATGCATCAGTAACTTAAAGGATGCTTGGGACCGCCCATCCTCTAAGGATCCGTTAAACTATTTACTATGTAGTAATATACGCTATATACGGTAGTGTCTAATCAGTAAAGTATAATCATATAGAAAATAGCGTTAAGGGGATGGTGAACCTTAACGCAGTCGGATCTTTAAAACCAAAATCGTAGTGGGCTCGATATAAGGATATGACACGGCACGCGAGGCAATGCCAAGGTGGATACTCCGTTTGCACTCCCGGACCGGTGGTGACGGCAAGCCAGCAGCTTCCGCCCACCTCGAACAATACCCCCGAATCAAAGTGGCGCCACCGAATCGAATCACAACAGTAATATAATGGTTTCCGATGGAGCATGCTCGATGAAAGGGTGCGACCCTTTGTGTAGCCCGGTATAGCTCCTGTTTTAGTCATATATGCCAACTCACGGGAGTTGGGTCCACGTAATATATACCTCGAGAACGTCGCCACCATCCTACTTCATTCTGGAATCTTCACCGCGTACACAGTTGTTAAAGTGGTTTTCGGTATTGGCCGGCTATAAGACAATATCTGATCCCGGTCTCATTAACAACCAATCGTTATTATAACCCGTAGTTATGACTTTTTAAAACAATATTTATACTTCAAAATAAAATATTATTTCAACCCAAATCCTTATCAAAATAAAGATTAAATCATTCCAAAATATCATATCTTTCGGATCTTCTTTTCAAATCATTTTAATATCAAAATATCATATCTTTCAAAACCACATTTCAATCATTTAATATATTAAAATATCATATCCTTTCGAAACCACATTCATTTCAAATCATTATTCATTTTATTCAATTTAGAATATCATTTCAATCCATATTTCAAAACAGTATATATTCCAAAAATCATTTTTAATCATTAAAATGAAGTTATTATGTTTAATAATTAAATTATTAAATTTCCAAAATTTTCGACTTCCAAAGTTCATTTATTCACTTAAGTTTATCAACGCAGTGAAAATTCACTTTTCGTGGCATTTAGAAAACGCTACGGAAAAATACTTTCAAAGCAGTTCAATTTAACAAAAGACAACATTTTAAAATGTTGTAATAGGGTTTACTTAAATTTCGAATAAACTTAGTTAAATTCAACAATTTATAGCACTTACAAAAATTTCTATAATAGCTTTTAATTCAATTTAGCTTTTTAGTTCATTATCATCAACTTCAGCATCTACAAATGCCGTAATATCATTTACATTGTAATTAATAGCATTTAAAAAATAAAGTCAATTAACTTCAAATATTCAATGTAATTTCTCAACCAATTATATTTTTATTTAAAACATTTTTAACTTATAAAATCATACATTTTCACATTTATAACATCATTTAATTTTTCCTCAAGTTCATGAATTTACAAGGTTAAATTTCCATTCAAAAATCAAGATTTAATAATAATCCACTTATTAAAATGCAATGTTCAATTTTTAATCCATTACATTAACTTTCAACTTAACACTTAAGTTCAAATTCTCAAATATAACTTAGTTTTATTTTTATTTGCTTAAATAAAAGTTCACTTTTACGTCAATTTCATAAATTTCCAATTCTAGTTATATTTCAAAGTTTCAACTTAAATATTTATTCATTTCACATTTCAACTTATTAAAAAAAATCATAAATATGATAAAAATCATTTTAAATTCATTTAAATTCAAATTATCATAAATTTATCAAAATTTCATACTCAATTATATTTCCAATTATAATTAAATCAAAATTTCCAAAATAACTCACGTTCAAAATTTCTAACTTTTTCATTAATTCATTGCACTTACAATTATTCAGAAAATCAATAATAATTTACAAAAATCCCTCTTTTTTTTATTTTTAAAATCAAAATATTATAATAATTAAATTTCTAAAATATTTTAAAATTTTAGAAAAACATATTTTAACTACGGGCCTGTATAAAATTTTCTATGCTAGGTAAAGTGATACGGGTAATATATCATTTCAACCCGTAATTTACAAAGAAAAATCCGGGTTTTATCATTTCAAACCCGTAATCCCAAGTCAAAATGAAAAATTTAAAACCATTTAGGCCTATCATTTCATCCCATAACAATTTTTTCTAACAGGGAACTTGCAGTGTGATCATATGCAGAAATAATATCAACAAGGTCAATATCACAATATACAGTCATATATCAGATGTCAGGTGAAAATTAACAGTTTTAACATGGTAATAATATGGTAATAACATGGAATAGCATATCATATGATCATTATTAACTTGCATAAACATTTTTTATTACTAAACACTTGTCATCGATTCACTTTTCATAAGTATAAATGTCAGAGTGAGAAAGACTCACTTTTTCAAGCTGAAGACCAAAACAACATACAAGCACGAATCCAAAGGCACGACAAGCACAATTGCACGACTTTTGATTTGAGTTGAAAGATAGCCAAGATATGATTTTGTAACAACCCAAAACAAAACAATCAAGACAATATATAAACATTCAACATAAAATAACATTGAAACAATTTTGAAATACAAAGCAAAATGAACAAGATAGATTGGACCTTGCTTCAACCACTTCAATGCTTGGCCTAAGGGACACTTATGCTTGGCTATGATGATGCTTTGGCTCAGGTATGACATCATATAGGTCAGGTTTAACATCATATAGGCAAGGCAACAAGTGGAGATGAAGGTGTAGTGGTGCAACATAAAGCATATATAGGGTCAAGGTTAAATAAGTTGAGTTTTTGTGACATTCTTGTATCGGCCATGGGCATGTGGTGGCTTGGCCATGCTTGTATAGGTCTGGACAGTAGCTGGAGCGGTGGCCAAAGTTGGTGGAGTGGCTGGTGGTGGTGGCTAAGGGGTGGCCAAAGCAAGATATGGAGGGTAGGTGATGATATGTGTGGTCTAGGCAATGGTTTAAGGAGTTTTGTGGAAGTTTTGTGGTGCTAGCTTCAATGGATGGGCACGGCTAGGTCATGGTCTGATTTCCAGAGGGTGTTGGGTGATGTGGCAGAGGGTGGAGGTCAGGTCAGAGGTGGTGGAGGTGGCTATGGTGGTGGTTGAAGTGGATGAGCATGTAGAGGTCAAATAAGCATGGATCTAGGCATCTAGGTTGTAATTTGAGGGGTTTGACCATCAAAAGGGGTTCGACCATGGTCAGATCTGATGGGGGTAGATGGTGGTGATGGTTGGGAAGAGGTGTAGGAGGTGGTGGCCGTGGCTATGGAGGAGAGGCCAAGCAATACACATGAGAAAACAAGGCAAAATATAAGAAAACAATGGAAAAAGAAGAGCAAAAAGAAGAGGAAAAGAGGAGCCATTACCAAACCTTTCTAGCCATGAAAAATGAAGTGGAGAGGAATGTTTTCACGTGAAAATGAGGTAAGAAATGCACAGCTATAATAAAGAAAGGAACGGTCAAAGGAAATTAAATCTATTAATTGGAAAAGAAACGGAAGAAGAAACGTTAAAACGGTTTTACGTTTATATGCTTTCAAACCTTTTAAAATTCCTATATATATATATTCATATACATCTTAAATAATTGAAAACACTTATAAATTTCAGTTATATTTTGAAAATATAACAGATAAACAAAATATTAATAATTAAATATTAATTAGATATGATTAAAATAAGAAAAATAGCACAGAAAATGAAAACTTGACTTAAGAATTAGAAATAACTTCAATACACTTTGGAAAAATTTACTTTAATTTAAATACATGTAAAATGAATAAAATAAAGTAAAACACAGCAAATAAAAGTGTGTGCATAAAATAAATAAATAAATTTTAATTATATATAATTAAATTAAGAAAATGGCTTAAAATTGTAGACTAGGCTTTAAAATTAGAAATAAATTCAAATGAACTTTAGAAAAATTATATTATCATTTTAAAAATACTTAAAAGTCAAAGTATACATCATATAACATATTATCACATATTAAAATAAAATATAACCAAGAAGAAGTAACTTATACAATTTAAAATAGTCATTGTTAAATAACCCTATATACGCACAATATTGTAAAGGGTATAACTTTCACAATTTACATCCGATTTCAACGAAACGAAAAGTGGTGTTCTTGGAATTTTATGTACTCTCATAATAAAAGAAAAAATAAATAAATTTTTAAACTTTTAAAACTTTAAGTTGAAAGTCACAGTTTGACTATTTTGACCAAAATCAGCATTTCAGGCAAATATTCAACTTACACAAGTTTGGAATTATAACTCATATAAAGATCAAGATTATATTTAAATAATAAATTTAATCATTTCAAATAAGTAAAATAAGTTTTTAAATCAAAATATTACATTAAAAATAATTAAAATATACAATAAAATAATTACAAAATACAGGGTTGTTACATCTAGAATCTGAAAAAGAAGTTTGTATAGACACGCAAGCATAAAAACTCAACTACAAACAACAACTCACAAAAATCAAAAATAGATGAAAGGAATTTTGGTTTGGGGATGGATTAACTAAATAATTGGCTTTAGTTTGATAAATTTTCAGCAAAGGAAAGAAGAAAATTGAAGATTTAGTACTGTGAAAGAGAATGAACGTACGGATGTTTGACTAAGAGAAAGATGTTTCTCATTTCTTTATAGGTTGGAATGAAAATGAACTTAGCCCGATAATTAATTAAGCTAAAAATCAAATTAACCCTCTAACCACGTAAACACACATATACACATATGTCATTATAAAACAAAACACACACACACACACACATATATATATATAAGATTTTAACATAATCATTGTTTATTCAAGATAAACAATTTTAAATATCCAATTTATTTTTATTTCTCCATAATTAAATTGTAACCACTGTTTTAATTAAATTTCTAGGTAATCACCAAAAACAGGGTTGTTACAGACTCTCCCTTATAAAAATCACGTCCTTGCTATTTCTAGAGACGAGCTATAAACATGATTTAATTTTATCAAGCAAAGAGAAAGATAGAAAAGCTTGAGTTTTTTTAAAAAATTCTCACCCTCAACTTAAGATAATAGAAAACCAAGATAAAGTTGCTCAATAAATTCAATGATTTCCCATGTGTAATTACTGGGATTAGCAGACCATTAAATTTCTACGAGAAAGACATCATGATTTCGAAGGCGTCTCACCTTCGAAACAAAAATACAAACTGAATGCTACACAAAAGATCAATCGAGTGAGATTGATTTCTCAAAAGCTTCTCGAATAGAGTCGGGATTTTAACATCACATTATCCCGGACACCCAATCAACAAGATAATTATCGACATGACTTTCCATGTGTCACTACAGAACGAGCCACGCCGAATTTAGATTGACGACAATTGAGATAGGAAAATTCGACGATAGGTGGTTCTTCAAATGCTACCAAACTCGGACTACCGCATAACTGTAAGTCGTTAGACATTGCATTATGGCAAGATAACCATAAGGAACCTATATATATGTATGTATATATATATATATAAATTTACAATAAAAAATTCTTAGAGTTTCAAAACGCATTATCTTCATAATCATAGTCTCAATTTCAATACTTGAAAATTACAAAAAATTTATTTAAATTTTAATTTAAACTCATTACTCTTATTTAGAGTAAATAAAATTTAAGTTGTTATTCTCTAATTCTTCTATAAATATATTTTAACTTGTAACATATATATTTTTTTCAAATTTGTTTCTTAAATTTTTATGTGCTAGAAATTTTTGGAAAAATCGATGGTGTCTCCTTTGTATGGAGGGCCATTTACAATATCACAAAAAAAGATTTATAATATACATCAACCATTAGATCGGAAACACAATATATATCAACATTTAATACTTGAAAATTTAATCCAAAAGCATACCTTTCTTTTTTTCATATTTAAAGCGAGTTAGCTTAATCTTTCACCTGTACTTAACTCAAATAGATCATATTAGGTTACATTCATAAAATAAAAAGCACTACATTTGACTATTAAGGCAAACAAATCATTTTATTCCAATTTAGACCTGGTGTAAAGAACTCAGATTTTGCTCAAAATATAGTCCAAATATCATCTTTCACCTGTAATTAACTCAAATAGATCATATTAGGTTACATTCATAAAATAAAAAGCACTACATTTGACTATTAAGGCAAACAAATCATTTTATTCCAATTTAGACCTGCTGTAAAGAACTCAGATTTTGATATAGCGAACTTCAAAATCTGGAAAAACTTATAAAATGGAAGTTTTTCTAATTAGTCTAAACTTTCCAGTAATATAAAGATCATCGAAATCGGACACATGGTTTAAAATTTATGCTAAATTTACTTTTAGCTTAAATCTCAGATATTTTCATAATAGGACAAAGATGCCCATCCATTTTCAAACCCATTTTAGACTGAATAAATGGCAAAATCTTTCAAAGTGTTAAATAGAAGATTCATAGATTACTAAAAGCCCTTTCATTTACGAAAAGACTAAGCTTATTTGGAGTTATAAATCCTAAGTTATCGCTATTTTAGCACAGTACTTTTCCAAACCAAATTTCAGCTTTCAAATCAATTTAAAATTCAAAAAATTTCCCAAACCAATTTAATTTTAAGCTACATTTTCAAACAAGATTTTTGCTAAATCATTTATTAAATTATCTTCTTTTTCTCAAAAAGCTAAGACGTACAAAATTATGATCAACTCTATGTAATCATCTTTTAAAAGAAACAATTCACTAATTGGAAACACATTTATCACTTTACACAAACAATTTTTTTTCAAACAACTAACGACTCATTTTGAAAGAGATAACTAATCTCTTTCAATATCAAAAGATAATTATCCATCCAAAATAAATTTTGAGTTTGCATATAAAATTTTAAATTGTTCTCATAATTTAAAATGATTGCATCTCATGACTTATTCATTTATTGAACCTTGCATCTCATAATATAGCATTTTAAAATAAATGAACCATTCAAATTCATATTTCCTCTTGTCACAAAATAAAATTTCCATATTTTTATCAACATAAAATTAATTAGAGTTGATAATTAACTCAAACTTATATTCAAAAGAATTTTACAATTTCATACTAACAAGTTTTAATACTATCAAGGTTTCAAAAATAAAGCTTACCCACAAATTTATGCTAAAAAATTAAATTTAACATTTCATTAATTTCCCTTAAGATAGAGTTTTAAATCATACTATATTTTTTTTTTCAAATAAACAATTACCAAAACAAATTTCAAAGTCATCAAACTTAGCTTTAAACAAAAATATTTAATTGCTATTCCAATATTCTCTAACCAATGTATTATTTTTATCTTGAACACATCATGTCATTAATCAAAGCATTATATGATTTCCAATTAAGACATTTACTTAATTATAATTAATTTACTTTATTTACTCAACTAACCATATTCTATTTCTCAAATTTCAAATATTATAAGAGTATTGCCTCACCATTAATTTATAGTCAATGACACATCGATTGGCTGTAGAGTTGATCAAATGGTCAAAACTGCCTCGCCGCTCATCCAACACTCACTATGGTTTAATGTATTCATTAAACAATTGAAATAAAAATTAATACTCCATCATATTAATTATTTTCAAACTTTACAAATTAATACTCAATTTACCGTGTCTGACTGTCTCATCACAGCGTTTAGGAAATTCCTATCGATAACGTTGGCCAAAAGCATCGATCACGATTCTTAAAGCACTAGATGGACAACTCAACACAAAAATTCACTTTCTTTAAAAAGAAATACCTCATATATATGACTCAAAATATTCTTTGTTTTTCCCAAAAACAAAATCCAATTTCTCTTAGAAACATATCTTTAATTTGAAAGATTTGAAAACTCAATTATAACTATACTCAAAACCAAGGAACACAAATAGAGCTCATTGGGATATTCATAGAATACTCGATCCTCAAGATTGATGGAATAGACTGGAGTGTTCATTATTTCAAACGGTACAACGAACCACTCATAAGACTCATAACGAGTGCGGAATGCGGTAAGAGTAACGCTATCTTCCGTGACTCATAGCTTATGAAAAATGGGTGTAGGGTCAAGCTGAGGAATGACCCTAGCACTACACAGTAGATTAAAAAGAGAGAAACGAGATCTAAAAGCAAGGGTAAATATCTTTTCAAATGAGGAGAAGTAACATTAACAAAAAATTATTACCTCAAGTGAAGTAATACCACAAAGTATATCAACAAGTGAGTATCTAAAGAGGATATCTCAAAAGGGGGATGTAATGTCCCGCCTATTCCTACGCTTTAAACCGATAATAAACCACACACGTCAGACTTAAAACGTACAGAAGGCAGATTGTTATGGGTTAAATAAGAAAAAGCAGAGAAAGAAAGAAAAACAAAACAGAATCTTGCAGCGGAACGATAAAATATAATAATCAAATATACAGTTCATGAAGCTGTTTTACAAAATATTCGATTATACTTGTACAATACATATCAGAGTTACACTTGCCAGAGAATATTAATAATGCAAAAGAACAATATGATGCAGTGTAAAAAATAATAGTAATAAAATCTTCGTCTTCGTCCTCCAGAAATAAAGTCTTCAAATCCTGAAATGCTTAGGGTGACCCGAGCGTATTGAAAAGACAAAACACTCGAGTCAAAACTAAAAGATCTTATGTAAGTTAAATCAACGGTAGATAATATGAGTGCAACGGCGTCAGATATGTTTACAGGATTTGACATCTCCTATCCAATGTTTAACGTGAGTGCAGTAACTCAAGAGATGCTCGGGATTCACATCTCCTAAGGATCCGTTAAACTATTTACTATGTAGTAGTATTTCGCTATTATAATAATGTCTATAGTAAAATAAACATACTATTAAATAGCATTATGGAGTGACCCAATATTCCCCTTAACACGTAATAGTCCCAGTAGTCCATCCAATATCATAGTCTCTCCTGATCGGAAAGCCACCAGAGGATACCACACGGGCTATGGGAGAAAACCAAACTCGTACAGGGCACGATAGGGTAGGTGACATAGCACAACTAGGCAATGCTAGGATAGATATACCAATTATGCTTCTGGGCCGGTGGTAACGCGTAGCGCGCAGCTACCGCCCACCTCGAGCCACACCCCCAAAAAAGAAAATCAAAAGTGGCCACCGAATCAATCCAAAAGTCAGAGTGCAATATCGAAGGGATGTGTTCGATCAAAGGATCTACCTCATTAGCCCGTCAATCGCTCCTGTTTTAGCCACCTTATGCCAACTCACGGGAGTCGGGTCCATGTATTTACCTCAAAGAAAACGCCGCCACCATCCTACATCATTCTGCAATCTCCATCGCGTACACGGTTGTTAAAGTGGTTTTCGGAGTTGGCAGAGAGTATGACAACTTCCGATCTCGGTCTCTTCAACAACCAAACGTTATTATAACACCGCGGTCTTTTCAAATTAGTTTAGACTTTAAAACCAGAATATAATATCTATTTCAAAACCATATAAATACGATATCATTTCTATTTTAAAACCCAAATCAATATGATATCATTTTTATTTCAAATATATCCTTTTTCCAAATCATAGCTCTTTCAAATCTATATACCTTGAAACCCAAAGCTTTGAAACATAACTTATAATACTTAAATGGTTTAAATATTAAATTACTTTATATAATAAAATAGCTCCTTTAATTTCACAAATAAATTCCAAATACCGATTTGAACCTACAAATAAACCATTTCTATTCATATATTTCAAAGCTTTAGATATTCCACCATTTCAAAATTACTTCTTTGATAATTCCATTTCTATTATATTCAATTACTATTATTTCGATTTGAAACATTCACTTAATAAATCAAATATCATTTAAGTAAAACCCATAACTTCAAATAACTGGATATTCTTAAATTTTGGTTAACTTGATATATTCATTTAAATCGACTCGATATTTATTTAAATCACTCTATACCAAATTAAATTATAAGAATCATACCCTTCAAAATCTCAATTTTATTTAAATTTCAAATCCAATTTATTCTAGTATAATTCGTAAATAATTCAAGTTAAAAAATTTCATATTTATCTTCCAGCTTAATTTTTATTTAAGTCATTAAAACTCCATATATACAATATCTTAAACAGGTACTTAACCATATAATATAAACCAATCAAATTCCAATATTAAACCTATTTTTACTAAACAACTTATACATAGCTTAAATTTAAGAATTTAACTATATGTATATATATAAAACTAATATTTATATAATATCAAAAATTAATATTTATTAAACCGTATATTTCTTTCCAAAGCATAGAAAATCATTTCAAAATATTTTTATATATAGACCACGGTGTCCGTATATAATTTTCTACCCTATGGTCAAGTGATACGGATATTTATCATTTCAATCCGCAATTAAAAATAAAAAAAAGGTTATATATCATTTCAAACCGCAATCCCGAATGAAATAAAGTGCATAACAATTTGCAGTTTAAAACAATATAAAATACAACATCCATTCATCCAATATCAATCATCAAACATTTATTACAATCATCATCCAATTTAAACAATAACATCAATATAGAGCATATAATAAATACAGGTAATTTCTGATAGTTTTATTTAATAATAAAATAAACAATCTATCTAACTGGCAGTTTGTATGCAATAATAAATTAAATAAAATTTAATCTAGTTAATTAAATTCAACTGAGATGATGATTAAAATATGCCAAACAAGCATAGATAAATTTTAAATCACATCAAAAATTAATTTAGCAAACATAAGAAATCTTAGAAGTTGTGAGTGGGTTAAAACACTCACCTTTTGAATTTAAATTGAATTTAAATCCAATTTAAATCCAAAAATTTGACAGTCTCAGAATTCATCCAAACCTTTGCCAAAATGTTTGGAATTTCAATACGATCCTAACAAAAAAACCGCGTGTGAATTGGTGTTCGCAAGCGAAAGTTATAGTGATTAGAACAATTGAATTCTAAATTAAAATAAAACAAGATAAAAAGAAAAATAAAAGCCATCACCTATGACACGTCACCTATCCTTCCTTCTTCCAGCACGCACGCTACAGGCAATGCTTTTTTCTTCGTTCGCACGGCATGAAATGCAGCCATCAACCCGAAGTCGTGCTACCTTGGACTGTCATCGCTCGCCGCCCTTAGTACCGCGCCTCTCCACTTGAGACTTCGACCCAATGCCACGCGCCTCCAGCGACCACGCGATCGTACGCGTTCACCGAAGAACACAGCAGCCACCTGTAATGCATGCCCTAGGTTGAATTTTTGTCGTAGATCTAATCATCGATTCGCGAAACGAAGCATACCGATGAACTCCCCGTCGTCCACTCCCCAAAACGCAGAAATGCTTCGTCGATCCGAAACCGTTCATCGACGCGCGATGGATGGCCGTGAATTAAACCTCAATTTCTAGCCACCCAAAAACTCAGATCGAGAAACGGACTGCAGATCTGACTTGCGCTCTTCGAGAGCTTCGATATATAATTTTTTTGAATTTTTTTGAGGAGTTTTAAGTTTCACTATGATTTTTGCATTGCAATTGGATTTGGAATTGTCTACCATTGAGGAGGAGGTGAAGAGGGATTGTACGCACATACAAATGAGAAATAGAGGTAGGCTAAGGTTTATAACAGGATATATATATAGGCAATGTTGGAATAGAATAGATGGATCCGATTTATAAGCGCGCTAAACGATGAATGACCCGAAAAGCCCGTTTCGACTCCGAAACGAAATTGGATCAATCCATATATCAAAATAGGTGTTTTAAAATATTTTAAACGCAATAGAAAAAGTTTCACTTCCAAATTCCATCGTATGAAGAATTTATCCTAAAATCAAAATTTTCAAATTTATTTCAATTTATCGATTTCAAGGCGTTTCAAGCCCATACGATCAGATGACAAGTCCGATCGATACGAAACTTGAATTCCTACAATAATTCACCGTTATGGATCCGATGAAACTAGTTTCGTCGAAATCCGAGTCAGTGGCCAAAATGGCTATTTTTATATTAATTAAATAAATTAAAAATAAATGAATTAAATCACTTTTCCAATTTAAATTTTAAAATTGAAAATTCTTATCATTTTAAATTTCTTAATCATTTACAATGATTTTAAACAAATTTAGATGTCCTTTAATGTTGATTCATTCATCAATTTCAGCGTTAAGTTTCATTTTTTATTCAGAAATAATAAATTTAATTTACAAAAATTCCAATTAATTTACTTTTCATTCTATTATTCAATCTATTACTATCAAACGGATGAAATTAACATTTGATTCAAAATCTATTATCTTAATATTCTTAGATTTCATTTAAATCTCTATTAACGTAATATTTAGATGTTAATTTCATTTATTTGCAATTAAACCCATTATCATACATCAAACTTCAACATACTGACAAAACTTTTTTTTTTTGCATTCTTTTTATTCAACCAACTGTCATTTTATAAATAAAACTAACATTATTTCCGATTATTACTTTAATTTAAGTTAACAAAACGTAAATTTTAGATTTATTACAATTGATTTCCAAAGTTTATTTAACACACTAAATAAACAAATAACCTATATGATTTGCCACCTATTTGCTTTTAATTGCATTTATAAGTTCGTTACTTATCAACCCAGATTATAATTCCATATATAATGCTAATTTATTTCATTACATTAATATACGCCTATTTACATCTTAATTTGAATAAATATTACATTTCTAAATGAGTCCTTCCATCAATTGTACACATTAATTAAGGGTTAAAGCCAAGTAATGAATTTACCTTAATTCCATTCTTATATCAATTTATTACTTATACATACATTAGTTTCTATGTAATTTATACATTCACACTTCCGTTGTTTTATTAACTATCATTAAGGTAACGTTTATTATCAGCAACAAACATTATAATTACTTATCTACATTGATTGTATAAATTTTCAATTTATTACGTATTACTTCATTGGTTAATATAACTTTGATTTCATTAAATTACCACTAATTATATCATTGCATTAGTTCATACAATATTCCCATTTGTTTTCTTATATTCAATATTTAATACCAAGATTCATTGGTTAAATTCAACACTAACTTTTATTTACTTATTTTCCAGTTTAAACAAATGCAAAAATTTCCACTACTACACTATTGGGATTTAACTTCAATTGTCAATAATTAATTTTAATTACCCTTGCTACATTCATTCTTAACATTTAATTCATTATAAATTATAGAATTTTTATTTCTTTCTAAATTTAATTACAAAAATCTTATTAAATTACAATTTTAAATCTTCAAAAATTACGGTTCGTTACACTCTTCCCCACTCAAAACATTTCGTCCTCGAAAGGAAAAAGAAGGGAAAAGAAGAATTAGGAATCGAAATATTTTACTTAAAACATTAAATTTATAAATAAATAAATTTACTAAATTAATCAATTTAAGTAGAATATACCGATTTACAACCATTAATTCTTTTTATACTTAAATTAATAAAGTTTGGGAAACATTTTCAAAAAAAATTATAAGTCCAATAATTACGGAAAATTTCGCCAGAGTCTCATTTGTATGGAGAGGCTCGGGAGAAAATATAATATCAAATATATTAATATACAACATATATTTTCCAAAATAATATATATCCCAACACGGGAAAACAATATAATAACGCTATAAACCGTAATCCGAAAACGTACCTATTTGTTGGGCAATTAAAGCTTAATTATGAAACCAAAAGCAGTAGCAATTGCCATAACCTGCATTTCACTTATATAATCCAAAAAAATTAACAATTATATAAAATGAAATATTTAAGGTTGTTTCAACTACAAACAAACAATCAATACAACAACAATCAATTGCAACAAACATCATACACATCAAACACAAATCAATTATTCATTCATATCAAACAAAACAAATAGTTGTTCGGGTTCAACTTTAAATTGTACAGAATAGAAAATAACTACTTAGTGCATCATTTACTCAACAGTCTTAGATGAAACTAAATAGATTAATTATTTATCCAAACAATTTTAAAGTATCCTTACCCAAACAACCATAAATCAAAACAAACAACAACAATTTCAAACAACAGATTTAGTTTATCCTAATTGATTCCATTCATACATTTGTTGTTTGATTTCTCTTTTTCATTCATATAATAGTTTAACTTTTTTTATTTACATTTATTTCTTACAAATTTGTTTAGAGATAACTTCAAATTATTTACTTAAGTTTAAAATTTCTCACTTACAATACCTGCCTTCTATTATATTTAATTAGTAGTATTTCAATTATACTTAAGTTTATAGCAACTACAACACCAAATTCTTATTAAAGTATTTCATTAATTACTTTCATCACCGCAAGTTTTTTACTTGTATAATATCTATTACATTTCCTTACTAACATTTCAATTTTTTATATCTTTTGGTAAGTTATATATATGCCTTTAGGAATGTAACAAAAATCATACAAGTTTATCTTATTTCTTTTAATTAATTAAATGTTCAATAATTATATCTTTCGTTTTATAAGATTACAATTTCAACTTTCATTTAATCTCATTTATAACTTAGCATTAAACCTCGTATTTATCAATGGTTTCAAATACTCATCTTAAACTCAAGATGTTTTACTTACTATCCATCTATTCTACTTATTTAGTTATAATTAACTTTAAACATTAGCTTAACTCTTATTTTAATTAGAGGTTCCAATTATTAATTAGTAACTTTCTATTTCACTACAATAATTGAACTATTAATCAATGGAAACTTAAGAACTAAACACCGGGTTTAATTTCATATTATTTTAAAATAATAGATAAACGTATTTATACATCCAATTATATTTAAAACAATTTAAAATTTATATAATTTTTTTCAAAATAAATCTGTAGTAAAACTACTACAATGGCCTTCCCACTTCGAAACTCAAAAATGAATGTCGATGATGAGTGCACTCATCACCGAAATTATTTTCCAACGACGGATAGGGGGGTACAAAACTTATTTCTTTCCAAAAATTCTTTTTAAAACAATCTTTCAAATTATATTGAAATATTTATATCAGAAAATACTTCTATAATATTATTATTATATTCCAAAATTATTCGAAAGAAATTTTCAAAAGCCCGGAACTTAAGTTCTAAATTTTCAATTTCATTTATTTTACTTTCAACCTTATGTCACTATTATTTATAAATTCATTACCAAACAACCAATATACTGCAACCAAATATATATATCATTTTATTGTAATAACCCGGGGTTTGTAACAATTAATTTTCGTCATTAAACGATTAATCTGTTGGTTATTTGCTATGGGAAGTTTTTAATCGAGATGAAATTCTTTTAAAAAAAATTGTTGTGAATATGCGGGCTTTAAAATTTAATTTGGCCCAAGTTTTCATTGTTGTTTTGTGCCGTGATGGATTTCAAAGGCTAATACCCGTCCCCCTTTACCCTTTTCATTCAAAAACCCTAAACGGAAAAAAAAAATGGCGGCCGTTCCTTTTCGTTCTTCTTCTATCTAGAATTAGGGCTTTTTGGTGTCGTGCCTTTTTGTTGATCGATACGGTGGTTCTTCGCGCGTGATTCGTTCTCGTTTGTTCACTCTCGGCCGCTTCTAATTGGTCGAGTTCGTCTACGCGTTGAAACAGGTGAGTTATTTTTCACTCACATCTCAATTCATGCTTGGTATAATGCTTCGGTTATGTGGTTTTATCTCTATTGATTCCTTCTTAACTTCAGCCATTAACTGCTGATTTGGATTCTCGGTTGTTTTTGACTTCACAGATTTTGTGAAACCTGTTATTTCGATTACATTAAAAATGTGATTTTTATCACTCTGGCATTGATTTCTGCGTTGAAACTTGTGAGGCCTATTTAACTGGTTCATTGCAGTTGATTTGAACTGCATTTTTTGTTGGCATCGGCTTGACTTTGATTTGTTATTCCATAGCTTTGACATGGATATTCTGTACCATATTCGACTTTGACTTTGCATTTTTGGTGTAATGGTTTCGGCCCTTATGCCTCTGATTTTGATGGCCTCGGCACTGTCATTGTCCACTGGTCATTGATAGTTTGTTTTGGGTTATGATTCACTGTTACATACATGTTGACTTCGTTGTTGTGTTGCAGTCATTAAATTATGCTGTCCAGTTGAGTTCGGCACTTGCGTGTCGTTGCTTGACTGTTTAGTTTCTTGGCAATTTGTTTATTTCAACTGCAGTTTGCTTTTGTGTGCTTCATAGTTGAGTTCATCGGTGCATTTTGGTCTTGATGTTTGAACTGACCATTGAACTGTATGTTAATTTTTGGTTTCACTGTTTGGTCAATGCTATTTGTGTTGTCTGGTCTCTATTGGCATTATTGCATACTTGTATCGAGCTGTCTTGTTTTTGGCCATTCACTTGTGCATGGCTCCACTTCTGATCTGATGCTGAGGCTTTGCCTTTGTGGTCTGCACTTGCATGCTCGAGTCTTACCATATATGTGCGTACATACAGTTTTTGTGTATGCATATATTGTTTGATTTGTACTGAACTTGCATATATTTACTTGATTGATCTTGTAGCTCAAAGTTGCTACCTCTGACCTGACTTTGGTTTTGCCTATGCATGTGTATTGAGTTGTGTTGATGTAGAGATTTTATTTATAATGCACCCGAGTTGAACCCGTCTTTATTTCGGATTTGACCTTGTGCTCGTTCGTGAGCTTTCATTGTGCATTCATGTGCACTTTGTTCATTTGATGGTTACCTGATGGATGTTGTGCTTGCTGCTGTAGTTCCGTATGATTCATTTTGATTTGAGATGGTGCCATTTGCTTTCGATTCGTTGATCTTTTGTGTATTTCACGCTGTAGTGGCGAGGCAGTACACACGTGCGTGTGCTGCAGCCCTACCAGAATTGATGTTTTTATGTGATATTTCAATTGCAGGAATTGTTTCGTGTTACCAATTCAATTTATTTTGAAGTGTATTTTGATTTGGTTTGATTGATTATTTTTTTGTTGTCTAATTATCTATTTGATAATTAAATTATGAGTTTCTAATTATTTATTTAATAATTAGATTTTGTTGTTAATTGCCGTTTAGGCAATTCTGTAGTTTTCTAAATTATCTTCACTGATAATCCTTTTATTTATCTTCGTTGATAATTTGAATTTGCTGATTTGTTGTTTAACACTGTTACGTGTTACATTTACCGTTATCCAATTTTCTTATTTAAGGATTGGATAGGTGAATTTATTTTGATTGTCGTCTAATTTATATTTAATTATTATTGCTTCCGTGCATTAATAACTGAGTTTGAATTAGACTGACCCGTCTATTATTTTCGTTTGAATTTAATACTCGGGTTAGACCGAGTTATTACAGGTTGTAGATATCTTGCTTTGGGTTGCTGCTTGAGCTGTGAAGTCTTTTCATATCATTTGGAGTAGTTGTTTTTATAGTATAGGATGTTATGTATTCATGTATGTTATTGTCAATAATGTACTATATATGTAACTTCCAGAGTCGATAGTTGTAGTTGTATCATATGTATTGTATCACGTGTATTGTAACTGACTTCAGTTATAAATATATAAGATTTGATATTATCTGTGTTCCGCATTTAGCTTATCTGTGTTATTATTATATACATTGTCCTAAACTATTATGAACCATCGTAGTTCGTTTTTATACAGGAATTGGGTATGTCGATGGGAGTACATAAATAAGAGATGAAAATAAAAATATATACCACTCCAATCGAGATAACCAATACAAGTGTAAGGCCCAACTGCGGATGGCCGCTCCTATGCAGCCTTATTCTTCGTAATAACAGACACTATTTCCTTTAATACTCTTTGTTATTGTGAGCATAGAGGTGGGGCGTCACATTTATAAAATTTATTTTATATATATATAGAAAATATAATAGGCAAAATTATTTCATTCACCTATATTAAAAACAAATATTATGTCGGTCTGTCTTATTAAGTGTTTAGAAATCTCTATTGATGTCATAGCGTCCCATGCACCAGCCAGAATTTATAAATACAAAACAGGACAAATTAACACAATATCAAAACCTTTTATAACACTAACAAATACGCTTTCTCATATATATACACTCAGGGACTCATCATAGGGTATTACTACCCTATTGATAAAAGTCAGACTCCGCAAAGCTAAGGTTTATCGCTAAACCAAAGCTCAGATACCAGATGTAAAGTCCTGCCTTTTCGTACACTTTAAACCGATGATAAACCACATACGTCAGACTTAAAATGTACAGAAGGGTGGATTGTTATGGGTTAAATAAGAAAAAGTAGAGAAAGAAAGAAAAACAAAACAAAATCTTGCAGCGGAACGATAAAATATAATATCAAATATACAGTTCATGAAACTGTTTTACAAAATATTCGATTATACTTATACAACACATATCAGAGTTACACTTACCAGAGAATATTAATAATGCAGCGGAACAATGTGATGCAGTGTAATAAATAATAGTAATAAAATTTTCGTCTTCGTCCTCAGAAATAAAGTCTTAAAATCCTGAAATGCTCAGGCTGACCCGAGCGAATTGAAAAGAAAAAACACTCGAGTCAGAACTAAAAGATCTTATGTAAGTTAAATCAACGGTAGATAATATGAGTGCAACGACGTCAGAGATGCTTGCGGGATTTGACATATCCTATCCAGTGTCTAACGTGAGTGTAGTAACTCAAGAGATGCTCGAGATTCACATCTTCTAAGGATCCGTTAAACTATTTACTATGTAGTAATGTTTCGCTATTATAATAATGTCTATAGTAAAATAAACATACTTTTAAATAGCGTTAAGGAGTGACCCAATATTCCCCTTAACACGTAATGGTTCCAGTAGTCCATCCAATATCATAGTTCCTCCTGATGGGGAAGCCACCAGAGGATACCACACGGGCTATGGGAGAAAACTAAACTCGTACAAGGCGCGATAGGGTAGGTGACACGGTACAACTAGGCAATGCCAGGGTAGATATACCAATTACGCTTCTGGGCTGGTGGTAATGCATAGCGTGCAGCTACCGCCCACATCGAGCCACACCCCCAAAAAAGAAAATCAAAAGTGACCATCGAATCAATCCAAAAGTCAGAGTATAATATCGAAGGGATGTGTCCGATCAAAGGAGATACCTCATTAGCCCGTCAATCGCTCCTGTTTTAGCCACCTTATGCCAACTCACGGGAGTCGGGTCAATGTATTTACCTCAAATGAAACGCCGCCACCATCCTACTTCATTTTGGAATCTCCATCGCGTACGTGGTTGTTAAAGTGGTTTTCGGAGTTGGCAGAGAGTATGACAACTTCTGATCCCGGTCTCTTCAACATTCAAATGTTATTATAGCACCGCGGTCTTTTCAAATTAGTTTATACTTTAAAACCAGAATATAATATCCATTTCAAAACCATATAAATACGATATCATTTCTATTTTAAAATCCAAATCAATACGATATCATTTTTATTTCAAATATATCCTTTTTCCAAATCATATCCCTTTCAAATCTATATACCTTGAAACCCAAAGCTTTGAAACATAACTTCTAATACTTAAATGGTTTAAATATTAAATTACTTTATATAATAAAATAGCTCCTTTAATTTCACAAATAAATTCCAAATACTGATTTGAACCTCCAAATAAACCATCTCCATTCATATATTTCAAAGCTTTAGATATTCCACCATTTCAAAATCACTTCTTTGATAATTCCGTTTCTAATAAATTCAATTACTATTATTTCGATTTGAAACGTTCACTTAATAAATCAAATATCATTTAAGTAAAACCCTTAACTTCAAAGAACTGGATATTCTGAAATTTTGGTTAACTTGATATATTCATTTAAATCAACTCGATAATTATTTAAATCACTCTATACCAAATTAAATTATAAGAATCATACCCTTTAAAATCTCAATTTTATTTAAATTTCAAATCCAATTTATTCTAGTATAATTCGTAAATAATTTAAGTTAAACAAATTTCATATTTATCTTCCAGCTTAATTTTTATTTAAGTCATTAAAACTCCATATATACAATATCTTAAACAGGTACTTAACCATAAAATATAAACCAATCAAATTCCATTATTAAACCTATTTTTATTAAACAACTTATACATAGCTTAAATTCAAGAATTTAACTATACATATATATAAAACTAATATTTATATAATATCAAAAATTAATATTTATTAAACAGTATATTTCTTTCCAAAGCATAGAAAATCATTTCAAAATATTTTTATATATAGACCACGGTGTCTGTATATAATTTTCTACCATATGGTCAAGTGATATGGATTTTTATCATTTCAATCCGCAATTAAAAAAAATACAGTTATATATCATTTCAAACCGCAATCCCGAATGAAATAAAGTGCATAACAATTTGCAGTTTAAAACAATATAAAATACAGCATCCATTCATCCAATATCAATCATCAACCATTTATTACAATCATCATCCAATTTAAACAATAACATCAACATAAAGCATATAATAAATGAAGGTAATTGCTGACGGTTTTATTCAATAATAAAATAAATAATCTATCTAACTGGTAGTTTATATGAAATAATAAATTAAATAAAATTTAATCTAGTTAATTAAATTCAACTGTGATGATGATTAAAATATGCCAAACAATCATAGATAAATTTTAAATCACATCAAAAATTAATTTAACAAACATAAGAGATCTTAGAAGTTGAGTGGGTTAAAACACTCACCTTTTAAATTTAAATTGAATTTAAACCCAAAAATTTGACAGTCTCAGAATTCGTCCAAACTAGCGTCAAAATGTTCGAAATTTCAGTAAGATCCTAACAAAAAAACCGCGCGTGAATTGGTATTCGTGTGCGAAAATTATAGCGATTAGAACAATTGAATTCTAAATTAAAATAAAACAAGATAAAAATAAAAATAAAAGTCATCACCTATGACACGTCACCTATCCTTACTTCTTCCAGCGCGCACGCTACAGGCAATGCTTGTTCCTTTGTTCGCACGGCATGAAACACAGTCATCTACTCAAAGTCGTGCCACCTCGGACTGTCATTGCTCGCCGCCCTTAGTACCGCGCCTCTCTACCTGAGGCTCCGACCCAACGCCACGCACGTCCAGCGACCACGTGATCATATGCGTTCACTGAAGAACACAGCAGCCGCCAGAAATACATGCCCTAGGTCGAATTTTTACCCTAGATCTAACCGTTGATTCGCGAAAAGGAGCAAACCGATGAACTCCCAATCGTCCACACTCTAAAACCCAGAAATGGTTCGTCGATCCGACAACGTTCATCGATGCGCGATGGACGGTCGTGAATTAAACCTTAATTTCTGGCCATCCAAAAACTCAGATTGAGAAATGGACTGCAGATTTGACTTGTGCTCTTCGAGAGCTTCGATATATAATTTTTCTGAATTTTTTTATGGAGTTTGAAATTTCACTTTGATTTTTTCGTTGCAATTGGATTTGGAATTGTCTACCATTGAGGAGGTGAAGACGGATTGTACGCACATAAAAATGAGAAATAGAGGTAGGCTAGGGTTTATAACAGGGTATGTATATGTATGTGTGTGTGTGTGTGTGTATGTGTGTCTATATATATATATATATATATATATATATGCAAGGTTGGAATAGAATAGATGGACCGGATTTATAAACGCGCTGAACGATGAATGGCCCGAAAGGACCGTTTCGACTCCGGAACGAAATTGGGTCAATCCATATATCGAAATAGGTGTTTTAAAATATTTTAAATGCAATGGAAAAGGTTTCACATCCAAATTCCATCGTATGAATAGGTTGTACTAAAATCAAAATTTTCAAATTGATTTTAGTTGATTTCAATTTATCAATTTCAGGGCGTTTCAAGCCCATACGATTAAACGACAAGTCCGATCGATACGAAACTTGAATTCCTACAATAATTCACCGTTACGGATCCGATGAAACTAGTTTCGTCGAAATCCGCGTCAGTGGCCAAAATGACTATTTTTGTATTAATTAAATAGATTAAAAAATTAATTAATTAAATCACTTTTCCAATTTAAATTATAAAATTGACAATTCTTATCATTTTAAATTTCTTAATCATTTACAATGATTTTAAACAAATTTAGATGTCAATTTAATGTTGATTCGTTCATCAATTTCAGTGTTAAGTTTCATTTTTTATTACATTCAGAAATTATAAATTTAATTTACAAAAATTCCAATTAATTTACACTTTTCATTCTATTATTCAATTTATTATTATCAAACGGATGAAATTAACATTTGATTCAAAATCTATTATCTTAGTATTCTTAGATTTCTTTAAATCTTTATTAACGTAATATTTAGATGATTAATTTAATTTATTTGCAATTAAACCTATTATCGTACATTAAACTTCAACATACTGACAAAACTTTATTTTTCCATTCTTTTTATTCAACCAACTGTCATTTTATAAATAAACTAACATTGTTTTCGATTATTACTTTAATTTACGTTAATAAAACGTAAATTTTAGATTTATTACAATTGATTTCCAAAGTTTATTTAACACACTAAATAAACAAATAACCTATATTATTTGCCACCTATTTGCTTTTAATTGCATTTATAAGTTCGTTACTTATCAACCTCCATATATAACGCTAATTTATTTCATTACATTAATATACGCCTATTTACATCTTAATTTGAATAAATATTACATTTCTTAATGTGTCCTTCTATCAATTGTACACATTAATTAAGGGTTAAAGCAAAGTAATGAATTTAACTTAATTCCATTCTTATACCAATTTATTACTTATACATACATTAGTTTCTATGTAATTTATACATTCACACTTCCTTTGTTTTATTAATTACCATTAAGGTAACGTTTATTATCAACAACAAACATTATAATTACTTATCTACATTGATTGTATAAATTTTCAATTTGTTATGTATTACTTCATTGGTTAATATAACTTTGAATTCATTAAATTACCACTAATTATATCATTGCATTAGTTAATACAGTATTCCCATTTATTTTCTTATATTCAATATTTAATACCAAGATTCATTGGTTAAATTTAACACTAACTTTTATTTACTTATTTTCCAGTTTAACCAAATGCGAAAATTTCCACTACTACACTATTGGGATTTAACTTCAATTGTCAATAATTAATTTTAATTACCATTGCTACATTCATTCTTAACATTTACTTCATTATAAATTATAGAATTTTTATTTCTTTCTAAATTTAATTACAAAAATATTATTAAATAGCAATTTTAAATCTTCAAAAATTACGGGTCGTTACACGGTAAAAATGGCAATATCAAATAAATTCATTGAATCGCCTCATTTCCCTAGTGGACATCTTTGTGGAAGGATGACCTAAAGGCTAAGAATAGGAAAGGAGGTCAATACAATACTCGATTTCCCGATTTGATGTCATAACTGTACTGAAGTGGACTCAAATAGAATATTCCCAATGGATTACTCCTAAAATAAGATATCATAAATAATTATGGAATACTATGGAATAAAATATATTCCTAGACATATCCTAAATTATCTACTCCAATGAATTACGGGAATGCTAAGGACATAAAGAGTAAGGGATTCATAACACTTGTATTACACTTAGATGTATCGTAATATGTGTTTCCGTTCCATGTTTATCATACTTTGTTCTAAACTCAACTCTGATACCAAGCTATGACGCCCCTACCCCGAGACCCACATTAACAAAGAGTATTACTAGATAATACCATCTGCTAATGTAGAGAATAAGGCTAGATAGGAGCACGGCCATCTATAGCCTTGTCTTAAATATATATTGAATACGTTGACAAATGCCCTTTTTTATCTCAAGTGGATCGACATATCCAATAAATACTTAATACAAGACCATAGTTGGCTATAGTATCTATCAGAACAAAATACAATAACTAGAATGCAAAACACATCATAGAACATTTGACCATCACATATATATACATATACAGATACATCACAGAGTATACAAAGTGATACATGTCAAGTGGTATAGCAACCACGATATATAAGCGAGTCAAAAGAATATACATATTAGAGTAGCAACAAAAGGACTACCCAGAAAGCTGTAACAAGAAGAGCTAGCAGAATAGTACATACGGAAGCAAAATAGGCTAAGTCCAAATGTACCTACCTGTAACACCTCGGTCTGACCCGAGTATAGAATACGCGGGTCAGTCTAGCTAAATAAATCAGTTTACAAGGATAAACGATAATATGAGCATAAGGATAATGTGATAATATGGTATCACTACAAAAATGTATAATCTCAAAAGAGATAAAATAATCCATAAAACACTAAAAGTAGCAAGCCTCATATCATCAGCATTCATAAAACATCAAATAGGGTTTCAAGGAAAAGCCTAAATCCACCATCTTGGAAAACCCAAAATATGCATAAAGAGATCTCATCTCAAACACGCCATAAGGCAAATATATATCCAAAGAGGAGAATAAAATCTCAAGTAGCGCCAAAAGGAAAATCTCATATAACGCCAGTGTAGGCAATTCAAATCTCAAAAATAGAACTCCCAAGAGTTCAACTTCCTTAAAGGTAATCGCCATAAACATATATCGAATGGTTTAAAGGACCAATTCTGGAAAAGGGTGATACACTAGGGAAATCTGTAACAATCCTGAATTTTATGTTTTATTTTAATTGTTTATTTTGATTATTTTATTTGAAAATTTTATTTTATTTATTAAAATGAATAATTTTTGTTATTTTAAATATATATATATATATATTGATTTTTATATGAATTATAATTTCAAACCTGAATAAATAGAATATTTTTCAGAAAAGTGGATTTTTTGTCAATCTGGTCAAACTTTGACTTTTAAATTCAAAATTTAAATATTTGAATTCTTTAATTTTATTTTTTATTATGAAAATAAATTAAATTTCAAGAATACTTCTTTTTCGTTTCGTTGAAATCCGATTTATATTGTGAACGTTATGCTTTTTACAATATTGCATGTAAATTGTTTTATTTAACAAATTGTTTATTTTAATTTATATAAATAATATTTTTAGTTGTCATATCTTATTCTAATTTGTATATGTATGTGTAATATGTTATGTTATGTATATATTTTATCTTCTAAATATTTTAAAGTGATGTTTGAATTTTTTCAAAGCTTATTGTATTTATTACAAATTTTTATAACCTAGTTTCTATTTTTAAGCTATTCTCTTAATTTATTTATATTTACTTAAATTTATTTTATTTTATTTATTCATTATTTTGTTTTGTTTTTATCTTATTTACTTACATGTTTCATGTATTTTAAAATGCAAAAGGAATTTGGAAATTTGAAGAGCTTTTGACCATTAGTATCCCTTGACTTTTCACATTCATTTTGCCTTTTCACTTCAATCATCACATCCATTCAATTGCTGACCATATCTCCTTTCCTTCAGCCGATCTCACCCTCATTTTTCCTGTACCAAAAGTTTCTCAAACCCTAAAGTTCGGCCTCCATCTCTTGAAGAGAAAAACTTTGGTAAATAATTCACTTTTTCTCACTTCTCTTCCTTGTTTTCTTATTGTATTTGCACTTGCTTCAACTTATGTTATTCGGCCCTTCCTCCTCTATCACCATAGCTGCCTCCACCACCACAACAACAGGCTGCCACCTCCTCTAGCCCATGCCCAAGCCAAGTCGTGCAACACCTTATTGCCAAACTCCACCAAATGTTGCCTTATGCCTTGAAAACCCTATAGCCGAGCCACCAAATTGCTCCACCACCTCACACACCATATTGGCCAACATTTATATCATCACCACCAGTCACTTGCTCACCTGAGACCCCTGCCACATCTGTACCTGACCTCCCCAAGCCTGGCCATGCCTATGTATGCTTAGGGCCGAACCATTTTTGCATAGAAATTCCACTTTGGTTGCCTTGGTTTAAGTTATACATGCCTATACGCTTCATCTCCTTAATGTTCATGTTATGGCCGATCTATATGAACACACATCGGATCCAAATTCACACCTAGGCCGTGCAATTCTAACCTATGGCCGAGCATAGGGTTGTTGGAGGCAAGTGCAAGAGCTTTGATTATGTGTTGTGCGTGTATTTCTAGCTTGTTATGTTTATATTTGGTTTGAAATTCATGTTGTATATCCTGTTTTGTTTGATATGTGACAAGACAAATAGCTTTGGCTCTCCCTCATTCGAATCATAGTCGTTCTTTCGTGCCTTTTTGGATCTCTTTTTTTTGCATTTGATTATCATCTCCAGCTCGTAGAGGTGAGTAATTCTCACCAAACAATTTATACTTATATAACTAGTAAACTGATCGCAATTGAATCTGTAAACCATATCATCATGTTATAACTGCTACTGCTATGATCATAGGATGTTCACCCATGATTATTCACCTGTTATATCATATGTTACTGTTATATAATGTTGTTCTATTTATTTATATCAGTTTATCACACTGCAAGTTCCCTGTAGATTAGAATCACTATGGGTTGAAATGATACATACCCGAACGGACTTTAGAATAGGGAAAAATCGTTATGGGATGAAATGATAGGCTTGAATGATTTTTATTTATTTCGTTTAACTTGGAATTGCAGGTTTGAAATGATAGAACCGGGATTTCCTTTGCAAATTACGGATTGAAATGATATATTATCCGTGTCACTTGACTTAGGTTAGAAAATTGTATATACACTATGGTTAAAATACAATTTTCTAAAATTTTTAAAATATTTTAAAAATGTAAATATTATGATTTTTTGATTTAAATTTAAATTTAAAAATGATTTTACAAAATATTAGTGATTTTCTATAAGTTAAATACGTGAAATAAATAAATGATAAAGTAGGATTTGAAATATAAGTTAATATTGGAATTTATGATTTTGGTTATAAATGAAGCTTAAGTTAAGTAAGAAAATATGATAATTTGATTTAAATTTAAATTTAAAAATGATTTCATAAAGTGTTATTGATATTCTGTAAATTAAAAATAGTTAAATAAATAAATGTTTAAAGTTGAAATTTGAAGTATAACTTAACTTGGAAAATGTGAAAGTGTTTTAAAAATAAAAGTTAAGTTAAGAAAATAAAATAGAACTTAAATAAATTTATGAAATGGTAAAATTAATTAAAATGTTAAGTAAATGAAATGTTATAAAATTTTACATTTATTTTATAAGTGAATTATTAAAGATTTGATAATTATTCGCGAAAGTTTCACTTTGTAAAATCATAAATTAAGGGATATTTAAATGATTGTTTTAAAGTGAGAAAATATGACTTTATAAGTTAAAATGGATTTAAATAAATTTTAATTTTTTTATGAAATTGTAGTGAAAGTTTGGAATTTAAATTGACAGCATTCCTGAAATGCTATCATTTCTAAAGTTAAATATATTGCAGCATTTTGTAGATGTTGTGATTGATATTAATGAACTAAATTGCTAAATTGAACTAATGGCTATTACAGCACTTTGTAAGTTCTATAATTGCTGAATTTGACCAATGTTTTATTTGAAACCTAAAACCTACTGCAGCATTTTAAATGCTATCTTTTGCTAATTGAATTATTTTTAAATATAACTTTCCGTAGCATTTCTAAGTGTTGCGAAAGTTGAATTTTCACTGTTTTAATAAATTAAAGTGAATAAATGAATTATAAAATGGTAAAATTTTAAGAATTGAATATTTGATTATGAATATAATAACTTCTTTTTTAAATGATTTAAATGGAATATTTAATTGGTTTAAATGGAATATTTAATTGGTTTAATTGGAATATTTACTTTGATATATAAACCATTTTGAAATGTGATTTGAAATGATATTTAAATTAAATAAAAATGAATATGGTTGGGAAAAATATGATATTTTGAAATGGATTTGAAATGATATTGAATTGTAAAATGATATTTGATTTCAAAGTATAAAATAACATCTTGGATTTTTTAATCACGGGATGTATTAAATTTATAGTTTAACTGATCCTTAGAGGATGGGCGACCCCAAGCATCCTTTAAATTATTGTACATTACTACTATAGTTCACTTGAGTTGGTTTACATTATATAAGTATGTATGTCCTGACTCGAGTGTTTTGCGTTTTACTTTACGCTCGGGTCAGCCTGAGTATTTAAAGCTTAGCTTTGGATTTCTTTTCTGGAGCTAGGAATCGTTGGAGATTCTGTTTGTCTAATTATCTATTACCTTTCTGCTTCAGTTTTTCTATTTCAGTTCTGGTATCTATAAACTTCTATGTATTTGAGATTTCTGTTATATATGTTTTTCAGACTGATATTATGTAATTGTTTTTGAGAGTTTGTTATAGTATCTTCGTGAACTGCTATGGTATTTTAATTTCCGCTACAAGTTATTCTGATATTTTTGTGTCTGTGATTCTATGATTGTATTTCATTTACTCCAAATTTATTTACAATGCAGTATCTTGAGCAATTCAAGTCCGGCATGTGTGGATGCGAATGGCTGAAAATATCGGGTTGTTACAGTTGGTATCAGAGCTTTGGTTTTAGGCAAACCTTAGCCTGTGGAGCAAAAACTCATTGGAGATAGGGTGGAAATACCCTAGAATGAGTGAAATCAATCATAGAATCCTTTCTTTGTGAGAGAACGTATTTTCGAAGTATAAAATGATTTCCAAATGATTTTAAAGGATTTTCAAAGATAATCTTGATATTAAAAATTTTCCTTATTTTGAAATCAAGAATTTCTTAACTTCGTCCCTTCGGTATCCACCTTGTTAGAAATTTCTTGGTTAGGATTCTTATCGATTAGGATTCGTTGAACTTTAGAACTCTCCCACTGGTTCTGAAATTCAGTCGTCTTCCCTATTTTGTATCCTTTTGATTTTGAAACATTCCGTAATTCCACTTTGGAACGACCTCTATAAAGATTGGTGATTTCATAAATCTTTGAATTATTTGTAAAGAGGTGAAACTTCTTTACAATTACATTCATTCACCGGAGATTTCTGTATCTTCGAATTTCAATGCTATCTACTTTCTGCTATATCTGGATTCTATCTCTGGCGATCAAATGTCGATTTGCCTTAGATTTCCGCATTAATTATATTCCTGAAGTCACGGTTGACTTGGTTAAGGTCGCCCACGATTTATATAGGCTTATCATCTCCTATTTGGCAATTAAATTATCTCATCTTCGTTCGAGCTTACATTAGAACCAAAATTCTATTGATTAGAGTTCCTCTAATTTGAATCTCTATTTGTTTGAAATCCACCCTTGAATCATCCCTTGAAAATTTGTGTTTGGTTGTATATTGAAATTATGCACACATCGAAATTATTATTTTGATAAGGATGACCCCATTTTATATATATAAGTGAAATGTTTTCGATATGGATTATATATTTTTCTTTCTTTGAAATTTGAAGCTTTGAAAGGATTTGAAAATTTTCAAATTTTATAAGAATTTTACTTATGTAAAATGATTTATAATTGAAGGGTTTTGAATTTGAATTTCGAGGAATCGAACTCTGGTGTAGTTTTAAGATTTGGAATATATATAATAATAATAATATGATTTAAAGATATTTCTCCGAATAAAAATGTTTCAAATGTATTTGAATGAATTCCAAAGATTTCGAAGAGATTTCAAAGAAGTTTCAAGAAAATTAAGTCCAGAACCCATTTATGTCGTTGGAAAATAATTTGGGTAATGAATGCATGCATCATCGAGATTGATTTCCGAGTTTCTGAGTGGGAGAGAGGTCACTCTAGTAGCTATGCTATGCGAATGATTTTGTGAAACCAAATTTTAATTTTAGATTTTGAAGTGCGGTTTGATATTCGAAAGATATATATTTGAAATTGTTTATAGTAAGCTGGTGTTCAGTCCTCGGATTCAGATTTGTTTTGGTATAATCCTATCTACTGGAATTGGTTTACTGAGTTTTTGGTGATTTCCAACTCTTGGATTGAAAATATGATTTCTTCGACTATTTTGAAGGTTCAAGCACTTCCAAATCAAGGTTAACTTTTCAAAGCTAAGTAATTTCGAAAGATAAAAGGTGTTTGATAAAGAATATAAGTTTAGTTTGGTATGATTAAAGTATAAAGTAATATGATTTATATAAGTTTGAAACTGTTGGTTGAGTGAAATAAATAAGACTATTTTGAATTTTACTGGTATGAAATATAGATTTGAATGTTTTGAATAAAGTGTGTGTGTATATATATATATATAGAATAATAATCTTTCCAATGGTAAATTGGATTTTTCATATAGAAACAAATAGTTTGAAGGTTTTAAAAAGGGATGGTTTTAAACTTAGTAACCATTTTAGATATTTTGACGATTGAAATGGTTTGGAAGTGATTTAATCTTATTTTGATAAAGAATGTGAATTTGAAATGATAATTGATTTTGATAAATGAATATTTGAAGTTTATATTTGTATGAAAGGATATTTGGTTTACTTGTAATTTGAGTTTATTTAAAAATGATGGATTTATGAAATGAATATTTCAAAACTAAGTAATAATGAAGAAAAATTTGAGCTATGTGAAATTATAAAATTTAGTTTTAGAATATGGTATATTTAAGCTTTGAAATATATTAAAGATTGAACAGTTTATTTTATGGATCAAATCTTTATTTGAAATGTGATAATATTTGAAATGGTTTTGTTGGAAAACTAAATTGAATTGAAACTGATGGTTTGAATTGAATTAAAATTGAAAATTTTAGATTTGGGTTTAATTGAATAAATTTGTGAAATGTAAGGAATTAAAGGAATGTTTTATGATTTCAAATGTATGATTTCGAAAGGTTATGATTTTCAAAGTGTAATGATTTCATGTATTTTGGTTTCGAAAGATTTATAACTTTCAAAGTATTGTGATTTTTGAAAGTGAATATATGTTTGAAATGGAAATGAATTTGTTTGACCTAAATTTTGTTTATTTGGAAATTTGGATCATTTTCTAAATCTATTGTTTTAAGAAACTTTGAAACTGAATATATGTTATTAGGAAGAAATGATTTGGCGAAATCATATATGATTTTGAAACTGAATTGATATTGAAATGGTTTGAAATTGAGAACCTTGTTTATTTAAATACTTTGATTTGGGAGTTATCGAACTTATACAAAATTGATTTGTATAAGTACGAAGTGATTTGAAACAATTGATTTGTAAAGGTACTCAATTTGTAAATTGAAATCTTATATAATCGAAGTCTATATAAGTATGATTAGATATACTATTGATTTTGGGAAGTATTTGATTTGAAAATGAAATCTTATATATGATGGACTTTATATAAGTATGATATCTGAAAGTGATTTGAAAAGGTATTATATGATACATATTTTCGAAGTAAAGATATGGAAAGTGCCTTCTGCTTGATATCCGCTTTGTGGCCACACTATGGATTCATTCTATCGATATTATTCTCTCTGATTTGGGTTTTTGGGATATAATACTCGAGTGTTCATTGAATTCCATGGCGATCTCCATGGTCTTATGATCGCGATTACATAGCGTAATTCGCCTGGCTGCGATGGCCTGGGGGTACGGATGTTTCCTCGGGGATCCAGGCGTAACCATTGTGTATCCAGCGATCTATGTAGGTCGCATTAGTAGCGAAATCCACTGGCTGAGATAGGTTAAGGGTACGGATTTTTCCTAGGGGATCCAGGCGTAACCATTGTGTATCTGCGGTCTACTAGTCATCATGGCGTTATTCGCAGGCTGAGATAGCTTACAGGTATGGATGTTTCCTGGGGGATCCGAGCGTAACCATTGTGTATCTGCAATCCATGGTTAGAAAAATGTTTGGTTTGTTTGATTGGTTTGGATTGTACTTTCCATATCTATTTTTAAAAAGGTTTTCCAGTATTTTCACTGGGTGTTGAAACAAGTCTACTAAGTACTAGGATAATTCTAGCTTTTCGCCTGATCAACGCATAGCCAGGGTCTACAGGAACGATAGTAAACTTGTTAAGACATCGAGTTATAAAAGTATTTTGATAATGTATTATATAAAGGATATTTTGATCATTTATAATTTAAAAATGTTTTAAATATTGTTTACTTTGAACTATCAAATTTGAATCAAATGACTATTCATCATATTATGAAATGTTTAAAATGTTATAAAAATTTTAATTGAAATTTATATAGTTTTAAAATATGGTTCATCCTTTTCTTTCAACCTATTCTCCCTTCTAGCTATTTCTACCTTCTTCTTCTTTGAGTGTACTTTCTATATTATGAAAGAGTTGGTTCTTTGGCTTATCGTTTGGATTTGACCGAGAAGCTTTCTGGGGTGCATGATGTATTCCACATTTCACATCTTCTCTGGTATCTTCATGACCCATCTCTTTTTGTTCAGCTTTCTTCCCTTGATAGTTGTTTATTTAGCCTAATCTGACTGTCGAGAGTAAGCCACTTCGTATTGTCGACAGAGGTACAAAGCAGCTAAGAAGGAAATCTGTTAGTCCGGTCAGCGTACTGTAGAGTACTAATGATCGATATTATACCTGGGAGATGGAGGAGTGCATTCGTGCTTCAAATCTGGAATTGTTTTTTCAGGTACTATTTGCTTTTTCTACCTTGCTTTTCCTTATTTTCCTTGCTCATTCCTTTTCAAGGACGAAAAGATTTGAGTGGGGGAGAGTGTAACAACTTGAATTTTGTGATTTATTTTAATTGTTTATTTTGATTATTTTATTTTTAAACTTTATTTTATTTATTAAAATGAATAATTTTGTTATTTTAAATATATATTTTGATTTTTATGTGAATTATAACTTCAAACCTGAATAAATAGAATATTTTCCAAAAAAGTGGATTTTTGGTCAATCAGGTCAAACTTTGATTTTTAAATTTAAAATTCAAATATTTTAATTCTTTAGTTTTATCTTTTATTATGAAAATAAATTAAATTTCAAGAATACTGCTTTTCTTTTCGTTGAAATCCGACTTATATTGTGAAAGTTATGCTTTTTACAATATTGTATGTAAATTGTTTTATTTAACAAAATTGTTTATTTTAATTTATATAAATAATATTTTTATTTTTCATATCTTACTCTAATTTGTATATATATGTGTAATAAGTTATGCTATGCATATATTTTATCTTTTAAATATTTTAAAGTGATGTTTGAATTTTTCCAAAGCTTAGTGTATTTATTTCAAATTTTTATAACCTAGTTTCTATCTTTAAGCTATTCTCTAAATTTATTTATATTTATTTAAAAAAAATATTTTATTTTGTTTATTCATTATTTGGTTTTTTAATCTTATTTATTTACATTTTTCATGTATTTTAAAATGCAAAAAGAATTTGAAAATTTGAAGAGTTTTTGACCTTTAGTATCCCTTGACTTTTCACATTCATTTTGCCTTTTCACTCCAATCATCACATCCATTCAATTGCTGACCATATCTCCTTTCCTTCAGCCGATCTCACCCTCATTTTTCATGTACCAAAAGTTTCTCAAACCCTAAAGTTCGGTCTCCATCTCCTGAAGAGAAAAACTTTGGTAAATAATTCACTTTTTCTCACTTCTCTTCCTTGTTTTCTTATTGTATTTGCACTTGCTTCAACTTATGCTGTTCGGCCCTTCCCATTCATCACCATAGCTGCCTCCACCGCTACCACAACCAGTTGTCAACTCCTCCATCCCACTACCCAAGCCAAGCCGTGCATCACCATGTTTCCAAACTCCACCAAATGTTGCCTTATGCCTTGAATACTCCATAGCCGAGCCACCAAATTGCTCCACCACCTCACACACCATATTAGCCGACCTTTACACCATCACTACCAGTCACTTGCTGACCTAAGACCCCTGCCACATTTGTACCTGACCTTCCCAAGCCTGGCTGTGCCTATGTATGCTAAGGGCCGAACCATTTATGCATAGAAATTCCACTTTAGTTGCCTTGATTTGAGTTATACATGCCTATACACTTCATCTCCTTCATATTCATGTTATGGCCAATCTATATTAACCCAAATCTGATCCAAATTCACACCTAGTCCGTTCATTTCTAACCTATGGCCAAGCATATGGTTGTTGGAGGCAAGTGCAAGAGTTTTGGTTATGTGTTGTGCATGTATTTCTAGCTTGTTATGTTTATATTTGGTTTGAAATTCATGTTGTATGTCCTTTTTTGTTTGATATGTGACAAGACAAATAGCTTTGGCACTCCCTCATTCGAATCGAATTCGTGCTTTCGTTCCTTTGTGGATCTCTATTTTATGTATTTGTTTGTCATCTCCAGCTCGTAGAGGTGAGTAATTCTCACCAGACAATTTATACTTATATAACTAGTAAACTGATCGCAATTGAATCTGTAAACCATATCATCATGTTATAACTGCTATTGCTATGATCATAGAATGTTCACCCACGCTTATTCACCTGTTATATCATATGTTACCGTTATATCATGTTATTCTATTTATTTGTATCAGTTTATCACACTGCAAGTTTCCTGTAGATTAGAATCACTACGGGTTAAAATGATACATACCCGAACGGACTTTAGAATAGGGAAAAATCATATGGGCTGAAATGATAGGCCTGAACGATTATTATTTATTTCATTTAACTTGAGATTGCAGGTTTGAAATGATAGAACCCGGATTTCCTTTGCAAATTACGATTGAAATGATATATTATCCATATCATTTGACTTAGGTTAGAAAATTTTATACAGACTGTGGTTAAAATATATTTTTTCTAAAATTTTTAATATATTTTAAAAATGTAAATATTATGATATTTTGATTTAAATTCAAATTTAAAAATGATTTTGTAAAATATTAGTGATTTTCTATAAGTTAAATAAGTGAAATAAATAAATGGTAAAGTAGGATTTGAAATATAAGTTAATTTAGGAATTTATGATTTTGGTTATAAATGAAGTTTAAGTTAAATAAGAAAATATGATAATTTGAATTAAATTTAAATTTAAAAATGATTTTATAAAGTGTTATTGGTTTTCTATAAATCAAAAATAGTTATACAAATGTTTAAAGTTGAAATTTGAAGTATAACTTAACTTGGAAAATGTGAAAGTGTTTTCAAAATAAAAGTTAAGTTAAGAAAATAAAACGGAATTTAAATAAATTTACGAAATGGTAAAATTAATTAAAATGTTAAGTAAATGAAATGTTATAAAATTTTACATTTATTTTATAAGCGAATTATTAAAGATTTGATAATTATTTGTGAAAATTTCACTTTGTAAAATCATAAATTAAGGGATATTTAAATCATTGTTTTGAAGTGAGAAAATATGACTTTATAAGTTAAAATGGGTTTAAATAAATTTTAGTTGTTTATGAAATTGTAGTGAAAGTTTGGAATTTAAATTGACAGCATTCCTGAGAATCTATCATTTCTAAAGTTAAAAATATTACAGCATTTTGTAAATGCCGTGATTGATATAAATGAACTAAATGGCTAAATTGAACCAAGGGCTATTACAGCACTTTGTAAGTGCTGTAATTGCTGAATTTGACCAATGTTTTATTTGAAACCTAAAACTTATTACAGCATTTTAAATGGTGTCTTTTGCTAATTGAATTGTTTTTAAACATAACTTTCCGTAGCATTTTTAAGTGCTGTGAAAGTTGAATTTTCACTGTGTTAATAAATTGAAGTGAATAAATGAATTCTAAAAAAGGTAAAATTTTAAGAATTGAATATTTGATTATGAATATAATAACTTCATTTTTAAATGATTTAAATGAAATATTTAATTGGTTTAAATGGAATATTTAATTGGTTTAATTAGAATATTTACTTTGATATATAAACCATTTTGAAATGTGATTTGAAATGGTATTAAATTAAATAAAAATGAATACAATTGGGAAAAATATGACATCTTGATATTTTGAAATGGATTTGAAATGATATTGAATTGTAAATTGATATTTGATTTCGAAGTATAAAATACCATCTTGGAATTTTTAACCGCGGGATGTGTTAAATTTATAGTTTAACTGATCCTTAGAGGATGAACGATCCCAAGCATCCTTTAAATTATTGTACATTACTACTACAGTTCACTTGAGTTGGTTTACATTATATAAGTATGTATGTCCTGACTCGAATGTTTTGTGTTTTACTTTACGCTCGGGTCAGCCTGAGTATTTACAGCTTAGCTTTGGATTTATTTTCTGGAGCTAGGAATCGCTGGAGATTCTGCTTGTCTAGTTATCTATTCCCTTTCAGTTTCAGTTGTTCTATTTCATCTCTGGTATTTATAAACTTCTATGTATTTGAGATTTCTGTTGTATATGTTTTCAAACTGATATTATGTAATTGTTTTTAGAGTTTGTTATAGTAGCTTGATGAACTACTATGGTATTTTAATTTCCGCTGCGAGTTATTCTGATATTTATGTGTCTGTGATTCTGTGATTGTATTTCATTTGCTCCAAATTTATTTACAATGTGGTATTTTGTGCTATTCAAGTCCGGCATGTGTGGATGCGAATGGCTGAAAATATCAGATTGTTACAAAATCACAAACATCAATGAAATCATCTTAAAGATATAGTATGTGCTGATGGCCGAAGCCCACCAAGTACTGTTCTCCCAAACTAAGGCGCCACGTCTCTTAGGAAAATGTCCCGAAGGACATATAAATACGTCTCTTAGACAAACATCCCGAAGGAAAACATCCCGAAGGACAAATACGTCGCAATGACAAACGTCTCTTAGACAAACGTCCCGAAGGATAAATGTCCCGAAGGTCCAGTACTGACAAATATGTCTCTTAGACAAATGTGTCATAGACTTTCGGATAGGAACCCAAAAAGTGTTAACATGTGTCCCATACCATACGTTCGCACTAAACGGTTTACTAATCGCTAGTAAATTTCACACTCAAAGCAGTAAAGAGTTTACCTCATCTTATCGGTAAATTCGACCCGAAGGTCAGAACGATCAAACGGAAAAGTCAGGAATTAATCGATAAGATAAACGCATGTGTCCCATACCATGTGTTTTACCAACCCGTATAATTCTCCTTCTCATTCGCTCGAATAGTACAAAAAATGTGTATTTTGTGTATAAAATAATTTACTTGATAAAACAAGCTTTAATACCAATTTTGAATGTCATATTTGAAAATTCACTTATTATTGAGAATAAATAGATTCTATATTTGAAAATACTTCAAAAATATGATATAAAAATAATTTAAAATGCCTATTTATTTTAAAAATTATTTCAAAAAGGTTTGGAAAAATACGTGCTCAAAAATGAATAAATCCCCAGAAATCACTCAAATCAATATTAGAATTCAATTCAAATTAAATTCAAATTTAATCCAAAATTTGAATTTTAAAATCTCTAAAATTTTGCTAGTCAACAGATAGACATCATGGCCTCAAAACATTTCGGGAATATCACAAAACATGAAGTAAAAGTCAAAAGTCGGACTTTGTATCATGAATTAAAATAGTTTCAACTACCTAAATGTCATAATTTTACAAAACTTAAAACATGAAAGTTGTAGGCAAAAGTCTCATCTTTAAAACAAGAACAAGATCATTTAATTTCAATTTACGGTTTAAAAGTTGTGACCGAAATAATTTTCAGATTTAAATTCATTGTCGCTATCATTTATTCTTAGGATAGCGATAATTTTTTTTATTTCACTATATAAAGCAAAAAATTTAGCGAAATATAAAACCTGAAAGTTGTAGCTAAAAGTATAAACTTTCCATAACATTAAAAATTATCAAATTCTGATCGAAGATGAAAAAGGTATGGCCAAAACGATTCCATGTTTCAAAGTTGAAATTAAAAATATAGGACAGAGAGGTTACCTGCTCTTCAAACACATATTACGGCTAGCAAAATGATAAACATAAAAGTTGTTCCTTATAAATATACCTTCCAACTGAAAAAATCCTCACTCAATTTCCCTTTACCATTCAAAAGTTATGGTGATTTTCGTTTTAGCTTTCAACTCAAAAAATTGACAGAGCAGAGCATGTGTATCAGTTTCAAACCCAATTCAACCCTATAGATAATAGAATTTGCAGAAACTTACAACATAAGGGTTGTTTCTTAATGTCTTAGCTTTCTAACAAAAAAAAGTATACTTAATTCGGATTTAAGATAAAAAGTTACGGCCATATTACTGTCAGATATCAACTTAGAAAATTTGAAATGGCCGTGCTATAACATCAGTTTCTAACTTAATTGAGACACTTTTAAACATTGAATTTCTAAAAATGATAAGAAGAGAAATTATAGCTTATTTAAATATCCTTCTAGCGTAAAATGAATGAATGAATTCGGATCATTCTACCTTGAGATATTGCTGTTTTACTACAGCAATGTTCACAAATAAATTTCAGCAACCACTTTGCAAATTTCAACAATTCAATCAAATTGCTCAAACCATTCAACTATTTATTGATAATTATCACTCAATTCAAAGAATTAAGACTTTATAGAGATAGATATGTGTGTTTTCAACGCACCTTAGAAATTTTGAAGAGAAAACCCTTGGAAATTCAAAGAAAGATGAAAGCTTGCCTTTGATTTTAGCTTCTAGAATCTAAAAAAGAAGTTTTTATAGACATGCAAGCACAAAAATTCAATTACAAACAACAACCCACAAAAATCAAAAATAGATGAAAGGAATTTTTGTTTTCGGATAGATAACCTGAATAATCAGCTTTAATTTGCCAAATTTTCAACAAAGGAAAGAAATTGAAGATTTAGAGCTTTAGGGTTTAGAAAGAGGAATGGTTTCTGAGTTTTGTTTTACTGTGAAAGAGAATGAACGTACCGATGTTTGAGTAAGAGAAAGATGTTTCTCATTTCTTTACAGGTTAGAATGAAAATGGGCTTAGCCCAATATTTAATTGAAAAAAAATCAAATTAACTCTCTAACCACTTAAACACATATATACACCCATGTCATTAATAAAACAACATATATATAAAAGATTTTAACATAATAAAATCTTTCCAACATATTTTCAAGCTTAACAAACATTTTAACAACAACTAAAAAGATAATTTAGTTATAAAAAATATTTTTCATTATTAAAAACTCTTGTTTTAATTAAACGTACAATTTACAGTATAATTTACACAAAATAAAAAAATTTAACACCGAAAATTACATAAAAATTATTTCCTTGTATAGTTAAAAATAAAAAACCATTTTAACATCATTCTTACTACCAAAAATTATTTTTTATCCAATATTTCACCTTTTTATTTATAATAAACAATATATTAAATTAAATACTTCATTTAAAAAATCATTAAATGCCACATTTGGCAATAATTCCTAGACATATTGCATTTTCTCAAATTACATTCATATATTGCTCATTTCGAATCCAGATGTAACAACCCGCATATTTAACGATTTTATATTTAAATGTTTTATTTAAATATAGCGTCGTTAGTCGGATTTAGGTCCGAAATGTTACTTTCTGCAAATGGCCGAATTGGGACTCGAAACGATTTCCATTGATTCCAAAATGGCGTTTGCGATCTTTTTGAGTGTAAGCTTTGATATGTTTGGAGTAAGTCGAATTTTTCTATTTGCTAAGTGGGCTTTGGGTTTGGGTTTCACCCAAACTGTTCTATTAACCTCAACTCAGCCCTTCTCTCCTTCCATTCACTAATTCATTTCATAAAAGCTTAAGCAAAAAACTGAAATGGGGGAAAAGAAAGGAAATTAGAAACTCCTAGCCCTAAATCCATTTGCAAACTCCAAATTCTTGCTCCAAAATCAAAGAGAATCCATTTGTAAGTTCTTCTTCATCTTCTCCAACTCTTCTCTTCTTCAATTTCAGAAAATTTCCTAAACCTAAATTGGGAAATATGTGTTTTATTCTTAGATTGAAGCTTGTTGAGTTGAAGTAGTGTTTGGTTGGTCTTCTCCTTGATATTGAACTCCTTCTTCGTTTTAGGTTAAAGGTGATTTTTGAACTCACATCTACTTATTTTGATATCATTGATGTTAGGAATGAATTCCTAATACTTGTTCATGTGCATTTGCTTTCGATTTGGATTGCTTTGGTGAAATTGCCAAATTATGAATTTTGAAGCCAAATCTATGTAAAAACCTTATATGGTTGATGTTTTTGTTGTTCGGAGTGTTTGGAGGTGTTGTTAAGGTTGGGTAGTCGTTTGACGTAAGCCCATAATCAACACGCACCCGATCGCTTTCGATTTGTTTGGCCATAGTTGGCCTAGGTTCAGGAATTTCCTGACCATCAGGTTTCAGACGTCTGAAATGCTTATTTCAGACGTCTGAATATTGTTCTTGGGAAGAAATTTATTTCCAGATTCAGACGTCCGAATTTATATTCCAGACGTCTGAATTGGCTAAAATTTGACCAGAAAGGAAATAGGCAAAATATTGCACATTTCAGACGTTTGAATGTTAGGATTCAGACGTCTGAATTCTGTTTTGAAAAACAGATTGATTTCCAGATTCAGACGTCTGAATCCCTTCTTTCAGACGTCTGAATATGCCGTTTTTGGCCATTTTGCCTTGTTCGTTTAATTTTCCAAATTTGATCGATGCATATTGATTCCAATTAGTTGTTTATGCATATTTGGCCTTGATAATTTCTTTTTGAATTCATTCACGGGTTTTTATAAATTATTTCTTCAAATTGTATTAAAAGTTCGCTTCTCCGATTTATAAATTCTATTTAAACCACACTTACAATTTCGCACTTCGAGCGAAGTGGAAGGGTGATTAAATGGTTGGGCAAAACACGGACCATGAATCTGTGCGTTTATCTTTCCGATTAATCCCCGACCTATTCAATTGATCGTTTTAACCTTCGGGTTTGGTTTATCGATGATATGAGGTAAACTTTGTACTGCTTTGAGTGTGAAAGTGGCTGACGGATAGTAAACCGTTTAGTGCGAACGAGTGTTTATGGGACATACGTTAACACTTTTCGGATTCCTTTTCGAGAGTTGTGACACATTCCGCCAGTTAGTGGTGTCCAGTACTGGGTCTCTGACCTTCACCACTACGGTTTGTTGCTTTCGGGTATGTGCCTTCGGGTTTGTGCCTTCGGGTTTGTTGCCCTTTAGTATCGCTTCCGATGTTGGTCGTTATGAGCCGCATGGGTGATATTGGGTTTGGAGTCTTCGGGCTCATGGATCCTTGTTTATATAGTACTGAGCTCGAGCAATATTCTGATGTTTCATTCATATGTATATTCCCTTGGTATCGCCCTTCGGTGTTGGTCATTATGAGCCGCATGATGCGTAGCGTTTACCTTGTGGAACTTGTATACCTTATTGGTATTTGTTATTGCCTTTTGGCTTGTTTTGGGATATTCGTATCCTTTGTTTCTATATGTTGCCGATGAGATGAGGCTTGTTATCATATGATTCATCTTTTGTTAGATGATTGTGTTATCTCTTTTAGAGATATTTGTTATACCTTGTAACCTTGCAGGTTTATTGTTGTTCAGTTTATCTAACTGATTTGTTTAGCTAGACTGACCCGTGTATCTTATACTCGGGTCAGACCGAGATGTTTCAGGTTAGGTGCTTTTGGACTTAGCCTATTTTGCTTCCGCATGGACTACTCCGCTAGCTTCTTTTTGTCATAGCTTTTTGTGTAGTCCCATTTTGTTGTAACTCTGATATGTATTCTTTTGACTCGCCTGTATATGGTGGTTTGCTATACCACTTGATATGTATTATTTTATAACTCTGTTATGTATCTGTATATGTGTCTATGATGATTTACTGTTCTGTGACGTATATTACATTTGAGTTATTATATTCTGTTCTGATAGATCCAACCACCTATGGTTTTGTTTTAAGTATTCATTGAGTATGTTGACCTGCTTGGTATGTTTATTGTCGGTGTATTCAATAGATAGTTAGAGCAAGGCTATAGATGGTCGCTCCTAACCAGCCTTATTCTCCGTGTTAGTTGACGGCATTACCTTGTAGTGTCCTTGGCTAGCGTGGGTATAGAGGTGGGGCGTCACAGCGTGGTATCAGAGCTGAGTTCAGAACAAAATATGATAAACACGGAATAGACGCACATATTATGGTACATCAAGGTGTATTAGTGATACAAATCTTTGAATCATTGTGTCTCTTTATTCCATCAAGGTTAGATAGAGTTTGGTAATACGTCTAGGAATGCATTTTATTCTGTAGTATTCCATATTGCAATATCTACCTTGTGAATAATCTTGTTCTTATCTTACTTTCAGCGTATGGCTGGAAGAGGCAGGGGACGACGTTCGGGTGCTGGGCAATCCAGTGGCTCACATCCGGATGGCGTATATATGTCTGCTGATCAGTTTTTGGAGTTGTTTAGGAGCACTCAGCCTCCAGTTCCTCCTCGAGTGTCTCCACCTTGCAAGTCTGCCTTTGCACGTCAGTGTAGTGATTTTTCTCATCTTGGAGGGAAGCCGTTTAAGGGCTCCGAGTCCGTTCTTGAAGTCCAAGCTTGGCTTCGCACGTGCGAGCGTATCTTCTCTCGCATGGATCTTTCTGCCATGATAGAGTTCTTGTGACTTCTAGTTTATTACAAGAGCGTGCTCTTGATTGGTATGAGCTTTTTGTAGCCGAGATTGATGAGTCTACTCTTTCTTGGACTCAGTTTCGGGAGCGATTTGAACTCAAGTTCGTTCCTGAATCTGAAAAAGTTTTATTGACCCGTCGCTTCCTTGAGTTGAAGCAAGGGAAATCTTCTGTTTCTGAGTATGTCGCATCGTTCGAGGCTTTATCTCAGTATGGTTTTGAATTTATCAGTACTTCTTATAAGAAGAATTTGAAGTTTGTTTCTGGTCTTAAGAAATATCTTAAGAAGTCTTTGTTGCTCCAGCTTAAACTTTCTTTTGAGGAGTTAGTTGATTCGGCACTTCATCTCGAGACCGTCGAGAAGGAGTGTGATAGTGATGTTGATGTTGAGGTTTCCAAGAACCCCAACAAGAGGCCGTTTTCAATTCAGAAGAAGCCTTTTTCCTTCTAAGAAGAAGAAGACCGGTGGTCCTAGCTCTCAGCCTCAGTCTAACGAAACACCTTTCGTTCGAAAGTATTTCAATTGTGGTTCTCCTGATCATATTATTCGAGCTTGTCCTAAGCCTCTCTTCTGCCGTTATTGCAAGAAGGAAGGTCATCATGTTTCAGCTTGCCCTACTGTTCCGGCTGGTGCCAAGTCTAGCAGGCTTTATGCTGCTAAGGCTTCTGAAGGTCCTTCTTAGTCCAAAGGTACATCTTCATCTATTTTGGAAGGTTCTATTTTATTACATGATCGTAGTATTCGATTTCTTTTCGATACGGGTGCATCACATTCTTTCGTATCGAAAAAGCTCATTGATGATTTATCTTCGAATGTTTCTTGTATGGTTACTTCTTTAAGGATTGCGAATCCAATTGGGGGATCCGCGACCCTTAGTTTGCTTTGTGATAATGTTGAGGTTGTTTTATGTGGCTTTTCTTTCCGTGCGAATCTGCACGTTATTTCTTGTCTGGGATTCGATATGATTTTGGGTATGGACTGGCTAGTGAGATATGATGCCAGGATTATTTGTTCGGAGAGAACTATATATCTTCGATATCCGGATTCGCCTACTCAGCTATCTCTTATTCTTCGGAATGTGGATAATTCCAAGATGGCTTTATATTCTCTTGACTCACGAGATGATGATGATATATCTCGTATTCTGGTTGCTTGTGACTTTTTTGATGTTTTTGAGCCTGTATTGGGTTTGCCACCCAAACGGGCAATTGAGTTCCGCATTGATCTCATTCCAGGCGCGCAGCCAGTTAGTCGTCCTCCCACGAGGATGTCTACAAAGGAAAATGAGGAACTCAAGAAGCGGCTTTTGGATCTTGAGTCCAAGCAGTTGATTCAGTCCAGTTTTTCTCCGTGGGGATCCGCGGTCGTCTTCGTGAAGAAGACTGATGGAACTCTTAGGCTTTGCATTGATTATCGCAAGCTTAACGAGTTAACCATTAGGAATAGGTATCCATTGCCTAGGATCGATGACATGTTCGATCTATTGAGTTGTGCTAAGGTCTTTTCTCCGCTCGACCTTGCCATGGGTTTTCATCAATTACGAGTCGCGGAGGATAGCATACCTCTTACAGCATTCCGCACTCGATATGGTTCTTTTGAGTGGCTCGTTATGCCGTTCGGTTTGACGAACGCTCCTGCTTTCTTTGTCGATCTCATGAATCGAGTACTCCGGGAATATATCGATAAGTTCGTCCTTGTGTTCATTAATGATATCCTTATTTATTCTTAGTCTGAAGCTGAGCATGCTAATCACTTGAGGATTGTCTTGAGTACCCTCCGTTGTCATCAGCTTAGAGCCAAATTCTCCAAATGCCACTTTTGGGAGAATAAGGTTAAGTTTTTAGGCCATGTTGTATCTTCCGATGGCATTTCTGTCGATCCCTCAAAGATCGAAGCCATCCTGAATTGGAAGAGGCCTGAAAATGTTCATGAGATTCGTAGTTTCCTTGGATTGGCAGGTTATTACCGTCGGTTCATTAAGAACTTTTCCCGAGTTGTGCTTCCTCTCACTTGCCTTACTCGGAAAGGCATTCGTTTTGATTGGTCCGACAAGTGTGAAGCTTCCTTTCTGACATTGAAGGAACTTCTCACTAATGCTCCTATCCTTGTGGTTCCCGAAGGGAATCATGATCTTGTTGTCTACACCGATGCTTGTGGTAGTGGTCTCGGTGCTGTTCTTATGCAGAAGGATCGGGTAGTTGCTTATGCTTCTAGGCAACTGCGTCCGAATGAAGTTCTCTATGCCACTCATGATCTTGAGTTAGTCGCCATTGTCTTTGCCTTGAAGATTTGGCAACACTATTTGTTGGGCGAGCGCTTCATTCTCTATACCGATCATAAATCTTTGAAGTATTTGTTCACTCAGAAGGAACTCAATATGAGACAACAGCGTTGGCTCGAGTTTCTTACTTCTTATGACTTTGATATCCAGTATACCCCTGGTAAGGGTAATCGTGTTGCAGATGCGCTTAGTCGCAAATATTCGGCTGTTATTTCTATGATGTTTGTCGAATGGGATGTTCTTGAGACTCTATCTTTTTGTGAAATTCGTGATCGAGGTTCATCTTCTGATTCTCCTATTCTATTATTTAGTTTGGGAGCTCGACCTATTTTATTAGATCGTATTGCCGATGGTCAGCGACGTGATCCTGAGTTGTTGCATCTTATTCAGCTTTGTGAATCTGGATCTTGTGATGAGGCGCTGCATGATTTCAGCATTGATTCTTATGGGTGTCTTCGTAAGAAGAACCGTCTTTTTGTGCCTTCTGATCTTGCACTTAGGCATGACATTCTTGATGACTGTCACCGTTCTAAGTATACCATTCATCCCGGTAGTAGCAAGATGTATGCCGATATGCGTCGTCTTTATTATTGGGAAGGCATGAAGCGCGATGTGGCGAGTTATATGAGCAATTGCATAACTTGTCAGCGTTTTAAAGCCGAGCATCAGCGTCCTTCGGGTCTTCTTCAGCCTCTTGAGATTCCATTGTGGAAATGGGATCAGATTTCTATGGGTTTCATTGACGGCCTACCTCGTTCGAGATCTGGCCATTCTAGCATTTGGGTTATTGTTGATCGCCTCACCAAGTCTGCTCATTTTGTCCCTATTATGTCTAATAGGACTACTTTGCTTTTGGCTAAGTTATATGTCAAGGAAATCGTGAGACTTCACGGTGTTCCTAGTTCTATTGTGAGTGACCGTGATCCTTTATTCACGAGTCATTTTTGGAAGAGTCTTCGGCAAGCTTTGGGAACAAAGCTTAATTTTTCTACAGCTTATCATCCGCATTCTGACGGACAGACTGAACGGGTGAATCGTATCTTGGAAGATCTTCTCCGTATTTGTATTTTTGATTTTGGTGGAAGTTGGGAAGATCACCTACCTCTTGTAGAGTTCTCCTACAACAATAGTTTTCAGTCTAGTATCGGTATGGCTCCTTTCGAAGCCTTATACGGAAGGCCATGTCGATCACCTTCATGTTGGTTGGAATCTGGAGAGAAGCTTATTCTTGGTCCAGACTTTGTTCGTCATTCTTCTAAGAAGATTGATCTTATTCGATTGAGAATGAAAGAGGCACAGAGTCGTCAGAAATCCTACGAGGACAACCGTAGGAAGCCTCTCGAGTTCTCGATCGGCGATCTTGTTTTTATTCGTGTTTCTCCTTTGAAGGGGGTTATGCGTTTCAGTGCGACTGGGAAATTGGCTCCTCGCTTTATAGGACCATTTTCTATTACTGAACGTATTGGCCCTATGGCTTATAGAGTTTCACTTCGAGCTTATTTATCTGGCATTCATGACGTGTTTCACGTCTCGCAACTTCGGAAGTGTCTTCGGGAGTCGGATTCTGTTATTACTTCTCCTGATTTGCAAGAACTTGAGATCTCACCGGACTTATCTATTGTACAGCAACCTATTCGCGTACTTGACACGGAGGTACGACACCTTCGGAACAAGGACGTGCCGCTCGTTAAAGTTCAATGGTCCGCTAATCCCAATGACTGTACTTGGGAAACCAGAGAGTATATCGAGCGATCTTATCCGGGTTTTCTATCTTTGCTTGTCGATGGTGAGATTATCTTTTCGTTCTAACTTGTTTTCTTCTCTTTTGAATGTTGTATGTATGTAGTTGTTACAAATACCGTCTCTAGGAATTGCGGGGATGCAATTTTGTAAGGAGGGGGGATCTGTAACAACCCGCATATTTAATGATTTTATATTTAAATGTTTTATTTAAATATAGCGTCGTTAGTCGGATATAGGTCCGAAATGTTACTTTCTGCAAATGGCCGAATTGGGACTCGAAACCATTTCCATTGATTCCAAAATGGCGTTTGCGATCTTTTTGAGTGTAAGCTTTGATATGTTTGGAGTAAGTCGAATTTTTCTATTTGCTAAGTGGGCTTTGGGTTTGGGTTTCACCCAAACTGTTCTATTAACCTCAACTCAGCCCTTCTCTCCTTCCATTCACTTATTCATTTCATAAAAGCTTAAGCAAAAAACTGAAATGGGGGAAGAGAAAGGAAATTAGAAACTCCTAGCCCTAAATCAATTTGCAAACTCCAAATTCTTGCTCCAAAATCAAAGAGAATCCATTGGTAAGTTCTTCTTCATCTTCTCCAACTCTTCTCTTCTTCAATTTCAGAAAATTTCCTAAACCTAAATTGGGAAATATGTGTTTTATTCTTAGATTGAAGCTTGTTGAGTTGAAGTAGTGTTTGGTTGGTCTTCTCCTTGATATTGAACTCGTTCTTCTTTGTTTTGGGTTAAAGGTGAGTTTTGAACTCACATCTACTTCTTTTGATATCGTTGATGTTAGGAATGAATTCCTAATACTTGTTCATGTGCATTTGCTTTCTATTTGGATTGCTTTGGTGAAATTGCCAAATTATGAATTTTGAAGCCAAATCTATGTAAAAACCTTATATGGTTGATGTTTTTGTTGTTCGGAGTGTTTGGAGGTGTTGTTAAGGTTGGGTAGTCGTTTGACGTAAGCCCATAATCAACACGCACCCGATCGCTTTCGATTTGTTTGGCCATAGTTGGCCTAGGTTCAGGAATTGCCTGACCATCAGGTTTCAGACGTCTGAAATGCCTATTTCAGACGTCTGAATATTGTTCTTGGAAAGAAATTTATTTCCAGATTCAGACGTCTGAATTTATATTCCAGACGTCTGAATTGGCAAAAATTCGACCAGAAAGGAAATAGGAAAAATATTGCCCATTTCAGACGTCTGGATGTTATGATTCAGACGCCTGAATTCTGTTTTGGAAAACAGATTGATTTCCAGATTCAGACGTCTGAATCCCTTCTTTCAGACGTCTGAATATGCTGTTTTTGGCCAATTTGCCTTGTTCGTTTAATTTTCCAAATTTGATCGATGCATATTGATTCCAATTAGTTGTTTATGCATATTTGACCTTGATAATTTCTTTTTGAATTCATTCACGGGTTTTTATAAATTATTTCTTCAAATTGTATTAAAAGTTCGCTTCTCCGATTTATAAATTCTATTTAAACCACACGTACAATTTCGCACTTCGAGCGAAGTGGAAGGGTGATTAAATGGTTGGGCAAAACACGGACCATGAATTGTGCGTTTATCTTTCCGATTAATTCTCGACCTATTCAATTGATCGTTTTAACCTTTGGGTTTGGTTTATCGATGATATGAGGTAAACTTTGTACTGCTTTGAGTGTGAAAGTGGCTGACGGATAGTAAACCGTTTAGTGCGAACGAGTGGTTATGGGACATACGTTAACACTTTTCGGATTCCTTTTCGAGAGTTGTGACACATTCCGCCAGTTAGTGGTGTCCAGTACTGGGTCTCTGACCTTCACCACTACGGTTTGTTGCCTTCGGGTATGTGCCTTCGGGTTTGTTGCCCTTTAGTATCGCTTTCGATGTTGGTCGTTATGAGCCGCATGGGTGATATTGGGTTGCCCTTTAGTATCGCTTCCTATGTTGGTCGTTATGAGCCGCATGGGTGATATTGGGTTTGGAGTCTTCGGGCTCATGGATCCTTTTTTATAAAGTACTGAGCTCGAGCAATATTCTGATGTTTCATTCATATGTATATTTCCTTGGTATCGCCCTTCGGTGTTGGTCATTATGAGCCGTATGATGCGTAGCGTTTACCTTGTGGAACTTATATACCTTATTGGTATTTGTTATTGCCTTTTGGCTTGTTTTGGGATATTCATATCCTTTGTTTCTATATGTTGCCGATAAGATGAGGCTTGTTATCATATGATTCATCTTTTGTTAGATGATTGTGTTATCTCTTTTAGAGATATTTGTTATAACTTGTAACCTTGCAGGTTTATTGTTGTTCAGTTTATCTAACTGATTTGTTTAGCTAGACTGACCCGTGTATCTTATACTCGGGTCAGACCGAGATGTTTCAGGTTAGGTGCTTTTGGACTTAGCCTATTTTGCTTCCGCACGGACTACTCCGCTAGCTTCTTTTTGTCATAGCTTTTTGTGTAGTCCCATTTTGTTGTAACTCTGATATGTATTCTTTTGACTCGCCTGTATATGGTGGTTTGCTATACCACTTGATATGTATTATTTTATAAATCTGTTATGTATCTGTATATGTGTCTATGATGATTTACTGTTCTGTAACGTATATTACATTTGAGTTATTATATTCTGTTCTGATAGATCCAACCACCTATGGTTTTGTTTTAAGTATTCATTGAGTATGTCGACCTGCTTGGTATGTTTATTGTCGGTGTATTCAATAGATAGTTAGAGCAAGGCTATAGATGGTCGCTCCTAACCAGCCTTATTCTCCGTGTTAGTTGACGGCATTACCTTGTAGTGTCCTTGGCTAGCGTGGGTATAGAGGTGGGGCGTCACACCAGACAATCAAAATAAAGTTTTTAAAACTTTACTCTTAACATTTTATATTTATTTCAACAAATTATTGTTGAATTAACACTTTTTTCTTTTATTTAATCCAATAAATTATCAAATTAATATATTTACTTTCCACCATTTATTACCAATATTATGATATCAACTCCGTTTTGTTCTTTCCAAAATTAATTGTTTATTCAAAATAAACAATTTTAAATTTGCAATTTATTTTTATTTCTCCATTAATAAATTGTAACCACCGTTATAATTAAATTTCCAGGCAATCAAAACCAGGTTTGTGACAAGAACATTTCGGCCATTGAAAACGTGAGTGGCGGCCGCATGAATTAGATTCTAGGGTTTCTGTGTTGTCGCGTATATATACACGTATAAGTGAATTATTTTAATATTATTTTCACAATTTACTTGATTTTTTGGACGAACTCCAAGCTAGACATGCTTCCTGGCGTTTATAATGTTTTACCCCATTCTGAACACAATCGAACAGGTTTTGAGGTCTGATTCGATCGTATGTGGAAGATAGCCTTTCTTCGATTTAAATATTAAATTTTTAATATTTATTTCAACGCATTTATATTCCGTACGGCCAACCAGTAACTCCAAACACTACGAAATTTGCAACCCGATAATAATAAACTATTACATCCAATGGAACTATTTTCGTCAAATTCTAAGTTTGTGCCCCGAAAGGCTATTTTAACTCGTCGATTATATCGAGCGATTTTCAAAATCATCGAAATTATTTAAAATTTCAATTTTTAAAACTTACTAACTCCATTATAACTCAAATAGAATTTATATCCACATTCGAAATCATTCCAATTTATATTAAATCAAAATTCTATTATTTACACTATTACTACATATTAATGTTAATTACACCGTTAAATTAATATATAAATTCCAAACTTTAAATTATCGACTTTTAATTCCATTTAAAGTCTTTTTCCATCACCCTAATTCAAATGGAGTTTAAAATCAGCTTATACATCATTTCCATTTCTATTTAACTCTAGAATTCCATATTTACCCAATTTCAAATATTAAATTTATATTTACAAAATCCAATTAATCGCTATATTTGAAATGTTAAACCATTTCATTGATCCTTCCATATCCAAAATCAATTAGTAACTCAAATTCAACATTTAAAAATGAATTAACCATTCAAAAATTAAACGACCAAAATTCCGGGTAGTTACATCTATATTAAGTTTATAAATTAAGTTAAATTCAAGAAGTAAGTGTCTTTAAAGATTATTTGAGATACATCAAGTTTGAAATTAAGGGTATCCATAACGGTAGTCGCTATGGATGTAGTTTCACTTAAAAATCCGAATTTTGCAAAATTTGGGTATTTACAATTAAAATGTTTTAAAAATATTTTAGAAAGTTAACAATGATTATTTAAGAAAAGTTAATTAAGAATTAAATATTTATTTGTTAATTTATTTATTTTGATAATTAATAATCAATTAAGTTTTAAATAGGGTTTAACTGAAGACTATTTATTAATTAATTATCTTTGAAAAGGTAAAGTTAATTTTTAAATCATTATGAGTTAAGTATATGATTTATTTTTATGTAATTATTTATTAAATAAAGAGTTATTTGTCAATCAATTATCAAAGTAATGTTTAATTATTTTTTGTAATGAATTAATAATATTTCCATTTATAATAAATTATTTATTTAAGGTATAGTTTTTTATTTAAGTTTTAATTAAAGACTATTTTATTAATTAATTGAGATTAATTACTATAAATTCATAATCAAGGTTTAAGTTATTATTTTAGAATTAATAAATTATTGATTATTATTTAATAAAGGTTTAGCTTGTAGTTTATTTTTATTTTCAAAAAAAAATTAAGTTTCAAATCCTTTGTTTTTGTAGAATCAAATTATCTTTAAAGTACTTCTTTTATAAAGAAGGTTTGAACACAATGAATTCAAATGTCAATACCATTAAGTAGAAAAAAATAACCGTGAATGAACTACAATGTGAGTAGTTGTGTTTGTGTGGACATCTATTTGTAGAATAAATTCCCATTCTACTATAGATTGGTTATTTGACTGTATGGACATTTATGTTATTAGAATGAATCTCCATTCTACTACAAGTTAACTATTTGATTGCTTGGGCATCATTTAGCTAGACAAATCACCATCCTGCTATTATGTCATTTGGACATGTATATGCCAGTTAGTTTAAATTTACATGTTATTTCCTGATTTGGATATGATGGGCATTTACATATATGTTTACTTATGCAAATAAATTATTGAATGATTTGAAAGTAAACTGAAACTAAATGGTTACTTAAATTAGCATCATTGATTTACTAAGCCTCCTTTTGAATTTATTAAGTATTTTCAATTAATTTCAATTCTTAAATCAATTTTAGGGCTTAAAGTTTATAAATGACTTTCAAGTTATACAATTATTTTATAAATCAGTTACAAATAATAGTTTGTCTATAAAAAAAGAGGTATTACTAAATAAAAGGGTTTACTTAAAGTGATATTCAAGTGTTGTTTTGCGAATGATATTTTATAAAGGATTTTTTTTAAGAAGATTTGTAAAAAGAGTTTAGAAATAGGGAAATGATTTTAGAGATTTGTAAGGACATTTTATAATTTAACTTAGAGAATTTAAGCAAATTATAAATTTATTTGGAAATTTATGTGTTATTTGAAATATGATGTGAGCTTTTAAAAAGGAAACATTTTATAAGGGATAAGTGGATTGGTTTTTATAGGAAGTAATATTTTAAATGCAATTTGTTTGGCCATTTATTATGGAATTTGAAAAGAAGGTATCTTTTGTAAATTTTGGTAAACATACGTATACCATTGAGATAAGCGTATAGATGTTTTTCCAAATATAAAAGGGATGAAATAGGTTTGGGAATAGTGTTCTTGTAAGGAACTTTTGATGAAATGTTTATAAAGTGATTTTAATTAATTAAATATTAATTAAGTAAGGCTTAATGGATTCTATATGAGATTAAATCCATGTTTGAATGTTGGGTTTATTTGATAGTTAAATAATCGTCTATCAAAATCGACCAAAACGTAAATTTGAAAATATCTAGGAGAAACAAAGAAATTATATGGTATAGTTACCGTCGGTGGTGCTATACTGTACGTATAAATTCGTAGTATTATTTTGGGATAAATGATAAGATAATCCGCCCATTAATGGTTTGAAGGCGATCTATGCTCTTATCTTTATCAGTTTATTTCCTATATAACAGAGATTTAGTTTACTAGATACTATCAAAAGTTTTTCAAAGAGACTGAGATTACATATGTTGTTTGAAAACCACTTGGATCCAACTCAAGCGTTTCGAACTGAGGATATCTTTGATGAGTAAGGAATCGATGATGGAATTCTAAAGTGCAAGGGCTATTTGCTACTAACCCCGAGGGTGATTATAAAATGTGTGTAGTGGAGTAGTGCTTTCTATTTTGTTCAGTCATAGAACAAAATTGTATGAATGAATGCTAGCATTGCATTAACCTGGAGGCAGTATAGCATTCCAAGAGGGAGGTGCTATATAAAGGTAAAACATAGCCTCAAGCTTTACCAACCGAAAAATAGCAAAAATCAGGCATCCAACAAAGCCACATGGGTTGCTCCGATCAGGGTATGGTCATCCCAAATCTTGATCGATTATTATCCGCTAATGTATGCTTAGGGGCCCAAAGTGGGGTATTTATCATCGGTACGACTAGTCAAGTGGTAGGACAGTCCAATGTGGCAGAGGTACTGTAACGACCGTAATTTCTCTACCTCGAAAATGAGAGGTTTTGTTTATTTTAAAATTTTAAAAAGGTTTAAAACTTATATAAATAAGTTATATATAATAAATAATAATATAGAAATTATTTATTCCTATAGTTAATAGTTAAAAAGTATAAAATTTGGATTTTAGAACAAATCAACAAGAGTTAAGTTTTATCAAAAATAAATAAATGCTTAGATAAATATGTTTAAATATTTATTTGAAAAGTTAAATTATATTAAAATCACTTAATAAAGATAATAGAAGTATATTTAAGGATTTAAAAATAGGTTTATAATCGTTTTACAAAAATATTCAGATTTTGTCGCATTTTGTCAATTTGCATACTAAAAATGTAGATTTTGATATTTTTTAATATGGTTCTATATATAAATGGATGTGTTTAAATTTATATAAAGAAGTAAGAAGTTTATTTTTTAAGTTTGGTTTACTTTAATATATAGTTTAACAAAAACGTCAAAATGAGACCGTAAAACATTTTGTTGAAAATCAACGTTTTGTCGATCAAAAGTTGTCGCAACATTGTTGCACCATTATGTACATATATTGTACACTTATTTAAATAGTGTAAGTGTAATCAAGTAAGTAGTCAAAGTTACTTTTACTAAAGTAAGAAACTTCTAGAAAACAATTAAGAAAAAGTAAACTAGTAAAGACAAATATGTCACTTCAAAGCAAAAGTAAACATCACATTCAAACAAAACATAATCATTTTACTCTTTACATAATGTTTAAGTAAAATTGACTTAAAGTAGTGATTTGAAAGGTGATGAAAAGGGTTGGTTTATTAAAAAAGAAAGTAAGGTTAGTTTGGTCATTTTATAAAACATTATTATCTTCCAATTCTCATATAAATATCTACCGCCATTCTTACTTTCTTTCACACAAACTTCCATCTTCTTCCCTCTTCTCCCAAGATTTTTAATGGCTTCCATGCCTCAGGGAAATAATGGAAAAATATTAAAAAAAAGTGAAGAAAAAAATTAAAGTGTTCCTCCTCAAAACTAGTGCAAACCACCTCCTTTCTTCCTCCTAAACCGATGGCCATCACCTCCACAAGCCAAGATTGAGCTCTTCCACCCAAAAAAGGCTAGGCCAAGCACAACATTAAAGAAAGAAGCAAGTTCAAGGAGCTTCGAAGCGAGAAAAAGAGAAGGAAGTGCTGCCAGAATCGATTTAGGAATCTACAAAAAAGTTTGGAGGAGTGGAACTAATCGTGAGTACTCAAATCATAGTTTATTTGAATAAAACTTAAGTAAAAATATACACGTTAAAATAAGAAATTAATATGTTAAATATTGGTTGATAATTGATATTGGATGATAACTTGGTTGATATTATGGTTGTGAAATGGTTGATAACTTGGTTTGATAAATGATAAGAGAAATGATTAGTAGTTAACCATAGTTAATTAAATGAGAAATTCTCGTCGCTTTTAAAAGATAGTATTTTGATTTTGTTATAAAATCAACTTATGACATATGCAAGTATACACCCCTTTAAAATATTGTTATGGATGTTTGGTTATGTTTGCATTGTGTATGAATAGTTACAAGTGCTTATGATTGTGATTATTTATCGTATTGGCTTATGTATAGACTATAATTATGTTAGTGACAAATGTTAACTTGATTATACTCATTTTGATTAAGTAATCCCTTTGTCAATTATGACACTTTTATAAATATGGTATATGTTAGAATTATTTAGCCTTTTTGTGAATAGTGAAAAAAAAAATCAAATTTGGATGTTGAAAATAAAGTCAAATTGAAATTGAAGTATAATTGAGACTGAAATCGGAATCAAAATCAAAATTTGATTTGGATTTGGATTTGAAATTGAAAGTGAAATCGAAATTGAGCTTGAGATGAAGAGTAAAATTGGAATTAAAATTGATTTTGACATTGAATTTGAGATTAAGATTGAAGTTTAAATTAGAATTGAGATGAGATCTGAAATCAAAGTTTTAATTAAGTTTAATTTAAAGTTAGAATTGAAATTGGATTTTAGAATATAATATTAAAATAATAGCAATATAATAATATTATAATATGGAAATAGTGAAAATCTAATTTTAATACTTTAAAAAGTGAAAATATCGATTTAAAATGATTAGAAATGTTCTATAAGTAATTATATTTAATTTAGAGAATTTATTTCAATGATTGTAAATCAAGTTAAAACTAGGAGCGTCGTGTAACGACAGTTCGCGATTTCATGCCGAAAAGTTCAAATAAGTGTACATAATGGATTATTGCTCGAAATTCTTCGAAATAAGAAAATTCTGAACTATTATATCCATATCTTCTAAACGAAGAAATAAAATAAAGATTTCATTAAGTAGATTTTGAAATATGTCCAAAATAATTTTTTAGAAAAATCGCGCTTGTGCAATTAAGTGACCATAATGGGAAATCTTTTAAAATGGACGTTTTTAATTATGGAAAATATGAAATAAATTTGATAAATCTATTTAAAGAGTTTAGAATAGGTTTGAAGGAGAAAATATGAATTTTCAAATATTAAAAAGTTGTTTAAATCAAATAAGCTTACAAAGCACTTTCCGCAGCAGTTTTCAGCTGCCGTTTCCACAACGTTTCAAAAAAGAAGGTTTAAACTTAATAATTTTTCCTAGAACCAATTGTGAATGTTTTGAAAAGGATAATTAAGCATTTAAAAGATAATTTGTAATCTTTATAATCAATTCCAAAATAAAAAAGCTAATAATCAAGTATGCGGAAATAACCAGTACATTTTCCCCGCCTGTGAGATCTGGAAAGATAAAACAAGATGTTTAACTAAGATTGAAAATTGAGCAACCAGTGACCCGAAACTCACATGGCCTATATTTTCTCTTCTTAAGCGAGGGGTGGAACAGATTGAAAGGAAAGCCTGGATGCTCTAAAAAGATTATATTAAGTTTTTTCAAATTAAAAGAAGATTATTTTTATCCAAAATTTAAGCAATCTTCAAAATGAATAAACTACAACTTGGATTGCATAGAGATAATCTTCTAATACTTGGTATTAAATTCCGAAGATAGAAGTCGTCCCATTCATGGAATTTAAAAGGTGATCTCACCATTATTTTGCACATGGCACTTGTTGAATCTAGAATTGATGTTGCGTAAAATTAGAATGATTTTTATGATCCTATTTACTTAATAATGTTTCCTAAGATTGTAACAATCCATAAATTTTGGTAATTAAAAATAATTGATTAAATAAGATTTTTGAAATTAAAATTTAAAAGAAATAGAAATTGGTTATTTAATGTGGATGTAATAACTAATTTGAATGGTAAAGTATGTAATTTAAGCTAAATTATTGATAGATTGAAGGAGATTACAATAAATTGAAATAATGTAAATATTAAATTTATGAATGAGGTATAATATAATGAATGGAAATTGAGTAAGACCATGGTCCTGTAAGTAGTTGTAACTTTGGTCTGTAGACAATAAACTTATAAATGTAGTTAAAAGTAAACAATGACAATTATTATGTGTTACATGTTTATTTAGTCTATTAAATTGAAATGAGAAGTCAATTTTTAATAAATATAAACAAAAGTTACATTAATGTGAAATGTAATACAATGTTGAAATTGTTAAATTGGAGTATATTAAGGAATGAATGGTTAACTAGGTTTATAGAGTAGTAATGGACTTAACAAAAAGATTTGGAATTGAATCAAATTTATGAATTGAAATTCAATCTCTAATAATTGGATCTATTGTGGTAAATGGAATTAAATATTACATTATTTGAAATTAAGATAAAATAAGAATACTAATGCACTACGGTATAAACCATGATAATTATACCGTATAATGAAATGGATTGAATAACTAGATGGAGTTAAGAATATGGATTTATTGGGAATTTAAAATTAATACTTTTTAAACAGGATAAATTACAGTGTTTTACACGCAAAAAATTTCTGTACTTTTATTATATACATGTTTTATATTTTGCCTATATCAATCTCTATTTTATCTTTATATTTTTATTTGTCTAGGCTTTTATTGTATTTAGTGGAGTTTAATTGTGTATATTCTTTTATTTAATGGCTTGGAATCAAAATAATTAGACATACGTTACTTTGTTTAATTAGGCATAGGTTACATTTGCTTTATTTCTTGCCTTTTATTTACCTCTCTATTTAATTACCAATCATAGTCTTGTATATTTTTTTCTAGCTATGAGAAATCATTCCACAAATCACGTTCAAGAAGATTTATTTCTCCTTTCAAACTCCTCATTTTCATTTGCAATTAAGAATAAATATATATGTTCCTTTCTCCTTAATTATGACTTTTCCATTTCCTAGCATTTAGTTCTTTGCTTGCCTTCCATACCACTCCAACTATTAGCCGTGAGAAACATTATCAATTCACGTACAAAAATTTATTTCCCACTTCTCATATTCATTTGCATTTAAGAATAAAATATACGCAAGTTTATTCTAGCTTATTCCTTTTTGTTTCCTATCATTTGCTCCTCCTTAGTCGTTTCTTTTTTTTCTTCCATCTTTAACCATGTATTTCTTTTGATAACTCACACACAAACAATTCTCAAAACTCCTCATTATCATTTGCGTGAAGAAAAAAATACAGCAAGCTCTAATTATTCCATGGCTTTCTCTTCTTCTATTTTATTTTCTTTTCTCTTTTCTTTTGTTCTTCTTCAAGCATGGCTTGGTCTCCACCTATTGCCAACTGCACCACCTCCTCCTCACCACCAAAGCCTAGCTGTGACCACCATGGAAGCATACATCACCAATGTTGATAACAAATCTTAACCAAGCCATGTATTGATCACCTTGCTTTGATTTATCAAGGTTAGGTCATTTTATTTTCTATCTTTTCATTGTTTTTATCTATATTCTTTTGTATTGAATCATTGCTTATATATGTTATGTATTGTGTTGTTTACAAGTTCGGATCTGACTCTTCATCTACTCAAAAAATATAGTCGTGCTTCGTCGTGCCTTTTCATGCTTTGCGGATTTTGGATGTGTGTTTGATTTTGATTCTAGATTTTAAAAAGGTAAGATTTTTCACTCTAGACTACGTACTTTTATAATTGTGAAATATGATAAGTGAATTATAGAAATTATTATGCTATGTTCATACATGCCTGTGATTGATTATATGATGTTGAATGTTGTTTATATATTTGTTACATCATCTGTTACGATATTATATGCTATATTGTTATATTTATTTCCCGTTTATCACACTGCAAGTTTCCTATCTCTATGGGTCGAAATGATACATACCCGAACGGACTTTAGGATAAGGAAAATCACTATGGGCTGAAATGATATGCTCGAGTGATTTTATTGTTTTTTGTTGTATTTATTTTTCTTGGGATTGCGGGTTTGAAATGATAGAACCCGGGTTTTCCTTTTTAAATTACGGATTGAAATGATACATATCCGTATCACTTGACCTAGGTTAGAAAATATTATACAGGCCCATGGTTAATATATTTAAAGTAATATTTTCCTAAAAATTTATTAAGTATTTTGAAATTTTGGAATATATGGAATTTTAACTTAAAATTCGAGTTAAAGATTTGTAATATAAAGAGATATCGGTTTTTATAATTGAAAGTGTTATAAGCTGATAATTGGTTTAAAGTGTAATTTAAAAATCTTTATTTGGTTTTAAATAGCAATTTAAATATTTTTATTTTTGATAGATAATTTAATGATTAAAGTTGATTAATATGGAATTTTAAAATCTAACCTGATAATTGCAATCAATCTTTAGTTTTGAAATGAGTATGGTTGTATAATAAATGATGTATTTTGAATTGAGAAAATGAAATACTGTTTTTAATTAATGCAAGAAACGTGTAAAGTCCTAATTAATTAAAGAACACGCAAAGTTTTCAATTAATGCAAGAAACATGTAAAGTTTTAATTAATGAAAGAAACATGTAAGTTTTTAATTAATGTAAGAAACATGTAAAGTCCTAATTAATGAAATAACACGTAAAAAATTTAATTAATGCAAGAAACATGTAAAGTTTTGATTATTGAAAGAAACCTATAAAGTCCTAATTAATGGAAAAAATATGTAAAGTTTTAATTAGTGTGGTATTGATAAAATTAATAGATGCTTTTTACTGTAATAGAAATGTAAATTAAAACGTACATTTGATAATGTAAATTTTAATTAGTGTAATATTGATTAAAGTGATAAATGCTCTTTATTGTAATAAATGTAAGTTAAAACGTACATTTGATATGTAATTTGTAATTAATGTAAATGGCATATTTTAAATGATTAAATAATAAAGTTTCTTTATTGTAATAATAATGTAGGTTAATAAGGTACTTTTAACTTAGCATAAGAATTTCAGCTATAAATTATATATTACAGTAACAAAGTTTATTTAGCTATAAGGCTATGATAAAATGACCATGTTAAAATTTGTAAGTATATAAATACTTTGGTTATATAAAATGTTAAAGTGGAAAGTATTACATTCCAAAAATGCTATGATTCCTAAGTATTGTGATTTTAAGCAGTATGAATTCCAAATGATAACATTTTTGAATTGTTAGGATTTCAAAGCATTGTGGTTTCAAAGTGTTTGGCTTCGGAGTTATTATAACTTGAAAGTAATATGGCTTTGGAAATTAAATTATTGGAAATCGTATTTAATTAAGAATTGTCTTTAAATATATAAATTTGAACTTATTGAAATTGAAGATTTAAGAATATGACTTTATAAAGTGGTTTCGTTTAAGATGATTTAAAACAATATTTCGGTTTAATAAATTGAAGGAATATTCAATGATTTGGAAACTTGGGTTTTATTCAAATGAGATATTGATTTGGTCTTTGGAATTTAAAGGATATATTATTATTTTGGTTTTTGAAATGGGAAATGATATATTGATTTGATTTTAAAAGGAAATAATATAGTATTTAGTTTTGAAATGGATATGATATTTTGGTTTTAAAATGTAAATGATTTTGAAAGAAATATCCATGGGTTATAATAACGGTTCGTTGTTAAAGAGACCGGGATCGGATATAGGCATACTCTGTATCGATACTGAAAACCACTTTAACAACCGTGTACGCGGTGGATATTCCAGAATGAAGTAGGATGGTGGCGGCGTTCCTTTGAGGTATATACGTGGATCCAACTCCCGTGAGTTGGCATAAGGTGGCTAAAACAGGAGCGATCGACGGGCTAAGAAGGTAGCACCTTTTATCGGACACACTCCTTTGATACCATTCTATTACTTTGTGATTGATTGGGGCCCTTTTGATTTTGGGGGTGTGGCTCGAGGTGGGCGGTAGTAGCTGCTACGCTTTACCACCGGTCTGGAAGCATAATTGGTATATCTACTCTGGAAATGCCTAGCTGTGTCGTGTCACCTACCCTAGCTCGCCTTGTACGATTTTGATTTGTGTCGTACCTATGGAGTATCCTCTGGTAGCCTCCCAATCAGGAGGTTTTACGATACGGTATAGACTATTAGCACTATTACGTGATAAGGGCTATATGGGTAACCCGTTAACGTTGTTTAAAAGTAAGTTTATTTTACTACAGAAATTATTATAATAGCGAAATATTACTACGTAATAAATAGTTTAACGGATCCTTAGAGGATGGGCGGTCCTAAGCATCCTTTAAGTTACTTGTACCTTATATTACAGTTCACTTGAGTTGGTTTACATTGTATAAGTATGCATGTCCTGACTTGAGTGTTTTGTATTTTTCTTTACGCTCGGGTCAGACTGAGTGATACGGCAATAGAGACTCACATTTGGAGTTGGAGCTTCGCTTGAAAACTCAGCTATCTATTTCGTTTTCAGTTATCCAGTTATTCAGTTGAGTCCAGTGATGGATTCTATTTGTACTTGATATCATATTGAGACTTCTGTTGTATCTTGCTTAACTCTGATGTATATTTATATAGTAGCTTCATGAACTATTATTTCTTTACTTCCGCTGCATTTTATTACTCTGTTTTTGTGATCTGTGACTATTTATTTACTGTTTATGCTTTTTTTTGCCAAATTTATATTATAATTCGGTATTTTGAACAATTCAAGTCCGACTTCTGAGGATGCGAATAGTTGAAAATAGCGGGTCGTTACATTTGGTATCAGAGCTTTGGCTCTAGGAAAAACTTAGCATATATGGTAAATTTATTTACAGAATCACTTTCGTTCGAGCTTGAATCTTTTCTTTTTGACTCGGTTTCCTTTGAATTTTGGAATGTTCCCTCGGTTCCGAAATTCATTGTTGTCCCTTACAATTCGTATTCTTTTGATTCTGGAGTATCCTATAACTCCACTTCAAATGGCTTGTAAAGGGGTGGAACTCCTTTACAATAGGCATTTACTCACCGAAGATTTTATGTATCCTCAGTTTAGATGCCAGTGTCTCTTGATATCCTAAGTTCTATCTCTTGAGATCGAATGTAGACTTGCCTTAGAATTCCACATCGATCTGATTCTTAAAGTCAGGGTTGACGCTGTTAAGGTTGCCCGCAATTTATATAAGCTTACCCATTTCCTTATTCGGTTAGTTAATCATCTTATCTTTTGTTCCAACTTATTTTCAAATCAAAATTTTCTTTGATTTGAGTTAATCGAATTTGAATCTCTATCCTTGCTTTGAAAATCTATTCCTGTATAGTGTATTTGTAAACCTATATTTAAAATGTTTTATACATTGTGTTGTTTGAGTTGTTAATGTTGATTGGGGTTTTGGATCGATTCATCTTATCAACGCTATCGATAGGGTCTTCAAAACACTTGAACAGAGCAAACTGACACAGTATTGTTTTCAAATTTAGTAAACGAATAAATTTTGTATAATTATAGTATATATAAGTATAACTTTCTGAATTTTGGTAGTTAACTAAATTGGATGTTTAGAAATAATATTTGACTTTGTATATAGCTTGTAACCATTAGCTTTTGTTTCATATATAAATAATTGTACTATAAAACATGGTTATAAATTAATTTGGAAATTAAAATGAATTTAAATCAAGAATTTGAGATTTAATTTTCGATGATTTCGAGCTTTGGTTTTAAAGTTTTAAAAGATATATTATTTGAAGTATTTTTCGAATAGAAATCGTTTCAAAGAATTTTAAATTTTTAAGGTAGTGCTTTTCTCTTTGTCGCTGGAAAATAGTTTCAGTGATGACTACAGCATCATCGACGTTCATTTTCAAGTTTCAAAGTGAAGAGACTATCCTGTAGTTTTACTACATTTTTGCTTTGGAGAATTAAATTGATTTGAAATTCAAAAAATATGAGTTGTTTTACAATACATATATTGGTATATGATTTCAAAGTTTATTTAATATATATTTAGTATATATATTTATGTACCTTTAAAAGAGTTGAAGTTAATCGAAAATTTGATTCTTAAATTTTGTCTTAAAGGATGATTTCAATTGTAAAAGAGAATCAAAATTTTGAATAAATATTTAAGCTCGAGATAATTGAATTAAAAAGTTTTATTTGTATAATACTCTATTGCATTCCAATATAACTTAACTAAATTATTCAGAAGTTGAATATGCAGTTGGATAATATACAATATAAAAAGATTTTATAAATAAAATTCGAGTGGTTATAATAAATGTTATACACTTAAATTTTAGTTATAAAAGATTAATATAGGTAAATAGAATAAAAAGTTTAATTGAATAATATACAGTATAAATGGTGTTAAAGGAATTTTTAAATAAATTGGTATATTTATTCAAATTAATTAATTTTGTAAATTTATTTGTTTATAAAGTTAGTGTTTTTGAGTAAGATGTATTGTTTAGTTAATTCTTTCTTTGCCCTTCTTTTTCCTTTTCGGGGATGAAAAGTTTTGAGAGAGGAAGAGTGTAACAATCCGTAAATTGTGTTAATTAAAAATAGTTGATTTAATAAGATTTTTGTAATTAAAATATTAAAAGAAATAGAAATTGGTTATTTAATGTGGATGTAATAACTAATTTGAATGGTAAAGAATGTAATTTAAGCTAAATTATTGATAGATTGAAGGAGACTACAATAAATTGAAATAATGTAAATGTTGAATTTATTAATGAGGTATAATATAATGAACGGAAATTGAGTAAGACCATGGTCCTGTAAGTAATTGAAACTTTGGTCTGTAGAAAATAAACTTATAAATGTAGTTAAAAGTAAACAGTGATAATTATTATGTGTTACATGTTTATTTAGTCTATTAAATTGAAATGAGACGCCAATTTTTAATAAATATAAACAAAAGTTACATTAACGTGAAATGTAATACAATATTTAGAAATTGTTAAATTGGAGTACATTAAGGAATGAATGGTTAACGAGGTTTGTAGAGTAGTAATGGACTTAATAAAAAGATTTGGAATTGAATCAAATTTATGTATTGAAATTCAGTCTCTAATAATTGGATCTATTGTAGTAAATGGAATTAAATATTACATTATTTGAAATTAAGATAAAATCGGAATAATGTACTATGGTATAAACCATGATAATTATACCGTATAATGAAATGGATTGAATAACTAGATGGAGTAAAGAATATGGATTTATTGAGAATTTAAAACTTATACTTATAAACTGGATAAATTACAGTGTTTTACACGCAATGAATTTCTGTACTTTTATTATATACGTATTTTATATTTTCCCTTATCCATCTCTATTTTATCTTTCTATTTTTATTTGTCTAGGCTTTTATTGTATTTATTGGAGTTTATTTGTGTATATTCTTTTATTTAATGGCTTGGAAACAAATTAATTAGACATACGTTACTTTGTTTAATTAGGCATAGGTTACATTTGCTTTATTTCTTGCCTTTTATTTACCTATCTATTTAATTATCTACCATAGCCATGTATATTTTTATCTAGCTGTGAGAAATCATTCCACAAATCACGTACAAGGAGATTTATTTCTCATTACAAACTCCTCATTTTCATTTGCACTTAAGAATAAATATAAACGTTCTTTTCTCCTCAATTATGCCATTTTCGTTTCCTAGCATTTACTTCTTTGCTTTCCTTCCAAACCACTCCGTCTATTAGCCGTGAGAAACTCTATCAATTCACGTACAAAAATGTATTTCCCACTACTCATATTCATTTGCATTTAAGAATAAAATATATGCAAGTTTATTCTAGCTTATGCCTTTTTGTTTCCTATCATTTACTCATCCTTAGCCGTGTATTTCATTTAATAACTCACACACAAACAATTCTCAAAACTCCTCATTATCATTTGCGTGAAGAAAAAAATACAGCAAGCTCTAATTATTCCATGGCTTCCTCTTCTTCTTTTTTATTTTCTTTTCTCTTTTCTTTTGTTCTTCTTCAAGCATGGCTTGGTCTCCACCTATTGCCAACTGCACCACCTCCTCCTCACCACCAATGCTGAGCTGTGACCACCATGGAAGCATACATCACCAATGTTGATAACAAATCTTAACCAAGCCATGTATTGATCACCTTGCTTTGATTTATCAAGGTTAGGTCATTTTATTTTCTATCTTTTCATTGTTTTTATCTATATTCTTTTGTATTGAATCATTGCTTATATATGTTATGTATTGTGTTGTTTACAAGTTCGGATTTGACTCTTCATCCACTCAAAAAATATAGTCGTGCTTTGTCGTGCCTTTTCGTGCTTTGTGGAGTTTGGATGTATGTTTGATTTTGATTCTTGCTTTCAAAAAGGTGAGATTTTTCACTCTAGACAACGTACTTTTATAATTGTGGAATGATGACAAGTGAATTGTAGAAATTTTTATGCTATGTTCATACATGCCTGTGATTGATTATATGATGTTAAATGTTGTTTATATATTTGTTACATCATCTATTATGATATTATATGCTATATTGTTATATTTATTTCCTATTTATCACACTGCAAGTTTCCTTTAACTATGGGTTAAAATGATACATACCCGAACAGACTTTAGGATAAGGAAAATCACTATGGGCTGAAATGATAGGCTCGAGTGATTTTTATTGATTTTTATTGTATTTATTTTTCTTGGGATTGCGGGTTTGAAATGATAGAACCCGGATTTTTCTTTTTAAATTACGGATTGAAATGATACGTACCCGTATCACTTGACATAGGTTAGAAAATATTATACAAGCTCATGGTTAATATTTTTAAAGTAATATTTTCCTAAAAATTTATTAAGTATTTTAAAATTTTGGAATATATGGAATTTTAACTTAAAATTCGATTTAAAGATTTGAAATATAAAGATATATCGATTTTTATAAGTTAAAATGTTATAAGCTGATAATTGGTTTAAAGTGTAATTTAAAAATCTTTATTTAGTTTTAAATAGCAATTTAAAGATTTTTATCTGTGATAAATAATTTAATGATTAAAGTTGATTAATATGGAATTTTAAAATCTAACCTGATAATTGCAATCAATCTTTAATTTTGAAATGAGTATTGTTGTATAATAAATGATGTATTTTGAATTGAGAAAATGAAATACAGTTTTTAATTAATGTAAGAAACGTGTAAAGTCCTAATTAATGAAAGAATGTGTAAAGTTTTTAATTAATGCAAGAAACATGCATAGTTTTAATTATTGAAAGAAACGTGTAAGTTTTTAATTAATGCAAGAAACATGTAAAGTCCTAATTAATTAAAGAACGTGTAAAGTTTTTGATTAATGCAAGAAACATGTAAAATTTGAATTAATGAAATAAACCTGTAAAGTCCTAATTAATGAAAGAAACATGTAAAGTTTTAATTAGTGTGGTATTGATCAAATTAATAAGTTCTCTTTACTATAATAGAAATGTAAATTAAAACGTACATTTGATAATGTAAATTGTAATTAGTGTAATATTGATTAAAGTGATAAATGCTATTTATTGTAATAAATGTAAGTTAAAACGTGCATTTTTGATATGTAAGTTGTAATTAATGTAAATGGAATATTTAAAATTATTAAATAATAAAGTTTCTTTATTGTAATAATAATGTAAGTTAATAAGGTACTTTTAACTTAGCATAGGAATTTCAGCTATAAATTATGTATTACAGTAACAAAGTTTATTTAACTATAAGGCTATGATAAAATGACCATGTTAAAATTTATAAGCATATAAATACTTTGGTTATATAAAATGTTAAAGTGGAAAGTATTACATTCCAAAAATGCTATGATTCCTAAGTATTGTGAAATTAAGCAGTATGAATTCCAGACGATAACATTTCTAAATTGTTAGGATTTCAAAACTATTACGGTTTCAAAGTGTTTGGTTTCAGAGTTATTATAACTTGAAAGTAATATAGCTTTGGAAATGAAATTGTTGGAAATTGTATTTAATTACGAATTGTCTTTAAATATATAAATTTGAACTTACTGAAATTGAAGATTTAAGAATATGACTTTATAAAGTGGTTTGGTTTGAGATGATTTAATACAATATTTCGAGTTTAATAAATTGAAGTAATATTCAATGATTTGGAAACTTGGGTTTTATTTAAATGAGATATATTGATTTGTTCTTTGAAATTTAAAGGATATATTATTACTTTGGTTTTTGAAATGGGAAACGATATTTGATTGGATTTTGAAAGGAAATATTATAGTATTTAGTTTTGAAATGGATATGATATTTTGGTTTTAAAGTGTAAATGATTTTGAAAGAAATATCCATGGGTTATAATAACGGTTGGTTGTTAAAGAGACCGGGATCAGATATAGTCATACTCTCTATCGATACCGAAAACCACTTTAACAACCGTGTACGCGGTGGAGATTCCAAAATGAAGTAGGATGGTGGCGGCGTTCCTTTGAGGTATATACGTGGATCCAACTCCCATGAGTTGGCATAAGGTGGCTAAAACAGGAGCGATCGACGGGCTAAGAAGGTAGCACCTTTTATCGGACACACTCCTTCGATACCATTCTGTTACTTTGTGATTGATTGGGGCCCTTTTGATTTTGAAGGTGTGGCCCGAGGTGGGCGGTAGTAGCTGCTACGCATTACCACCGGTCCGGAAGCGTAGTTGGTATATCTACCCTGGCATTGCCTAGTTGTGCTGCGTCACCTACCCTAGCGCGCCTTGTACGAGTTTGATTTGTGTCGTACCTATGGAGATCCTCTGGTAGACTCCCGATCAGGAGGTATTACGATACTGTATAGACTATTGGCACTATTACGTGTTAAGGGCTATATGGGTAACCCCTTAACGCTATTTAAAAGTAAGTTTATTTTACTATAGACATTATTATAATAGCGAAATATTACTACATAGTAAATAGTTTAACGGATCCTTAGAGGATGGGCGGTCCCAAGCATCCTTTAAGTTACTTGTATCTTATATTACAGTTCACTTGAGTTGGTTTACATTGTATAAGTATGTATGTCCTGACTCGAATTTTTCTTTACGCTTGGGTCAGACTGAGTGATACAGCATTAGAGACTCACCTCTGGAGTTGGAGCTTCACTTGGAAACCCAGCTACCTATTTCGCTTTCAGTTATCCAGTTAATTCTGGTTATTTAGTTAAGTCAAGTAATGGATTCTGTTTGTACTTGATATTATATTGAGACTTCTATTGTATCTTGCTTAACTTTGATGTATATTTATACAGTAGCTTCATGAACTACTATTTATTTACTTCCACTGCATTTTATTACTCTGTGTTTGTAATCTATGACTATTTATTTACTGTTTATGCTATGTTTTGCCAAATTTAAATTACAATTCGGTATATTGAAACATTCAAGTCCGACATGTGAGGATGCGAATGGTTGAAAATAGTGGGTCGTTACAAAGACTGATTTAGGGTTTGTAGTAAATGATGTAACAACCCTGTATTTTGTGATTTATTTTAATTGTATATTTTATTTATTTTAATTTGAATTTCTGATTTAGAAACTTTATTCTATTTATTAAAATGAATATATTTTGTTATTTTAAATATAAATTTTGATTTTTATATGAATTATAATTTCAAACATGAATAAATTGAATATTTTTCGAAAATGTGAATTTTGGTCAATATGGTCAAACTTTGACTTTTGAATTTAGAATTTTAATATTTGAATATTTGAATTCTATATTTTATTATGAAAATAAATTAAATTTCAAGAATACTACTTTTCATTTCGTTGAAATCCGATTTATATTGTGAAAGTTATGCTTTTTACAATATTGTATGTAAATTGTTTTATTTAATAAAATTGTTTATTTTAATTTATATAAATAATATTTTTATTTGTCATAGCATGTTCTAATATGTGTTATATGACATGCTAAGTATATTTTTTATTTTAAAACATTTTTTTAGTATAGTTATAAATTTTAAATGTTTATTGTATATTGTTTCAATTTTTAAATTCTAGTTCCAATTTAAGCTATTTTCTTTATTTATTTTCTATTTTTCCTTAAAATAATTATTTATTTTCTTTTTCACTTTATTTTTTTTTCATATTTTTATTTTGTTTCACCGAAATTTTATTTGTTTAAAATGAATAAATGAAATAAGAAATATAAAGAGTCTAAACCTTTCATATGGTATGACCTTTCACTTACTTTTTGTCTTTTCATTTTCCAATGGACATTTGCATTGAAGCCGCTCATTTCTTTTCCTTAGCCGTGCATATCCTTTTCATTTCACGTAAGACAAACTTCACTCCATCTCAACTGTTCGACCATCGAAATTTCTGAAATTTTTTGGGTAATGTCTTCTTCTTCTTTCTCTTCTTTTTCTCTTCATTTTATTGATTTTTTCTTTGATGTTGCCATGCATTTTTCCATAGCCTTGCTCGGCCATAGCTCCTCCACCACCTCCACTGACTAGTACCACCACCATCCACCGCCACACCATGCGACGACCGCCTATGACTCCTGCACCAAATGAAGAAATAGTGTGCTGTAAAGTGTGCCAGGCCGCCATGGACGATACTCAAGGTAGGGTAAACACAAAAGTCTCTATCGTATTACTCACAGCGCATGGACAAAATACAATAGAAAATATACACAGTGAAGCTCCATATAACAGAATCTTATCATATAAACTCTAATAGTTTGAAACAACAATCAGCAAAGTCAATACATCATGCCTCACTACATATCACTCAGAGAATATACAAACAGCAGAACACCCAATACATATAGTAAGAAAACAATATGCAAAAGCCTCCAGCTCGTCTTCGTCATCAACAGCGTTGGCCACTATGAACAGCACCTGTCACCTGCTACCTAATCTGCCCATCCGAACATGGATGAACAGCCGAAGGTAATAAGAGTTAAACATAAAACCTTGAGTCAGACAAAAGTCTTAGTGAGCAGTAAATCAACTATCAAACATACCAAAAGAGCATAAAGGGTAAAAGGAATGGGAATCCAACCATCCCACTCCACCTCTTTCTACAGTGATAGCCCCAGACACACTAAGCAGAAATAAACATAGCAATTCAGACATTCAAAGCAAAGTAATTATCACTCGAGTCAAGGTCGGTGTTTTCTAAATACAAACCCCCAAGGCCTAAACCAAGATCAGATAAGCACCCTGAAAACATCGCTCTTGACCCAAGCGACGATACAACCAAACATCTAAACATCCATGACTCTGGCTATCACTGTTATCATTGCCTTGTTTTCACCGTTAATTGAATGACCGCCTGCCAAGGGCTAATGGTAACCCCGGTTCTAGACATAGCTCCGCACGTCGTCATGACCCGTGCCTAGGACTATCGCATCTGCCCAGAGTACTAGCACGTCATCGTGACCCGTGCTAGGAACGTCATCGTGACCCGTCCCAACGTACTCTTGCTTTGAGCATGCTAGAACCTTCAACAACGATGAAATCTCAGCCTTCTAGTCGTCATCCTCGACGACTATTCCCATACTAGCTCAAACGCCTCTCAAGCTAACCATTATCCACAAACCCGGACCACATCACCAAGTTATCAACATGCTTGGGATGATCCCTTCTGGATTAAACCAAGGCTTTCTCACATCATGCTTTGTTTCATCGCGTCATAGCAAAGTCCCATCTCAACAATTGCCTCATCGCATCATGGCAAAGTCCCATCTCAACATCATCATCAAATCTATCCATATGAGCTTCAACATCCGCTTCATATGCCACAAGCAGCTTTCCTTATTCAAGAGCCTTTCCACTTAGCCTTCGAATCATCTTCGACCAACTTGTCCAAATCAAGTTATCAATCAACTAATCAATCAATTCAAACATTAATCCAAGTAATCAATCATTCAAACAAGATCTAAATAAACAATTACACAATAATGGCAATTTCGTAAATAAAGAGTCCAAATCTAACATGCATTCTAACAAACATGAATTATGAACAATATCTCTACAGCTTGATGAATGAACTTGCATAAGTGAACATGTAGTAAATAGATGTCAAATCATCATGAGCAATAGATCTACATGCAGACTTAAGAAAAATGCACGAAATCACTCTCTTTAGCACATAAACAAACCACCGATCCAATATACTCCTTTGGGTCCGTGTGAGAGATAACCACCACTCACCGAATCACCTAAACACCTCAAAAACAACCAACTTCAGATCTGGACAGCAAAGAATCAAGCTTGATCCTCTAAAGCTCCGCTTCAAACGATGAAATCTCTCTTCGATAGATGGAGATCTTCAACTTTGGCTCTTGGATCTTCGATTTGATCTTCAATTTAGATGGAAGAAATAACTAGATTAGAGTGGAGAAAAAGAAGTGAAGAAGTGTTGTAGTCGAGCTCTCAAAATGACAGCACTTCGTCGCTTCAAAATTCGGTGCCAAAAAGTGAACCAAAGCCCTCAATTTATAGGCTGAATTCTATGAGTCGTTCGCCCCCCTTAGGTCGCCCACGACCTAACTCTTGCCGACCTAACGACCTACGACCTAACCACATGACCGACCTAACGCCCATGCGACCCAACGACATAAGCCTCAGCACCATCGTGCGACCTAACTACCCTTGCGACTTACGACTCATCGGATGCCGCGACCTAACCAAACCCAGGGTCACACGACCTAACAAATCCATGACCTAACCTGCAGGCGACTCAACGACTTAACACTCATGCGCATCTCCTCCTGAGTCGCCTAGACGACCTAACTACAACCCAGCTAAATCTTAAGTCGTTCCATTCCCTATACGACCTAACTATACTAAGTCGCACGAACGACCTTCCTACCTTAAGCCGTTAACCCCTAAGCCGTTAACCTACTTAGGTCGTTATCACACTATCCCCTAAGTCGCTGGCTCTTAACTCGTTAACTCGCTTACCACCTTAACTCTTTTAGGTCGTCTAACGACCTAACTATAACTTAGGTCGTTTATGACCTAACTACCTTAGGTCGCTCCGCCTGCTAACTCCTATAGATCGCTAAATACACTTAGGTCGTCACTTCTATAAGTCGCTCCACCCGACCTATCTTTCACACGACCTAAACAACAACACGGACCAAATTCTACTCAAGCCAACATCCACATGACTTAAGCACTAAGTCGTTGACTCCCATAAGTCGTTCCACTATTCAAACTACAACACGACTTAGGCACTCTACGACCTAAACTAATACATGATATCACTCCGAACGACTTAAGCTTTTGTCGACAAATACTCTAAACAGTTTAACAACATCAACGACCTAATGTTGACAGTTCTACGATCTTTCGATCCGTAAAAATACGGGTCGTTACATTCTCTCCCCCTTAGGAATTTCGCCCGCGAAATTCCAAACAAACAAGAGCAACCAAAACTATTCTGCATGCCTACCATCCATAGCAATCATCAAACCATGCATCCAATTACTAGCCTAGTATGCAGAATTCTAAAATTAGAACAAGTTACAAATTCATGAGATGTCACGACACTTTAGGTCCATACCTCGAAGAGTTCAGGATGAGCTGCTTTCATCCTCTCTTCCTCCTCCCATGTACAGTCGTTAACATCATCACTCTATTGTACCTTGAGCAACGTAATCGTCTTCCTCCTAAGCTGTTTCGTGTCGGTTTCAACAACACGAAGCGGCTTACGAGGTCTCGTAACAACTGGATCAACTTCTAAATCTTCACAGCTATCAGCAGAAACCACTGTACTTGAGTCGTGCACATACTTCCGTAGATACGATATATGGAAAACATTGTGCGCACCATACATCTTTTTCGGTAACTCCAATCTATAGGCGAGCTTTCCAATTCGCTCGATGATCGGGAATGGTCCAACAAATCTCGGAGTCAACTTTCCTTTCTTCCCGAATCGAATAACTTTCTTTAGTGGAGAAATCTTCACAAAAACCATATCTCCTTCGTCGAATTCAAAATCCTTACGACGTTTATCGGCATAACTTTTCTGACGGTCTTGGGCTGCCTTCATTCGTCGTCGAATGATCTCTATGAAATCAGAAGTCTGTCGAATCATTTCTGGCCCAAGTATCAGCTTTTCTTCAGTTTCTAACCAACATGTCGGAGAGTTACACGGTCTTCCATACAATGCTTCATATGGTGCCATACCAATACTTGACTGGTAACTGTTATTATACGCAAAATTCACCAAATGAAGATGATCTTCCCATGATCCCCCGAAGTCCAAAACACATGCTCTGAGAAGATCTTCCAAAACCCGATTGACTCTCTCGGTCTGACCATCTGTTTGGGGGTGATACGCTATACTCAAACACAACTCGGTTCCCAAAACTTCCTGGAAGCTCTTCCAGAATCCACTAGTGAACAATGGGTCTCGATCGCTCACTATACTCTTCGGAATACCATGGAATCGAACTATCCATTTAACATACAACTCAGCCAATTTTGATGCAGTCCTAGTTGATCGAACAGGAATAAATCTTGCACTCTTAGTCAAACGATCTATGATGACCCAAATCCCTTCATTTCCTGTCTTGGTTCTAGGTAGACCATCGATAAAATCCATCGATATTTGCTCCCACTTCCATGTAGGAACTTCTAATGGCTGAAGCAATCCACTTGGTTTCTTAAGCTCGGCTTTTACCAACTTGCAGTTCATGCATTTGGAAATAAAATTTCCAACATCCTTTTTCATACCTTCCCAGTAATAGGTTCTCTTCATATCCCGATACATCTTATTCCCACCTGGATGAATTGTCAACTTCGAGTGATGACTTTCCCTAAGAACCTCATCTCTCAATCCATCTATCTCAGGAACTACTAATCGTCCTTGCCTCCGAAGCCAACCTTCTCGATCGACCTCGAATCCTTTATCCTTTTCTGGATCCAATCCAGATTCCAAATCACGGATAATCTTGACAAGCTTATCGTCTCGCTTTTGGCTCTCGCCAATCCTTTTCACAAGAGAAGGTCTTATCGATAAGTTTGCCAACATTTCAGGTTCCAATTCACACCTAGGCCTGAAGTCAAATTCAGCCAAATACTCAAGACTCTTCCATTCCGAAAACATGGCTCCCAATCCTACATGTCTTCGACTTAATGCATCTGCCACTGCGTTACCTTTTCCCGGAGTATAGGCTATACCAAAATCATATGATGCTAAAAACTCTAGCCATCGTTGCTGCCGCAGATTCAAATCCTTTTGGGAGAACAGATACTTCAACGACTTATGGTCTGTAAACAACTCGAATCGAACTCCCAATAGGTAATGTCTCCACATCTTCAGAGCAAATACAATCGCCGCTAACTCCAAATCATGAGTCGGATAATTGCTTTCATGCGGCTTCAGTTGTCGACTTGCATATGCAATAATTTTATCCTTCTGCATTAGCACTGCTCCAAGTCCAGTGCCACATGCATCGGTGTAAACCACCATCTCATCATTTCCACTTGGAATAGTCAAAACAGGAGCACTTGTCAGTCGCTCTTTCAGGATTCCGAAAGCTTGCTCACACTTAGCATCCCATCTGAACACTCGGTTCTTTTTCGTCAATCCTGTTAACGGTGCAGCTATCTTGGAAAAGTCTTTGATAAACCGACGACAATATCCTGCTAATCCGAGAAAACTTCTCACATCAGATGCATTCTTAGGTCTAACCCAATCCTGGATCGCTGCCACCTTAGTGGGATCAACCGCTATTCCATTTCCAGAGATAACATGACCTAAGAACCTCACTTCACTCTTCCAGAAGTGACACTTCGAAAACTTAGCCTTCAGCTGATGTTTTCGCAAGATTTCCAAAACAATCCGCAAGTGTGTCTTGTGTTCCTCTTCATTTCTGGAGTAAACCAAAATATCATCCATAAACACAAGTACAAACTTGTTCAACTGATCTCTGAACACCCTATTCATAAGATCCACAAAATATGTTGGTGCATTGGTTAATCCAAACGGCATTACCAGCCACTCATAGAAACCGGATGGTGTCCTAAAAGCAGTCTTCGGCACACTATCCTTTGCCACTCTCAACTGGTGAAATCCCGTTGCCAAATCCATTTGAGAAAACACCTTAGCTTCGTGAAGCTGATCAAACAAATCATCTATTCTTGGCAATGGATACTTGTTCTTCTTAGTCACTTTATTCAGCTCACGATAATCCACACACAACCTCAACGATCCATCCGCTTTGGTTGCAAACACAACTGGTGCACCCCATTCGGACACACTACGCCGAACGAATCCTTTCCGTAAAAGGTCATCAACTTGCACCTTCAACTCTTGTTGTTCCCTAGGCGCCATTTGCCTAAGAGGCATCACAACAGGTCTGAATCCCTCAACTAGATCGATACGAAACTCGATCTCCATATGCGACGGTAACCCTTTGACCTCGTCAAAGACATCCTCAAATCCATTCACAATAGGCACCGATGACAGTCCATCTCGTGGAACAACCAGCGAATACATGAAGCTCATGAAGACGCCTTCTTCATGCTTACATCGTATCACAACCTTTCGCCCCTCCACATTCTCGACTGTCACCTCCAGCCTCTCACAATCAATCCTTGTCGCATACTTCCTAAGCCAGTCCATACCCAAAGTAGTTCCGAACCCCGCAAAGTTCAGAACAAAACAATCACAAATAAAAGAGCAATCATGACTCGATACAACTAGACCACGGCATACCATACACAAACAAGACGAACCCCCAACTGGACTAGTCACAACCAATGGTCTATCAACAATATCCGGTTCCAAACCCAACCTGCCTACAAGTTCATTACAAACAAAGGAATGCGACGCTCTAGTATCAAACAACACTCTAACTGGAACACCACAAATGGAAAGAGTACCTTGAACCACCACACTCTTTCCCTCCTCTTCAGCAGTAGGAGCCTTCAAAGATGATGGCACAGCCCCCAAAGCATAAGCTTGCACAATCTGCTTATCCTTCCTCGGTTCCGGACAATTCCTCTTAATATGCCCCAGCTTATCACAGTTGTGGCACTTCACCGACACCTTCGGATTCTTGCAATCCCTGGAGAGATGACCCTTCTGCCGACAATTGTAGCAGATCACTTCGCCCTTCGGCTTCTTCTGGCCATCCTTACCCTTCTGCTGCTGCTTTCTCTTCTTGTTTCCACCTTGCTCCTTAGCCACAGTAACAACAGATCCTTCCTTAGGAAACAGATTCTCATGCCTGAGAGCTTTCTCCACAAGCTTCTCAAACGGATTGTCCAAATAATCCACCAACCGTCTCCCAAGATAAGTGTCCAAGCCTGTCACAAACTTCTCATTCTTCTGATAGGGAGAATCGATATACGACCGAGCATACTTGGACAAAGCTTTAAACTCAGATACATACTCAAGAACTGGTCTCCCACCTTGCTTGAGCTCCACAAACTTCTTAAACAGAACAGATTTTTGAGCTGTAGAAATGAACTTAGCTTCAAATCTAGCTTGGAATTGCTCCCAAGTAATCTCTTCTTCTGGAGTATCAATGGTGATAGAATTCCACCAATCCGAAGCTCTCCCTTGAAGCTGTCTTGATGCAAGCTTCCTCTTAGTTGCATCCTCAATTTCCAAGTCACCAAAGATCCTTCTACAAGCATCAATCCATCTCTGCACTTCAATGGTTGATTTTGTTCCCAAGAAAACCTTTCCTCCAAGAGAAGTATAGTCTTTGCACAACTTAGCAAAATCCACTGGTTTTGGGGCTTGAACTTGAACTCCAACATCTACTGATGACCCCGAGGCTGGCATCCTTCTCATGATCGAAGTCATCATGGCCTCAAACATAGTAGCATAATCAGCAGCCCCTTTAGCAGCACGGCCTTCCCTAGCAGCTGGTCTTCCTCTTCGACTCATCCTTAATATCTATAAAAAGGAATGATTAGAACACCTTGAGAAACAACTACATAAGGAGTTCAAATCCTTCTAAGCTACTATATTATATATAGTAATTATCCATCAAAATACAATTACGTCTCTCATACGTAGTTATATCAGCGAGCGTTTGCTAAAATCGATTAACCAAAGCTCTGATACCAAATGTGACGACCGCCCATGACACCTGCACCAAATGAGGAAATAGTGCGCTGTAAAGTATGCCAGGCCGCCATGGACGATCCTCAAGGTAGGGTAAACACAAAAGTCTCTATCGTATTACTCACAGTGCATGGACAAAATACAATAGAAAATATACACAGTGAAGCTCCATATAACAGAATCTCATCATATAACTCTAATAGTTTGAAACAACAATCAGCAAAGTCAATACATCATGCCTCACTACATATCACTCAGAGAATATACAAACAGCAGAACACCCAGTACATATAGTAAGAAAACAATATGCAAAAGCCTCCAGCTCGTCTTCGTCATCAACAGCGTTGGCCACTACGAACAGCACCTGTCACCTGCTACCTAGTCTGCCCATCCCAACATGGATGAACAGCCCAAGGTAATAAGAGTTAAACATAAAACCTTGAGTCAGACAAAAGTCTTAGTGAGCAGTAAATCAACTATCAAACATACCAAAAGAGCATAAAGGGTAAAAGGAATAGGAACCCAACCATCCCATTCCACCTCTTTCTACAGTGATAGCCCCCAGACACACTAAGCAGAAATAAACATAGAAATTCAGACATTCAAAGCAAAGTAATTATCACTCGAGTCAAGGTCGGTGTTTTCTAAATACAAACCCCTAAGGCCTAAACCAAGATCTGATAAGCACCCTGAAAACATCGCTCTTGACCCAAGCGACGATACAACCAAACATCCAAACATCCATGACTCTGGCTATCACTGTTATCATTGCCTTGTTTTCACCGTTAATTGAATGACCGCCTACCAAGGGCTAATGGTAACCCCGGTTCTAGACATAGCTCCGCACGTCGTCGTGACCCGTGCCTAGGACTATCGCATCTGCCCAGAGTACTAGCACATCATCGTGACCCGTGCTTGGAACGTCATCGTGACCCGTCCCAACGTACTCTTGCTTTGAGCATGCTAGAACCTTCAACAACGATGAAATCTCAGCCTTCTAGTCGTCATCCTCGACGACTATTCCCATACTAGCTCAAACGCCTCTCAAGCTAACCATTATCCACAAACCCGGACCACATCACCAAGTTATCAACATGCTTGGGATGATCCCTTCTGGATTAAACCAAGGCTTTCTCACATCATGCTTTGTTTCATCGCGTCATAGCAAAGTCCCATCTCAACAATTGCCTCATCGCATCATGGCAAAGTCCCATCTCAACATCATCATCAAATCTATCCATATGAGCTTCAACATCCGCTTCATATGCCACAAGCAGCTTTCCTTATTCAAGAGCCTTTCCACTTAGCCTTTGAATCATCTTCGACCAACTTGTCCAAATCAAGTTATCAATCAACTAATCAATCAATTCAAACATTAATCCAAGTAATCAATCATTCAAACAAGATCTAAATAAACAATTACACAATAATGGCAATTTCGTAAATAAAGAGTCCAAATCTAACATGCATTCTAACAAACATGAATTATGAACAATATCTCTACAACTTGATGAATGAACTTGCATAAGTGAACATGTAGTAAATAGATGTCAAATCATCATGAGCAATAGATCTACATGCAGACTTAAGAAAAATGCACGAAATCACTCTCTTTAGCACATAAACAAACCACCGATCCAATATACTCCTTTGGGTCCGTGTGAGAGATAACCACCACTCACCGAATCACCTAAACACCTCAAAAACAACCAACTTCAGATTTGGACAGCAAAGAATCAAGCTTGATCCTCTAAAGCTCCGCTTCAAATGATGAAATCTCTCTTCGATAGATGGAGATCTTCAACTTTGGCTCTTGGATCTTCGATTTGATCTTCAATTTAGATGGAAGGAATCACTAGATTAGAGTGGAGAAAAGAAGTGAAGAAGTGTTGTAGTCGAGCTCTCAAAATGACAGCACTTCGTCGCTTCAAAATCCGGTGCCAAAAAGTGAACCAAAGCCCTCTATTTATAGGCTGAACTCTATGAGTCGTTCGACCCCCTTAGGTCGCCCACGACCTAACTCTTGCCGACCTAACGACCTACGACCTAACCACATGACCGACCTAACGCCCATGCGACCCAACGACATAAGCCTCAGCACCATCGTGCGATCTAACTACCCTTGCGACTTACGACTCATCGAATGCCGCGACCTAACCAAACCCAGGGTCACACGACCTAACAAATCCACGACCTAACCTGCAGGCGACTCAACGACTTAACACTCATGCGCATCTCCTTCTGAGTCGCCTAGACGACCTAACTACAACCCAGCTAAATCTTAAGTCGTTCCATTCCCTATACGACCTAACTATACTAAGTCGCACGAACGACCTTCCTACCTTAAGCCGTTAACCCCTAAGCCGTTAACCTACTTAGGTCGTTATCACACTATCCCCTAAGTCGCTGGCTCTTAACTCGTTAACTCGCTTACCACCTTAACCCTTTTAGGTCATCTAACGACCTAACTACAACTTAGGTCGTTTATGACCTAACTACCTTAGGTCGCTCCGCCTGCTAACTCCTATAGATCGCTAAATACACTTAGGTCGTCACTTCTATAAGTCGCTCCACCCGACCTATCTTTCACACGACCTAAACAACAGCACGGACCAAATTCTACTCTAGCCAACATCCACATGACTTAAGCACTAAGTCGTTGACTCCCATAAGTCGTTCCACTATTCAAACTACAACACGACTTAGGCACTCTACGACCTAAACTAATACACGACATCACTCCGAACGACTTAAGCTTTTGTCAACAAATACTCTAAACAGTTTAACAACATCAACGACCTAATGTTGATAGTTCTACGATCTTTCGATCCGTAAAAATACGGGTCGTTACACACCATCTCCTCTCCACTTGTCTTGAGCCATGACTTCCATTTGATGATAGCACCACAAAACTCCACAATATTGCTATAGCCGAGCCTAGTCTTCATCACCACCACTGCATATTGCCTTGGCCACCTCCTATTGCTCCACCACCACCATGATACCACCATGATACAACCTCTGACCATCCACCTACCCACTATCCTGACCTGCTAATGCCAAGGCAGAGCAAAATCCATGCAAGGCCGAGCCTTGTTGTTTAGAGCCCTTAGGCCAAGCATATGTGTGGTGAAAGAAAGGGCAAGTTGTGTTGTTCTTTGTTGTGTTTATATTTCAAGTTGTTTAATGATATTTGTGTTGTATATTTATGTTGCAATATATTGTTTTGTTTGTTGTGTACAAGATAATCACTTTGTCTCTCCCCTCACTTGAATCTGTATTCATGCTATCGTGCTTTTGGATCTTTGTTTGTGTGTTTGTTGTGCTATCTCCAACTTGTAGATGTGAGTATTTCGCACATGACATTTGTACTTATATAATTAGTGAATCGATAGCATGTGAATCTGTAGAATTATATTATCATGTTGTACCTGCTGTGATATGATTTATATGATGATCACCCTGTTTATAAACTTGTCATATCATCTGTAACTACTATATGATGCTATACTGTAATTATATCTGTTTCTCACACTGCAAGTTTTCCTGTTAGAATAGAATCACTACGGGCAGAAATGATACATACTCGAATGGACTTTAGAATGGGGAAAATTTGTTATGGGCTGAAATGATAGGCCTGAACGATTTTATTTAATATATTTTTCTTGGGATTGCGGGTCTGAAATGATAGAACCCGGATTTTTTCTTTGTAAATTATGGATTGAAATGATATATTATCCATATCACTTGACCTGGGTTAGAAAATATTATGTAGACCCGTGGTTATTTTATGTATATTTTTTTTGGAAATTTTTAAGTATTTTAAAATTGTAAATTTATGATATTTTGATTTAAATTGAATTAAAAATGATTTTTATACAGTATTAATGATTTTCTACAAGTTAATTAAGTGAAATAAATGAATGGTTAAGTTGATATTTGGAATATAAATTAATTTTGAAATTTGAGATTTTGTTTAAAAATAGAGCTTAAGTATTTTAAAATGTAAAATATGATAATTTGATTTTAAATTTGAATTTAAATTGAATTAATAAAGTGTTATTGATTTTTCTATGAATTTAAAATGGTTAATTAAATAAATGCTTAAAAGTGTAAAATTGAAATATGAATTAGTATTGAAATGTGAAATTTGATTTAAAATAAAAGTTAAGTTAAGGAAATAAAATGGAAATTAAGTTCATATTTTGAAATGGTAATTAAAAATTAATTATTAAGTTAATTTTTAAAATGCAAAGAATGGAAATTTTGTATGCTTGAATGTAATAAGTGAATTGTTTAAAAAAATTATTTTAATGTATAAAAGATTTTACGTTATAAAAATCATGAGTTAACGAGTATTTAAATGAACAATTTTTGAGTGAGAAATTATGATTTTTATAAGTTAAAAGAATTAGAAATCAAAGTTTAAATTGTTTCTGAATTTGTATTGAAAATATGAAATTTAATTAACAGCATTTCAGAAATGTTATCATTTTTGAAGTTAACATGAATTCACAAGTAAAGGATATTACAGCATTTTAAAGTGCCGTAGTTGATACAAATGAACTATAACTAAAATTTAACTAAGTGATATTACAACACTTTGTAAGTGTTGTAGTTGTAAAAACTAAAACTTGAACCTGAACTATTACAGCGGTTTTAAATGCTATCTTTACTTAATTGAATTGTTTTTCAAATGTAACTTACCGTAGCATTTTCTAAGTGCTACGAAAGTTGAAATTTCACCGTTTTTATAAATTTAAGCAAGTAAATGAATTCTGAAAAGACTAAATTTTTAGGAATTGAATCTTTGATTTATTTTAAAGTATAATACTTCATTTTAATTGGTTTAAATGGAGTATTTTGACTCGAAATATAAACCATTTTGAAATGTGATTTAGAGTGGTATTTAAATTAGATACAAATGAATGAGGTTTTAGAAGGATATGATATTTTGATATTTTAAAATGGATTTTAAATGATATTGAATTTTGAAATGATATTTGATTTTCGAAGTATAAAATACCATTTTGGAATTTTTAACCACGGGTACATTTCTCTGTATGCCTTGTGATTTTTGGATGCACACCTTCAATTTGAGAGTGTGACTAGGGATGAGCGATTGCTGCAGCTCTACGCTACCCTAGCCATATTAACTCTGTTGTTTGCATAGTTTACTTCAATATAGGCATTTCTATGATAGCATTTATTACCGTTTAATTGATGGTTTAATGGATCCTTAGAGGATGGGCGATCCAAGCATCCTCTAAGTCCTAGTGCATTATTGCTGCAGTTCACTTGAGTTGGTTTACATAATATATGTATGTATATCCTGACTCGAGTGTTTTGTGTTTTACGTTACGCTTGGGTCATCCTGAGTATTCACGGCTTAGCTTCGTATTTCTTTTTCTGGAGCTAGGAATCGCTGGAGATTTTGCTTATCTAGTAATCTATCCATTTCAGTTTCAGTTGTCTATTTCAGCTCTTGTATTTATAAACTTCTATGTATTTGGGATTTCTATTGTATATGTTTCAAACTGATCTTATGTATTTTGTTTTGAGGTTTTTTTATAGTAGCTTCATGAACTGCTATGGTACTTTATTTCCGCTGTGAGATATTTTGATATTTTTGTGTCTGTGATTCTATGATTGTTTTCATTTGCTCCAAATTTTATTACATTGCGGTATTTTGAGCAATTCAAGTCCGACAAGTGTGGATGCGAATGGCTGAAAATATCGGGTTGTTACAAACGATGTCTTAAATAACATTGTTTTTGACCCACTTAAAGTCATGAAATTCTAGATCGATGATGAGTAAGAAAATAGGAAATGTTTTCCCAATTAATAAGTGAATGAACTTAAGATTACTCTGAGATTAAAACGGGATTTACTAAAAAGAATTAAAGTGAAAAGAGGCATAATAAAATGTACTCATATTTACTTGGTTTTATTAATAATTGGATTTCGAAAGAACCGGGGTTAGATTTGGATGATTCCTATCCAAAGACTACTTCGAACCAATTTACATGTTCGAAAAATGAAGCTACTTGAAGATGGAGATATTGAGACGAATAATAACGAGGACTACTTGTTGATTAATTGGGGATAAGCTCCTGATTTACTTATTGTAGCAGTGGTCTCTTTGTTATGAAAAACCTCCTAAAACAAGGACTTCTCACCTAGTAATGGTCGAGGAATGTACCTTCAGATTCGTTCAGTCCTAGAACGAACCTGTATGGACGAGTATCTTACCTTGCATTCCAATCACATTGAGTGATCTCCATAAAATGTATATCAGTCGGTGGCGGAGAAGACAACTTATCTTAGCTTAACACCCTTTCTCTAGACATATGATCTCATAAAGTTATATATTTGTGGAGACAAGTCATGTGAATATGGAATTGCAATGTGGCATTCAAAGTGAAAAGAGTTGTAATATGTGAAAAGTTAATCGGTTCCGCAAGCCTCATCAATCAGAAATGACCGAAACAGGGTTAAATGTGGCAAGGCTATGTGGGTAATTCCCATTAGTGTATGATCATCTTCTTCTAAATATATTTCTTTCAACTATGACGTTCGAGATGTAAATTAATGCGGTGTATGTAAATCGAGCGCTCAGATAAAGGTCGGTAACGATCGGGGGATGACATTTTCGATACGATGTAGTTATAGAGGTAGGCTGGTCTTGTGTTGGTAGACGATCTTTGTAATGGATCCTTGGGACGTCCATCTAGAGGTGTACCCATCAAAAGGTAGTCCCTTCACCTGGTCATTTGTATGGATCCATTCTCAAATAAGAACTTATGGTTTTATTTGTAGATCCTACTATGATGGAATTTAATAATGGTAACAATTTCGTCTAAGATTACTAACTTTATTTGCAATTGTTTTCAAAGAATGTCATTAGAAATAATATCAAATTTTTTGATATAGAAGTGTTTTAGTTTATAAGGTAAAATCCGTTCGTGTTTATGGGCGGGCGTGGTCTTATGAGATACTCTATCTTTTCAGAAGAATTTCATTTAACGGCTGATATATGGCACTGTCATATATTATTGAGTTTTTCTCATGCTGGTTTATCAAGCCTGATCTGGATGTTTTCAATACTCTGGTCAGATCCGAGTTGTTTAAGGTATAGTTGATGACGATTGAAGTTTCCAACGGAGTGCTGGAGATATTGACCTATGTATGGGCATATTCTATTATCCGGTTTTCTTATTCTACATTGATTGATGATTGTCAGCAATTGTAAGGACATGTCTTTATAACTGTCCAAGCTGAATTAGGTTAGACTCTGATATATGTATTCTAAAAGTTTCCGTTGTAAAGATATTGTTCAATATATATATTATTCCATTTATGTGAGATTATGTTCTGTCTATTTTTCTTTTTACCCTTTATGTTCCATCTTTTCATTCAATTTGAGTTAGACAAGTGTGGTTTATTATCATCCTAAAGGTTATGGAAAAGCAGGCTGTGACAGGTACATGATGTTCTTGTCAGACCTCGGTGAATTTTATCTTGGGATGTACCATCGGTAGGTAGTTCCTTACCTTATCATAGTATGGAATCTATTCTCCAATACATGCATTTATTGTTTTAGATGTACCCAACTATGTTGAAATGTTAGATGAAGCATTTCATCTATATTCATATTTTACTTGAACTGTTAGACATTATTATAATATCAAGTATTTTCTATAAAATGTTTTACGGTTATTGTAACATCCCGCCATTTTGTACGTTTTAGGCAGACACACATGCCAACCCAAACCATACAGAATGGTGGATTGTTATTGGGGCGAATAAGAAAAAGAAGAGAAAAAACAAAATAATCTCACAGTGGAATGACAAAATATAATAATCAAATAACAGTTCATGAAGCTGTTTTACAAAAATATTTGATTATACTTATACAACACAGATGAGAGTTACACATACCAGAGAATAATAAATAATGCAGCAGAATACATGATGCAGTTAAATATAATAAATAATAATACAATCTTCGTCATCGTCCTCCAATAATAAGGTCTTCAAATCCTGAAATGCTTAGGCTGACCCGAGCGAATTGAAAAGACAAAACACTCGAGTCAGAACTAAAAGATCTTATGTAAGTTAAATCAACGGTAAAATATGAGTGGAACGGCGTCATAGATATTTATAGGGTTTAACATCTTCCATCCAGTGTCTAACGTGAGTGCAATAACTTAAGAGATGTTCGGGATTCACAACTCTTAAGGATCCATTAAACTATCTACTATGTAGTAATATACGCTATTATAATAATGTCTAATAGTAAAGTAAACTTACTTAAAAATAGCGTTAAGGCTCTACATTTTCCATCGTAACACATATATAGTGCCAATAGTCTATACAGTACGGTCGTATCTCAAGATCGGGAGGCTACCACCAATACTCCATAGGTATGACACAAATCAAAACTCGTACAAGGCGCGCTAGGGTAGGTGACACGGCACAACTAGGCAATGCCAGGGTAGATATACCAATTACACTTCCACACCGGTGGTAACGCGTAGCAGGCACTACCGCCCACCCCGAGCCACACTCCTAAAATCAAAGGTGCACCCAATCAATCACAAAGTAATAGAATGGTATCGAAGAATTATGTCCGATCATAGGAGCTACCACATTAGCCCGTCAATTGCTCCTGTTTTAGCCACCTTATGCCAATTCACGGGAGTCGGGTCCACGTATATACCTTAATAGGACGTCGCCACCATCCTACTTCATTCTGCAATCTCCACAGCGTACACGTTTGTTAAAGTGGTCTTCGGAGTTGGCAGAGAGTATGCAAACTTCCGATCCTGGTCTCTTTAATAACCAAGCGTTATTATAACGCCGCGATCATTTAAAAATAGTTTATACTTCAAAACCAAAATATCATTGTAATTTCAAAACTATATCAATACGATATCATTTCCATTTCAAAACCAAATACGATCTCACTTCTATTTCAAATATATCCATTTTCAGAATCATAGCATTTTCGAGGTTATAACACTTTCGAAACTAAACACTTGGAAATATAACATTTTCAAAACATAATACTTTGAAATTCATAGCTTCGAAAACATTACTTTCAACACAATTTGGTTTTCAATAAACCATTTCAATTTATATCGATTTCAAATACAGATTTTGTGACAACCTAATTGAAAATATTTAGTTGATTTTAAATATTTGGAAGTTAGTTTAACTTGAATTTCAAATATAAACATGAATTTGGCAATTAAATTATTGAATTTAATTCATTAATGATTGGTAAAAATTTGTATCTTCAATTTTAAGCTTGTTAAAAATATTTTGATGGCTTAGAAAATTTATATTGATAATACTGAAGATAATGGAAGCCCCAGAATTGGATTTGAAAATGATTTGTTCAGTTTTGGATTTATATTGTTTAAATCGATATTCAAAAATAGCCTTTTGAGGCACAGTCTTGGAATTCAACGAAACCAATTCCATTAGATCCGTAATATTGTATTATTATCAGATTTCAATTTTCATAGTATTTTCAGTGATCGTTTGGCCGTACGATAAGAAAACACGCTGAAAATTAAATCGAAATTCAATTTAATAGATGGGTCCAAAAAGCTATCTTCTCCATACGATCGAATTTGGACTCAGAACCTTTTCCATTACGTTCGGAATAGGGGTATAACCTTATGAACGCTTGGCGGCATGCCTCGATAGGAGTTTGAAATTTTGAGCTTCGAATTGGAGACGGTTTGAATTTGAATTTGAATTAAGATTGAATATAAATATTCAAATTCGCCAGGCAAATTAAACGTTTCTTCCCTCTTGCACCATTTGGCAAAATTAACGACACGTGTTCATTTTGATAAACGCGTTTGTTTGAAAATAATTACGCAAAAAGCAAAAGAAAAGAAAATAAAGAACGAAACCTCTTTGTTCAAAAAAACGCAGAGCTTCAAATTGAAAATGGCCGAGCTAATTTTCTTTTCAAATCACGGTTTCTCCTTTTCAAACAAATCGATCCCTCTCCTGTTCAAATTCAAACCTAAATCGAGTCGTTCGATTTCTTTAAAAAAAATGAGGACTCGCGACTCAGTCGCATGGCCGCGACGATGAAATTGACGTCGGGGGAGGGGGTAGCCGCTATAATCGAGGCATGGCGAGGCAAGCAGTTGAGGCGGTAGTGCATCGAGTGGCGTTCGTTTCAATCGGTCGGGTAGCACGACACTTGCAAGGCAATTGCGTGAATACCTGAGATCGCGGCAATTTAGGGTGGTCGGTGAGTTCGTTGTCGTGAGGTGGAGGCTTACGACGGTAATGGCGATTTGGGGGAAACTGTAATTTTTTTTCCTTTTTTTATTTATTAGCAGGCTATAAAAAGAACGAATATAATTTTTTTTTCAATCTGATTTGAAAAACAAATTGTTTTAATTTAAATTAATGGTCCCATAGTAAAGTAAATTTCCATTTTGTTATTTACAGAGAAATATATATATATAGACACACACACACATATATATATATAGTAGTAAGGTATTCAAATTCTTTTTATTTTCTGATTCAACTCGATTTGAAAATATGTACAAACAGATTTGGAAAAAAGATTTTATATGTAAAGTTAAAAAAGTTTATCTTTTTCAATCTAAAGATTTATGAATATATACAATATATTTGAACATGTGAAGTTAGATTATTAAAAACCTATATAGTTTATTTTGAAGATAAAATAAATATACATACTCATCTTTGCTAGCTTATTTTAAAATAATGTATTTCAGTGAATAATTTGTTTAATTAACTTATATAATTATTTTGGTTACTAGAAATGATTAAAGGAATATTGGTTTAAAATTTAATTTAATAAATGATAATTAATAGTTCAATTATTCCAAATGTTAATAAAATTATAAAATGTTGTGCGAGGTCTAAATCGTGAAGAAATAAGTAAAGGAATGGAAATGAGTTGGAATGGACTGCAAATTAAAGGTGAGATATTCTCACTCAATTGGAATTCCCAGGTTAATTTTAAGTAGTTAAATTTAAAATTGTCGATTGTGTGCTTGGATGATAAATTATTATCAGTTGTATCGGATTAGACCCTATACGCTGCATAATAGCGGAGAATATTATATTAAACCCATATACCGCGATATTCCACCTCGAAGTGGAATTGGTATTATATATGTATTTGGAGTGATTGATTTTCCGTATTATATAACGGATGAGACCCTATGCACCACATAATAGCGGATGATATTATATTAATCCCATATACCGCGATATTCCACCTCGAAGTGGAATTGGCATTTAATTGTTGTGCTAACATTTGTGGATGCAGGGAAACAGGTTGGAGGGATCCAACTGGATTTCTCAAATAATTGAATTTGTTTCAATATTGTGTGTTGATTTATTTATAATCTATGTGTGATTATATTTGTGATTGAAATTTTTGATGGCTATAGTTTAGCCAAATATATTTTTGGTATTGTAGAATACCATAAATAAATAAAATTGGATTTTTGAAATTCGAGTAGAAAATTTAAAGTAAATTAAACTTTTGAATTAGACAAATTTAAAAGAATATAAAAGTTGAATTTTGTAATCCTATCGAATTAATTCCAAAATAAGGGAAAAGATTTTAACAAATGGATTTTGAGTAATATTATTTAAAAGTTAAGGAATTTATTTAAAATTCGGATTTTAAATGGATTGGGAGGAATAAAGGGATTTATTTTAAAAGGTAATAATTTTGGAAATCAATATGAAAATTGATTTGGTGTTTGAATGAAAATTGATTTGGTGTTGAAATAAAATTGAAAATCAATTTCGAATTTGTTTGGTAAAGGAAATAAATTTGGAAATCAATTTGGGATTTGATTTGGTGTTTGAAAGTGAATATTTGGAAATCGATTTGAAAATCGTATATCTGTGGATATTTCGAAAATTTAAATTCACAATGGGAATTTATAAAAGAAAAGGAAATTTGTTTTAAAAATAAATATTGGTTTATTTTTAAAAGTGTGGAAAGTAATTTACGGATTTGGAACATAAAACTAAATAAATCAAGAAGGATTTATTGATTGATTTAAATGAACCGTTTTAGAATGGAAAGTGTATGTTCCTTGAAAAGCCGAGTATTTTAAAAAAAAAGTAGATTTCGAATAAAACTTCAAAAGTTCTAGAGTTGCTTTTAAAAGAATATTTTGGAGAAGTTATTTTCTTAAGCTATTTTGAAAATCTTTAAAGTAAAGATTTGTTTAATAAATTATAGAAGTGATTATTTAAAGTTTAAATTGATATTTGATTTAGAAAATGGTTATTCAAATATTTATACTCTATATACTAATTTTATTTTAAAATTAGTTTGGACTTGAAGATTTATATGAGATATTGATATAATATTTTCATAGCTAATATTTAAATAAGTATTTATAAATAGTTTTTGTTCTAAATATTTCCAAGTATATATGTTTGGATAAGTAATTTAAATTATTTTGAAGTATTTGAACTCGGTAGATTTTCAGTGGAAATGGATAAATATTTGAAAATATATTCCACGAAAGGAAATTGATTTGAAATTTGTTTTCAAAGTGCTGAAATGTGAAATTATATCTTGCGAAGATATGTTGAAAAATAAATAATTGGGGGAAATTATTTGAAATCTAGTAATAGTTGTGAATGTTGATTGATAGTTAAACCGACTATCATTATTGGCCTTTAAACGGCATTTGAATTTCGATGCGACAGAGGGTCGAATTCCAAATGGATATTCGAAAACCACATCGAACCTTTGTGTTGGACCTTTTGTTGAAAAGATCAAAGTGGAAATTGTTGTGAGTTTGAAATCTGAATGTAACACTTATTTTTAAAAATAAGCGCTCGTTATTCACATTAGCCAGGAGAGTACTTTGTGTCATAAAACCCATTCTGAATAATGATACGACGAAATGGGATTGCATTTGAAGATGGTGTTGATGACCGGGTATTTTCTAAAGTGAAAGGATTACCTATCGAATGTCTCTGCACCGGTTGCTCCGGTATAGAGATTTTACCACCCTTTGTGATGGGGATTCCGGACGTGATTATTGAATACCCGGATTTGCAAGGGCTTCTTTGAAGTGCCTTTGGTTCCATTCGAACTCGGGATGGACTTATATGGATGTGTGTCATCTGACATTACATTTTGAGATATAAAGTTGGTTTCTATCAAATACATTTCTGTTAGTGGCGGAGAATTTATTCTCTTAGCTTAACACCCTTCTCTGAGACATGTGAGCTGAGAGGTTACGTAGTTGATGGTTACTAGTGATACATTCCCAATTTGGTAATGTGGCATACGAAGTATTGGTGATCATTTATTGATCGAAGCATGGCTTTATGAAAAGTGTAGCTTTGTGGACGAGACCTCATCGGGCCTCATAACCCGGAAATGGTCGAAATGGGAAGGATGCGGCAAGGTTATTTGGGGGTAGCGCCCCCTGAGGGTATGTCATTTCCTTCTGGAAAAAGGTTGGATCATGGTATAGAGCCCAGATATTTAACCTATGTGGTTGCTGCAAATTTATTATACTTTGTGGTTGTTGCTTTGTGGTTGAGGATCTTCAGATAAAGGTCGCAAACAATCGGGGGATGGCATACTCGTGTAGTAGTTACCTAATTACAGAGGTAACCCGACCTTGTGTTGGCAGAGATATGGTTAAGTTCTCAGGGCGTCCCTCCGGAGGTGTACCCATGTGGCCCAGGAAGTTCCTTAGCCTGACCATTTGTTGGAAATCCAATCACCAATACGCGCCTTGTACGGTTTTAGTTGTTGAACCTTCCATTTAACATGTTAGCTAAAGTAGGCATACTATAATGGTACGTTTGCTGGCTAAGATTAATATTATACTTGCAAATGTTTTCCACAATGCACTAATGATAATATCAAAGAGGTTTTGCGTATCAAGCATGTTTGACTATCATAAGGAGAAATCTCCTCCAATTGTGCGTGTAAAGACCCGGAATTTTGGCAATATATTTTAATAAGAATTTAATAAAATACAAGCTTTTTCATTTTATAAACTGATAAGATCTTTGAACATTTTCTAGTTATATATGTGTTTTGTGAAGGAAATTTTGATTTGAAAATTTATAATAGATTCTTCCAAAAATATTTATAATAAAATCTTTCATATTCAATTAAAATTAAAAAGGTGCTATATTATTAATATTTAATATAATACATATAAAATGTAATCTAAATATTATTGTTTAAAATAAGCAATCCTATCAATATTGAACATAAATATAAAAACATAAGAAAAAAATATAAATATAAGATAAGATATAAATAGAAATATAAAATATATAAATATAAATAAATGTTATAAATCAATGGTTTGAAAGTTAAATTTCAAATAGAATAAAACTAAGAAACTATGCTAACAATAACGATAATAATTTTGCATATACATATATGATAAGTTTAGAAAAGAAGACAAACTATTTACATAACCTGTGTAACATATATGTATAATGCAAAGAGACAAATTATTCACTTAATATTCAAAAATATCTTTGTACACAAATGTAAATATCAGCAAACCATAATTTTGTAAACATAGATGAAGACATGTTCATTAAATGCTAGCATACATTTGTCATTTCAAATTTACAAAAGAAATATCTCAGTACAAATATAAGGCCAGCTGAAATATGCAATATCACCTCAAATTACAGTAATTAAAACACAAAATCTAATATGATCAAAACAAGTGAAGCTGTACCAGTTGTAGCCTACACAGTTCAAATCAATTTCTATTTATACATCATACTATTTTAGTTCATTCCAAAACTTAGTAAACCTAAGAAGCAAACCTGAGAAAAAGGAAAATAAACATCTTTATTTACAAACTCAACTTCATTCAACAAAGCTGAGAAGATTTTTCAGGAATTCAAATTCCAGCTCTTCAACAACTCTTGTTTTCTGTTTTAACAATCATTTAGGTGATTAAACGAAACCTTTAAGACTTAAGTTTAATTGTGTGTATGATATATTGATAATAATATGATGGCATATGTATCTGTTTTTCAATTCTGCGTTCAAATGTGAGTTCTCTATAAAATTTGAATATAGTTTTTGTGTAGTTACAGAGTTAAGTAAACAATCAAAATACAAAATATTTTCATTCAATGATTTATAGGCTTATGTTTTTAAAACAAAGCAAATTATTTGAATATAAATCAAGCTTTTAAACTGGTTTTCAACCTGTCAGTGGAGTATATCCACTGGAAAGTGATTTACAAGGCAATCATATTTTTTTTGTTAAATTCAAGTATTCTAGATTGCTGATTCAAATACATAGCTTGAATCTATATACAAAGGTAGGATTTTTAAAATAAAAACGATGATTTTTAGATCAGTATACATGGTGCAGTACCTATATGAACTCAAAATGCATTTTTATCAATTTCTGTTGATTCAACAAATATTAGATGTTGAAATTCGTTATGGAGCTAGCTTTATGATTCACTAATACAGGAAAAATGTTTAAAAAATTATCTAATGCAAGGATTTTGGGGGAGAAACGAAAATAGGGTTTTGGTTCGAGTTTTTCTGTGTTCTGTAATTCGTTGATTTTGCCGCCGTGAATTGACCGAGCTGCACGCGCTTCTAGGGGATGGTAGAGGAGGGTTATGGCAAGGTATGGCCGGAGTCGCGTTGCCACTGGTGGTCGGCGCTTATAGGTTGAGGCGATTGTTTTTGGGTGTATTCGAGTTGCAGTTTGAACAGATGGGTGCATTTCGATTTTGATTTTTTCACGTAGAACTGGGTTTTCATTTCGAGTTTGTGGTTGATTTGTGGTTTGTAGGAGGCGACGAGGTTCGTCGGAGGGACGGCGAACCACCGTGCACGTGCACGGTGGCGTGTGGGTGTCAGCGGCTTCGAGTATGGGTCGTCTCGAGTGATACTCGAGAAATTTGGGAGTTTGCTTCGAGTGATTACCTGGTGCATGAGTGAGTCGCATAGTACAGTATTTTTAAGTTTAGCTTAACTAAAATAAAAGATAAGAAGAAGAAGAAAGGTAGGAGGAAGATGGAACTCGGGAATTAGAAAGGAAAACTCGAGCTTTACTCGAGTAAATGCAGTACTTTCCTCGGGTTTTATTTTCTACGTGAATTAGCCAAATAACTTTTAAGTTATTTTGTTAAATAAAAGTTAGTATTAATAAAGCTAATGATGTTAACATGTTTAAGTTAAAAATTTTATAAAGTTAATGATGTTAACATGTTTAAGTTAAAATTTGATTTTAAAATTTATTAAGAGAGATTTGCAAATGTAAGATTAATAATTAATTTAAAGTGTAAGTTAATTAAAATGTAAATTAATTTTTACTTGTAATTAAATAAGTAATTTAAGGACAAAATAAATTTATAATTAAGATTGATATTATTAATCTTGTGTTTAATGAGTTAGAACTTAAGAATTTAATTAACTACTTTAAGTTAATTAATAAATAGTAGTTAACTAATTAAATGATTAATTAATTAGTAATTAATGATTAATTAAGTAAATAGTGATAAATAAATAGGTAATTAAATTTTATTAATTAATAATTAAGGTTATTAATTAATAATTAAGAATTGATTAATTAAGTGAGCAATTAAGAAGTAATTAATAAATTTAATAAGATGATTAATTAGTGATTAACTAAGCAGAATAAAAATGGATTATTCTTAAGTAATTAATTAAGTTAAGTTAATTAAACTAAATTTGATATGAATTAATAATTCTGTTTGATTGATTGTGATATCTATTTGTTGGTATTTTGTGATATTTTGTGATATATTCTTAATATATCTATGATGACTGTGTATGATTTATCTGTGATAGATGTTATGTGAATCCCAAGCAGTGAATTAAATTGTTTAAACTATTTAAAACAACTTGGCCTTTAAAATAGTGTTTGGATTTCGATGAGACCGGGATCGGGTGTTAATTTGATATTCCAAAAACCACATCGATCCAAATTAAACGATAGGTCGTGACATCTGAAGTGAAGATCGAGATGGTGTTTCAGAATGCAAGGGTTATTGTCGTTGACTCTGAGGGTGATTCCAAAACGAATGCAACGAGATAATGACTTCGGTTTCGTTCGAACCCGGAACGAACTTGTATGGATTGAATGCTTTCAGCACATCGTCTGGCGGACGATGAGCATTCTGAGAGATATGTTCTCTAAAGGTAATCGTAGCCTCAAGCCTCATCAACCGAGAATGGCTAAAATAGGGGAGATGCAGCAAGGTTAGGTGGGTAGCACCCAAGCAGGACAAGATATACCCCTGTCTAGATGTCCCTTTATTTCGGCTGTGTGGGTAGTTGTTGGCCACAACTCCGGGGTTATCTTGTTCGGGACTGTTCAGTAAGGAATGGTTCCGGCCTTGTGTTGTAGGGGGTCGGGAGTGATCCTCGGTACGGTGATCTAGGCCCCATATTGTGACGGGCGGTACCCGGTAGCCCAGCAATTGATGGAAACCCATTTTCCCTACGAGACCCTACGGTTTTGATTTGTATTACCCACTTTCATGGCTAGTAGCTGGAATTTAATGAATGTAACAATTTCGGCTATTTTCTATTTACTTGAAAACCCTAGACACTATTATAATATCACTAGATTTCCTATAAAATGTTTTGGTTAGCGTAAGGTAAAAACTTACCCGTATTTATGTGTGGGGAGTCTTACGTGATACCTTTATTTTCAAATGATTTTCAAAGTTAAACAACTTTAACCCGTTTACTCACACCAGACCCATGTCTGACCCGGAGTTTATATTTTGTTTTTCATAAACTCTTGGGTACTCAAATTTTTATGAGTAACCAAGTGATAGGTATTGGGATTGTTGAGTTCTGGAGGAGCTTGGAGAAGAAGACCAGACGTATGTGTCTATCTATCTATCTATCTATCTAGTTCCACTGAGTTAGTTAGTGTATGATGTATTTTGGGATGTATGTATTGACAGATATGTATATGACAGTCTTGTTGTATGATATTGTATAACTTTGATATATGTAAAAACCATGTAATAGTTATGTGATATATTATATTTTGTTCCGTTCCGCTGTGAGATTCTGATGTTGTTATTCTTTCTATCTATCTTTTCTATTTCTATCCCTTTCTTTTCTTATTGATGATACGTCTTTCTGTGGTTAGAAGGACCGGTCGTCACAGTCGGTATCAGAGCGAGGTTGAGATAACACCTAGGCTCTGGAGTAATATTTATCTTGAGAGTGCATATTTGTATTTTCATATAATTATATATCTATCTAAATTTGTTAAGTTACCTGTCCAGGTGGCCAACATGAGTTCTGGAAGAAGAGGCAGAGGTAGGGGCAATACCTCTACTGATAATGGACGAAGTCAAACTGCTAGTGAGGCTATAAATCTAGTACCGCCTCAGATTAGTTTTGCTGCTTTATGCAAAGACTTCATCAACCTTGGAGGACAACCATTTAAAGGGTCAGAATCTATAATTAAAGTTCATGCTTGGCTACGCTCTTGTGAGCGCATCTTTAAGAGTATGAAGTTGTCTGATGAACGAAAAAGGGAAATGGCATCGTGGCAATTGCAGGAAGGCGCAGCAACCTGGTGATGCAACGGTAGCAAACATTTCTGAGGAAGACATTCATGGGACAGATTTAAAGAGTTATTTTAGGAGAAGTTTATTCCAACAGCAGGGAAAATTTGTTTGTATCGGGATTTTTTGAATTTGAAGCAGGGAAGCATGTCTGTTTCTGAGTATGAGACCAAATTCAATGAACTTTCTTGCTATGGACCAGGGCTCATTGATACTCCCCTTAAAAAGAATGAGATGTTTGTGCAAAGATTGAGGCCAGAATTTCATGAAAAGATGACGGTGCTTTTGAAAGGATCTTTTTTCGATTTGATTGATATGGCTTTAAGATATGAGAATTTGATGAACAAGAAATCCGTGGCACTAGTAGCATTGCCGGGAGGAAATTTAGCTAATCCGAATAAAAGGAAGTTCAATCCCAATTGGAGAAAGCCGAACAAGAAGAAGCCTGGAAGTAACAACGGACCTCGCAAATGCTATATATATCAACAAGAAGGTCACTTGGTGAATAAGTGTCCTAGGAAAGGATTGCAGCAACAACAACAGCATCATAGGGGACCGGGTTCAGCTTTGGTTCAGAGATCTCTATGCTTTAATTGTCATCAACCAGGTCATATGATCAAGGATTGCCCGCTACTTCATAAAGCTCAGCAGAATAAGGTATTTGCTTTGGAAGGTGCACCATCTAGTTCATCTAAAGGCAAGGGAGTATTGGAAGGCACATTACTTTTAGATGGCAAGTATATTAAAGTTTTATTTTATTCGGGTGCTTATTTGAGTTTTATTTCTTTGGAATCTGTAGCGAAGTTCTTTCTTACCCATAGTACCGTAGACTGTCCCATCTTGGTATCTGATCCTATAGGAGGGGTGACCAAATTAGATATGAACTGCAAGGACTTGAAGATTTCCTATCTATACCATAGTTTTTCTTGTGACCCTTATGTGTTGAATTTTAAGGGATTTGACCTTATATTGGGGATGGATTGGCTTGATAAGTATAGAGCAGTCTTGAATTGTGATGAGAGAACAGTTTCGTTGGAAACTGATTTGGGTAGAATTGCTAGTGTCGTGTGATAATTCTGGAATTCACTTGAGTAGCCTTTTGCATGGAATTGAGACTTCTCAAGAGAAGGTTGAAGATATCGATGTGGTTCAAGATTTTCCTGATGTATTTGAGAAAGTTAAGTGTCTGCCTCCACATTGAGAGATAGAGTTTCATATTGATTTGATTCCAAGAGTAGTGCCGGTAATTCAGCTCAGTAGGAGGATGGCTCCTAGGGAGAGAGAGGAGTTAATTAAGCAGACTCGGGATCTTTTGGAGAAGGGGTTGATTAGGCCTAGTTTTTCTTGTTAGGGCTCTGCTGCAGTGTTTGTCACTAAATCGGATGGATCGCTAAGGTTCTGTGTGGATTATAGAGAATTGAACAAAGTGACTATCCGTAATAAATATCCTCTTCCTCGTATCGATAATCTCTTTGACCAGTTGCATGGAGCTTCTATCTTTTCTCAACTGGATTTAGCTTCAGGTTTCCATTAGTTGAGGGTAGCTAAGGACAGTATTCCCTTGACTTCATTTAGGAGACTAAATAGTTTCTATGAGTGGTTGGTTATGCCTTTTGGGTTAACCAACGCTTCTGCTTACTTTGTTGACCCGATGAACCGAGTATTTCGAGATGTATTGAATAAGTTCGTTTTGGTATTCATTGATGATATCTTGGTCTACTCTAAATCTGAAGAGGAGCACAGGCAGCATTTGAGGATTGTGTTGGAGACTCTAAGGAGACATGTTTTGAAGGCGAAGTTTTACAAGTTCCATTTCTGGAAATCAGAAGTAAAATTTTTAGGGCACATTGTTTCTGGTAAAGGTATCTCTGTAGATCCAACGAAGGTTGAAACTATTCTGGAGTGGAAGCAGCCGGAGAAACCGACCGAGGTTCGCAGTTTTTTAGGATTAGCTGGGTACTACAAAAAATTTGTCAAGGATTATTCCAAGATTTCTTCGCATTTGACCAAGCTGACAAGGAAAGGAGCTAAGTTCAAATGGACACCCCGGTGTGAAGAAGCTTTCCAGGAATTGAAGACGAGGCTAACCAGTGCACCAGTGCTTGCTATTCCGGATGGAAAGAGCAAATTTGAGGTTTATACTGATGCTTGTATAGTTGGTCTGGGAGGAGTTTTGATGCAGAATGGAAGGGTTATTGCGTATGCGAGTCGGCAATTGAAGCCACATGAGAAGAACTACGCTACGCACGATCTAGAATTATTAGTCGTTGTTTTTGCTTTGAAGATCTAGATACATTATCTCTTGGGAGAGAAGTTCGAATTATTCACGGATTACAAACCGTTGAAATATCTTTTCTCTCAAAAGGATCTTAATCTAAGACAACAGCGGTGGGTCGAATTTCTGGCATCCTATGATTTGGATATTCTGTATACCCTGGGAAAGGCGAATGTCGTAGCTGATGCTCTTAGCAGGAATGCAGTTCTGTCTCTTCTGGAAGTTGTTCCATCTCTTATTGAAAGGATTTCAAGAAAGCAAGCATCTGATAAGATGTTGAGAAGAATCATCAAAATGGTTAGGAAGGGTCAGTGTTCCAGTTTTGAGATTGATGGCCAAAGGACACTGAGGATTAACAGGAGGATCTGTGTTCCGAATTTCAAGGAATTGAAACAGCGGGTCTTATCTGAGAGTCATCGTTCCAGATTGAATATTCACCCGGGAATCTCAAAGATGTATAGAGAAGAGTTTTCCGGTGGCCGAATATGAAGAAAGATGTACCTAGGTTCGTGAATAGTTGTGCCATCTGCCAACAAGTTAAAGGAGATCAACATAAGTCAGCCGGATTATTGCAGCCTTTAGAAATTCTAGATTGGAAGTGGGAAATGATTTCGATGGATTTCATCGACGGTTTGCCTAGAACCAAGAAAGGAAATGAAGGAGTATGGGTTATTGTGGATCGGTTAACTAAGAGCGCTCATTTTATACCGGTTAAGCCAACTCGTACTGTAACTTCTCTGGCAGAGATTTTCTTAAGAGAGATAGTCATATTGCATGGTGTTCCAGTCAGTATAGTAAGTGATCATGATCCTATTTTCACCAGCAAATTCTGGGAGGCTCTGCAATCAGCTATGGGAACGAGTTTGAGATTGAGTACAGCCTATCATCCTCAGACAGATGGACAGACGGAGAGGCTTAATCATATTCTTGAGGATATGTTGTGAGCTTGTGTTTTGGATTTTGGTGGATCGTGAGAAGACCATCTTCATCTAGTGGAATTCTCTTATAATAATAGTTACCAAGCGAGTATTAATATGGCTCCTTATGAAGCTCTGTATGGAAGACCGTGTAGATCCCCATCCTGTTGGATAGAATTGAAATATCGTCTTGTGCTTGGACCCGATCTAATTCGAGAAGCTTCTATGAAAGTCGAGCTTATCAAGAAAAGGATGAAAGCTGCTCAGGATCGTTAGAAGAAATATGCAGATAAAAGGCGAAGACCATTGGAATTTGAGATCGGAGATTTAGTCTTTATCAAAGTTTCCTCGTTCAAAGGTGCTATAAGATTTGAAAAAATGGGAAAACTTGCTCCAAGATATATTGGACCATTCCGAGTGCTGGAAAGAATTGGAGCTGTAGCTTACAGAGTTGAATTGCCAGAATGGATGTCTGGAATTCATAATGTATTTCATGTATCCCATCTAAGGAAATTTGCTTATGACCCATCATTGGTTGTAGAACCAGTAGTCCAGGAAGATTTGGAAGTAGAACCCAACTTGACTGTGGTCAGAAATCCAGTTCGGATTGTGCATCAAGACGAGAAGCAACTCAGGAGCAAAGTAGTGATGCTCGTCAAAGTGCAGTGGAGCGAGGATCCCAGAGATTGTACCTGGGAAACTATGGATAGTTTTAGGTAAGCCTATCCGGATTTGTGTCCGGATAACTAGTGATGTTCGTTAGGGTAGACTGTTTGGTTGTTTGCTAATGTATGGATGATATATATGTTTGGATTGTTAATATAAAAGCTTTTGAATTAACTGTTGTTTTAAATTTCGAGGATGAAATTCTTTTAAGGGGGGAGTAATGTAACGACCCGGGATTTTGGCAATATATTTTAATAAGAATTTAATAAAATACAAGCTTTTTCATTTTATAAACTGATAAGACCTTTGAACATTTTCCAGTTATATATGTGTTTTGTGAAGGAAATTTTGATTTGAAAATTTATTATAGATTCTTTCAAAAATATTTATAACAAAATCTGTCCTATTCAATTAAAATTAAAAAGGTGCTATACTATTAATATTTAATATAAAATGTAATCTAAATAATAATGTTTTAAATAAGCAATCCTATCAATATTGAACATAAATATGAAAACATAAGTATAAAATATAAATATAAATATAAATATAAATATAAGATAAGATATAAATAGAAATATAAAATATATAAATACAAATAAATGTTATAAATCAAAGGTTTGAAAGTTAAATTACAAATAGAATAAAACTTAGAAACTATGCTAACAATAACTATAATAATTTTGCATATACATATAGGATAAGTTTAGAAAAGAAGACAAACTATTTACATAACCTGTATAACATATATGTGTAATGCAAAGAGACAAATTATTCACTTAATATTCAAAAATATCTTTGTACACAAATGTAAATATCAGCAATCCATAATTTTGTAAACATATATGAAGACATGTTCATTAAATGCTAGCACACATTTGACATTTCAAATTTACAAAAGAAATATATCAGTACAAATATAAGGCCAGCCAAAATATGCAATATCACCTCAAATTACAGTAATTAAAACACAAAATCTAATATGATCAAAACAAGTGAAACTGTACCAGTTGTATCCTACACAGTTCAAAGCAATTTCTATTTATACATCATACTATTTTAGTTTGTTCCAAAACTTAGTAAACCTAAGAAGCAAACCTGAGAAAAAAGAAAATGAGCATCTTTCTTTACAAACTCAACTTCATTCAACAAAGCTGAGAAGATTTTTCAGGAATTCAAATTCCAGCTCTTCAACAACCCTTGTTTTCTGTTTCAACAATCATTTAAGTGAGTAAACAAAACCTTTAAGACTTAAGTTTAACTGTGTGTATGATGTTTTGACAATAATATGATGGCATATGTATCCGTTTTTTAATTCTGTGTTTATATGTGAGTTCTCTGTAAAATTTGAATACAGTTTTTGTGTAGTTACAGAGTTAAGTAAACAATCAAAATACAAAATATTTTCATTCAATCATTTATAGTCTTATGCTTTTAAAACAAAGCAAATTGTTTGAATATAAATCAAGTTTTTAAACTAGTTTTCAACCTGTCAGTGGAGTATATCCACTGGAAAGTGATTTATAGGGCAATCATAAATTTTATGTTAAATTCATGTATTCTAGATTGCCGATTCAAATACATAGCTTGAATCTATATACAAAGGTAGGATTTTTTTTAAAAAAACGATGATTTTTAGATCAGTATACATGGGGCAGTTCCTATATGAACTCAAAATGCATTTTTATCAATTTTTGTTGATCCAACAAATATTAGATGTTGAAATTCGTTGTGGAGCTAGCTTGATGATTCACTAATACAGGAAAATTGTTTAAATAATGATCGAATGCAAGGATTTTGGGGGCGAATAGAAAATAGGGTTTTGGTTCGAGTTTTTCTGTGTTTTGTAATTCGTTGATTTTGCCGCCGTGAATTGACCGAGTTGCACGCGCTTCTAGGGGATGGTAGAGGAGGGTTACGGCAATGTGTGGCCGGAGTCACGTTGCCACTGGTGGTCGGCGCTAGTAGGTTGAGGTGATTGTTTTTGGGTGTGTTCGAGTTGTAGTTCGAACAGATGGGTGCGTTTCGATTTCGACTTTTTCGCGTAGAACTGGGTTTTGATTTCGAGTTTGTGGTCGATTTGTGGTTTGTACGAGGCGATGAGGTTCGCCGGAGGGACGGCGAACCACCGTGCACGTGCAAGGTGGCGTGTGGGTGTCAGCGGCTTCGAGTATGGGTCGTCTCGAGTGATACTCGAGAAATTGGGCAGTTTGCTTCGAGTGATTACCTGGTGCGTGAGTGAGTCGCATAGTACAGTAGTTTTAAGTTTAGCTTAGCTAAAAAAAAGATAAGAAGATGAAGAAAGGTAGGGGGAAGATGGAATTCAAGAATCAGAAAGGAAAACTCGAGTTTTACTCTAGTAAATGCAGTACTTTCCTCAGGTTTTATTTTCTACGTGAATTAGCCTAATAACTTTTCAGTTATTTTGTTAAATAAAAGTTAGTATTAATAAAGCTAACGATGTTAACATGTTTAACTAAAATTTGTATAAAGTTAATGTGTTAACATGTTTAAGTTAAAATTTGATTTTAAAATTTATTAAGAGAGATTTGCAAATGTAAGATTAATAATTAATTTAAAGTGTAAGTTAATTAAAATGTAAATTAATTTATACTTGTAATTAAATAAGTAGTTTAAGGATAAAATAAATTTATAATTAAGATTGATATTATTAATCTTGTGTTTAATCAATTAGAACTTAAGAATTTAATCAACTACTTTAAGTTAATTAATAAATAGTAGTTAACTAATTAAATGATTAATTAATTAGTAATTAATGATTAATTAAGTAATTAGTGATAAATAAATAGGTAATTAAGTTTTTTTAATTAATAATTAAGGTTATTAATTAACAATTAAGAAGTAATTAATAAATTTAATAAGATGATTAATTAGTGATTAGCTAAGCAGAATAAAAATGGATTATTCTTAAGTAATTAATTAAGTTAAGTTAATTAAAATAAATTCGATATGAACTAATAATTCTGTTTCATTGATTGTGATATCTATTTGATGATATTCTGTGATATTTTGTGATATTCTGGATATATCTGTGATGACTGTGTATGATTTATCTGTGATAGCTGTTATGTGAATCCCAAGCAGTGAATTAAATTGTTTAAACTATTTAAAACAACTTGGCCTTTAAAATGGCGTTTGGATTTCGGTGAGACCGGGATCGGGTGTCAATTTGATATTTCGAAAACCACATCGATCCAAATTAAACGATAGGTCATGACATCTCAAGTGAAGACCGAGATGGTGTTTCAGAATGCAAGGGTTATTGTCGTTGACTCTGAGGGTGATTCCAAAACGAGTGTAACGAGATAATGCCTTCGGTTTCGTTCGAACCCGGAACGAACTTGTATGGATCGAATGCTTTCAGCACATCGTCAGGCGGACGATGAGCATTCTAAGAGATATATTCTCTAAAGGTAATCGCAACCTCAAGCCTCATCAATCGGGAATGGCTAAAACAGGGGAGATGCAGCAAGGTTAGGTGGGTAGCACCTAAGCAGGACAAGATATACCCCTGTCTAGATGTCCCTTTATTTCGGCTGTGTGGGCAGTTATTGGCCACAACTACGGGGTTATCTTGTTCGGGACTGTTCAGTAAGGAACGGTTCTGGCCTTGTGTTGTATGGGGTCGAGAGTGATCCTCGGTACGGTGATCCAGGCCCCATACTGTGATGGGCGGTACCCCAGTAGCCTTGCCATTGATGGAAACCCATTTTCCCTACAAGACCCTACGGTTTTGATTTGTATTACCTACTTTCGTTGCTAGTAGCTGGAATTTAATGAATGTAACAATTTCGCTATTTTCTATTTACTTGAAAACCCAAGACACTATTATAATATCAGTGGATTTCCTATAAAATGTTTTGGTTAGCTTAAGGTAAAAACTTACCCGTATTTATGTGTGGGGAGTCTAACGTGATACCTTTATTTTCAAATGATTTTCAAAGTTAAACACTCACACCAGACCCATGTCTGACTCGGAGTTTATATTTTGTTTTTTATAAACTCTTGGATACTCAAATTTTTATGAGTAGCCAAGTGATAGGTTTTGGGATTGTTGAGTTCTGGAGGAGCTTGGAGAAGAAGACCAGACTTATATATCTATCTATCTAGTTCCGCTGTGTTAGTTAGTGTATGATGTATTTTGGGATGTATGTATTGACAGAAATGTATATGACGGTCTTGTTGTATGATGTTGTATAACTCTGATATATGTAAAAACTATGTAACAGTTATGTGATATATTATATTTTGTTCCATTCCGCTGTGAGATTCTGATGTTGTTATTCATTTTATCTATCTTTTCTATTTCTATCCCTTTCTTTTCTTATTGATGATATGTCTTTCTATGGTTAGAAGGACGGGTCGTCACGGTGCGCTTGCATTGTGTGTATGCAGGGAGGCCTTATGGTAGTTTCATTTTCCAAAAGCATAGCAGATTTCTTTTCCTTTTCTTTGTGAAAATAACTGTTTTTAAGATCTCACACCAGTCCCATGACTGACCTAGAGTTTATTGTTTCCTTTCTAAACTCTGAGTGCCCAGAATTTTCCATATAAGCAGCCTAGAGTTAGGTTATCATTATTCTGGAGTGAAGTTGCTGTGGAGATCTGGAGTTCAAGCTGGATGGCGAGACGTATTACTTATACTATGTAGTATTCGCTACGTTTGGGTTGCTGAAAAGTAAATTTCCATGTAGTCTAGTTATAATGACTGTCAGTGTTGTATTATGTTATTGAAAACTCTAATGATGTATTGTAATAACAGATTTGGTTCTTTATTTTAAAGATTATTCATTTGTCTATTATATATTATTCCACTACGAAATGTGAGATTCTTTTATTGTTTCTATTTCTATCTTCTTCATCTTTAACCCCAACGGTTAGGTTTTTCGGCATTCGACTGTGCGGCATTTGATACAATGGACGTATTGATGTCGACTTTCGGACATCGAAAAATTGGGCCGTTATAGATTTGAACCTCAAGTAAACCATTTCAATTTTCATATATTTCAAAGCTTTAAATATTCCACCATTTCAAAACTAAATTTGATAACTTCATATATACCTTAATTTAACTTCATTATTATTCAATTTTGAAATATTTACTTAACAAATACAATATCTTTTAAATAAACCCCAAATTCCAAATCACTAAATTTTCCTTCAATTAATTTAGACTCGAAATACTCATTTTAAATCATTTTAAACAAAATCAAGTTATAAAAATCATATCTTTTAAAATTTCAAATTTAATAAATTGCAAATCAAATTTATTTGAATTTGATTCTTAAATAAATTCAAGTTCAAATGAATTTCAAATTTGTCTTCCAACCTTAATTTATTTAAATCATTATAACTCTATATTAAAATATAATTTAAATACTTAACTATATTATCTACAATAAAATCAAACTTTATTATCAAACTTATTCTTATTAAACAATTTTATACATAGCTTGAAATCAAGAATAACATTTATATAATACCTAAAATCATATATTTCTTTACAAAATCATAGAAATCATTTCAAAAATATTTTATATATAGACCACGATGTTTGTATATAATTTTCTGTTCTATGGTCAAGTGATACAAATATATACCATTTTAATCCGCAATTTAATGTTTTACGGTTGTATATCATTTCAAACCGCAATCTCGAATTAATAATAATCTATAACGAACTTGCAGTTTATAACAATGTAAACTAAACATCCATTCAACCAATATCAACAATCAACGTCCATCACAATCATCATCCAAAACAATCCATCAATATAGAAACTGATAATAAATAACAGGTATTTAACTGGCAGTTTATATTCAATAATAAATTAAATAACAATGTAATTCAGATAAATTCAATTTAACTGAGATGATGATTAAAAATATACCAAACAATCATAAATAAATTCCTAATCACATTATGAATTAAATTTAATAAACATAAGAAATTTTAGAAGTTATGAGTGGGTTAAAACACTCACCTTTGAATTTAAATTCAAAATCAGCCCAAAATATGAACGGTCTCCGAATTTTTCCAAACTAGCATCAAAATTCCCGTAATTCTAATATGATCTCAGCAAAACAAACCGCGTGTGAATCCAAGCTCGTATGAAAAAGTTATGAAAATAGAAGATTGAAAAATTCTTGTCCTGCGTCGACTTCGAGTTCAACTTCGGTCCGCCGCCTCAAATCCCCGGTGCTTGCTCCGAGTTTTTTCCAAAACGACCCAGAGCGATCCGAGTCATTTTCTTCCTGACCCGAAGTTGCTGCAAGGTTTTTGCCTCGGAAACCCGAAGCGCGACCCGAAGTTGTTGCAGATCAAATTTTTTTTGTTTGAAATTGAAAATTATTTTGGGAATTAGGTTTTATCTGCCATTGGAATGAGGGGTTGAGAAGGAGATGTACGTGCTAACAAATGATAGTAAGGAGTGGCTAGGGTTTATAACGGGTTATTTATAGGCAAAGCTGAAAATAGAATGAACAGACAAGATCTGATTGAACGAAAAACGACCCGAAAAGCTCGTTCTGCCTCCGGAACGAAAATGAGTCAATCTATATATCAAAATAAATGTTTTTAAATATTTTAAATTCAATGGAACATGTTTCATGTCCTAATTCCATCGTATGAAGAAGTTATGTTAAAATATGCCTATTTCAAATTGATTTAAGTCGATTTCAATTAAATTGATTTATAGAGTCCGATCATTACGAAACTTGAAATCCTACAATAACTCACCGTTACGGATCCAATGAAACTGGTTTCGTCGAAATCCGAGTCAATGGCCAAAATGGCTATTTTCAATCGATTAAATAAATAAATATTAAATTAAATTAAATCACTTTTCATTCAAATTTTAAAATTTATAATTTTTATCATCTTAGATTATTCTGGTAATTTATAATCCTTTATAACAAATTTCTATATCAATTTAAAGTTAATTTATTAACCAGTTACAATATCAAATTTCAGTTTCAATAAATTCATTAATTATCAATTGAAATTTCAAAATCCGTTTATTTGATTTCTCAACCTAGTTATGAAATCAATTATTAACTTATCATATCATAGGTAATATTAACATTGGTTTATATACTAGTACATCAATAATTTCCCAATTCATCCAAATATCAATTGTCACAGTATTTAACTTCATTTATTGTGAATTGTATTCCATTTAATTATAATTAATTCCAAATAACTGATTTGATTCATTCTAATCCTTTTTATTAAGTCTTTTATTACTCTATAAACCCAGTTAATATTTGTTTGTTTTTCATTACATTAATATTTTTAAATTCCCATCTTTCCTTTGTATTAACTGTTGTTTCAATTATATTGAATTTGTCAAATATATACATTTACTATAATGAACACCTCAATTAATTTATTCAACTTGGTTTCGTTCCTTTATTTCATCTTATGAATAAAAGATACATTTCCATTACATTATTACATTCACACTTTACAATTACTGTCCCAACTCACATTAATGACCATTTATTTACATTTAAATATAATCGATCTCCAATAAAATTTATAGACTAAATAGGTAATTTATAATAATTGTTACCATAATCTTTAATTACACTTTTGAATCCATTATTATTTACAATCAAATGTTATAATTATTTTCCCAACACAATTCAATTCACCAATCACAAATAATGTGGTAATTCATTGATCAATTCAATACTTACATTTGTTTACATATACACACTTATAGCTTAGTATAACATTTGTATTACTTCATTTGTTGGGATTTTATTCACATTAATAAGTCTATTATCTATAGCCAAATGTTACAACTACGTAACCCACACTGATTTTCTTCCATTTAATCATACATTATCTCATTAATTGATTCAACATTCACACTTGTTTTCTTATTTTCATATTTATAACTAAGTATAACAATTTGCATTAGTTCATTATTAGAGTTTTATTTCAATTATTAATAATTAGTTCTAAATACACATTGTTACATTTCATTTTAGCATTCATTTCACTATTAAATTACAACGTTTTTATTTCTTCCAAATTTATTGACCAATATTTTATTAAAATAAAAATTTTATAACCGGAAATTTACGGGTCGTTACACCCTCCTCCACTCAAAACTTTTCATCCCCAAAAAGGAAAAGGAAGGGAAAAGAAAGAATTAAGTAAACAATATATCTTATTCAAAAGTATTAGGTTTACAAACAAATAAATTTACAAAATTAAATAATTTAAATAAAATATTCCAATTTACAATCATTAAATCTTTTTATGCTCAAACTAATAAAATTTAGGAAAATATTTAGAAAAATTTTCTAAGTCCAAAATTTTCGAAAAATTTCGGTAGAGTATGCTTTGTACGAAGAGGTCTGGGAGAAATTATAATATCAATAAAACAATATATAACATGTATTTTCCAAAATAACATGTCCCAAAAACGGGAAAAACAATATAATATCGCTAGAAAACCGTAACCTGAGAACTTACCTATTTGTTGGCAATTAACGCTTATTTTATGAAACCAAAAGCAATAGTAATTGCTTCCATAACTTGTATTTCACTTATATAATCCAAAAGAGTTAATAATTATATAAAATGAAACATTTAAAGTTGTTTCAACCACTAACAAACAAATCAATATAAACAACAGTCACTTGCAACCAATATACAATCATCATACAAAATCAACACAAACCAATTATCCATTCATATCAAACAAAACAAATAGTTGTTTGGGTTTAAAAACTTTAAATTGTATAGAATGAAAATAAACTACTAAGTGCACCATTTACCCAACAGTCTTAGATGAAACTAGATAGATTATTCATACATCCAAACAATTTTAAAGTATCCTTGCCCAAATAAGCATAACCAAACAAACAATGACCCCAAGCATAAATTACGTTCATACTTATTAATTTCATTTCACAACATTTATTGCTTCACTTTCTTTTCATTCATATAATAATTTATCTTTTTAATTTACATTTTATTTCTTACAGTTTTCATTTCCATCCTTTTATTTTCATACGTTATCTTTATTTTTTACATATGTTACTTATATACAATTTAATTTAAACATATGTAAGCATATTCTTAGAGTACTATATAAGCTTCTTTGTAAATAATTTCACATTCATTCATTCAATCTTATTTTCATTTATTTCTATCCACTACTTACGAATTCATTTTCATTTATCCATATAATGCAAATTTCTTTTATTTGCATTACATTCATTTATTCATTACTTAATTTCATTTATTTACAGTATTCATGTGTAATTCAATTATTTATCATTTCAATATATTTAATTAAGTCTCTAATTACTCATTTACAATACTTACTTTCTATCTCATTTTATTATAGTAACATTTCAATTATAACTTAAGTTTATAACAACTATATCACTAAATTTCTTATTTGTATAAGTAATTCATTGAACACTTTCATTACATAAGTTTACTTGTACAATTTTCATTACATTTTCTTATTAAACATGTCAACTTTAAATATTTTGGTAAGTTATACATATATATATATATATCAAAGAATGCAAGTTGAAAAATTATACAAGTTTATCTCATTTATTTTAAAGTAATTTAATATTCAATAATTATCTCTTTTGTTTTACAAGTTACAAATTTCAACTTGCTTGTGATTTCATTCATAACCTAGCATTAAATCTCTTATTTCATTTAGGTTCCAATTATTAATTACTTACATTCCATTTCACTACCATAATTGAAACTATTAATTAACAGAACTTTAGAACTAAATACCAGGTTTAATTTCGAATCATTTTAAAATAATAGATAATATATATACTTACAAATTATATATCCGATTCTATTCAAAACAATTTAAAACTTATATTTCTTTATCAAAATAAATTTGCAGTAAAACAGCTACAGTGGCCTTTCCACTTAGAGACTCGAAAATGAATGTCGATGATACGTGCACTCATCACCGAAATTATTTTCCAACGACAAAGAAAGGAGTACAAAACCTATTTCTTTCCAAAAAAAATTAAAACATTACTTTCAAATTATATTTAAATATTTATATCAGAAAATACTTCTAATAATATAATTATTATATTCCAAAATCATTTGAAAGAAATTTTCAAATACCCCGGAAATTAATTCTAAATTTCCAATTTCGTTTATTTTATTTTAAATCTTATTTCCAACCAATATTTATAAATTCCACTACCTAACAACCAATATAATACAACCAAACATATCCCTTATAAAATATATTATGTTATACATAAAATATACAATTGGCAAAATTATTTCATTTACCTATATTTCAAAAAAAAAATTGTGTCGGTCTATCCTATTAAGTGTTTAGAAATCCCTATCAATGTCATAGCGTCCTATGCACCAACCAGAATTTATAAATACAAAATGGAACGAATTAACACAATATCAAAACCCTTTTATAACACTAACAAATACGCTCTCTCATATATATATACACTCAGCGACTCATCATAGGCTATTACTACCCTATTAATAAAGAGTCAGACCCCACAAAGCTAAGGTTTTCGCTAAACCAAAGCTCTAATACTAACTGTAACATCCCGCCCTTTTGTACGTTTTAGGCAGACATACATGCCAACCCAAACCATACAAAAGGGCGGATTGTTATTGGGGTGAATAAGAAAAAACAGAGAAAACAAAACAAAACAGAATCTCACAGCGGAATGATAAAATATAATAATAATATAACAGTTCATGAAGTTGTTTTACAAAAATATTTGATTATACTTATACAACACAGATCAGACTTACACATACCAGAGAAATATAAATAATGTAGTCGAATACATGATGCAGTGAAATATAATAAATAATAATAGTACAATCTTCGTCTTCGTCCTTCAGCAATAAGGTCTTCAAATCCGGAAATGCTCAGGCTGACCCGAGCGAATTGAAAAGACAAAACACTCGAGTCAGAACTAAAAGATCTTATGTAAGTTAAATCAACGGTAAAATATGAGTGGAACGGCGTCAGAGATGTTTACGGGTTTGACATCTCCTATTCAGTGTCTAACGTGAGTGCAATAACTTAAGAGATGTTCGAGATTCACAACTCTTAAGGATCTGTTAAACTATCTACTATGTAGTAATATACGCTATTATAATAATGTCTAATAGTAAAGTAAACTTACTTAAAAATAGCATTAAGGCTTTACATTTCCCACCTTAACTCATATGTAGTGCCAATAGTCTATACAGTACCATCGTACCTCCAGATCGGGAGGCTACCACAAATACTCCATAGGTACGACACAAATCAAAACTCGTACAAGACGTGCTAGGGTAGGTGACATGGCACAGCTAGGCAATGCCAGGGTACATATTGTAACAACCCTAGATTTTGACTATATATTTAAATTTGACTTTATTTCATTTTGAAATTATTTTAAATTTGTTTTATTTGTGTGATATCATCTCTAAACATTTTTAAAATGATAATATAATTTTTCCAAAATTTACTGTATTTATTTCCTATTTTTAAAGGATGTTTTCTAATTTTCTGCCATTTTCTTCATTTTAAATTTCTTTATTTTATTTTAAATTTTTTTATTTTTGAAAATTCATCTCTAAATATTTTTAAAATAATAATAGAATTTTTCCAAAAATTACCGTGTTGATTTCCTATTTTTGAGGATTGTTTTCCCATTTTCTGCTATTTTCTTCATTAAAAATTATATTTAAATTAAATTTCAAATATTTATTTTGTGAATGTACTTTTATTTTATGTTATTATTTATGTTTAAAAATATTTTAAAAGCTCATATGAATTTTCTAAAATTTATTTCATTTAATTTCAATTTTTCTAGTCTAGTTCACTGTTTTAACTATTTTCCTTAATTTTAATTTTATATAATTAATAAATACTATATATATATTTTTATATTTTGTTAAAATTTCGAAATTTTATCTGAAATTATTATTATTTCAGTTATATAAACTTATACAAATACTTAAAGGTAAATTGAAAGGGTTTGTGACTTTTCATTTCCAATGGCTTTTGATTTTCCCACCTTTTCACATTTTTAACTTACTTTTGCCATCAATTAGCCATAATAATTCACATACTTCAGCTGCCTACCTCCATTCTTCATTCACATACATCATTTCTCATCTCATTTCTGAAAATTTCGGCCATCATCATTTTGTTCAAGTTTGGTAAAACTTCAATTCTTTTTTTTTTTTTTTTACTTTTATTGTTTTCTTTGATAATGATTTGCACTTGATCTTCTTTATCATAGGATCGGCCATGCTCCTCTCCAGACCCTGTCGCCACCACCACCACCACCTGATCACGCCACTAGAACCTCCTCCTCACTGACCACCCCCAGCCGTACCACCCTAGGTGGTAGTTCCTTCACCAAGTTCACCAAACTCCAACATCTTGACCTAGCCGAGCACCAGCTTCCACATCCACCACTTCCACCACCCATGGCCGCCCCCTACTCCACCTCCACCGCCTCCAGCACCACCTGGACCCTCTTCCACGTCATCACCTTAGACCCCACACCTCTGACCGTGACCACAGTAGCCTTGACCGAGCCTTGTTTGCTTGAAAACTTGTGATGTTGTTAGTAGTGATGCTTTGTTGTGTTGTTGTTCCATCTTCATAACTTTTGCCGTCAACAAACTCATGTTAGGCCGACCTTAGCTACCCAGACCTGACCCAAAACCATTGTCTTAGACCTGTACTCTACCTCTGGCCGAGCCTATGGGATGTCGGAAGCAAGTGCAAAGCATTTCAGCTTTGTTTTATGAAGTTATTTCTAGCATAGTTTATCGTATTTTTGGTCTGAAACCTTATAATTGTTATATTGTTTTGTTTGATTTGTATTCAAGGGAATTAATCCTTGGCTCCTCCATTTCGTATATGTGTCGTGCTTTTGTGCTTGTGTAGATCCCGTTTGTGCAATTCGTCGTTGTGTCATCAGCTCAAAACAGTGAGTTATTCTCACCAGACAGTCTTATACTTATATGAATAGTAAATTGATCGCTTGTGAATATGTAAACTGCATCACCATATTTTATTTGCTATGTCACTATTATATGATCTTCACACATGATTAAACACCTGTTATATCATATGTTACTGCTATATTATTGCTGTTTTGTTATTTTATCAGTTAATCACACTACAAGTTTCCTTTAGATTAGAATCACTATGGGTTGAAATGATACATATCCGAACGGACTTTAGAATAAGGGAAAATCATTATGGGCTGAAATGATAGGCCTGAATGATTTACAAATTTATTTCATTTACTTGGGACTGCGGGTTCGAAATGATAAAACCCGGATTTCCTTTGTAAATTACGGGTTGAAATGATATATTACACGTATCACTTTTCCTAGTGTAGAAAATTATATACAGATCCGTAGTTAATATATGTTTTTCTAAAAAATTTAAAATTACTTTAGAAATGTAAATATTAAAATATTTTGATTTAAATCTAATTAAAAATGATTTTTGTAAAATATTATGGATTTTCTGAATAATTATATGTGAAATAAATTAATGAAAAAGTTAGAAAATTCTGAATGTAAGTTATTTTGGAAAATTTGATTTAATTATAATTGGAAATTAAGTTGAATATGAAATCATGATAAATTTATGATAATTTGAATTTAAATGAATTTAAAGTGATTTTATGTCATATTAATGATTTTTAATAAAGTTGAAATGTGAAATGAATGAATAGTTAAGTTGAAATTTTGAAATATAACTAAAATTGGAAATTCATGGAATTGACTTAAAAGTGAATTTTAGTTAAGTAAATAAAAATAAAACTAAGTTATATTTGAGAATTTGAACTTAAGTGTTAGGTTGAAATTTAATGTAAGGAATTTAAAATTGAACATTGCAATTTAATGAGTGAATTAGTGTTAAATATGAATTTTAAATGGAAATTTAACTTTATGATATCATGAAATTAAGGAAAATTAAATGGTGTTTATAAAAGTAAAAGTGAGTGATTTTATAAGTTAAAAGTGATTTAAAGAAAAATATAATTATTGTGAAATTATATTGAAAATTTGAAGTTAATTAACTGCATTTTTGAAATGCTATTATTTATAATGTAAATGATAATACAGCATTTGTAAATGTTGTAGTTGATAAGCGAACTAAATAGCTAAATTGAATTAATGGCTATTATAGCATCTTATAAATGCTATAATTATTGGATTAAACTAAATTTTCTTTGAAACTAATGTAACTCTATTACAGCATTTTAAAGGCTGTCTTTTGTTAAATTGAACTGTTTGAATATAACTTTCTGTAGCATTTTCCAAATGCTGCGAAAGTTGAATTTTCACTGTTTTGATAAAATCTAAGTGAATAAATGAACTTTGAAAGTTGAAAATTTTGGAAATTTAATAATTTAATTTTTTTTGTAATAACTTCATTTTTAAATGATTTAAATGAAGTAATTTGTTTGGAATTGAACTATTTTGAAATGTGAATTAAAATAGTATTTTTAAATTGAATAAAATGAATATGTTTTCAAATGAAATGATAAGTTTGATATTTTGAAATGGATTGAAATGATATTTGATTTTTTGAAAAATAAATACCATTTTTAAATTATAACTATGGGTTATAATAACGATTAATTGTTAAAGAGTCCGAGATCGGATATGGACATACCCTCTGTCGATGCCGAAAACCACTTTAACAACTGTGTACGCGGTGGAGATTCCAGAATGAAGTAGGATGGTGACGACGTTCCTAAGGTACATTTCGTGGACCTAGCTCCCGTGAGTTAGCATAAGGTGGCTAAAACAGGAGCGATCTCGGGCCAAAGGAGGTAGCGCCTCTGGCTGCACACTTCTTCGATACCATTCTATTACTGTTGTGATTGTTTGGGTGCACCCCTTGATTTGTGAGTGTTGTTCAGGGTGGGCGTATGTGGCTGCTGCGTTACCACCAGCTCGTGTGCATAATTGGTATATCTACCCTGGCATTGCCTTGTGTGCCGTGTCACCTACCATACCGAGCCTTTACTACGAGTTTGTTTTTCTCCCGTAGCCCGTGTGGTATCCTCTGACAGTCACCCGGAGTGGAGATGGCATGATATTGGATGGACTACTGGAACTATTATGCGTGAAGGTTGATATGGGTTGCCCGGAATGCTATTTAAAAGTATGTTTATTTTACTATAGTCATTATTATAATAGCGAAATATTACTATATAGTAAATTGTTTAACGGATCCTTGGAGGATGGGCGGTCCCAGGCATCCTTTAAGTTACTTGTATCTTTATTACAGTTCACTTGAGTTGGTTGATATTATATAAGTATATATTGTCCGGACTCGAGTGTTTGTGTTTTGCTTTACGCTCGGGTCAGCCTGAGTATTCACAGCTTTGGATTCTCTTCCTGGAGCTGGTCTTTCACTGGAGTTTCTGCTTATCTACATATTTATCTACTTCTGTTTCAGCTGTTCTAGTTTATCTCATGTATTAGTGAACTTCTATGTATTTGGGATTTCTATTATGTTGTTTTCAGACTGTATTATGTATTTGGTTTGAGACTCTGTTATAGTAGCTTCATGAACTACTATGTTATTTTATATTCCGCTGCGAGTTATTCTGTTTGTTCTGTGTCTGTGATTCTGTACATTTGATTTTATTTGCTCCAAATTTATTTACAATCTGTTATTTCGCATCATTCAAGTCTGACATGTGTGGATTATTGTCGATGTGAATGGTACGAAACTGGGGGTTGTTACACATATACCAATTACATTTCCGAACCGGTGGTAACGCGTAGCAGCCACTACCGCCCACCCGGGCCACACTTCCAAAAATCAAAGGTGCACCCAATATTCACAAAGTAATCGAATGGTATCGAAGAAGTGTGTCCGATCAGAGGAGCTACCTCATTGGCACGTCGATTACTCCTTTTTTAGCCACCTTATGCCAATTCACGGGAGTTCAGTCCACGTATATACCTCAATAGGACGTCGCCACCATCCTACTTCATTCTGCAATCTCCACCGCGTACACGGTTGTTAAAGTGGTTTTCGGAGTTGGCAGAGATTATGACAACTTCTGATCCTGTTCTCTTTAACAACCAAACATTATTATAACACCGCGGTCATTTCAAAATAGTTTATACTTCAAAACGTATTGATATCATTTCCATTTCAAAACCAAATAAGATATCATTTCCATTTCAAATATATCCATTTTCAGAATCATGGCATTTTCAAGGTTATAACACTTTCGAAACCAAACATTTGGAAATATATCATTTTCAAAACACAATACTTTGAAATACATAGCTTCGAAAACATAACTTTCACCACTTAAACAGTTTAGATATTCAAATAGTATATATAATAAAATAGTTTTAAATTTAAAATTTCTTTATAAAATAAAATAGTTCCCTCAACTTCACAAATTGATTCAAATCAACTTGAATCCAAAAATTCAATTTATATGAAATCTCGATTCAAAATTTTCAACTCAATTCAGTTTTCAATAAACCATTTCAATTTATATCGATTTCAAATACAGATTTGAACCTCTAATAAACCATTTCAATTTCCATGTATTTCAAACCTTTAAATATCCCACCATTTCAAAACTAAATTTGATAACTTCATATATACCTTAATTTAACTTCATTATTATTCAGTTTTGAAATATTTGCTTAACAAATGCAATATCTTTTAAATAAACCCCAAATTCCAAATCACTAAACGTTCCTTCAATTAATTTAAACTTGAAATATTCATTTTAAATCATCTTAAACAAAATCAAGTTATAAAAATCATATCTCTTAAAATTTCAAATTTGATAAATTTCATATCAAACTTATTTGATTTTGATTCTCAAATAAATTCAATTTCAAATAAATTTAAAATTTATCTTCCAACCTTAATTTATTTAAATCATTATAACTCTATATTAAAATATAATTTAAATAGTTAACCATATTATCTTCGATAAAATCAAACTTTATTATCAAACTTATTCTATATTAAAACAATTTTATACATAGCTTAAAATCAAGAATAAAATAACATTTATATAATATCTAAAATCAACATTTATATAAAACCATATATTGCTTTACAAAACCATAGAAATCATTTCAAAAATATTTTATATATAGATCGTGGTGTCTGTATATAATTTTCTATCCTTTGGTCCAGTGATACGGATATTAATCATTTCAACCTGCAATTTAATATTTTACGGTTGTATATCATTTCAAACTGCAATCCCGAATTAATAAAAATCCATAACGAACTTGCAGTTTATAACAATATAAACTAAACATCCATTCAACCAATATCAACAATCAACATCCATCACAATCATCATCCAAAACAATCCATCAGTATAGAAACTGATAATAAATAACAGGTATTTAACTGGCAGTTTATATTCAATGATAAATTAATTAATTATTTAATTCAAATAAATTCAATTTAACTGAGATGATGATTAAAAATATACCAAACAATCATAAATAAATTCCAAATCGCAACATGAATTAAATTTAACAAACATAAGAAATTTTAGAAGTTGTGAGTGGGTTAAAACACTCACCTTTGAATTTGCATTGAATTTAAAATCAAAATAAGCCCAAAATATGAACGGCCTTCGAATTTGTCCAAACTAGCGTCAAAATGCCGTAACTTCGATACAAACCCAGCAAAATGAACTGCGCTGAATCCGAGCTCGTGTGAAAAAGTTATGAAAATTAGAAGATTGGAAAATTCTAGTCCTGGGTCGACTACAAGTTCAACTTCGATCCGCCGCCTCAAATCCCCGGTGCTTGCTCTGAGTTTTTGCCAAAATGACCCGAAGTGACCCGAGTCATTTTCTTCCTGACTCGAAGTTGCTGCAGGGTTTTTGCCTCTGAAACCCGAAGCGTGACCCGAAGTTGCTGCAGATCCGTAATTTTTTTTTTGAAATTGAAATTAACCTTTGGAATTGGGTTTTTTCTACCATTGGAAATAGGAGTTGAGAAGGAGATATAGGTACTGAAAAATGAAAGTAAGGAGTGGCTAGGGTTTATAACGGGTTGTTTATAGGCAAAGCTGAAAATAGAATGAACGAACAAGGTATGATTGAACGATAAACGACTCGAAAAGCCCGTTCTACCTTCAGAACGGCAATAGGTACATCTATATATCAAAATAGATGTTTTTAAATATTTTAAATTCAATGGAACAGGTTTCAAGTCCTAATTTCATCGTATGAAGAAGTTATGTTAAAATCTGCCAATTTCAAATTGATTTCAGTTGATTTCAATTAAATTGATTTATAGACGTTTCGAGTCCGTACGATCAAACGATAAGTCTGATCGTTACGAAACTTGAAATCCTACAGATAAACAAGCCCAAGCTGAATACATCACCGAAATCAACTGAATATTGAAATTGAAATAGATAACTGGATTTTCAAGCAAAGCTCTAACTCCAAGGTGAGTCTCTAATGTTGTATCACTCAGTCTGACCTGGGCGTAAAGAAAACAGACAAAACACTCGAGTCGGGACATACATACTTATACAATGTAAACCAACTCAAGTAAACTGTAATATATGGTACAAGTAACTTTAAGGATGCTTGGGACCGCCCATCCTCTAAGGATCCGTTAAACTATTTACTATGTAGTAATATCTCGCTATTATAATAATGCCTATAGTAAAATAAACTTTCTTTTAAATAGCGTTAAGGCTTTACATTTTCCACCTTAACATGTAATAGTGCCAGTAGTCTATACAGTACTGTAATACCTCTTGATCGGGAGGCTACCAGAGGATACTCCATAGGTACGACACAAATCAAACTCGTACAAGGCTCGCTTGGGTAGGTGACATGGCACAACAAGGCAATGCCAGGGTAGATATACCAATTGCTATCTGGACTGGTGGTAACGCGTAGCAGCTACTACCGCCCACCTCGAGCCATACCCCCAAAATCAAAGAATCAAAATTGGCCACCAAATCATTCTCAAAGTCAGAATATAATATCGAAGGAGTGTGTCCGATCAAAGGAGCGACCTCATTGGCCCGGAATCGCTCCTGTTTTAGCCCATTTATGCCAACTCACAGGAGTCGGGTCCACGTATATACCTCAAAGGAACGCCTCCGCTATCCTACTTTATTCTGGAATCTTCAATGTGTACACGTTTGTTAAAGTGGTTTTCGAAGTTGGCAGAGAGTATCCAACTTTCGCTCCCGGTCTCTTTAACAGCCAAACGTTATTATAGCCCGCGGTTATTTCATTTTCAAATGGTTTGTATTTATATCAAATATATTCATTTCAAAACCATTTCAAAACTAATTCAATAATATATCATATAAATAAAACCCAAATTTCCAAATCACTAAATATTTCCTTCAATTTATTAAACTTGAAATATTCCTTTAGATTATCATCGCATTTTTGGAATGTAATACTTTCCAGTTTAACATCATATATAATCAAAGTATTTATATACTTACAAATTTTAACATAGTTTATCATAGCCTTATAGTTAAATAAACTTTGTTACCGTAATATCCAATTTAAAGCTGAAATTCTTATGTTAAGTTAAAAGTACATTATTAACTTACATTTATTATTACAATAAATAAACTTTATTATTTTAATCATTTAAAATATGTCATTTACAATAATTAAAACTTACATATCAAATGTACATTATCAACTTACATTTTATTATTACAATAAGGACATTTATCATTTTAATCAATTTAAAATACACCATTACATTAATTTAAACTTACATGTCAAATGTACGTTTTAACTTACATTTATTACAATAAAGAGCATTTATCATTTTAATCAATATTACATTAACAAAATTTTACATTATCAAATGTACGTTTTAATTTACATTTTTATTACAGTAAAGAGCATTTATTATTTTAATCAATATTATATTAATTAAAACTTACCTTATCAAATGTACATTTTAATTTACATTTCTATTACAGTAAAGAGCATTTATCATTTAATCAATATTACATTAATTAAAACTTTACACGTTTCTTTCATTACTTAAAACTTTACATATTTCTTTCGTTTTTTTTACTACAGTAAAGAACATTTGTTATATTAATCAATTAAAATATTAATTAAACTTACATCTCACATGTATGTTTTAACTTACATTTTTCCATTTTAAAGTCATAGCTATTTATCTTACAAAACATAACATTTCACAAAAGAATATTTTATCATAGTTAATATAACAATCAAATTCTCTTTAAAATATATTCATTTAGCTATCAATTAACTATGATTTCAAGTTAAATATATTTTATTACAAAAGGCATAATTAAAAGTGTGTTTCACTTTATCAATTCAAAATACATTATTTATCATACAAAACATGTCCATTTCAGGAAATAACCTTTATTAAAATTTCTAGGTCAGATTTAAGATTCCAAAGTAAATCAAATTCAATTATTAAGTTATTTATCATCAATAAAGATTTTTAATTGAGCTTAAAACCAATTATTAACTTTATAAAATTTAACTTACAGAAAAACTAATACACCTTTATAATTAAAGCATTGAATCAAATTTTAAGTTAAAATTTCATATATTTATAAAACTCAAAATACATAAGAAATCTTTAGGGAGATATTATTTAATAATACTTAATAAATTTTTAGGAAAATATTGCTTAAAATATAACCATAGGCCTGTATAATATTTTCTAACCTAGGTCAAGTGATATGGATATATGTCATTTCAATCCGTAATTTAAAAAGAAAAATTCGGGTTCCATCATTTCAAACCCGCAATTCCAAGTAAAATAAATACAATAAAATCAATAAAAATCCTCAAGCCTATCATTTTAGCTCATAATGATTTTCCTTATCCTAAAGTCCGTTCGGGTATGTATCATTTCAACCCACAGTGATAAGGAACTTGCAGTGTGATAAACAGGAAATAAATAAGACAATATAGCATATAATATCATAACAGATGATGTAACAAATATATAAACTGCATTTAGCATCATATAATCAACCACAGGCATGTACGAACATAGCATAATAATCTCTATAATTCACTTGTCATCATTTCACAATTATAAAAGTACGTATGTCTAGAGTGAAAAATCTCACCTTTTTAAAGCTAAAATTGAAATTCAAACCCAAATCTAAACTCCGCAAAGCACGAAAAGGCACGACAAAGCACGATTATATTTTTGAGTGAATGAAGAGTCAGATCCAAATCTCGTATGAAAACAAATACAACATATATAAGAATATATTTCAAATACAAAAGAATAAAAATTAAAACAATGGGAAATATGAGATAACATGACATAACCTTTGCTTCAACCACCAAGTGGGCTCAGCCTTGGTTTTGTTTGGGTCAAGTGCATCTCTAGTTTGTGCCAAGGAGGTGATAAGGTCATGGAAAAGCAAGGTATGGGCAAGATAGAGCCGAGCCTAACAAAAGAAAAATCAAAGAGAAAAATAAAAGAAAAATAGAAAGAAGGAAGGAGCAACCATGAAAATTACTTGAGTTGCTGTATTTTTTCTTTTTAGACGCAAAATGAGGAATGAGATGTTTTGAGAAGTTTTATACATGATTTATGAAGTTGAGTAGATGGCAAGAAAAGATTTGAACGGCTAAAGAGGAGTAAATGATTGGAAAACAAAAAGGCAAGAATTAAAGAGAAAGAAACATATATATTTTTATTCTTAAATGCAAATGAATATAAGTAATAGGAAATAAATCTTCATACGTGAATTGATAAAGTTTCTCATGGCTAATAGATGGAGTGGTTTGGAAGGCAAGCAAAGAAGTAAATGCTAGGAAACGGAAAAGACATAAGTTATGGAGAAAGAAATATATATATTTATTCTTAATTGCAAATGAGAATGAGGAGTTTGAAATGAGAAATAAATCTTCTTGTACGTGATTTGTGGAATGATTTCTCACGGCTAGGAAAAGAAATATTCACGTCTATGGTAGGTAATCAAATAGATAGGTAAATAAAAGGCAAGAAATAAAGCAAATGTAACCTATGCCTAATTAAACAAAGTAACGTATGTCTAATTGATTTTTTTCTAAGCCATTTATTTGCATAGATTTCTTTGTAGAAATGAAATGAGAGATGAGAATGATTTGATTTGTATCCGGTTGTAACGTCTCGATATTTTCAACCATTCGCATCCACACATACCGAACTTGAATTGCTCAAAATACCGCGTTGTAAATAAAATTTGGAAAATCTCAAAACATACAGTAAATAATAATCACAGAACACAGACACAGAGTAAGAGATGCAGTGGAAGTAAAAGAGATAGTAGTTCATGAAGCTACTATGTAAATATATCAGAGTTAAATGAAATACAATAGAATAAATAAAGTACAACAGAAGTCTCAAGATGATAATCAAGTACAAGCTAAATAGAACAACAGAACTGAAATAGATAAAACTAGATAAGCAGATAATCTCCAGCGATTCCAATCTCCAGAAAGTGGAATCCAAATCTGTGAATAACTCAGGCTGACCTGAGCATAAATAAAAATACAAACACTCGAGTTAGGACAATATATACATATAATGTAAACCAACTCAAGTGAACTGTAATAAGGTATAAGTAACTTAAAGGATGCCTGGGACCGCGCATCCTCTAAGGATCCGTTAAACTATTTGCTATGTAGTAACATTGCGCTATTATAATAATGTCTACAGTAAAATAAACTTATTTTAAAATAGCGTTCCGAGCTACCCATATCACCCTTCACGCATAATAGTCCCAGTAGTCCATCCAATATCATGATATCTCCAGATCAGGAAACTATCAGAGGATACCACACGGGCTATGGGAGAAAAACAAACTGTAGTAAAGCCTCGGTATGGTAGGTGACACGGCACACAAGGCAATGCCAGGGTAGATATACCAATTACGCACACGGGCTGGTGTAACGCAACAGCCACATACGCCCACCTCGGAACACACTCCCATATCAAAATCGGAGGATGGCCATCAAATCAATCACAAGTAAGAGTATAGTATCGAAGGAATGTGTCCGACCAGAGGAGCTACCCCTTTTGGCCCGAGATCGCTCTTGTTTTAGCCACCTTAAGCCAACTCACGGGAGTCGGGTCCACATAATATACCTCAAGAACGTCGCCACCATCCTACTTCATTCTGGAATCTCCACCGCGTACACGGTTGTCAAAGTGGTTTTCGGTACGACAGAGAGTATGTCAAATATCCGATCCCGGTCTCTTTGCCAACCAATCGTTATTATAACCCACGGTTATAACTTTTGATATAATATTTATACTTCAAAATAGAATATCATTCCAAATCCAAATCTTTACCAAAATAAAGATTAAATTAATTCCAAACCATTTCAAAAATAACATATCTTTCCAAAACTTCCCGTCAAATCATTTCAATATATCAAAATATCATATCTTTACAAAACTTCCTTTCAAATCATTTTAATATATCAAAATATCATATCTTTACAAAACTTCCTTTCAAATCATTTTAATATATCAAAATATCATATCTTTATGAAACTTCATTTCAAATCATTTCAATATATCAAAATATCATATCTTTACGAAACTTCATTTCCAATCATTTCAATATATCAAAATATCATATCTTTACGAAACTTCGTTTCCAATCATTTTAATATATCAAAATATCATATCTTTACAAAACTTCGTTTCCTATCATTTTAATATATCAAAATATCATATCTTTACAAAACTTCATTTTCAATCATTTTAACGTATCAAAATATCATATCTTTTCAAACCTTCATTTCCAATCATTTTAATATATCAAAATATCAAATCTTTACAAAACTTCTTTTCCAATCACTTTAATGTATCAAAATATCATATCTTTTCAAAACCACATTCATTTTATTTAAAATACCATTTCAACACACATTTCAAAATAGTTTATATTTCAAAACAAATTACTTCATTTTAAATCATAAAAATGAAGTTATTATATTTAGTAATTATATTATTAAATTTCCAAAATTTTCAACTTTCAAAGTTCATTTATTCACTCAAGTTTATCAAAACAGTGAAAATTCACTTTTCGCAGCATTTAGAAAACGCTACGGAAAGTTACATTCAAAACAGTTCAATTTAACAAAAGGCGGTATTTTAAAATGTTGTAATAGAGTTTACTTAAATTTCAAATAAACTAAGTTGAATTCAATAATTTTAGCACTTACAAAAAATGCTATAATAGCCTTTAATTCAATTAGCTTTTTAGTTCCTTATCATCAACTACAACATTTACAAATGCTGTAATATCATTTACATTACAATTAATAACATTTCAAAAAATGAAGTTAATTAACTTCAGATATTAAATATAATTTCGCAGCCAATTATATTTTTATTTAAAACATTTTTAACTTATAAAATCATACATTTTCATATTTAAAAACATCATTTAATTTACCTTAAGTCCATGATTTTATAAAGTTAAATTTCCATTAACAAAATCAAGAATTAATAATAATTCACTTATTAAATTTCAACATTCAATTTTAAATTCATTGAATTAAATTTCAACTTAACACTTAAGTTTAAAATTTCAAAATATAACTTAATTTCAATTTTATTTACTTATTAAAATTCACTTTTAAGCCAAATTCACAAATTCCCATTTTGGTTATATTTCAAAATTTCAACTTAAATAATCATTCATTTCACATTTAAACTTATATTCAAAAATCATTAATATATTAAAAATCACTTTAAATTCATTTTAAATTCAAATTATCATAAATTTATCATAATCTCATATTTAATTTAATTTCCAATTATAATTAAATCAAAATTTCCAAAATAACTTACATTCAAATTTTCTAACCTTTCCATAATTTATTTAACTTATAAATTTCCAGAAAATCAATAATACTTTACAAAAATCATTTTTAATTAAGTTTTAAATCAAAATATTATAATATTTACATTTCAAACATATTTTTAAAAATTTCAGAAAAAATATTTTAACTATGGGTCTGTATATAATTTTTTAGCCTAGGTAAAGTGATACGGGTAATATATCATTTCAACCCGTAATTTACAAAGAAAATCCGGGTTTTATCATTTCAAACCCACGGTCCCAAGTAAATGAAAATAATTGAAAATCATTCAGGACTATCATTTCAACCCATAACGATTTTCCCCTATTCTAGAGTCCGTTCGGGTTTGTATCATTTCAACCCATAGTGATTCTAATCTAAAGGGAACTTGCAGTGTGAGAAACTGATATAAATAACAGAACAACATAATATAACAGTAACATATGATGTAACAGGTGTTTAAGCATGGATGAACATCATATGATCGTAATATAGCAGGTTTAACATGATAATGTATTCTACAGATTCAAAAGGGGTCAATTTACTAGTTATATATATACATATTGTCTGGTGAGAATAACTCACCTGTATAAGATGGAGACAACGATCAAAAGCACAAATTGAGATCTTCAGAGGCACGATAGAATGATAAATATTCGAGTTTGCGAGAGCCAAAGATTAATTTCCTTGAACAAATTCAAACAAGACAATACAAACAACATAAGTTTTCAACTAAAAATACGATTAAACAATGTTAGAGATAAATGCAAAATCATCTCCAAAGTCTTTGCACTTGCCTTCTACCACTAATGCTTCAGATATAGGTCAGAAAGGCACGGCTAAAGCAAGAACCAGGATCTAGTTTGGGTTCATAAGAGATCGGCCAAACATGTATGGGATGGAGCAAAAGTGATACAAAGAGAAAGGTGCATGGATTTCAACAACAAGGCAAAATATCATGAATTCAATGCAATTTTATGCTCGGCCCAAGCAAGACCAGACACGGCCATCTCTATAGTGGGCTGGAGGATGGTGTGGCAGAGGGTTTTAAGTCGTCCATGCGTGGTGGAGATGGAGTTGGTGGCGGCCAAAGGAAGGTTAAAGGTGATGAAGGAATAGGTGTTGGCTATGGTGCATATAGGTGAAGTTTTTGTAGATTTAGATGGATTTTCGTCAACTATTGGGCATGGCCACTGGCTTGGGTTTGGAGAGGAGGTGGTGGGTGGTTCTAGTGGTGTAGGAGGTGGCAATGGTGGCTGGAGTGGTGGGCCGAACCTGAAGTAGAAGTGAAGGCAAATAAAAATCAACATAAATTAGAAGAAAACAATGAAAAAGTGAAAAGAATATACCAAGCTTTGAAAGATGATGGGAGGCCGAACTTTTCAGGGATGAGAAGCTTTTTCATACGTGAAAAATGAAAAAATAAGTGTCTGAAGAAAAGTTAAGGTCGGGTAAAGAAAATGAATACAAGAGGTTGGAAAATGAAGAGGTGGAAAGCAAAGAGTCACAAGCAGCTAAAGAGTCACAAAACTCATCGAATTTCTTTTATATATATTTAAAATTTATAAATACATATAAAAACTGAGAAATAAAGATAACAAGTTAGAAATAAAAATAAATATATAAAATAAATCATTAAATTTTAATTAAATAGAATTCAAATTAAGAAAATGGCTTAAAAATGCAAACTAGGCTTTAAAAATTTAAAACAAATTCAATGAGCTTGGGAAAATTTTTAAATACTTGAAAAATATTTATAAAAAAAGATAAGAAAACATAATAAAATGCATTCACAAAAATGAATAAATAAATTTTAATTAAATTAATTTGAATGAAGAAAATAGCAAAGAAAATAGAAACTAGGCTTTAAAAATAGAAAATAAATTCAATAAGCTTTGGGAAAATTCAAACATAACTTTAAAAATATTTAAAATTCAAAATATACATAATATAACATAAATATACAAAGTAGAATAAGATATATCAAGTAAAAATATCATTTATATAAATTAAGACAAAGAATATTGTTAAATAACCCTATATACACAATATTGTAAAGGGTATAACTTTCACAATTTAAATCCAATTTCAACGAAACAAAAAGCAGTATTCATGATATTAAATCTATTTTCATAATAAAAGATAAAATTCAAGAATTCAATATTTAAATTTAAAATTTAAAAGTCAAAGTTTGACCAGCTTTGACCACAATTCCATTTTTCAGGAAAATATTCAATTTATACCAGTTTGAAATTATAATTCATATAATAATCAAAATTTATATTTAAAAATGAAATGTTTGAAATAAAATAAGTTTAAAATAATTCTAAAATAAAATAAAGTCAAATTTAAATCATATGCAAAAAAATCTATGGTTGTTACACTCTCCCCCACTCAAAACTTTTCGTCCCCGAAAAGGAATGAGGTACGGGAAAGCATAGAAAAAGATAAAGTGAAATAAGATTAAGACAAGATGATAAGGAGATTGAAATTATACCTGATAACTATTGTTATAGGTACGTTAACAAGGTGGATATTATCAAAGATTTTAGAAAGATTTCTAAACGGAAAAATTATTAAAAAAATGCCTACATCAACCTGAAGTAAGATAAGGAAAATAAGGACAACCAAAAGATAGTTTGGAAAACAAAATAAGATAATAAGTTAGAAACCATTGAAATTTCAACTTAAATAGATAAGTAATTTTTTTATACAAGTTAAATAAATCTTAACTATCTCAAATTTTATTATCTTATCTTCTAATCATCTTAAATTAACAATTTCTGGGATCATGGATTTGAAAAATAATCATTCATTATACTTATAATGTACCTAATAAATTTAATTCTTCTTTATTCCTACTTAAAGTTAAATTTATTCCTCTCAATATATTTTATCATCTATGTCCATTATACTTACTCTTATTATAACTGCTTTAATTTATTGTTAGTTCCATTAACATCATTTTATATTGTAAATTATTCAATTAACCTTTTATTCTTTTTACTCCAGTCAATCATTTTATAACTAAAATTTAAGTGCATAACATTTATTTTAACCATTCAACTTTTTTTTATAAAATCTTTTTTTTATATTGTATATTATCCAATTACATTGTTAACTTCTGTATAATTTGGGTAAGTTATCTTTAAATGCAATTGAGTATTATACAAATAAAACTTTCTAATTCCCTCATCTCAAGTTTGAATCATTTATCTACAATTTTAATTTTCTTTTTATAATTGAAATGATTCTTTAAGATAAAGTTTAAGAATAAAATTTCCGATTCCTTCAAACCATTTAGAGATAATTAAATTTATATACACATAATATGTTAAATAAAATTTAAATCATATATCTATATATATATATATATATATATATATTATAAATATAGTCTTATTTTAGAAATTCAAATCAATTAAATTTCCCAAACCAAAGCTGTAGCAAGACTACAGAACGGTCTCTTCACTTCGAAACTCGAAAATGAACGTCGATGATGTCGCGGTCATCACCGAAGTTATTTTCCAACGACAAAGAGAAGAGCACTAATTTTACACTTTCAAATTCCTTGGAAACAAATTTCTATTAGAAAATACTTTAAATAATATACCCTTTTTAAAACTTTAAACACAAGGTTTGAAACCATCAGAAATTAAATTCTCAAATTTCTTGTTTTAAACTCATTTCAGTTCCCAAATCAATTTATAAACAGCTATTTATAAATTCATTTATAGAACAATAAAGGATAAATCAAGTATTATCATTTCAAATGATTAATTTAATCAATTTATTAAGTTCCATAAATTTACTTATATCAAAATTTATTTCATTAACCAAATTTTTAAAATAATACTGTGTCGGTATATTTTGTCAAAGTGTTTTAGAAATCCTATCGATAGCGTTGATTAGACGAATCAATCGGAAACCCAAATCAAAAACAACAACTCAAACAACAGAATATAAAACAAAACATTATTATTGATTTACAAGTACAATTCAAAATGTTTGGAAGATAGATTGGAAACAAAAGACAAGATGATTGAATAACAAAATATGAAGGTGGATAAGCTTAAATAAATTGCGGGCAACCTTAACCGGGTCAACCGTGACTTAAAGAATAAGACCGATATGGATTTCTTGGGTAAATCAACATTCGATCTCAAGATATAGAGTTCGAAATTATAAGAGATACTAGCATCTAAACCGAGGATATAAAATCTCTAGTGAATCGATGTTGTTGTAAAGGAGTTTCCCCTTTTATAAATAAACTTGAGGTTGGCGAGACCGCGGACTCATGATAAAGATCTTTTGAAGTGGAGTTATGGGATACTCTAGAATCAAAAGAAGATAAATAGTGAGGGACACGAATGGATTTTGGAACCACAGGAACGTTCCAAAATTCAAAGGAATCGAGTCAAAAAGGAAGAGATTTAAACTCGAATGAAAGTGATTCTGTAAATACATTTACCCTATGTACCGAGTTTTGCCTAGAGCTACCAAAGCTCTGATACCAAATGTAACGTCCCGATATTTTCAACCATTCGCATCCGCACATGTCGGACTTGAATTGCTCAAAATACCGCGTTGTAAATAAAATTTGGTAAATCTCAAAACATACAGTAAATAATAATCACAGAACACAGACACAGAGTAAGAGATGCAGCGGAAGTAAAAGAGATAGTAGTTCATGAAGCTACAATGTAATATCAGAGTTAAATGAAATGCAATAGAATAAATAAAGTACAACAGAAGTCTCAAGATGATAATCAAGTACAAGCTGAATAGAACAACAGAACTGAAATAGATAAAACTAGATAAGCAGATAATCTCCAGCGATTCCAATCTCCAGAAAGTGGAATCCAAATCTTGAATAACTCAGGCTGACCCGAGCATAAATAAAAATACAAACACTCGAGTCAGGACAATATATACTTATATAATGTAAACCAACTCAAGTGAACTGTAATAAGGTACAAGTAACTTAAAGGATGCCTGGGACCGCGCATCCTCTAAGGATCTGTTAAACTATATACTATGTAGTTATATTGCGCTATTATAATAATGACTACAGTAAAATAAACTTACTTTAAAATAGCGTTCCGGGCTACCCATATCACCCTTCACGCATAATAGTCCCATTAGTCCATCCAATATCATGATAGCTGTAACGCCCCGAAAATTTTCGTTCTTTCGAAAATCCGACATCGATACTCACTTTATCGACTGCCGAATATCGAAGGCCGAAAACCGAGATGTTATGGGTTTTAAAAAGAATTTAAGAAAAGAAAAGAGAAGAAGAGAGAAAAAGAAGAAACAAGAAGATAGAAAATTTTAAAAATAGAAGAAATAGAAAGAAAAAGAGAATAGAGGAAAAAGAAAACAAAAGACAGAAAAGAAAAGAGAGAATTTGAAAATAGAAGATAGAAGCATTTTAATAATAGAACGGACAGAAAGGAAACAACAGAACAGAAAGAACAACAACAGAATCTCACAATTCGCAGCGGAACAACATATAATAATAAATGAAAAATCTTTAAACAAAGAACTATATCAGTTATTACATTTCATTTCTTTACATCACATCATATCATCAGAGTGTACAACAACATACATCAACAAACAGTGCAGCGGAAAAAGAAATACTATATACTAGTAATACGCCATGCCATCCAGCTTGCCTCCAGCAACTCCAGAATATCCAGAATATCCTGATAAACCTAACTCTTAACTGCCCGTGTGGAAATTGGTGGGCACCCAGAGTTTAGGAAGGAAAACAATAAACTCCGAGTCAGTCATGTGACTGGTGTGTGAACTCAAAACAGTTTATTTATCTTAAAATCAAAATAGAGGAATATTTTTTAAATCAATTCGCAATGCTTTTAAAAAATGAGACTACCATAAGGCCTCCCGCACACACACACATGCAAACGCAGAATCGGAGGAGATTTCTCCTTATGATAGTCAAAGATGCTTGATACGCATTTAAAATAACATTTGATATTATTACTAGTGCATAGTGTAGAGAAAATTTCATTTCAAAAGTAGAATATAAATCTTAGCCAACATACGACCATTATCGTATGCCTACTATAGCTACTATCCAAACAGTGGTGACCACCATAAGTGAATAGCAGGTTCTACAACTAATACTGTACAAGATCGTATTGTTTCTTTGGATTTCCAACAAATGGTCAGGCCAAGGAACTTCCCATTGCCACATGAGAATGCCTCTGGAAAGACATCCCCGAGAACCAAACCGGAACTCTGCCAACACAAGGCCGGGTTACCCCTAACTGGGTAACTACTGACACGAGCACGCCATTCCCCGGTCCTTTAGGACCTTTTCAACCGAGCGCTCGATATCCAACATCACACCATAATAAATAGAGTGTTTTCAACATGAGTAAGTATCTGGGCTCCATACCATGATACCACCCCTTTCCAGAAGGAAATGCACATACCCTAAGGGGAGCTACAGCAACCCCTAATAACCTTGCCGCATCTTTCCTGTTTTGACCATTTCCGGGATGTGAGGCTCGACGAATTCACGTCCACAAAAACACACTTTGTACAAAAAGCCGTGCTTTGGGTCAACAAATGATCAACACAATGATCACTAAGATAGACGATCAAATAAATGATCCTATCACAATAATCAACACAATGATCATTTCAGCATCACTCAGCATGTCACATTACCAAAATGGGATATATCGCTGATAACTTCAACTATATAACCTTTGAGCTCGTACGTCTCAAAGAAGGGTGTTAAGCAAAGAATAAATTCTCCGCCACCAACAGAAATATATTTGAAAGAAATCGGCTTTATATCTCAACTTGTAATGTCAGACATACAATCCATACAAGTTTGTTCCGGGCTCGAACAAAACCGAAGGCACTTCTTACGAAGCCCTTGCAATACGGGTATTCACAATCCCGATCGAATTTCCCATCACTTAAGAGATCTCTATACCAGGAGCTACCCAGTGCAGAGACAATCTATAAGTCATCCTATCGCTTTCGCAAATACTCGGTCTTCAACACCGATCTTCAAATGCAATTCACAACGACGTATCACATATTCGGAATGGGTTATACGACCCCATGGTCCTTTCCCGGTTAACCCGAATAGTGAGCGCTTATTCAAAAATAAGTGTGCATTCAAATTCAATCAATTCACATCAAAAACCCATTCAAAGGGAAATACTGATAGTCGGTTATTGAACTATCAATGGATATGCATACATCTCTAGATTCCAAATAATTTTCCAAATTATTTATTTTCCAAAATATCTTTACAAGATATATTATTTCAACACTTCAAAAATAAATCAATATTTATTTTCAACCAAATTTCACTTTCACATATAAATTCCATAATGAATTTATATTTCAAAATATTCATGCATATTCGATTTCAATAATTCATTTCAATTTATCTTCAAAAAGATAAATTCTAATATTCACTTCTTATTGGAAAACATTTCCATACTTATTAAATAAGTAATTCACAATCATTTATTTTCAACACTTAGAAAATATTCAATATACTTAAATCGAATTAAGTATAAAATTCATTATTTAAGGAAATCATTCACTTAAACATATTTATTTGGGCCAAAACGAATGTTGCGTAAAACATCGTTACGACAACCCAAAATCACTAGTATAGGGATTCGAATTTAAAATAGATATATAAATCCCAATATTATTCAAAAATATTTCCTTTCGGAAATCATTTACTATAACAACAGTGTTATAGTCTACCATTTCCTTTTATTTCTCGAAAACGTCTATTTCAACAATAAATGTTGAAATCTATGGTTTCGAATCTCAATCCCTTTTAAAACATCGTTAGATCGTTTTAATTCTATTTAAAACATTCACATTCTAAACAATTTCTTTAACGTGTTATTCACTATTCAAAAACGTGAATAAACTCCGTTAACAAACTTCATCTTTTCTATTCATTTTAACTTAATGGATTATTCACTGTTTACAACGTGAATATAACTCCATTAATAGGTTTCAACAATTTCTTATCAAAATAAATCGTTTGCGAATTTATAAAACTACGTTTATAAATTCCATTTCTATTTAATTATAAAAACTTCCTTTTTATAAATCTCCTTTATTAACTTATTCGATTTATAACTCGGTTATAAACTACAGGTTCATATTATAAGTTAAACACTTATAATCTATTCGTTTGCAAAACCATTCCATTGAACTTCATAATTTTAAATCTTATAACTTATAAGATTCAATTATTTATCCGAATCTTATTACTTTAATAACTTTACAAATTTTATAAACCTACTGTTTAAAAAATTCCATTTATAACTTTACCGTTATATAATTCCATGAATTCCATTCATTTACAAAATTCACTTTCACTTCATTCAAACACTTATAAAATCTCATTTTATAATTCCAACGTTTTAATTTACAAATATTCATTTGTAAATTCTTTAATATAAATCAATCTATATTATTCTTTTAAAACGTCTTAACTCCTTTATAGTTTTACCATTTCGATTTATAAAATAATCAAATTTTATAAATCCTATATTTAAACTTTTATCATATATTCAAAAATCCAATCTAAATTATTTTATAAAATCATTAGTTCCTTTCATTTCTCGAAAATCGACTTTTAATCGTATTTCTAAAAATCAGCTTTTTAACTATATTTCACAAAAACCATAATTTTTATAACTTTAAAAATTATAACGTTTATTTATTTATAATGGATCAATTCCAAAAATATAGTATATTTTCAAAAATCACTTTAAACCCATTTTAAAATCCCAAAATCTGGGTCCAATGATGCTACACACCAAATAGTCAATCACGACTACAACGATCCATCATATATCGATATGATAATCCATCAAATATCAAAATATCTGAAATAAAATAAATACTGTTGAGGAATCCAGTTGGATCCCTCCAACCTGTTTTCCTGCATCCAAAAACATTAGCACAATACCAATTTCGCTCCAGTACGAAATTATCGCGGTATATGTTCTTATTAAATATTATCCGCTTAATAACGGCGTAATAGGGTCTCATCCGCTAAACAAAAATGCGGGAAATCAACAACTGCAATATATACATATGCCAATATATATATATTGATATTATATATATAATACCAATTTCACTGTTTATGAAATATTCGCGGTATATGTTTTTAATAAATATTATCCGCTTAATAACGGCGCATAATGTCTATTTTAACAATCAATAATTTACAGTCATCATTCAAACATGCATTCAAATATTTTAAATCTAACTATTTAAAATAAAATCGAAATCTATTCGATTGAGTGAGAAGTTCTCACCTTGGTTTTAATTTCCGTTTTAGCTTTTATTTCGAATAAAATTAAACGCGCGTTTAATTTTACCCGAAATTCTCACTAACTCCAAACGACTCCAAACCAACTCCATCGCGTAGTGCTCGTCCATACGATTCCAACGCAACTGAGTTTGCATTTTTTCGACCTCGTATGAAAAAGATATTGATTTTACAAGATTGTACATGTTTTAAATAACTTAATTTACAACATACTTATATATTTTAAACCACAACTCATCTCTACCGTCCATCTCCATCTCAAACACTGTAACGACCTGTAAGATTTTAATAAATTTTATTGTTTTATTTACATATTTAATTGAATTTTTGAGAAATTTTAATGATAATAATTTTTAAAATAAAAAACTTAATATTTGGATTACGTATTATTAAACATAGCAGGTGGAAAATTTTCAATTAATTATATGGAAGTTTATTTTATTGAGAAATTCTATTACATTCAAATCAGTTAATAATTGATGGTAATAAGTAAATTTCCAAACCTAAATATTTTTACATAGAAAAATTCTAAACCATCTTCTGACTAAGACGTCGTTTTTCGAAATCGGACTTCTATTACTCCGTTTATCTTATTTCTGGCAAAATAACTGCATTTTGGTACCGATTATCGACTTTTGATCGGATGATCGTTCCACCAATGTTATCTGTATTTCGTTTTGATCGTCTCGTCGAGTGGATCTCTACGGTATTTTATTTCTATATTTTGAAGTCCGGTACTCAGCGGAATCTACGAAACCAGTAACCGTAACGGTACCGGATCTGCTAACCTTTATTTATTTTGAGTTTCAAAAATTTGAACGCGTATAATCGATTGCTTTATTTGTCAGCTGAATCAATGAGAGACTGTTACAATTTCATTTATTTGTATACGTTTTCGTTTCAATTATTGTACACATCATGGTTCCTTTTATATTTATTTCTTTCCCCCTTCATCTTCATTTTTCAGTGCATGTAAAATTCGAAAATGTACTGGCTAATCAGCTATTAATTGTTTTAATTATTTCCTGAATCAACGTATAGCCTTTGATTTTATTACTCCGGAATTTAAGCAGCTGCCAGTACTACCAAATTCATTGATAACGTTTATGGTTCGTTTTTCACTGATTGCTTCCATTTACGTTCACACATCAAAATGAGTAATTTACGTGTGAACAGTTATATTCTTTAAAAGCCTGCTAATTTCCCATCGTAGCCACCTGTTCGTCTGCACTATCCTACCCACTTCGTTTTCTATTAAATCTTCACTGGTATAAAATATTCAGTAGCCTATTTAGACCGACATTCTTTTCTTACTCTACCTATGCTTCTTCCCCTACCAATCCATGTTCCATCACCTGTAGAGACCTCCTCCCCACTCTCCTTCTCCCTCTTGCTCTCGGCCACAGGTGAGATCGGCTCCACCTTCAACGCAATCACCTACGCCTTCATCTTCCCTGACTGCCGATGCTCCCCCCCCGATCAGCCGCGCCGACCTCTACCAGTGCCGAACCACTTGATGTTATTTCGGCCCTGACCCACAAACCGAGCACAGCCCACTTCACAAGCGAATGACATCCCTCTACACGCCGTAGTCAACCATTGAACCGACACTGCCTCATGCGACCCACCGCCGTGCAAGACCTCTGACCTCTCCTGCAACCGCACCCCGCGTGCTCCGACCCGAGCCTTCACAGTGAGCCAACATTTTGCCTTTCCCCTTCAGCCAGTATTGCATGTGCCGCAGCCTCCACCATCGTCCTGCCGTTAGCCTTCCAACTTTCACCTCAGCCACCTACCTCGGTCGAGCCTCCATGTGCTCCTAATACCGAACCACCCACTGCCAAGATCCGTACAACATCACCCCTTCGATAAGCAGCAGCCACCTTCATTTCTTCCCACCTCCCATGTAGCCTTAAACCCCACAACAGCTAGCCGAACCACCAGTCGCCGCCTAGCCCGAACTTCGCACCCCATCACCATACGAATGCAGCTCTTTTCCCCGGCCTTATTGTGTGTCGTGTGTGCCCATACCCCTCTAGCCTGCGCAAGTATGTATCTGCTTATATATTTCCATTTATATATATCTCTCTTGAATTTTATCTACTGCCTAGTATTGTATTACCGTGTTTAAAATTATATATGTATATTATATTTTAGGCCTTAGTATACATGTGTATAATATATGAATATTATTTTTCAAACTTGTAAGCTTTTACATATCGTATATATATATATCTATTAATACGTGAGTATTGTATAGTCTGCTGCATGTCATGTAAGGATTAAGTAGTATTTTATGTTAGGATGTATGAATACGTACGTGTTTTAATTTTATTTTTATTTTATTTTAAAATTTGAAAACTGGATATTGATTTCTAAGTATACATTGGTTTGTTTTAAATTTACATATTGAAACTTGTTTATTTGTTAGTTATTTAAAGCTGTTAGGTTAGTATTGGGTCTGTAGCCTTAGTTAGTATTAGCAAAGTTTATATAAAGATCTAATGTTTGCAGTAATATAGGATTTAGGATATATAGGTTACAGAAGAAAAAAAATTCATAGGTCCTAGCGCTATATTTTTATGAGATTTAGTCAAAGTACATTATTAGTATTGGTATAAAGCAGGGGATATAGGCTTTATTTTAATATAGATTTCTAAAAGATATAACTTATATATATAAATTTCGATTTTGGTGGGTTATTTTGATATGTATTTTAAAATTTGAGTATTGATTTAAATATACATAATACAATAATAATATATCCATTTTCAGTTTTATCCAGACGATTCTGATTTGTTTCCATCAATCTCTATTTTTCAGCTTTGCCGTCAAACCCACTTTCAGCTTACTTCGCGTTGCGATTTTGTTTGGATTTTTTTTCGATTGTCTAGATCGTGACCCAATCCATAGCTCGATTCTTTGTCAAGTATCTCTCTACCCTCGAAAGGTGAGCAATCACTCACGATTAACGTTCTTTTATTTATTAAATTTGATTCAATTGAAACGTCAAGTGAAATATGCTGCTGTTAGTTGTTTTACTGTTACGACTGCTATCATCTGTATCTGTTCACCTATGACACCTGACACCATTATCGGTTAATTATGTATGTGATAATAATACAGATTGGTTGAAAATTGACTGATTGATTGATTGTCATTTAAATTGGATGTTAATTACTATTGTTAAGTGATAACTAGTTTGCTAGTAAGATTTGAGGTGGTATAGTTTACAAAGTAAAACGGATTATATATGATGGACCTTGATTGATTAAACCTGACCCCGCCATATGTAAATTTGATTAGTTTAATTTGACCCATTAATTGGCGTAGAAATTGATAAGTTATACTTTAAAGCTTTGAACGTAGTTTGGATTAACTGTTGTAATATTAAACTGAAATTGAAATGGAACGACAAGTGAAAAACTGAAATGTAATAATCTGTAATCTACATGAAATGATAGTGTAGATTCTAGAAATAATTATACAAGTAACAATGCGAATTAATACGCTTATTTCGGGGTTATTTGATTAAGTTATTGAATGGTTGTTGATTGTTGTTATTGTTTGTTTATTTACTTTGACACCATCCCTGTCATCACACTGCAAGTTTCCTTTGTTATGTTTGATTTTTAAATTGAAATGGGTTGAAATGATAGTCCCAAGCGGTTTTCATTTAAATAAATTTGGGATTATGGGTTGAAATGCTATTCACCCGTATACATTTTGTGTACGGATAGAAATGATAATATCCGTAACACTTGAACCCTATGATAAGAAACATATGGTCTTATTAAATGTAAATGCTTAAATACATATAAGGGGTAAGGATAAATATAGAGTTAAGTATATCTAGTTTAATCAAGATTTGATTAAATACATAAATTTTGATAAAAATTTATGTAAATTTTATCTCGAATAGTTTTGAAATAATATTGAACAATTAAGACTGGGAGATAAATTTGGGTTATTTTTTTTATGGTTTTAGATAAGGATTTATTTATTTAAATCAATTTGAAATTTATCGAATGTGGTATTTCACGTTTAATAAAATTTAAGAAATATTGAGAAAATGTAATTTAAGGTCACTAAAAGGATATTGAATCAAATAAGGAAGGATTCGAGACTGAATAATAATGATGTAAAAATCGAGAATCTATATGAAACTGTTAAACTTAAATTGTTATATTTAAGCTATGAACTATAGTGGAATTAAATGGTTTAGAGATTTGGATATGTATTTGGAACCAAGATAGTAGAATTCGTTATGTAGATAACTAATTGAATTAAGTGAAAATTTAGTTGAACTAAATTTTGAAATTCGAAGTAAGAAGACTAGATTGGGAAAAATTTAGTTGAAATGTTAAATACTTAAAGTATGGAAACATATTGAAATAAAAAGGGAAATTGGGATATCAAAATCCAGATTTGAGATTTATAAAAATTAAAGTGGTTAATTTAGGAAGATTTTAAAGTGATAAATTGAGATTGAATTTAATGTGTAAGGGAAGGTCGGATTGATGTTGAAGGGTTCGCTAAGTAAAGGAATTGAATATACTTCACTTTATAAATTATTTAATCTATATAATATTTTGGGAAATATAGAGATATTTGAAGTGAAAATAATATTTGGTTTTGAAATATAAATTTGAATTGACCTCGGTGTTATAGTGTATATTTCTACCTTGTAGATAGTTCCATGGACCCTTAGAGGGTGGTTATCCCAACATCCTTTAAGTTATTTGTATTTCAGTTGATATTTCACTTGAGTTGGATTTATTTATATAAGAATGTTAATCCTGACTCGAGTGTTTTGTGTTTTGCTTTACGCTCGGGTCAGACCGAGTGATACAGCATTAGAGATTCACCTTTAGAGTTCAGAGTTTCATTTGGAGATCCAACTATCGACTCAGATTCCAGCCCTTCCAGTTGATTGGTTCAGAGAAGTCATCTGTTGCATTGGAGACTTCACTGCATTTAAACTATTTGGTTGCATTTTATTTCTAACTTTAATGTATATAGTAGCTTCATGAACTACTATTTTTATCTATTCCGCTGCATCATATTACTCTGTGTCTGTGATCTGTGATTGATTTATTTATTGTATATGTTACGTTTTGCCAAATTTAAATTAACAATTCGGTATTTTGAATTATTCAAATCGGACATGTATGGTTTTATTGTCGATTTGAATGGTCCAAAATAGCGGGTCGTTACAGTTGGTATCAGAGCTTTGCCTCTAGGCAAAACTTAGCATATATGGTAAATTTATTTACAGAATTACTTTCATTCGAGTTGAATCTCTTCCTTTTTGACTCGATTTCCTTTGAATTTTGGAATGTCCCTCAGTTTCGAAATTCATTCTTGTCTCTCCCTATTTATATTCGTTCGATTCTGGAGTATTCCATAACTCCACTGAATGATTTGTAAAAGGGGAGAAACTCCTTTTCAGTTGGCATTGATTCACCGAAGATTCATGTATCCTCGGTTTACAATGCTGCTATATCTAGTTATGCTGAATTCTATATCGGGCGATAGAATGTCGATTTGCCTTAGAATTCCGCATCGATCATATTCCTGAAATCACGATTGACCCGGTTAAGGTCGCCCGCGATTTGTAGAAGTATATCCTTCTTCTATTTTGTAATTTAATTATCTCATCTTCGATCGAGTCTATCTTCGAATCAGAATTCTATGGATTGGAGTTCCTCTAATTCAAATCTCTATCTTTGTTTTGAAATTCATTCTTAAAATTATCCTTTGAAAATCGGGTATCTTTGCATTTTGAAAATTGTTTTAAATATCGAAATTATTATTTTGATAACTATGATTTTATTCTATATATAAAAGTGAAATGTTTTCCATAAGGATTATATACCTATATACAAAACAAATAAGAAATGTTATTCTATATATAAAAAGTTTTGAAGGGATTTGAAATTTTGAAAAATTATAAGAAACCGATTTATATAAAAATGATTTATAACTAAAGCGTTAAATTTGAAATTCGAGAATTGAATTCCGGTATTTTGAAATTGGATTTAAGATTTTGGAAAATATATATATAAAAAAAATACGATTTAAAGGTATTTTTCCAAATAAGAAATGTTTCAAATGGGTTCAAATAAATTCCAATAATTTTGAAGAAATTTCAAAAAGTTTTCAAGAAATAGAAGTCCAGAACTCACGTATGTCGCTGGAAAATAATTTCGGTGATGAGTGCACGCATCATCGACATTGATTTTCGAGTTTCAGAGTGGGGAGAGGCCACTTTAATAGCTTCGCTATGCGAGTGATTTTGTAAACCGTTTTTGATTTCAAATTTTGAAGTATAATTTGATATTTTAGAAAGATATATGTATATATTTGAAACAATTTAAAGTGAGACCGGTGTTTAGTCCTCGAGTTCCAGATTTAATAATTGATTTATTGATTTATTGTTGATTTTCAACTCTTGAATTGAAAATTTGATTTCCCTAACTATTTTAAATGTTCGAACACTTCCAAATCGAGATTAAATTTTCAAAACTAAGAAATTTCGAAGAGTATACAATGTCTGATTAAGAATATAAATTTAGTTTTGAAATGTTTTGGAAAAATAGTTGAATAATGGTTTTCAAAAAGGTAAATTGGATATTTCACATAGAAATGGATAGTTTAAAGGTTTAAAAGGGATAAGTATAAAGTTGGAAACCATTTTGAGGATAATGGATTGTGAGAAAATATTGGGTTTTAAAATTTAATTGAAATTTAAAACCAGTACTTATATGATGATTTTGGAAATGAATTTGTTTGACTTGAATTATTTTAATCTGGAAACTGGGATAATTTTCTAAACCTATTATTTTGGGGAACTTTGAAATTAGGATATCTAATTTGGGAGAAAGTTGGTGAATTCATATATGACTTTGGAACTAAATTTGATATTGAATGATTTGAAATTGAGAACCTTGTATAATTAAGCACTTGATTTGGGAAGTGGTCGGACTTATATAAAATGGATTTGTATAAGTATGAAAGTGATTTGAAATCAATTGATTTGAAAGGTACTCAATTTGGAAAGAAAATTTATATAATCAAAGTCTATGTAAGTATGTTTTGATATACTATTGATTTGGAAAGTATTCGATTTAGAAAGGAATCCTATACATATGGACTTTATATAAGTACGATATTTGAAAGTGATTTGAAAAGGTACTATATGATATATATTTTGCAAATAAAGATATGGAAAGTGCCTTCTGCTTGATATCCGCTTTGTGGCCACAGCGTGGATTCATTCTATCGATATTATTCTCTCTGATTTTTGGTTTTCCGGATGTAATACTCGAGTGTTCCCACCGTGACGTAACCCACGGTTTCTTTTTTCTCTCGTGAATGCACAGCGAAATTGCCTGGCTGAGTCTTGCCTAGGGGTACGGATTGTTTCCTGGGGGAACCAGGCGTAACCATTGTGTATCCTGCAATCTGTGTAGGTCGCGAATAGTAGCGCAAGTGCCTGGCTGAGTCTTGCCTAGGGGTACGGATTGTTTCCTGGGGGAACCAGGCGTAACCATTGTGTATCCTGCACCCTACTAGTCATCATGGCGTAACTCGCAGGGCTGTGAAAGCTTACGGATATGGATTGTTTCCTGGGGGAACCAGGCGTAACCATTGTGTATCTGCGAACCATGATCGGACAAAGGTTTTGGTTTGATTGTTTTGTTGGATCGTACTTTCCATATCTGATTTTAAAAGATTTTTCCAAGTATTTTCACTGGGTATTGAAACAAGTCTACTTAGTACTTGAAGAATTCTAGCTTTGCGCCTGATCAACGCATGGCCAGAGCCTGCAAGAACGAGGATAAACTTGTTGAAACATCGAGTTATAAAAGTATTTTCGAAAGAAATTTACTTTGATATAGTAATATCTTATTTTAAAAGTATTATTATAAAGGTATTTATTATAAAATATTTTCCCAACAAAGAAATTTGTATTAATCTTTGAAATTAAATTCCTTTGGTGAATTAACAATTCGTGCCCGATTCTTTCTTTTGAATCTACCTTATCTGCTCAGCTTATTTATTCGCCTTGATTCTGTTTTCAAAACTACCTTCCTTCCTTGTTGGATTTATCTTTAAATATTGTTTATTTACATGCTACATGGTTTAATAGAAAATATAAGTGTTATAAGTATTTTAGAAGTATTAATTTAATAAAAACATATTTAAAGTAAATAATTACTGATTTATTAATAATGTTGAAAAGTATTTTGAGATAAATTTATGAATTAAGGATTAAATGTTTCCAAATGGTATTTGTAAATATAAGTAATAATGTAAATAATTGTTTCAAAAGAAGTTTGAAAAGTATTACATATTAAAGTAAAATTAAATTGCAAATGAAGTTTCAAATGAATATTTCGAAGAAATTTATATAGTTTAAATAAGTTATCTACATTTGACTTTCGATTTACTTTATTCTCCTACCTCCTTCCTTTTCGGGGACGAAAAGTTTTGAGTGGGGGAGAGTGTAACGACCTGTAAGATTTTAATAAATTTTATTGTTTTATTTACATATTTAATTGAATTTTTGAGAAATTTTAATGATAATAATTTTTAAAATAAAAAACTTAATATTTGGATTACGTATTATTAAACATAGCAGGTGGAAAATTTTCAATTAATTATATGGAAGTTTATTTTATTGAGAAATTCTATTACATTCAAATCAGTTAATAATTGATGGTAATAAGTAAATTTCCAAACCTAAATATTTTTACATAGAAAAATTCTAAACCATCTTCTGACTAAGACGTCGTTTTTCGAAATCGGACTTCTATTACTCCGTTTATCTTATTTCTGGCAAAATAACTGCATTTTGGTACCGATTATCGACTTTTGATCGGATGATCGTTCCACCAATGTTATCTGTATTTCGTTTTGATCGTCTCGTCGAGTGGATCTCTACGGTATTTTATTTCTATATTTTGAAGTCCGGTACTCAGCGGAATCTACGAAACCAGTAACCGTAACGGTACCGGATCTGCTAACCTTTATTTATTTTGAGTTTCAAAAATTTGAACGCGTATAATCGATTGCTTTATTTGTCAGCTGAATCAATGAGAGACTGTTACAATTTCATTTATTTGTATACGTTTTCGTTTCAATTATTGTACACATCATGGTTCCTTTTATATTTATTTCTTTCCCCCTTCATCTTCATTTTTCAGTGCATGTAAAATTCGAAAATGTACTGGCTAATCAGCTATTAATTGTTTTAATTATTTCCTGAATCAACGTATAGCCTTTGATTTTATTACTCCGGAATTTAAGCAGCTGCCAGTACTACCAAATTCATTGATAACGTTTATGGTTCGTTTTTCACTGATTGCTTCCATTTACGTTCACACATCAAAATGAGTAATTTACGTGTGAACAGTTATATTCTTTAAAAGCCTGCTAATTTCCCATCGTAGCCACCTGTTCGTCTGCACTATCCTACCCACTTCGTTTTCTATTAAATCTTCACTGGTATAAAATATTCAGTAGCCTATTTAGACCGACATTCTTTTCTTACTCTACCTATGCTTCTTCCCCTACCAATCCATGTTCCATCACCTGTAGAGACCTCCTCCCCACTCTCCTTCTCCCTCTTGCTCTCGGCCACAGGTGAGATCGGCTCCACCTTCAACGCAATCACCTACGCCTTCATCTTCCCTGACTGCCGATGCTCCCCCCCCGATCAGCCGCGCCGACCTCTACCAGTGCCGAACCACTTGATGTTATTTCGGCCCTGACCCACAAACCGAGCACAGCCCACTTCACAAGCGAATGACATCCCTCTACACGCCGTAGTCAACCATTGAACCGACACTGCCTCATGCGACCCACCGCCGTGCAAGACCTCTGACCTCTCCTGCAACCGCACCCCGCGTGCTCCGACCCGAGCCTTCACAGTGAGCCAACATTTTGCCTTTCCCCTTCAGCCAGTATTGCATGTGCCGCAGCCTCCACCATCGTCCTGCCGTTAGCCTTCCAACTTTCACCTCAGCCACCTACCTCGGTCGAGCCTCCATGTGCTCCTAATACCGAACCACCCACTGCCAAGATCCGTACAACATCACCCCTTCGATAAGCAGCAGCCACCTTCATTTCTTCCCACCTCCCATGTAGCCTTAAACCCCACAACAGCTAGCCGAACCACCAGTCGCCGCCTAGCCCGAACTTCGCACCCCATCACCATACGAATGCAGCTCTTTTCCCCGGCCTTATTGTGTGTCGTGTGTGCCCATACCCCTCTAGCCTGCGCAAGTATGTATCTGCTTATATATTTCCATTTATATATATCTCTCTTGAATTTTATCTACTGCCTAGTATTGTATTACCGTGTTTAAAATTATATATGTATATTATATTTTAGGCCTTAGTATACATGTGTATAATATATGAATATTATTTTTCAAACTTGTAAGCTTTTACATATCGTATATATATATATCTATTAATACGTGAGTATTGTATAGTCTGCTGCATGTCATGTAAGGATTAAGTAGTATTTTATGTTAGGATGTATGAATACGTACGTGTTTTAATTTTATTTTTATTTTATTTTAAAATTTGAAAACTGGATATTGATTTCTAAGTATACATTGGTTTGTTTTAAATTTACATATTGAAACTTGTTTATTTGTTAGTTATTTAAAGCTGTTAGGTTAGTATTGGGTCTGTAGCCTTAGTTAGTATTAGCAAAGTTTATATAAAGATCTAATGTTTGCAGTAATATAGGATTTAGGATATATAGGTTACAGAAGAAAAAAAATTCATAGGTCCTAGCGCTATATTTTTATGAGATTTAGTCAAAGTACATTATTAGTATTGGTATAAAGCAGGGGATATAGGCTTTATTTTAATATAGATTTCTAAAAGATATAACTTATATATATAAATTTCGATTTTGGTGGGTTATTTTGATATGTATTTTAAAATTTGAGTATTGATTTAAATATACATAATACAATAATAATATATCCATTTTCAGTTTTATCCAGACGATTCTGATTTGTTTCCATCAATCTCTATTTTTCAGCTTTGCCGTCAAACCCACTTTCAGCTTACTTCGCGTTGCGATTTTGTTTGGATTTTTTTTCGATTGTCTAGATCGTGACCCAATCCATAGCTCGATTCTTTGTCAAGTATCTCTCTACCCTCGAAAGGTGAGCAATCACTCACGATTAACGTTCTTTTATTTATTAAATTTGATTCAATTGAAACGTCAAGTGAAATATGCTGCTGTTAGTTGTTTTACTGTTACGACTGCTATCATCTGTATCTGTTCACCTATGACACCTGACACCATTATCGGTTAATTATGTATGTGATAATAATACAGATTGGTTGAAAATTGACTGATTGATTGATTGTCATTTAAATTGGATGTTAATTACTATTGTTAAGTGATAACTAGTTTGCTAGTAAGATTTGAGGTGGTATAGTTTACAAAGTAAAACGGATTATATATGATGGACCTTGATTGATTAAACCTGACCCCGCCATATGTAAATTTGATTAGTTTAATTTGACCCATTAATTGGCGTAGAAATTGATAAGTTATACTTTAAAGCTTTGAACGTAGTTTGGATTAACTGTTGTAATATTAAACTGAAATTGAAATGGAACGACAAGTGAAAAACTGAAATGTAATAATCTGTAATCTACATGAAATGATAGTGTAGATTCTAGAAATAATTATACAAGTAACAATGCGAATTAATACGCTTATTTCGGGGTTATTTGATTAAGTTATTGAATGGTTGTTGATTGTTGTTATTGTTTGTTTATTTACTTTGACACCATCCCTGTCATCACACTGCAAGTTTCCTTTGTTATGTTTGATTTTTAAATTGAAATGGGTTGAAATGATAGTCCCAAGCGGTTTTCATTTAAATAAATTTGGGATTATGGGTTGAAATGCTATTCACCCGTATACATTTTGTGTACGGATAGAAATGATAATATCCGTAACACTTGAACCCTATGATAAGAAACATATGGTCTTATTAAATGTAAATGCTTAAATACATATAAGGGGTAAGGATAAATATAGAGTTAAGTATATCTAGTTTAATCAAGATTTGATTAAATACATAAATTTTGATAAAAATTTATGTAAATTTTATCTCGAATAGTTTTGAAATAATATTGAACAATTAAGACTGGGAGATAAATTTGGGTTATTTTTTTTATGGTTTTAGATAAGGATTTATTTATTTAAATCAATTTGAAATTTATCGAATGTGGTATTTCACGTTTAATAAAATTTAAGAAATATTGAGAAAATGTAATTTAAGGTCACTAAAAGGATATTGAATCAAATAAGGAAGGATTCGAGACTGAATAATAATGATGTAAAAATCGAGAATCTATATGAAACTGTTAAACTTAAATTGTTATATTTAAGCTATGAACTATAGTGGAATTAAATGGTTTAGAGATTTGGATATGTATTTGGAACCAAGATAGTAGAATTCGTTATGTAGATAACTAATTGAATTAAGTGAAAATTTAGTTGAACTAAATTTTGAAATTCGAAGTAAGAAGACTAGATTGGGAAAAATTTAGTTGAAATGTTAAATACTTAAAGTATGGAAACATATTGAAATAAAAAGGGAAATTGGGATATCAAAATCCAGATTTGAGATTTATAAAAATTAAAGTGGTTAATTTAGGAAGATTTTAAAGTGATAAATTGAGATTGAATTTAATGTGTAAGGGAAGGTCGGATTGATGTTGAAGGGTTCGCTAAGTAAAGGAATTGAATATACTTCACTTTATAAATTATTTAATCTATATAATATTTTGGGAAATATAGAGATATTTGAAGTGAAAATAATATTTGGTTTTGAAATATAAATTTGAATTGACCTCGGTGTTATAGTGTATATTTCTACCTTGTAGATAGTTCCATGGACCCTTAGAGGGTGGTTATCCCAACATCCTTTAAGTTATTTGTATTTCAGTTGATATTTCACTTGAGTTGGATTTATTTATATAAGAATGTTAATCCTGACTCGAGTGTTTTGTGTTTTGCTTTACGCTCGGGTCAGACCGAGTGATACAGCATTAGAGATTCACCTTTAGAGTTCAGAGTTTCATTTGGAGATCCAACTATCGACTCAGATTCCAGCCCTTCCAGTTGATTGGTTCAGAGAAGTCATCTGTTGCATTGGAGACTTCACTGCATTTAAACTATTTGGTTGCATTTTATTTCTAACTTTAATGTATATAGTAGCTTCATGAACTACTATTTTTATCTATTCCGCTGCATCATATTACTCTGTGTCTGTGATCTGTGATTGATTTATTTATTGTATATGTTACGTTTTGCCAAATTTAAATTAACAATTCGGTATTTTGAATTATTCAAATCGGACATGTATGGTTTTATTGTCGATTTGAATGGTCCAAAATAGCGGGTCGTTACAGTTGGTATCAGAGCTTTGCCTCTAGGCAAAACTTAGCATATATGGTAAATTTATTTACAGAATTACTTTCATTCGAGTTGAATCTCTTCCTTTTTGACTCGATTTCCTTTGAATTTTGGAATGTCCCTCAGTTTCGAAATTCATTCTTGTCTCTCCCTATTTATATTCGTTCGATTCTGGAGTATTCCATAACTCCACTGAATGATTTGTAAAAGGGGAGAAACTCCTTTTCAGTTGGCATTGATTCACCGAAGATTCATGTATCCTCGGTTTACAATGCTGCTATATCTAGTTATGCTGAATTCTATATCGGGCGATAGAATGTCGATTTGCCTTAGAATTCCGCATCGATCATATTCCTGAAATCACGATTGACCCGGTTAAGGTCGCCCGCGATTTGTAGAAGTATATCCTTCTTCTATTTTGTAATTTAATTATCTCATCTTCGATCGAGTCTATCTTCGAATCAGAATTCTATGGATTGGAGTTCCTCTAATTCAAATCTCTATCTTTGTTTTGAAATTCATTCTTAAAATTATCCTTTGAAAATCGGGTATCTTTGCATTTTGAAAATTGTTTTAAATATCGAAATTATTATTTTGATAACTATGATTTTATTCTATATATAAAAGTGAAATGTTTTCCATAAGGATTATATACCTATATACAAAACAAATAAGAAATGTTATTCTATATATAAAAAGTTTTGAAGGGATTTGAAATTTTGAAAAATTATAAGAAACCGATTTATATAAAAATGATTTATAACTAAAGCGTTAAATTTGAAATTCGAGAATTGAATTCCGGTATTTTGAAATTGGATTTAAGATTTTGGAAAATATATATATAAAAAAAATACGATTTAAAGGTATTTTTCCAAATAAGAAATGTTTCAAATGGGTTCAAATAAATTCCAATAATTTTGAAGAAATTTCAAAAAGTTTTCAAGAAATAGAAGTCCAGAACTCACGTATGTCGCTGGAAAATAATTTCGGTGATGAGTGCACGCATCATCGACATTGATTTTCGAGTTTCAGAGTGGGGAGAGGCCACTTTAATAGCTTCGCTATGCGAGTGATTTTGTAAACCGTTTTTGATTTCAAATTTTGAAGTATAATTTGATATTTTAGAAAGATATATGTATATATTTGAAACAATTTAAAGTGAGACCGGTGTTTAGTCCTCGAGTTCCAGATTTAATAATTGATTTATTGATTTATTGTTGATTTTCAACTCTTGAATTGAAAATTTGATTTCCCTAACTATTTTAAATGTTCGAACACTTCCAAATCGAGATTAAATTTTCAAAACTAAGAAATTTCGAAGAGTATACAATGTCTGATTAAGAATATAAATTTAGTTTTGAAATGTTTTGGAAAAATAGTTGAATAATGGTTTTCAAAAAGGTAAATTGGATATTTCACATAGAAATGGATAGTTTAAAGGTTTAAAAGGGATAAGTATAAAGTTGGAAACCATTTTGAGGATAATGGATTGTGAGAAAATATTGGGTTTTAAAATTTAATTGAAATTTAAAACCAGTACTTATATGATGATTTTGGAAATGAATTTGTTTGACTTGAATTATTTTAATCTGGAAACTGGGATAATTTTCTAAACCTATTATTTTGGGGAACTTTGAAATTAGGATATCTAATTTGGGAGAAAGTTGGTGAATTCATATATGACTTTGGAACTAAATTTGATATTGAATGATTTGAAATTGAGAACCTTGTATAATTAAGCACTTGATTTGGGAAGTGGTCGGACTTATATAAAATGGATTTGTATAAGTATGAAAGTGATTTGAAATCAATTGATTTGAAAGGTACTCAATTTGGAAAGAAAATTTATATAATCAAAGTCTATGTAAGTATGTTTTGATATACTATTGATTTGGAAAGTATTCGATTTAGAAAGGAATCCTATACATATGGACTTTATATAAGTACGATATTTGAAAGTGATTTGAAAAGGTACTATATGATATATATTTTGCAAATAAAGATATGGAAAGTGCCTTCTGCTTGATATCCGCTTTGTGGCCACAGCGTGGATTCATTCTATCGATATTATTCTCTCTGATTTTTGGTTTTCCGGATGTAATACTCGAGTGTTCCCACCGTGACGTAACCCACGGTTTCTTTTTTCTCTCGTGAATGCACAGCGAAATTGCCTGGCTGAGTCTTGCCTAGGGGTACGGATTGTTTCCTGGGGGAACCAGGCGTAACCATTGTGTATCCTGCAATCTGTGTAGGTCGCGAATAGTAGCGCAAGTGCCTGGCTGAGTCTTGCCTAGGGGTACGGATTGTTTCCTGGGGGAACCAGGCGTAACCATTGTGTATCCTGCACCCTACTAGTCATCATGGCGTAACTCGCAGGGCTGTGAAAGCTTACGGATATGGATTGTTTCCTGGGGGAACCAGGCGTAACCATTGTGTATCTGCGAACCATGATCGGACAAAGGTTTTGGTTTGATTGTTTTGTTGGATCGTACTTTCCATATCTGATTTTAAAAGATTTTTCCAAGTATTTTCACTGGGTATTGAAACAAGTCTACTTAGTACTTGAAGAATTCTAGCTTTGCGCCTGATCAACGCATGGCCAGAGCCTGCAAGAACGAGGATAAACTTGTTGAAACATCGAGTTATAAAAGTATTTTCGAAAGAAATTTACTTTGATATAGTAATATCTTATTTTAAAAGTATTATTATAAAGGTATTTATTATAAAATATTTTCCCAACAAAGAAATTTGTATTAATCTTTGAAATTAAATTCCTTTGGTGAATTAACAATTCGTGCCCGATTCTTTCTTTTGAATCTACCTTATCTGCTCAGCTTATTTATTCGCCTTGATTCTGTTTTCAAAACTACCTTCCTTCCTTGTTGGATTTATCTTTAAATATTGTTTATTTACATGCTACATGGTTTAATAGAAAATATAAGTGTTATAAGTATTTTAGAAGTATTAATTTAATAAAAACATATTTAAAGTAAATAATTACTGATTTATTAATAATGTTGAAAAGTATTTTGAGATAAATTTATGAATTAAGGATTAAATGTTTCCAAATGGTATTTGTAAATATAAGTAATAATGTAAATAATTGTTTCAAAAGAAGTTTGAAAAGTATTACATATTAAAGTAAAATTAAATTGCAAATGAAGTTTCAAATGAATATTTCGAAGAAATTTATATAGTTTAAATAAGTTATCTACATTTGACTTTCGATTTACTTTATTCTCCTACCTCCTTCCTTTTCGGGGACGAAAAGTTTTGAGTGGGGGAGAGTGTAACGACCTGTAAGATTTTAATAAATTTTATTGTTTTATTTACATATTTAATTGAATTTTTGAGAAATTTTAATGATAATAATTTTTAAAATAAAAAACTTAATATTTGGATTACGTATTATTAAACATAGCAGGTGGAAAATTTTCAATTAATTATATGGAAGTTTATTTTATTGAGAAATTCTATTACATTCAAATCAGTTAATAATTGATGGTAATAAGTAAATTTCCAAACCTAAATATTTTTACATAGAAAAATTCTAAACCATCTTCTGACTAAGACGTCGTTTTTCGAAATCGGACTTCTATTACTCCGTTTATCTTATTTCTGGCAAAATAACTGCATTTTGGTACCGATTATCGACTTTTGATCGGATGATCGTTCCACCAATGTTATCTGTATTTCGTTTTGATCGTCTCGTCGAGTGGATCTCTACGGTATTTTATTTCTATATTTTGAAGTCCGGTACTCAGCGGAATCTACGAAACCAGTAACCGTAACGGTACCGGATCTGCTAACCTTTATTTATTTTGAGTTTCAAAAATTTGAACGCGTATAATCGATTGCTTTATTTGTCAGCTGAATCAATGAGAGACTGTTACAATTTCATTTATTTGTATACGTTTTCGTTTCAATTATTGTACACATCATGGTTCCTTTTATATTTATTTCTTTCCCCCTTCATCTTCATTTTTCAGTGCATGTAAAATTCGAAAATGTACTGGCTAATCAGCTATTAATTGTTTTAATTATTTCCTGAATCAACGTATAGCCTTTGATTTTATTACTCCGGAATTTAAGCAGCTGCCAGTACTACCAAATTCATTGATAACGTTTATGGTTCGTTTTTCACTGATTGCTTCCATTTACGTTCACACATCAAAATGAGTAATTTACGTGTGAACAGTTATATTCTTTAAAAGCCTGCTAATTTCCCATCGTAGCCACCTGTTCGTCTGCACTATCCTACCCACTTCGTTTTCTATTAAATCTTCACTGGTATAAAATATTCAGTAGCCTATTTAGACCGACATTCTTTTCTTACTCTACCTATGCTTCTTCCCCTACCAATCCATGTTCCATCACCTGTAGAGACCTCCTCCCCACTCTCCTTCTCCCTCTTGCTCTCGGCCACAGGTGAGATCGGCTCCACCTTCAACGCAATCACCTACGCCTTCATCTTCCCTGACTGCCGATGCTCCCCCCCCGATCAGCCGCGCCGACCTCTACCAGTGCCGAACCACTTGATGTTATTTCGGCCCTGACCCACAAACCGAGCACAGCCCACTTCACAAGCGAATGACATCCCTCTACACGCCGTAGTCAACCATTGAACCGACACTGCCTCATGCGACCCACCGCCGTGCAAGACCTCTGACCTCTCCTGCAACCGCACCCCGCGTGCTCCGACCCGAGCCTTCACAGTGAGCCAACATTTTGCCTTTCCCCTTCAGCCAGTATTGCATGTGCCGCAGCCTCCACCATCGTCCTGCCGTTAGCCTTCCAACTTTCACCTCAGCCACCTACCTCGGTCGAGCCTCCATGTGCTCCTAATACCGAACCACCCACTGCCAAGATCCGTACAACATCACCCCTTCGATAAGCAGCAGCCACCTTCATTTCTTCCCACCTCCCATGTAGCCTTAAACCCCACAACAGCTAGCCGAACCACCAGTCGCCGCCTAGCCCGAACTTCGCACCCCATCACCATACGAATGCAGCTCTTTTCCCCGGCCTTATTGTGTGTCGTGTGTGCCCATACCCCTCTAGCCTGCGCAAGTATGTATCTGCTTATATATTTCCATTTATATATATCTCTCTTGAATTTTATCTACTGCCTAGTATTGTATTACCGTGTTTAAAATTATATATGTATATTATATTTTAGGCCTTAGTATACATGTGTATAATATATGAATATTATTTTTCAAACTTGTAAGCTTTTACATATCGTATATATATATATCTATTAATACGTGAGTATTGTATAGTCTGCTGCATGTCATGTAAGGATTAAGTAGTATTTTATGTTAGGATGTATGAATACGTACGTGTTTTAATTTTATTTTTATTTTATTTTAAAATTTGAAAACTGGATATTGATTTCTAAGTATACATTGGTTTGTTTTAAATTTACATATTGAAACTTGTTTATTTGTTAGTTATTTAAAGCTGTTAGGTTAGTATTGGGTCTGTAGCCTTAGTTAGTATTAGCAAAGTTTATATAAAGATCTAATGTTTGCAGTAATATAGGATTTAGGATATATAGGTTACAGAAGAAAAAAAATTCATAGGTCCTAGCGCTATATTTTTATGAGATTTAGTCAAAGTACATTATTAGTATTGGTATAAAGCAGGGGATATAGGCTTTATTTTAATATAGATTTCTAAAAGATATAACTTATATATATAAATTTCGATTTTGGTGGGTTATTTTGATATGTATTTTAAAATTTGAGTATTGATTTAAATATACATAATACAATAATAATATATCCATTTTCAGTTTTATCCAGACGATTCTGATTTGTTTCCATCAATCTCTATTTTTCAGCTTTGCCGTCAAACCCACTTTCAGCTTACTTCGCGTTGCGATTTTGTTTGGATTTTTTTTCGATTGTCTAGATCGTGACCCAATCCATAGCTCGATTCTTTGTCAAGTATCTCTCTACCCTCGAAAGGTGAGCAATCACTCACGATTAACGTTCTTTTATTTATTAAATTTGATTCAATTGAAACGTCAAGTGAAATATGCTGCTGTTAGTTGTTTTACTGTTACGACTGCTATCATCTGTATCTGTTCACCTATGACACCTGACACCATTATCGGTTAATTATGTATGTGATAATAATACAGATTGGTTGAAAATTGACTGATTGATTGATTGTCATTTAAATTGGATGTTAATTACTATTGTTAAGTGATAACTAGTTTGCTAGTAAGATTTGAGGTGGTATAGTTTACAAAGTAAAACGGATTATATATGATGGACCTTGATTGATTAAACCTGACCCCGCCATATGTAAATTTGATTAGTTTAATTTGACCCATTAATTGGCGTAGAAATTGATAAGTTATACTTTAAAGCTTTGAACGTAGTTTGGATTAACTGTTGTAATATTAAACTGAAATTGAAATGGAACGACAAGTGAAAAACTGAAATGTAATAATCTGTAATCTACATGAAATGATAGTGTAGATTCTAGAAATAATTATACAAGTAACAATGCGAATTAATACGCTTATTTCGGGGTTATTTGATTAAGTTATTGAATGGTTGTTGATTGTTGTTATTGTTTGTTTATTTACTTTGACACCATCCCTGTCATCACACTGCAAGTTTCCTTTGTTATGTTTGATTTTTAAATTGAAATGGGTTGAAATGATAGTCCCAAGCGGTTTTCATTTAAATAAATTTGGGATTATGGGTTGAAATGCTATTCACCCGTATACATTTTGTGTACGGATAGAAATGATAATATCCGTAACACTTGAACCCTATGATAAGAAACATATGGTCTTATTAAATGTAAATGCTTAAATACATATAAGGGGTAAGGATAAATATAGAGTTAAGTATATCTAGTTTAATCAAGATTTGATTAAATACATAAATTTTGATAAAAATTTATGTAAATTTTATCTCGAATAGTTTTGAAATAATATTGAACAATTAAGACTGGGAGATAAATTTGGGTTATTTTTTTTATGGTTTTAGATAAGGATTTATTTATTTAAATCAATTTGAAATTTATCGAATGTGGTATTTCACGTTTAATAAAATTTAAGAAATATTGAGAAAATGTAATTTAAGGTCACTAAAAGGATATTGAATCAAATAAGGAAGGATTCGAGACTGAATAATAATGATGTAAAAATCGAGAATCTATATGAAACTGTTAAACTTAAATTGTTATATTTAAGCTATGAACTATAGTGGAATTAAATGGTTTAGAGATTTGGATATGTATTTGGAACCAAGATAGTAGAATTCGTTATGTAGATAACTAATTGAATTAAGTGAAAATTTAGTTGAACTAAATTTTGAAATTCGAAGTAAGAAGACTAGATTGGGAAAAATTTAGTTGAAATGTTAAATACTTAAAGTATGGAAACATATTGAAATAAAAAGGGAAATTGGGATATCAAAATCCAGATTTGAGATTTATAAAAATTAAAGTGGTTAATTTAGGAAGATTTTAAAGTGATAAATTGAGATTGAATTTAATGTGTAAGGGAAGGTCGGATTGATGTTGAAGGGTTCGCTAAGTAAAGGAATTGAATATACTTCACTTTATAAATTATTTAATCTATATAATATTTTGGGAAATATAGAGATATTTGAAGTGAAAATAATATTTGGTTTTGAAATATAAATTTGAATTGACCTCGGTGTTATAGTGTATATTTCTACCTTGTAGATAGTTCCATGGACCCTTAGAGGGTGGTTATCCCAACATCCTTTAAGTTATTTGTATTTCAGTTGATATTTCACTTGAGTTGGATTTATTTATATAAGAATGTTAATCCTGACTCGAGTGTTTTGTGTTTTGCTTTACGCTCGGGTCAGACCGAGTGATACAGCATTAGAGATTCACCTTTAGAGTTCAGAGTTTCATTTGGAGATCCAACTATCGACTCAGATTCCAGCCCTTCCAGTTGATTGGTTCAGAGAAGTCATCTGTTGCATTGGAGACTTCACTGCATTTAAACTATTTGGTTGCATTTTATTTCTAACTTTAATGTATATAGTAGCTTCATGAACTACTATTTTTATCTATTCCGCTGCATCATATTACTCTGTGTCTGTGATCTGTGATTGATTTATTTATTGTATATGTTACGTTTTGCCAAATTTAAATTAACAATTCGGTATTTTGAATTATTCAAATCGGACATGTATGGTTTTATTGTCGATTTGAATGGTCCAAAATAGCGGGTCGTTACAAACACATCAGGGCCGTGCTTGCTCTTCTCCTTCCCCACGTCCCTCTCCAGTAATCTTACACGCAAGTAACCCATAGCCTTCCAATTTAGGTTTTCACTTTACAACTCCATCACTCGATGATTCTTCGATCAAGACGTTGCAAATCAAAGCCCTTTACATGCTCAAACTTCGGCCATCTTCCTGTGGAGCTTGGCCCCACCATCCATCTCGTGTTGCGTGCGCAGCTCCCCCCCTTGTCAGCCCCAAATCTCGGCCTATGGTCGATAACAATGAACTCCACCGTACGGATTTAAAGCTCTCGCAATGCTCTTCGATTTTGTAGTTGAAAGATTTTGCAATCGATGCATGGATTTAGAGTTATTGAGGGAGGAAGCTTGTGAATTTCTGGCCCTTCATAATGTAACTGGCGGCTAGGCAAATGAAATTAGGGTTTTGGTTGTTATTTTTTTTTTTATTTGTGAATGGTGCTATTTATAAGAACGAGCAAGCGTAAACACTATTCATCCCGGGAATTCCGAACTCCGATTTAGATGCCGTAACCAGCGTACCTAGGGTTTATCCCGCGTTCCGGACACAATGGAACAGGTTTCGGAAGCTAATTCGGAAGTATGTGCGAGTTATGGCTATAAACGCTCAATTTAAATTAAACCGATTTAAGTCGATTTCTAGGCGTTTTAATTTGTACCGGACAAACGGTAAATCCAATTGACTTGAAATTTGAAACCTTACAATAATATCACATTACGGATCCGATGAAACTGGTTTCGTCGAAATCCGAGACTTTTTGAAAAATGGCTATTTTGACTCGCCAAATTTAAATTAAAAATAATTCGATGCGTTTCGAGCTGCCACGATCAAACGATAGCTCCGATTGACACGAAAATTGAAATCCGGTAATAACTAACTATTACGGATCCAATGAAACTGGTTTCGTTCAATTCTGAGACTGTTCAAAAATTGACTATTTTACAGTCGATTATAAAATATTAAAATATTCAATTTTCACATATTAACTTCTAATTCGATTTTAAAAGTTCTAAAATATTTCTATAACTCCAGTATGATTAAATAAAATTTTCCAAATTATTTTAAATCATTTTTAACTCAATTTTCAATTATTTCCATAATTTCACATATTAAATTATCGATTTAATTATTCAATTAAATCCAAAAATTCAAATAAAAATTTATTTGACTTAAAAATTCATTTATAAATATTTAAAATTAATTAAATATTCAAATTTAAATTATTAAAAATTCTGGGTCGTTACAATCTTTCCCCCTTAAAAGAATTTCGTCCTCGAAATTATAAGTAAGAAAATTACAAAATCTATTAATTTTCCCAAAATTCATAGTTAAACTTCTTACCATACTTTACTAAGTTTTCAAATCATACTTAGTTATCTTTTCAAAAACAAACTATATCGTTTAACTTTCAATTCCAAAATCAAAGTTAAAGTTTTCAAAATTTTCCCATTTTCTCAAATTTTTCTAACGCCTTAAATTTCCGGAAAAATTCGCCATAGTCTCCTTTGCGCGGCTCGATCCGAAAAAAAAATGACAGTATATATATCACAAATATACATCTCATCAAGTAATGAGGCATCCCGAAGGGAAAAAAGTGTAAAAGTGCGATATTTAATCCGAGATATGTACCTTATATTTTATTAGCGAGCATATACGGCTAATATAGCGCAAAAGCGAACTCCAAATGCGAAGCAAACGCGATCCGCACCTACTAAACTCAACAAACAACATGAGAATCATGCATATAGACAATAATCTCAATATACAACATATAGCAACATAACAACTACATATATCACATAGCAATGCAACCAAACAATATATATTCAACCATCAACCGACTAACATCCATAACCAACATATATTCATTCATATTCTTATTAATACTTAATGAATTGGTTTTCACTTTAAATCATATTTGATTTATCAACATTGGATTTAATCAACATTCATTCATATTTTTAATTAGTTATCATTTACTAATTTAAATCCAATTCACATTCAATTCTATTCAAATTTATTTACTTTCCATTTGAATTCAATTACATAGCTTTTAATTTCATTAATTCACTTTCATTAACACTTAATGAATTATATACAATCATCTAACAATCATCTAACAACCAAAGTATATTGATTACAACCAAATTCTTTTCACTTACAATTGGTTTAATTAATTGATTTTCATTCAACTATTCAACTTTCCAATAACATTAGATTTTAATGAATTACCACTTAAATTCATCATTTCATTCCAATTTTATTCAACTTCTAATAACATTAGATTTTAAATGAATTAACACTTTCATTCATTATTTCATATCAATTCTATTTTCCATTCAATTGATTAAACATTCAAGCCATTCATTCAATTTAATTCAATTTCTAAAGTTGAATTTCATTCACATAACTTAAGTTCACATTTCTTTTAATCCACTTGATTATTTACTTCGATACCAAAATCAATTCCATTCAACAACACTTAAGTTATATTTCATTTAACCTTATATTCATTTTTATTTACAACTCATATTCATATAATTTTACTTCTTGTATATATAAGTTTATTTCACAATTGTAAATCACTTTAATTATAATTCTATTCTTATAATTCATTTGCTTATGCAATTACTCTTTATTTAGATTATTCAAACAACCTAACAATCAACTTATATACACTTTAATAATTCTGAAAAATTATTTCTTTATATATAAAATATAATCAAGGTAAAATTATTTTATTTACTTCTAATTTGAAATCAATATTATGTCGCATTGTTCTATTCAAGTGTTTAGAAACCCCTTCGGCAAAGTTGTACATACCGTGCTGAGGAAGGTTCATATGCCACTCAATAAACCAATCATCACAATATAAAACAATTTTATATCACTAACAAATACGCTCTCATAGCTATTATTACACTCAAACTCATTCTAGAGTACTACTGACTCCATCTCTAATGAATTATACCCAACAGAACCATGGTTGTCGCTTAACCATCAGAGCTCTGATACCAAATGTAACGCCCCGAAAATTTTCGTTCTTTCGAAAATCCGACATCGATACTCACTTTATCGACTGCCGAATATCGAAGGCCGAAAACCGAGATGTTATGGGTTTTAAAAAGAATTTAAGAAAAGAAAAGAGAAGAAGAGAGAAAAAGAAGAAACAAGAAGATAGAAAATTTTAAAAATAGAAGAAATAGAAAGAAAAAGAGAATAGAGGAAAAAGAAAACAAAAGACAGAAAAGAAAAGAGAGAATTTGAAAATAGAAGATAGAAGCATTTTAATAATAGAACGGACAGAAAGGAAACAACAGAACAGAAAGAACAACAACAGAATCTCACAATTCGCAGCGGAACAACATATAATAATAAATGAAAAATCTTTAAACAAAGAACTATATCAGTTATTACATTTCATTTCTTTACATCACATCATATCATCAGAGTGTACAACAACATACATCAACAAACAGTGCAGCGGAAAAAGAAATACTATATACTAGTAATACGCCATGCCATCCAGCTTGCCTCCAGCAACTCCAGAATATCCAGAATATCCTGATAAACCTAACTCTTAACTGCCCGTGTGAATAGCTTAACAAGACTGGTGTGTGAACTCAAAACAGTTTATTTATCTTAAAATCAAAATAGAGGAATATTTTTTAAATCAATTCGCAATGCTTTTAAAAAATGAGACTACCATAAGGCCTCCCGCACACACACACATGCAAACGCAGAATCGGAGGAGATTTCTCCTTATGATAGTCAAAGATGCTTGATACGCATTTAAAATAACATTTGATATTATTACTAGTGCATAGTGTAGAGAAAATTTCATTTCAAAAGTAGAATATAAATCTTAGCCAACATACGACCATTATCGTATGCCTACTATAGCTACTATCCAAACAGTGGTGACCACCATAAGTGAATAGCAGGTTCTACAACTAATACCGTACAAGATCGTATTGTTTCTTTGGATTTCCAACAAATGGTCAGGCCAAGGAACTTCCCATTGCCACATGAGAATGCCTCTGGAAAGACATCCCCGAGAACCAAACCGGAACTCTGCCAACACAAGGCCGGGTTACCCCTAACTGGGTAACTACTGACACGAGCACGCCATTCCCCGGTCCTTTAGGACCTTTTCAACCGAGCGCTCGATATCCAACATCACACCATAATAAATAGAGTGTTTTCAACATGAGTAAGTATCTGGGCTCCATACCATGATACCACCCCTTTCCAGAAGGAAATGCACATACCCTAAGGGGAGCTACAGCAACCCCTAATAACCTTGCCGCATCTTTCCTGTTTTGACCATTTCCGGGATGTGAGGCTCGACGAATTCACGTCCACAAAAACACACTTTGTACAAAAAGCCGTGCTTTGGGTCAACAAATGATCAACACAATGATCACTAAGATAGACGATCAAATAAATGATCCTATCACAATAATCAACACAATGATCATTTCAGCATCACTCAGCATGTCACATTACCAAAATGGGATATATCGCTGATAACTTCAACTATATAACCTTTGAGCTCGTACGTCTCAAAGAAGGGTGTTAAGCAAAGAATAAATTCTCCGCCACCAACAGAAATATATTTGAAAGAAATCGGCTTTATATCTCAACTTGTAATGTCAGACATACAATCCATACAAGTTTGTTCCGGGCTCGAACAAAACCGAAGGCACTTCTTACGAAGCCCTTGCAATACGGGTATTCACAATCCCGATCGAATTTCCCATCACTTAAGAGATCTCTATACCAGGAGCTACCCAGTGCAGAGACAATCGATAGGTCATCCTATCGCTTTCGCAAATACTCGGTCTTCAACACCGATCTTCAAATGCAATTCACAACGACGTATCACATATTCGGAATGGGTTATACGACCCCATGGTCCTTTCCCGGTTAACCCGAATAGTGAGCGCTTATTCAAAAATAAGTGTGCATTCAAATTCAATCAATTCACATCAAAAACCCATTCAAAGGGAAATACTGATAGTCGGTTATTGAACTATCAATGGATATGCATACATCTCTAGATTCCAAATAATTTTCCAAATTATTTATTTTCCAAAATATCTTTACAAGATATATTATTTCAACACTTCAAAAATAAATCAATATTTATTTTCAACCAAATTTCACTTTCACATATAAATTCCATAATGAATTTATATTTCAAAATATTCATGCATATTCGATTTCAATAATTCATTTCAATTTATCTTCAAAAAGATAAATTCTAATATTCACTTCTTATTGGAAAACATTTCCATACTTATTAAATAAGTAATTCACAATCATTTATTTTCAACACTTAGAAAATATTCAATATACTTAAATCGAATTAAGTATAAAATTCATTATTTAAGGAAATCATTCACTTAAACATATTTATTTGGGCCAAAACGAATGTTGCGTAAAACATCGTTACGACAACCCAAAATCACTAGTATAGGGATTCGAATTTAAAATAGATATATAAATCCCAATATTATTCAAAAATATTTCCTTTCGGAAATCATTTACTATAACAACAGTGTTATAGTCTACCATTTCCTTTTATTTCTCGAAAACGTCTATTTCAACAATAAATGTTGAAATCTATGGTTTCGAATCTCAATCCCTTTTAAAACATCGTTAGATCGTTTTAATTCTATTTAAAACATTCACATTCTAAACAATTTCTTTAACGTGTTATTCACTATTCAAAAACGTGAATAAACTCCGTTAACAAACTTCATCTTTTCTATTCATTTTAACTTAATGGATTATTCACTGTTTACAACGTGAATATAACTCCATTAATAGGTTTCAACAATTTCTTATCAAAATAAATCGTTTGCGAATTTATAAAACTACGTTTATAAATTCCATTTCTATTTAATTATAAAAACTTCCTTTTTATAAATCTCCTTTATTAACTTATTCGATTTATAACTCGGTTATAAACTACAGGTTCATATTATAAGTTAAACACTTATAATCTATTCGTTTGCAAAACCATTCCATTGAACTTCATAATTTTAAATCTTATAACTTATAAGATTCAATTATTTATCCGAATCTTATTACTTTAATAACTTTACAAATTTTATAAACCTACTGTTTAAAAAATTCCATTTATAACTTTACCGTTATATAATTCCATGAATTCCATTCATTTACAAAATTCACTTTCACTTCATTCAAACACTTATAAAATCTCATTTTATAATTCCAACGTTTTAATTTACAAATATTCATTTGTAAATTCTTTAATATAAATCAATCTATATTATTCTTTTAAAACGTCTTAACTCCTTTATAGTTTTACCATTTCGATTTATAAAATAATCAAATTTTATAAATCCTATATTTAAACTTTTATCATATATTCAAAAATCCAATCTAAATTATTTTATAAAATCATTAGTTCCTTTCATTTCTCGAAAATCGACTTTTAATCGTATTTCTAAAAATCAGCTTTTTAACTATATTTCACAAAAACCATAATTTTTATAACTTTAAAAATTATAACGTTTATTTATTTATAATGGATCAATTCCAAAAATATAGTATATTTTCAAAAATCACTTTAAACCCATTTTAAAATCCCAAAATCTGGGTCCAATGATGCTACACACCAAATAGTCAATCACGACTACAACGATCCATCATATATCGATATGATAATCCATCAAATATCAAAATATCTGAAATAAAATAAATACTGTTGAGGAATCCAGTTGGATCCCTCCAACCTGTTTTCCTGCATCCAAAAACATTAGCACAATACCAATTTCGCTCCAGTACGAAATTATCGCGGTATATGTTCTTATTAAATATTATCCGCTTAATAACGGCGTAATAGGGTCTCATCCGCTAAACAAAAATGCGGGAAATCGACAACTGCAATATATACATATGCCAATATATATATATTGATATTATATATATAATACCAATTTCACTGTTTATGAAATATTCGCGGTATATGTTTTTAATAAATATTATCCGCTTAATAACGGCGCATAATGTCTATTTTAACAATCAATAATTTACAGTCATCATTCAAACATGCATTCAAATATTTTAAATCTAACTATTTAAAATAAAATCGAAATCTATTCGATTGAGTGAGAAGTTCTCACCTTGGTTTTAATTTCCGTTTTAGCTTTTATTTCGAATAAAATTAAACGCGCGTTTAATTTTACCCGAAATTCTCACTAACTCCAAACGACTCCAAACAAACTCCATCGCGTAGTGCTCGTCCATACGATTCCAACGCAACTGAGTTTGCATTTTTTCGACCTCGTATGAAAAAGATATTGATTTTACAAGATTGTACATGTTTTAAATAACTTAATTTACAACATACTTATATATTTTAAACCACAACTCATCTCTACCGTCCATCTCCATCTCAAACACATCAGGGCCGTGCTTGCTCTTCTCCTTCCCCACGTCCCTCTCCAGTAATCTTACACGCAAGTAACCCATAGCCTTCCAATTTAGGTTTTCACTTTACAACTCCATCACTCGATGATTCTTCGATCAAGACGTTGCAAATCAAAGCCCTTTACATGCTCAAACTTCGGCCATCTTCCTGTGGAGCTCGGCCCCACCATCCATCTCGTGTTGCGTGCGCAGCTCCCCCCCTTGTCAGCCCCAAATCTCGGCCTATGGTCGATAACAATGAACTCCACCGTACGGATTTAAAGCTCTCGCAATGCTCTTCGATTTTGTAGTTGAAAGATTTTGCAATCGATGCATGGATTTAGAGTTATTGAGGGAGGAAGCTTATGAATTTCTGGCCCTTCATAATGTAACTGGCGGCTAGGCAAATGAAATTAGGGTTTTGGTTGTTATTTTTTTTTATTTGTGAATGGTGCTATTTATAAGAACGAGCAAGCGTAAACACTATTCATCCCGGGAATTCCGAACTCCGATTTAGACGCCGTAACCAGCGTACCTAGGGTTTATCCCGCGTTCCGGACACAATGGAACATGTTTCGGAAGCTAATTCGGAAGTATGTGCGAGTTATGGCTATAAACGCTCAATTTAAATTAAACCGATTTAAGTCGATTTCTAGGCGTTTTAATTTGTACCGGACAAACGGTAAATCCAATTGACTTGAAATTTGAAACCTTACAATAATATCACATTACGGATCCGATGAAACTGGTTTCGTCGAAATCCGAGACTTTTTGAAAAATGGCTATTTTGACTCGCCAAATTTAAATTAAAAATAATTCGATGCGTTTCGAGCTGCCACGATCAAACGATAGCTCCGATTGACACGAAAATTGAAATCCGGTAATAACTAACTATTACGGATCCAATGAAACTGGTTTCGTTCAATTCTGAGACTGTTCAAAAATTGACTATTTTACAGTCGATTATAAAATATTAAAATATTCAATTTTCACAGATTAACTTCTAATTCGATTTTAAAAGTTCTAAAATATTTCTATAACTCCAGTATGATTAAATAAAATTTTCCAAATTATTTTAAATCATTTTTAACTCAATTTTCAATTATTTCCATAATTTCACATATTAAATTATCGATTTAATTATTCAATTAAATCCAAAAATTCAAATAAAAATTTATTTGACTTAAAAATTCATTTATAAATATTTAAAATTAATTAAATATTCAAATTTAAATTATTAAAAATTCTGGGTCGTTACAATCGCTCCAGATCGGCAAACTATCAGAGGATACCATACGGCCTACGGGAGAAAAACAAACCCGTAGTAAAGGCTCGGTATGGTAGGTGACACGGCACACAAGGCAATGCCAGGGTAGATATACAACTACGCACACGGGCTGGTGGTAACGCAGCAGCCACATACGCCCACATCGGAACACACTCCCATATCAAAATCGGAGGATGGCCATCAAATCAATCACAAGTAAGAGTATAGTATCGAAGGAATGTGTCCGACTAGAGGAGCTACCCCTTTTGGCCCGAAATCGCTCCTGTTTTAGCCACCTTAAGCCAACTCATGGGAGTCGGGTCCATGTAATATACCTCAAGAATGTCGCCACCATCCTACTTCATTATGGAATCTCCACCGCGTACATGGTTGTCAAAGTGGTTTTCGGCATCGACAGAGAGTATGCCAGATATCCGATCCCGGTCTCTATGCCAATCAATCGTTATTATAACCCGCGGTTATAACTTTTAAAATAATATTTATAATTCAAAATAGAATATCATTCCAAATCCAAATCTTTATCAAAATAAAGATTAAATTAATTCCAAACCATTACAAAAACATCATATCTTTCCAAAACTTCCTGTCAAATCATTTCAATGTATCAAAATATCATATCTTTACAAAACTTCCTTTCAAATCATTTTAATATATCAAAATATCATATCTTTACAAAACTTCCTTTCAAATCATTTTAATATACCAAAATATCATATCTTTATGAAACTTCATTTCCAATCATTTCAATATATCAAAATATCATATCTTTACAAAACTTCATTTCCAATCATTTTAATATATCAAAATATCATATCTTTACAAAACTTCGTTTCCAATCATTTTAATATATCAAAATATCAAATCTTTACAAAACTTCATTTCCAATCATTTTAATATATCAAAATAGCATATCTTTATAAAACTTCATTTCCAATCATTTTAATGTATCAAAATATCATATCTTTTCAAAACTTCATTTCCAATCATTTTAATATATCAAAATATCATATCTTTATAAAACTTCTTTTCCAATCATTTTAATGTATCAAAATATCATATCTTTTCAAAACCACATTTATTTTATATAAAATACCATTTCAACACACATTTCAAAATAGTTTATATTTCAAAACAAATTACTTCATTTTAAATCATAAAAATGAATTTATTATATTTAATAATTAAATTATTAAATTTTCAAAATTTTCAACTTTCAAAGTTCATTTATTCACTTAAGTTTATCAAAACAGTGAAAATTCACTTTTCGCGGAATTTAGAAAACGCTACGGAAAGTTACATTCAAAACAGTTCAATTTAACAAAAGACGACATTTTAAAATGTTGTAATAGAGTTTACTTAAATTTCAAATAAACTAAGTTAAATTCAATAATTTTAGCACTTACAAAAAATGCTATAATAGCCTTTAATTCAATTAGGTTTTTAGTTCCTTATCATCAACTATAGCATTTAGAAATGCTGTAATATCATTTACATTACAATTAATAGCATTTCAAAAAATGCAGTCAATTAACTTCAGCTATTCAATATAATTTCACAACCAATTATATTTTTATTTAAACATTTTTAACTTATAAAACATACATTTTCATATTTAAAAACATCGTTAATTTTCCTTAAGTTCATGATTTTATAAAGTTAAATTTCCATTCACAAAATCAAGAATTAATAATAATTCACTTATTAAATTTCAATATTCAATTTTAAATTCGTTGAATTAAATTTCAAATTAACACTTTAGTTTAAAATTTCAAAATATAACTTAATTTAAATTTTATTTACTTAACTTAAAATTCACTTTTAAGCCAAATTCACAAATTCCCATTTTGGTTATATTTCAAAATTTCAACTTAAATAGTCATTCATTTCACATTTTAACTTATATTCAAAAATCATTAATATATTAAAAATCACTTTAAATTCATTTTAAATTCAAATTATCATAAATTTATCATAATTTCACATTTAATTTAATTTTCAATTATAATTAAATCAAAATTTCCAAAATAACTTACATTCAAATTTTCTAACCTTTCCATAATTTATTTAACTTATAAATTTCCAAAAAATCAATAATACTTTATAAAAATCATTTTAAATTAAGTTTTAAATCAAAATATTAAATTATTTACATTTCAAACATATTTTAAAAATTTTAGAAAAACTATTTTTATTACGGGTCTGTATATAATTTTCTTGCTTAGGTAAAGTGATACGGGTAATATATCATTTCAACCCGTAATTTACAAAGAAAATCCGGGTTTTATCATTTCAATCCCGCAGTCCCAAGTAAATGAAAATAATTGAAAATCATTCAGGCCTATCATTTCATCCCATAACCATTTTCCCCTATTCTAAAGTCCGTTCGGGTATGTATCATTTCAACCCATAATGATTCTAATCTAAAGGGAACTTGCAATGTGATAAACTGATATAAATAAAGGAACAGCATAATGTAACAGTAAAATATGATATAAAAGGTGTTTAAGCATGGGTGAACATCATATGATCATAATATAGCAGGTGTAACATGATAATGTATTTTACAGATTCAAAAGGGGTCAATTTACTTCTTATATATGTACATATTGTCTTGTGAGAATAACTCACTTGTATAAGCTGGAGACAACGATCAAAAGCAGAAATTGAGATCTTTAGAGGCACGATATCATAATAAAGATTTGAGTTTGCGAGAGCCAAAGATTAATTGCCTTGAACAAATTCAAACAAGACAATACAAACAACATTAGTTTTCAACTAAAAATACGATTAAACAATGTTAGAGATAAATGCAAAATCATCTCCAAAGTCTTTGCACTTGCCTTCTACCACTAATGCTTCAGATATAGGTCAAAAAGGCACGGCTAAAGCAAGGACCAGGATCTAGTTTGGGTTCATAAGAGATCGGCCAAATATGTATGGGATGAAGCAAAAGTGATACAAAGAGAAAGGTGCATGGATTTCAACAACAAGGCAAAATATCATGAATTCAATGCAATTTTGTGCTCAGCCCAAGAAAGACCAGACACGGCCATCTCCGTAGTGGGATGGAGGATGGTGTGGCAGAGGATTTCAGGTCATCCATGGGTGGTGGAGATGGAGTTGGTGGCGGCCAAAGGAAAATTGAAGGTGATGAAGGCATAGTGTTGGCTATGGTGCATATAGGTGAAGTTTGTGTAGATTTAGATGGATTTTCGTCAACTATTGGGCATGGCCAGTGGCTTGGGGATGGAGAGGAGGTGGTGGGTGGTTCTAGTGGTGGAGGAGGCGGCCATGGTGGCTGGAGTGGTGGGCCGAACCTGAAGTAGAAGTGAAGGCAAGTAAAAATCAACATAAATAAGAAGAAAACAATGAAAAAGTGAAAAGAATTTACCAAAGCTTTGAGAGTTGATCGGAGGCTGAACTTTTTAGAGATGAGAAGCTTTTTCATACGTGAAAAATGAAAAAAAAAAAGAAGCGTCTGAAGAAAAGTTAAGGTCGGCTAAAGAAAATGAATACAAAAAAGAGTCACAAGCAGCTAAAAAGTCACAAAACTCTTCGAATTTCTTTTATATATATTTGAAATTTATAAATACATATAAAAACTGAGAAATAAAGATAACAAGTCAGAAATAAAAATAAATATATAAAATAAATAATTAAATTTAAATTAAATAGAATTTAAATTAAGAAAATGGCTTAAAAATGCAAACTAGGCTTTAAAATTTTAAAACAAATTCAATGAGCTTTGAAAAAATTTTAAATACTTGAAAAATATTTATAAAAAAAGATAAGAAAACAAAATAAAATGCATTCACAAAAATGAATAAATAAATTTTAATTAAATATAATTTAAATGAAGAAAATAGCAAAGAAAATAGAAACTAGGCTTTAAAAATAGAAAATAAATTCAATAAGCTTTGGAAAAATTCAAAAATCACTTTAAAAATATTTAAAAGTAAAAATATACATAATATAACATAATATAAAAATTAGAATAATATATATCAAGTAAAAATATCATTTATATAAATTAAGACAAAGAATATTGTTAAATAACCCTATATACACACAATATTGTAAAGGGTATAACTTTCACAATTTAAATCCAATTTCAACGAAACAAAAAGCAGTATTCATGATATTAAATCTATTTTCATAATAAAAGATGAAATTCAAGAATTCAAATATTTAAATTTAAAACTTAAAAGTCAAAGTTTGACCAGTTTTGACCACAATTCCATTTTTCAGGAAAATATTCAATTTATACCAGTTTGAAATTATAATTCATATAATAATCAAAATTTATATTTAAAAATGAAATGTTTGAAATAAAACAAGTTTAAAATAATTATAAAATAAAATAAAGTCAAATTTAAATCATATGCAAAAAAATCTTTGGTTGTTACACCGGTCCACTCGAGATCATAAATTTTTGAAGAAAAAACAAGATGTGAATAGCAAGTGAAGTGCACGGACAAAAGAAAAATAAACGGCTAAGGGGGATTTTGGATGGTAAGAAAAGGAAAAGTCTCATTTTGAATTAAACAAAGAACAACTTATGACCTTTGAATTTCCTAAACCATTTATCAAAATAAATCATTAAAAAATAAATAAAAATGTTAAGCAAAATAAAATTAGAAAGATGAAAAATAGAAAATAGAAAATAAATTAGGGAAATGAAAATAGAAAATAGAAAATAATTTGTGTGTAAAACACTGTAATTTATCTAATTCAAAATGTATAAATCAGAATTCAACGAAACGAATAGCCGAATTAATATTAAAATAAAATACATTTTCAAAGAAAAAGATTAGGATGTACAAATTCAAATTTAAAATTTTCAACTGTGGTCAAACTTTGACTTTCAGTTGACCAAAATACAAAATTTTCAGAAAATGTTTATTTAATTGTATTTGGAAAATAAATTACAAACAAATTCCAAACTTACATTGAAAAATTCCAGAAATTTAATTTTAAAAAATTTAAAAAATTGAAGTTTTCAAATAAAAATTTAATTATAAATATTTGCAAAATTATGGGTTGTTAGACTCTCCACTACTCAAAACTTTTCGTCCCTAAAAAGGAAGGAAGTAGGAGAATAGAAACATCCCGAAAGAAAAGGGATTGGAAAACAAGATAAGATAATAAATTTAAAATCATGAAAATCATAAATTAATACTTGATTTCACCTAAATTAAATAAATCTTAACTATTTTTTTCATTACCTTATCATCCGGTTATCTTAAATTAACAATTTATAAAATCATGAATTTGGAAAATCATTTATTATGCTCAAAAATTATTCAATAAATTTAAGTCCTTCTTTATTCCAAATTATTTTAAATTTATTCCACTTAATACATCTAATCACATATATCAAGCATATTTACTCCTACTATAACTATTCCAATTTATTTATCAATTCCTTTAACACCATTTATATTGTATTTTATTCAGTTAACTTTTTATTCTATTTACCTCTATTAATCTTTTATAGGTAAAATTTAAGTGTATAACATTTATTATAACCACTCAAATTTTATTTATAAAACCCTTTTTATATTGTATATTATCCAATTACATATTTAACTTCTAATGATTAAGATAAGTTATATTAGAATGCAAAAGAATATTATACAAATAAAATTTTCTTAATTCAATTATCCAAGCTTAAATATTTATTCAAAATTTTAGTTTCATTTTATAATTGAAATCATCCTTTAAGATAAAATTTTAGGAATTAAATTTCCAATCAACATCAAACTATGTTAGAGATAAATAAATATACATAGTATATATAAAATCTAATTTAAATCATATATCAATGCACGTTATAAATCAAGTCATGTTTTAGAAAGGGGAATTTCACTGTAAAGGCCTATTACCATCAACTAATTATTTTCTAGGAAACGTGTTCAAGAAAATTAGTTTCTAGGATACGGGTCGAAAATAAACCCACTACTTCTCGCTAATCCATATCTGCCGCCAAACCTCCGAATGAAAAACAAAACTAAGGCTTAGAAACAAAATCGCTTCACTTGGATTATCGATTGGCTGAAGAAATCGTACCGCCTAACTTTTCTCAGTTGAACAAGTAAGTAGTTGTTTATTTCTGTTGTTTGCTATATATTGATTGATTCACTTTTCTTCAACTGAACAAGCATATTGTTAATTGCCTCACCTTTCTTCAGCTGAAGAAACTAAGACACGATTTCTATTCACTAGTTGCAAGATGTGGTTTCCATTCACTAGTTGCTGAACAAGTAAATACTTGTTTATATTTGCTGTTTATTGTTCATCGATTGTTTTTTTTGCTATATATCGATTGTTTTTGTTAGCTGAAGTAAGTAGTCATTCACTGATTGGTTTTCTTTGCTATTTATGGGTTGTTTTTGCTTGTGTTTGAACAAGTAAGAAATAAATTATATTGATTGTGTTTATATATAACAGTTTTTGTAATTCATGTAAGGTGTTTGTTGTTTTTGTAATGATTTAACGTGGTCTAAAACTGTTCATATTCAATAGCTTAAAAAGATAAATTATTTGTCTTTTAATCTAAATGATTTAATACAAGAATGTAATGGATTTAACATGTTTGTTTATCTTTGAGTTGCTTTAACGTAATTTTAACTTTAGTACTTCAAAAATCATATGTATTGTGTAAACACAGTTATGTTGTAATGTTCCTATGTTCAACAGCTACGAAAGATAAACATATTTATCTTTTACTATAATTGGTTCAAATCAACTTAAGCCTTAGTTATCTTAAATAGTGACTAGTATATGTTATACATGTTTGACATTTTTTTCATGATTTAAAAGTTATTACAAAAGATATACAGCAAATTTACACCCTACTTAATAAAGATAAAAGCATTTATGTTTTTATACAAAACGATTTAATTAGATAATGAACTATATATGATTTCATAGTCAGTAATGCATATATGTATAACTCTTCATTCTTACTAACATATTATTACACATGATGATATTCATGCAGGATACAAATGCAGACAAGATCGATAAAAACAAAAGTTTTTATTGAATAAGCTACATGCATCTTCATTAACAACGAAAAACAGTGTACCGACACAAGACCAATATCTAGTCCATTTTGTGATGAACATAGTCAGTACAAATATTTATCACTAACACCGTTGGTAAAAATAATTCCTTAATTATGTATACAATAATATTTAATTACATGTTGAATTGTTACATACCATATGAACATGTTACTGTATTTAACTACTGAAGAAAGATAAGCATATTTAGCTTCATCTATGTAGGACTTAATTAGATGTTTAGCTTTACTTGTATTTCAAAAACAGCGATACATGTTAAACAAGCTATACATGTTTAGCATTAGTTTTATTTAATTACATGTTTAGCATTAGTTATATTTGAAACAAGCTATACATGTTAAACTAGTTTCAACTTTTATTCATTATTTAAATTTGTTTCGTACCATATGAATATGTTACTATATTCAACTACTAAAAAAAGATAAACAAATTTAGCTTTATCTGTATGGAATTTAATTAGATGTTTAGCTCTACTTACATTTGAATAATAATGATAAATATTAAACAAGTTTGTTATTTTATTCATTGTTTACAATTATTACATACCATATGAACTTGATTTAAAGCTTGCATAAAAATGTTTATGTAAAAACAACTTAATTACATAATAAATTATAATGACATGTTTTTAGTTATTTATGAATATCAAAAGATATGCCAATGTATTACTACATAGTTACTTATTTGGTATATACGTTAACTGTCAAAGCTTATTGGAAATGTAAATCCCTCTATGACCAATAGGGTTTAAGAGCACCATTGAATTTGCAGCATATTTTTTTATGGACCATATTTTTAGCATTTTATTCACTAGCCACCACATTATTAACACTACGGTATACAAACTACTTAACAATTCTTCATTGACAAAAAATATCTTAATCCCAAGAAAATACAAAATAATTAAAAAGATAAACCATATTATCTTTTTATACAGACTATTGTGCAGTACGATATTTTTTGACAATATTGCTTTGATTTATGTACATTATGATTCTTGAGCAGAATGATATTATCTTCATGAATATGCAGAAATAAATGTAGGATCCCAATTAATTATATTATTTTCATGAATGTAGGATGAAGTTGAACCAACACAGCAAACCTTACAAATTTCTGAAAAAGAACAGCTAACAAACTCAGATGAAGACAAAAAACTGAGTGAAGCATATTCTGATTCTAAGGAAATAAATATTGAAACAGATGAATCAGATGATGTTGAGAAATATGAGATTCAAAACAGACCGAAAAGACAAAAAAAACATCTGTACACTAGAACATACAGATGTAACTTAGATGCTGTGTACAAAGTTACTGTTAAGGAAAAAAACATTCTGTCTTCTGAAGCAAAAAGTTATATCAACAAAATGCCATTCAAAAACTTTTTTAATATGTTTCTCACCAATGGCATAGAACGGAAAAACATATGGAAAAGCGCTTCAAGTTTAGACCAAATAATTACTTCTTTCGGTATTAAAGAAAAAGCCTTCAAAACTGGAAAAACTGCTGAAAATCGCACCTGAAGAAGTTGGCCTTATATTTGGACTGCATTTATCTGGAGAGGACTTGTTTCCGATACCAACTTTAAATAAGGCCACAACAATGGGAAGTATTTCAGAGTTTTTGACTACAAATTTCGAAGAAAATGACATAATTAGCCAGAAGACAGTCACAAGAAGGTTGAAAAAAATGATAGAGGAAGAAAACAGGAACGAAGATTTAGTCAAATTTTTGTTGCTCTTGTTGATTATTACTTTTTTCTTTCCTAACAATCAGAGTTACATGCAGTGGGGCTTCTTATCAAAGCTGTTAAACTTAAGAAAATTGAACTCAATCTCTTGGCCGAGAGCAATATGCAAAAATGTCATGAAAAATGTTCAAAAATACTATGCTAATCCAAGAAGCACACCTGGATGTACTATGGTCTTATTGGTATGATTTAAAAACTTTAAGTAAATATAAATATATTTGTACTAATGCTTTTTACAAAAATGTTGAATATTAGTGCTTATTTGTATGGTCTTATTGGCAGTATTAGTTTTGTGAAAGGATGCAAATCATCGATGGAAAAGAAAATTTGGAAAGCAAAATCCCTAGGATGAAAAAGTGGGATTTGCCAAAATTAAAAGATTTGGACCTCGACGAAATAGACAATGATAAGTTATGCTACTTTTATATATATTTATTGATATACAAAATCATATATATATAAGTACATAATGATTTAAGTACAATTCAGTTTCTGCCCAACTCCACAGTTCATAATTAATTTAGCATACTACCAAACCACTGGAAAATCACCACGAACACCCCACATTCAATTTCTGCCAAACTCCACAGTTTGGTACAATTCAAACTTGTTGAACGATGCTATTCAAACTTCGTAAATGGTGCAATATATCCACCCCATATTCAACCACAAACTACTCCTCTTCTCCACCTAATTTCATCTTTGTCTACAACCTGACTGAACGAACAACAAACTGCTGCACCAGCCACATGCTACTTGAAACACCTAAATAAATTCAAGAACTCAACCAAATTCAACCAAACAACATTTTATCAACTCCTTGTCCTGCAAACCCATTACTGCTTACATCACTAAAGGTGGTTTGCCAATGATGTTATGTATTCTGTTAACAGATTTAAGTTTTAATTTTACCATGCTTAAAAGCTATAAAAGATAAAAACATTTATCTATTAATGTAAACGATTTAATAACAAGTTAGGCCTTACTTATATTTAATATATATTTATACATATTAAACATTTTTCTTGATTTATTCATATTTTAAATTTATTACAGAAAATATACAACTAAATTAAACCCTAGTTAAAAAAGATAAAAGCATATATTCTTTTACAGAAAATGATTTAAGTACATAATGAACTACATATGTTGTTGATATACAAAATTATATGAGTACATATGTTTATATGTGTGTTATTTAATAAGGATAGTGTTCTAAATTTATGTAGTTTGTAGGTTAGTTAATTACATATCTATATTTATATGTAACGACTATTTTGTGTGCAGTATAGATTTTCCTGGTCTTCTCTCCTTCCCATATGAATGTGCTTACATGTTGTATCCATTTATCAAGTGTCTAAAATTTTCTTACCTTCATATTTTTAATAATTTCTAATTTCTAACTTCATAGTAATTCAATGATATTACATGTCCAAATTTAATTTCAAATACCTTCCATGCATATTTAAAAAGAAATTCAAATGTAACTAAAGAGGAAAAAGACTTTCTTTCAAAAAAAAAAAATACTGGGCTGGAAGATGACAAATATGTTATGGACAGCTCTAGTAGCATAAAAGAGTTAGAGAGAAAAGTGAACTTTTTATCTGCTGAGATGAAAATATAGAAGAATAACTGAACGAGGAACAATATGCAAGACAACTGGCTGAACAAAGACTCCACAATTTTGAAATGAAACTTCAAAAGCTGGAAAATTTTGAAGAGCAAAATGTGAAGAAAAAAATGATTTCAAAGAAAAAAGTGAAGCTGAAAAGGTACAAAAAAAGAAAGATAGTTGGTATGATGCATATAAATAGTTTTGCTAACTTTCCATGTTTTGATTTGATGCAAACTCAAGATTTCATTCTAGAAACCGAAAACGGTTTAAAATCTAAAAATATCAAACAAGAAAGTGAAGAAATTGTTGCAGAAAAACCAATTGTTGTTGAAGATGTCAGTCCTAAAGAACAAAAAAAGAAGAAGAAGCAAAAGAATGTTGAAAAGTGTCCACTCATGAAGCGTCTTACTGAAGAATAGCAACAAAATGTAAAACTTTTTTTCAAAGTTTTGGGTGGAAACAAGTAAGTAATTAAACTACTTTTCACTCATACAAACTATATATCAACTATCTTTTAAACTAGTTGTTAATTCTGTTTTGGTTCTGTTTTAGTTTGGTCAACTATCAGTATATCTATCAACTACTATACGCTCACACACTTACTCAAAAATAAACAAAAACTAAATAAAACTAAAAAAGATAAATTAATTTATCTTTAACTTTTCATACATACTTCCATAAAGGCTTCTATTTTGTTTTACTACCACATGCAAACAACATAGTACGTACTAAACTTACTTTCTTTCATTAACAACCGTCCAATTTTTCAACAACGAAGTTAGTTGTGTTGATTAAAACTTCATCACCATAACAAAATTCATGATAGAAGACCTCCTCTATCAACAAAGTATTTCTGGTCAAGTAAGTACAACAAACTAAACTTTCCTTCATTATAAATTATATATTTTATCCATATTATTTTTCAAATGTAGATCGTTGATTGGTTTTGGTTCCAAAAAACTAAGCAACTAGAAGAAAGCAGTAGCATTATCTATGTTAACACAACTATGACAGTAAGTGAACTATATTCTCAAATTAATATTGTTTTATACAACATAAATTTTCTAAAACAAATTTTTTACAGAAAAGCACAACGGATGGAAGCTTGGAAAATATCAAGAAACAAATGTTTAATCCTTTTATGTAAAGAACACTTTTAGATCCATTATGTTGCAACATATTATTCCCAATACATGGAAATGAACATTAGAGCCTGCTTGAACTAGTTGTTGGAGAATGCACTTGGAACCACTACGACTCTCTGCACTTGACCACGAGATCAAAAACCTGCAAAAATGGACATACAAAATTTTCCATTAATGTGGTAAGTAAAAATATGCAAAAAGTCAAAATGATAAATGTGTTTATATTTATTCTAATTTTCTTTCACTGTTTGCAGAATCAGCAGGAAACAACCTAAAAAAAAGTGCTACGAGAAGAAGGGCACAAAACAATTCTCAGCAAAAGTTCAGTGCTTAAAAATGTTGACTGTGCTCAGCAAAGCAATGAGTAATTTTGAAGATAGTTCAGAATTTTATACAAAAATTCACGATACACAGTAACTACCTACACACATATTACCAATTAGATAATATTATTTACTCATGTATAATTACTTAGATAAACATAACACTAATTACAATTCGTTATCAAAATAAAAAAAAGATAATCTGTTTTATCATTATATTCAAAGTACTAAACTTTAGAAATACAGGTACGATTGTGGAATTTTTGTGATGATGTTCATGCCAAAAATAGCACAAGGAATGCAGACTACATCAAAAATTAGTCTTGAACAAGTTAATGCATTCAGAGTACAGATAGCTGCACAAATACTCATTGACGAACCATACAGCTGGCTTGACAAGTTTTGCAGCTCATCTTCTGCCCATAAAAATGTAATGGTTGATGAATGAGATGATGAATTTGTAATGGCTGATGTTAAAAATTAGATAATGAATTTGGTGATGAATTTGTAATGGCTGATACTAAATTGATCATAGATTTTAGGGAGTATATTTGAATTTACTGATGAATTACATGATGAATTTGTAGTAACTGATATTGAAAATTTGATGATGAATTTGATAATGAATTTCTAATAGCTTTGTTGATTTGATGATGTTATTCAGATAAATATGGATCATGAATTTGTAATCCAAAATATGATTCTACTGCTCTTTTAAGAAAGATAAATCTTTTATCTTTTATTAATAATTTATAGTTTTATATTTATTATTATGTTTTCTAATTCTGTTGTTCTACACAGCAAAAGGATGCGTATGGGCTACTTTTCCTAGACAAGAAGAAGCCTTAAGATTTGTCCAAACACGTGCAAACACTTACGTTTTTTCTACCATGATCATTTGACTACCCAAAGAAGGTTCCTTGTTTCTACATATGATGAGTTTTAGAGAAGTTACAAAACCATGAATCCTATGTTACGCCACCATTACGAGGTTATTCAAGTCGGACTGCCTTGCCACTTGTATTATGATCTCGAGTTCAATAAAAAGATTAACATTGGAAAAAATGCCGATGAAATGGTAGATATTCTGATATCTGTCACCTTCAAAGCGCTAAATGAGAAATACGAAATTCAGGGAAATTAAGATTGGGTTATAGAGCTTGATTCATCTACTGAAGAAAAGTTCTCTCGACATGTGATCATTCGTATCCCAAATATTGCCTTCAAAGACAACTCGCATGTTGGAGCATTCATCTTTGAGGTATGCTCATCTATAATAAATTTAAGAGTAAGTGATCCACAGTTTGAAAAACTATACATCAAGAAAGATTCAAGCTCATCAGACAATATGGAGCGTCTTTTCGTTCCTTTCTCATTAAAAATAGGGAAGAATGCTTTGCTCCTACCAAGCGGATGCTTTGGATTAAAAAATCTGAATGAGGAATAAGTGTTTGTCAAATCACTTATTTGTAGAATAGATGCTGATTTTATAAGCTATTAGAGTGCAAAATGGATGTGGACTGTTGCAAAATTCTTCATTTTGAATCTGAGGTCAATGATAATTGCACCTACACCGAGGGAGATAAGTCATTACATGTTTATGGTAATATACCTAAGTCCTATTGTTCAGGAAAATCTCCCTTTCCAACTTTGGATGATAAAATTTCATCTTTTGCCCCTCATGGAAATGTTTCGGGTAAAATCAGAACGTGGTACTGGTTTTCTACACATGGATACATAATTTATAGCATGTCCAGAAGTCGATATTGTGAACGAATTGGAAGAGAACATAAAAGTAATCATGTTATGTACAATGTTGATTTCCAAAGGGGTGGCTACTATCAGAAATGCTACGACCTCGATTGTAGAGGCTATCGATCTCCAGTGCGCCCAGTACCATGGGATGTATTGTCAAACTGTTATGGTATTATGAACCAAGAAGGCAAGACTGTCTAGAACTAAATGCATCTGTCAAATGAAATATTAACTACATAATCACTTCAGTCTATGTTGATTTTATGTATTGTTAACTAGCAAGTACTTACACAACTGATTTCAAATTTGATAATGAAATTCTGGTAATTGATAATGAATTTGTAATGGCTAATGTTTCTAGTGACAGTATGTTGTATCACTTTTATTGACAATTCTGTGTATGCTCTGTTAAAAAGGCTATACATAAGAACATCACTTTTATTGATAGTATGTTTCGGGTAGCAATATACTAGTCATACTTATCTCCAGTTGTTTTGCTTGATTTGTATTCCTACTGCTGTGCGTGAAACTCGTGGACTAACAGATGATTTGGTTCGAATATCTGTTAGCATTGAGGATATAGAAGATCTCATTGCAGATTTGGATTATGCTCTAAAAACTGTCCTATTTGATACCATTTTGATTTTGTTGTAGTGACCAGCATCAGGGCAAGAGTGGATGAATAGAAAAGACTATATCTTAATAATAGACATAATAACTACAGTAACATACAATAACAAAAAAAAGACTATACATAAGAATTAAAAAGATATATCAATTTATCTTTTTTAACTGAACTAACAACATTGTATTCCAAATAACAATTAAACATAAGCAATTGCATACAACCAAAATTAATCGAAATCAGATCATAACCAATTCAACTTATGCAATTATCCAAATATTCAACTCAAAGTATTCGTAGAACAACCAATGTTCATAGAACAACCAATCAAATACATTAGACAAAAACAATCAACTCAATTATTCAACTCAAAGTATTCATAGAACAACCAATCAAATACATTGGACTAAAAAAATCAACTCAATTATTCAAAGAACACCACCTTCTATTATGTCCTAGTTTTTTACACTTTCTACATCTATTTTGCTTAGCATGAAAATCAACCCCTTCAATCCTATTCACCCTAGGCCTACCAGCTCCACGAACAGGCTTAGGAGGAACAACAATAGATGATTCTTCAGCTTCAACTGCTTCCTTATCAAAAGTTGGAATAGGATTGATCAAATGTGAATACGAACCTCAATAATACTCAATAGTAAAGTAATTCTCAATATATTCACAAACAGAATTTTTGGTTAAAGAAATACACTTCAAAGCATGTGCACAAGGAAAACCTGTCACTTTCCATTGATTGCAACTGCAAATGCGATTTTTAAGGTCAACCTTTTGAGATGTTGGAGAATGAACTTCAAAAATATACCAACAAAATTTAAAATAGTTAAAATAATAAACATATTGCATTTCCAAAAAAGGATTATTAGCACTATATATATTTTCTCTAATCTATCTAATTAATAAGACCCAATTCATTTGTAGTGAACTAATAGTGAAAAATAAGACCCATAAACCAAAACAATTAACAACGGTCATACTGTTCATATTCTTAAAGATCACAGAAGCTATGCTATAAGGGAAGAAAAAAAGATAATGTATGTTTACTCATGAATTTTCCATGTGAACATTGCTCAATATTTCCATTATATATTTACTGTTAATCTTTAAATTTACAAACTTGAAAATATCTTGTCACAACTTTTAGTTAGACCAAAACCATAAATACTGTCAAAAATAAAACACTCATGCATGTGAATAAACCCTAAGCAGGCAGACTAATGCATCATACTCCTATGCACAACATTAGTTTTTACCATAACAAAATCTCAAAAATAAAACACTACGATGATACTTGCTTTATATTACTTGGTCCTTACATTATCCATATTATCATAAGCCTCAATGCAGACACAGAGAAAATATGTAGCAAGCGACACCAACAAAATGAAATCATAACACAAGCAACATAGCAAATTGAAAAAAGATAAATGCATTTATCATTTTTCAAAAACTATGAACATCATTTAAAAAAAATTGAAATACATACCTAGATGATTTAGAAACACTCCACCCAAATCCTTCTTCCTTCAATTTCAACAAACGAGCTTCCATTTTTGGACATAGCACACTAATCCACTTTGATGCCTCTTATCTATGATTAGACATTTGCATCGTAAGTTTTACCCTGATTCCATCAAGACAAGCAGTAACAAGCAAACTTCTTTCATCCAAAATCCAAGAATTAAAACTTTCAGCTACATTGGACTTATTTTCACCATATCGCTTCCTTGGAAAAAACAAATCGGCCTAATGATCATATGGTTTATCATTCAAGTACACTATAGCTTTGGCACCTCCAATTTCTCTGTACTTGGACATGGCCTTTTCAAACTCATGATGATTAGAAGCTATAGCAAAATGCTCAAGTAAATGAGCTACCCAAACACCCCTTCCACTTTTCACAATGCTAGCAATATTATTTTGCATATGATGCAAACAATAAGAATGATGACTATTTGAAAGAAAAAAATTTGGAATACTTAACAATAAACCCCAGTGTCTATCACTTAAAAAATTTAATATTCTATCACTACTAAGAGCATTCTTTAGGTGTTCTAAAAACCAATTCCAACACTCTTCATTTTCTTTGGAAACAAGAGCCATTGCTAATGGGAAAAAACCTGTAAAAAAAGGAAATAAAATAATTCACTGTTTTTGTATTACATCTGAAATAACAAAATGCACTATATTTGAAATAGTATTATCTAATAGTAGACAATCACATGAACACTATGCACTCAGACCAAATAAAAAAGGAAAAATAAATTTGCTAGAGGCAATTCTTCCTTTTTTCTTTTTTTTTTAAATTTTGCTACTTGAATGTGTAGTCTACGCAGGAAGGGTAGAAATTGCAAAGATATGATACATAATTCATGCATACAATACAAAGACTTATATTCGAACTTTTAAAACATATATGCTTTTATCTTTTCTATATGTTGTTTAAATCATTTGTATACCTTATGTAAGAACTTCAAATAATGACAAAAATGATAAATATGTTTAACATGTAGTAGTAATTATGATATATAAGTACGACTTAATATGTTATTAATTCTTTATCTTAAAAGATAAATGCATTTATCTTTTTTACTCCTGTATACAGTAACATTTTGTACATCAAATCAAAGAACATTAAATCTTTTACAGTGTTTGTTTTGCATCAAGTTTACAATAAGAAGTAGCATGGTTGTACATTGAACAATTGTACCTGCATTGTAACTAGTGCAACTAGATTGAAGATGTTGGAGATAAAAACATATATGCATTTATCGTTTAAAATATAACAAATTATGGTGAATCCAGTATAAGCAGTAGGTATCATGACATTTGGTGGCTAAACTGAAAAAATAAAACATCTAAATTATGTATCTATTAAGAAAAAAACAACCAACATTAATCATCTTTAATTTTCAGTAGAACTAAATTGTGAGTCTGAATTCATTTCTACAATAATTTCACATGTTAATCCCTAACGTAGAAGAAACTATAATGAATTGAATTGGATATTACTACATTTGGAACAAACAAATGCACTATATTCGAAACAGTACTATATAATAGTAGACTAATCACTTTAACAAAATGCGATATGTACACAACAAAATTCACTGTAACAATCACTTAAGGAAATAGTACTATGTTACATAAATTTATAACAAGGAACTAATGCAAAAAGTACAAAGTAAAAACAACAGCAAAAAAATGATCAAAATTAGTACCTTGATTCCCCTTTTTTGCAGTGGCAGCCATCAAAATACCACTTTGCCCTTTCAAAAAGGTTGTACCTAAAAACACCATAGAACGACAATAGCTGAATCCAAATATACATGCCCCATAACATACAAAAACTCTCTCAAATTGATTAGTGTCAGAATCCATATCCATACTTGAATAAATATTCGGGTTATTTCTTTCCAATGCCTTCAAATACCAAACTAATTCATTGTAAGATTTCTTTTCATCACCGTAAATATCATTCATAGCAAATTTCTTAACCTTATAAGCAAAATAATAGCTCAGCTCAATATTTTTATTCTCTTCTAAAACTTTTAATGATATCCTTGGTTTTTCTTTTTGGCTTGTCACGAATTTGATTGACAATTAAACTTTTCACAAGATCACTATTAATAGTTGGACTACCAAACGAACGAAATCCACCACCACAAGTATGAATCAGCTGAATGTTTTTAACAAATAGTTCGTCTAATTGCTTCAGTTTGCAAGAAGCATGAATCGTAAAAGTATAGCACATCGAACTGTCAATCGTTCTTTACAATTCTTATTATATTGTACTTTAAACCCATTCTTCAAACAATAAGCACTAACCGTTCTATGGAATCCAATAGCAGAATCAAATTGTTGACCAACCCCAGTAAAAGATTCGATATTTGAATTCTTCTTCAACAACTCATGTAAAACCTTTTGTTAAGTTAAACCAGAATCTAAATCATCATCATAACCTAACATATTATTACTTGACTCACCACCAACTACTGAACCAGACTTGCTAATTTCACCAACAAAATTATCCGTTGAATCATCCTTCAACCGTAGAAAAAATACAAAAAATTCTTTCTTTTTAAACCAAGACAAACACAATACAGCTTAAAGATCACTATCCGTTTCAACAAAGGTAGTCTTTGATTCTCGAATATAAAAAATATCAAAGCATAATGGACTAAAATTATTCCACTCCTCACAAATCCTATTCCTAACAGAAGAAATAGAAGCATCCAATCCAAAACGAGGACTAAAAAAATTGTTATTGAAATCAAACACAGCTATAACAGATGAATCACACCTGCAAAAAAATGTAAACAAAAAAATAACTATGTGAAACTGAACTAAATTAGAAACTAATAGCATAAAATACTACATAACAAATCATTTTCTATCCCACTTTTCGAAAAAAGGTAAAACAATTTATCTTTTGCAGATCACAAATCACCAAGAACTAAAGAAAAAACAATGTCAACTAATATTATTTCAGATCCAATTTCATATCCAAAGTGAGCACAAATAGAATTGACTAACAAAAATAACTACTTTGATTGCTCAAACCAAATCTGAAGTGATAGTCTAAATACTAAAATCATAATCTAAAGTGAATGATGCAACCAGGCTAAATACACAGTGCTTGTGTTATCAGAATAAAAGAATACCATTCAGAGGCCATTATTCCAACTACATCAAACAAAACATTCCTCCAATAGATCAAAACCGCGTCCTTTGATAAGAAATATACAATAACATCATGAACATCATAAAACATCAAATTGATAGTGAAAAACACCAAAAAAAATCGAGAGTCACCAAAGAACAAGCAATCCAATAGAGAAAATCGATTAGCCTATCCAAATGAAGAAAATCGCCTCACGATTTCCCATAATTAAAGTCAAATTTGATTCCAAAAGAAACTAACGCCTAATTTTTTCCAAAAAAATCAACGAGCGCTTTGAATGCGCAAGAAATGACGGCCTAATTTTTCCTAATTTCCACGAGCACTAGATTCCAGAAGATACAAACGTCGTTTGAGAAGATGAAGACGCACGCCGCCTAGATATTTGTCCTAGAAAATAATAATTTCAAACCCGTGTCCTAGAAAAAAAATTGGGCCGTATAATTAGGCCCTTCACACCAATTTCCACTTTTAGAAATCTAACTCAATTTAAATTCTCCAAAGCAAGACTGTAGCAAAACTACAGAATGGTCTCTTCACTTTTAACTCGAAAATGAATGTCGATGATGCTGCAGTCATCACCGAAATTATTTCCCAGCGATAAAGAAAAGAGCACTGTTTTACAAATAAAAATTCTTTGAAATAATTTCTACTTGAAATACTTTAAATAATACACCCTTTTAAAACTTTAAACCTAAAGTTTGAAACCATCGAAAATTAAATTCTTAGTACCTTGTTTTAAAATCATTTGAATTTCCAAATTAATTTATAACCATGTTTACTAGTCTAATTATTTACATATAAAACAAAATTTATTCATTTACTAAGTTTGAAAACTATATTGTGTCGGTTCAATCTGTTCAAGTGTTTTGGGGATCCTATCAATCGATCGAAAGCCACAATCACCATCAACAGCTCAAACAACACAATACATAAAACATTTTAAATATAGATTTACAAATACACTATACAGGAATAGATTTTCAAAGCAAGGATAGAGATTCAAATTTGATTAACTCAAATCAAAAAAAAAAATTGATTTGAAGATAAGTTGGAACAAAAGATAAGATGGTTAACTAACCGAATAAGGAAATGGATAAGCTTATATAAATCGCGGGCAACCTTAACCGGGTCAACCGTGACTTTGAGAATTAGATCGATGTAGTATTCTGAAGCAAATCTACATTCGATCCCAAGAGATAGAATTCAGGTATAGCAAGACATAGCAGCATCGTAAACCGAGGATATATAGAAATCTCCGATGAATCAATGCCAATTGTAAAGGAGTTTCACCCCTTTTACAAGTCATACAGTGGAGCTATGGGGTGCTCCAGAATTCAGAAGAATCCGAATATTGAGGGACAAGATTGGATTTCAGAACTGAGGGAACGTTCCGAAATTTAAAGGAAACAGAGTTAAAAAGGAAGAGATTCACACTCGATTGAAAGTGATTCTTTAAATAAATTTACCATATATGCTAAGTTTTGCCTAGAGCCAAAGCTATGTTACCAAATGTAACGACACGATATTTTCAACCATTCACATCCGCACATGTCGGACTTGAATTGTTCAAAGTACCGAATTTTAAAATAAATTTGGTAAATCTCATAATATACAACAAATAAATCACAGATCACAGACACAGAGTAATATAATAATGCAGCGAAAGCAAAGAGATAGTAGTTCATGAAGCTATTATATATATACACCAGAGTTAAACAAGATACAACAGAAGTAATAAAATACAAAAGAAGTTTCAATATGATAAACATGCCCAAGCTGAATACATCATTGGAATCAACTAAATACTGAAATTGAAATAGATAGTTGGATCTTCCAGCAAAGCTCCAACTCCGAAGGTGAGTCTCTAATGCTGTATCACTCAATCTGACCCAAGCATAAAAAAATACACAAAACACTCGAGTCAGGACATACATACTTATACAATGTAATCCAACTCAAGTGAACTGTAATATAAGGTACATGTGACTTAAAGGATGCTTGGGACCGTCCATCCTCTAAGGATCCGTTAAACTATTTACTATGCATAATATTCCGCTATTATAATAATGTCTATAGTAAAATAAACTTACTTTTAAATAGCGTTAAGGCTTTACATTTTCCACCTTAATATGTAATAGTGCCAGTAGTCTATAAAGTACCGTAATACCTCTTGATCGGGAGGCTACCAGAGGATACTCCATAGGTACGACACAAATCAAACTCGTAAAAGGCTCGCTAGGGTAGGTGACACAGCACAACAAGGCAATGTCAGGGTAGATATACCAATTGCTATCCGGACTGGTGGTAACGCGTAGCAGATACTACCGTCCATCTCGAGCCGCACCCCTAAAATCAAAGAATCAAAAGTAGCCACCAAATCAATCTCAAAGTCAGAATATAATACCGAAGGAGTGTGTCCGATCTGAGGAGCGACCTCATTGGCCTGGAATTGCTTCTGTTTTAGCCACCTTATGCCAACTCACCAGAGTCGGGTCCACGTATATACCTCAAAAGAACGACGTCGCCATCCTACTTCATTCTGGAATCTTCACCATGTACACGGTTGTTAAAATGGTTTTCAGAGTTGGCAGAGAGTATGACAACTTTTGATCCCGGTCTCTATAACAACGAAACGTTATTATAACCCTTGGTTATTTTGTTTTCAAATGGTTTGTATTTCATATCAAACATATTCATTTTAAAAAAATTTAAAAAATAATTCAATAATATATCATTTAAATAAAACCCGAATTTCCAAATCACTGAATATTTCCTTTAATTTATTAAACTTGAAATATTCCTTTAGATTATCATAGCATTTTTGGAATGTAATACTTTCCACTTTAACATTATATATAATCAAAGTATTTATATACTTACAAATTTTAACATGGTCATTTTATCATAGCCTTATAGTCAAATAAACTTTGTTACTGTAATATTCCATTTAAAGCTGAAATTCTTATGTTAGGTTAAAAGTACATTATTAACTTACATTTACTATTACAATAAAGAAACTTTATTATTTTAATCATTTAAAATATGCCATTTACATTAATTAAAACTTACATATCAATTGTACATTATCAACTTACATTTCATTATTACAGTAAGAAACATTTATCATTTTAATCAATTTCAAATGCACCATTACATTAATTAAAACTTACATGTCAAATGTACGTTTTAACTTACATTTATTACAATAAAGACCATTTATCATTTTAATCAATATTACACTAATTAAAACTTACATTATCAAATGTACGTTTTAATTTACATTTTTGTCATAGTAAAGAGCATTTATTATTATATTCAATATTACATTAATTAAAACTAACCTTATCAAATGTACGTTTTAATTTATATTTCTATTACAGTAAAGGGCATTTATCATTTAATCAATATTACATTATTTAAAACTTTACACGTTTCTTTCATTAATTAAAACTTTACATGTTTCTTTCATTAATTAGAACATTACACGTTTCTTTCATTAATTAAAACCTAACATGTGTCTTTCATTTTTGTTATTATAGTAAAGAACATTTATTATATTAATCAATTAAAATATTAATTAAACGTACAACTCACATGTATGTTTTAACTTACATTTTTCCATTTTAAAGTCATAGCTATTTATCTTACAAAACATAACATTTCACGAAAGAATATTTTATCATAGTTAATATAACAATCAAATTCTCTTTATAAATCTATTCATTTAGCTATCAATTAACTATGATTTCATGTTAAATAAATTTTATTACAAAAGGCCAAATTAAAACTGTATTTCATTTTATCAATTCAAAATACATTATTTATTATACAAAATGTCCATTTCAGGAAATAACCTTTATTAAAATTTCTAGGTTAGATTTAATATTCCAAAGTAAATCAAATTCAATTATTAAGTTATTTATCATCAATAAAGATTTTTAATTTAACTTAAAACCAATTATTAACTTTATAAAATTTAACTTACAAAAAACCTAATACACCTTTATAATTAAAGCATTGAATTAAATTTTAAGTTAAAATTTCATATATTTATAAAACTCAAAATACTTAAGAAATCTTTAGGGAGATATTATTTAATAATACTAAATAAATTTTTGGGAAAATATAGCTTAAAGTATAATCATGGGCCTGTATAATATTTTCTAACCTAGGTCAAGTGATACAAATATATATCATTTCAATCCGTAATTTAAAAAGAAAAATCCGAGTTCTATCATTTCAAATCCGCAATCCCAAGTAAAATAAATACAATAAAATCAATAAAAATCCCTCGAGCCTATCAGCTCAGCTCATAATGATTTTCCTTATCCTAAATTCCGTTCGGGTATGTATCATTTCAACCCATAGTGATAGGGAACTTGCAGTGTGATAAACAGGAAATAAATATAACAATATAGCATATAATATCATAACAGATGATGTTACAAATATATAAACAGCATTTAACATCATATAATCAATCACTGGCATGTATGATCATAGCATAATAATCTCTATAATTCACTTGTCATCATTTCATAATTATAAAAGTATGTATGTCTAGAGTGAAAAAACTCATCTTTTTAAAGCTAGAATTGAAATTCAAACCCAAATCTAAACTCCGCAAAGCATGAAAAGGCACGACAAAGCACGATTATATTTTTAGGTGAATGAAGAGTCATACCTAAATCTCGTATGCAAAAAAGTACAACATACATAAGAATATATTTCAATACAAAAGAATAGAAATTAAAATAATGGGAAATATAGGATAACATGACATAACATTTGCTTCAAACACCAAGTGGGCTCAGCCTTTGTTTTGTTTGGGTCAAGTGCATCTCTAGTTTGTGCCAAGGAGGTGATAAGGTCATGGAAAAGCAAGGCATGGGCAAGGTGGAGCCAAGCCTAGCAAAAGAAAAATCAAAGAGAAAAATAAAAGAAAAATGGAAAGAAGGAGGAAGTAGAAGCCATGAAAATTACTTGAGCTTGCTGTATTTTTTTTCTTTTTAGACGCAAAATGAGAAATTAGATGTTCTGGGAAGTTTTGTATGTGATTTATGAAGTGGAGTGGATGGCTAGAAAGGATTGGAACGGCTAAAGAGAAGTAAATGATAGGAAAACAAAAAGGCAAGAATTAAAGAGAAAGAAACATATATATTTTATTCTTAAATGCAAATGAATATGAGAAGTGGGAAATAAATCTTTGTACATGAATTGATAAAGTTTCTCACGGCTAATAGATGGAGTGGTTTGGAAGGCAAGCAAAGAAGTAAATGTTAGGAAATGGAAAAGGCATAAGTTGAGGAGAAAGAAACATACACATTTATTCTTAATTGCAAATGAGAATGAGGAGTTTGAAATGAGAAATAAATCTTCTTGTACGTGATTTATGGAATGATTTCTCACGACTAGGAAAAGAAATATACACGGCTATGGCAGGTAATTAAATAGATAGGTAAATAAAAAGGGAAGAAATAAAGCAAATGTAACCTATGCCTAATTAAACAAAGTAACGATATGTCTAATTGATTTGTTTCCAAGCCATTTATTTGCATAGATTTCTTTCTAGAAATGAAATGAGAGATGAGAATGATTTGATTTGTACGTGAATAGCAAGTGAAGTGCACGGCCAAAAGAAAAATGAATGGCTAAGGGGGAGTTTGGATGGTAAGAAAAGGAAAAGTCTCATTTTGAATTAAAGAAAGAACAACTTATGACCTTTGAATTTCCTAAACCACTTATCAAAAATAAACCAATCAAAAATCAAAAAAATAATAAAAAAATAATAAAAGTTAAACAAAATAAAATTAGAAAGTTGAAAAATGGAAAGTAGAAAATAAATTAAGGAAATGAACATAGGAAAATAAAAAATAGAAAATTATTGCGTGTAAAACACTGTAATTTATCTAATTCAAAAAGTATAAATCAAAATTCAATGAAACAAAAAGCAGAATTAATATTAAAATAAAATACATTTTCAAAGAAAAAGATTAGAATTTGAAATTTGAAATTTGAAATTTTCAACTGTGGTCAAACTTTGACTTTCAGTTGACCAATATACAAAATTTTCAGAAAATATTTATTTTATTGTTGTTAGCTGGCACCTTGGGCCAGCTACAAAACGACAGTTGATGATATTATCATTAGCACTAGACAAGATTCCGACCAAGAAGAACCTGGAGGTATAAGGGTTTGATGCAGTCGACATGTTTCGGCATCCTTGGCACGATGCAGACTGGAGGTGTTAGCGAATTGTCAGGCCCATAACAAAACAAGAGCGCTCGGCCTGCCTATCCCAGTGCGCAGAAGTCACCTGCTACGGGCCAAGGTACCTTGTTCCTAAGCCCATGAGGGAAGTCCAACCCATCTTCGTCTATAAATAGAAGGACAGGGGCATAGTGAAAAAGATCATTTTCCGAGAACACTATGGAGACTCTACTCTTTTTTATACTCTCCTCTTTTTAATTCACACTTGTATTCAAGTGATTGATTTACGGATTGTATCTGTATTCAAGTAATTGAGAAAGTAATAAAGATTAAACTCAAAGTGGACGTAGGCAATTACGCCGAACCACTATAAATCCGGTGTTCTCATTTTTATTGTTCTTTTTATATTGAATTACACTATTCTTCTATTCTAATTTACACTCTTCATTAATCCCCTACATAACTCTACTCAAGGGTGTTAGTGACCAATTCTAGTGCTAACATTTAGGTGCTTTCACTGAGAATTGAATTCAGCTTGATCGGATATCATCGTCTACTAGTGGATTTTCATATTAGCGAGATAGATCCGGTTATTTACTAGAAAACTTCCTATTCTGCTCAGATTTGAAAGAAATCTAAAGGAAGCTGATAACCGTAGATTGGATTCACTGATATACACAAGATATGGGAATTGGACGTTGAAGTTTGCACTCAAGTTGAATGAAGGTAGACCCTCCACTGAAGGCAATTCGGTCGATTGTTCCAGAAAAGGCATATGCCGATCGCCCAGAAAAGGCATATGCCGAACCCCCAGAAAAGGCGTATGCCGATCATCCAGAAAAGGCATATGCCGATCGGCCCAGAAAATGCGTATGCCGATCGCCACAGAAAAGGCGTATGCCGATCGCCCCAGAAAAGGCGTATGCCGATCGCTCAGAAAAGGCGTATGTCGATCGCCCTAGAAAAGGCGTATGCCGATCGCCCAGAAAAGACGTATGCCGATCGCCCCAGAAAAGGCGTATGCCGATCGCCCCAGAAAAGGCATATGTCGATCGGCCAGATAAGGCGTATGCCGATCGCCCCAGAAATGGCATATGCCGATCGCCCCAGAAAAGACGTATGCCTAACATCCCTTGAATGCCGAACGACCCAGTTGTGCTGAACGTCCTTGGTAGCCGAACGAGCATGGATGTCGATCGAACTAGTTGTGCCGAATGTCTCTGGATGCCGAACGGCGCACAAATGCTAAGCGCCTATTTGCTTGGTCAAACCTCCAGGTAACACTTGAATTTTTAGGCCGAGCCACATGCCTATGCCGAACGGCATCCACACCGGGCTGCATTCCTATGCCGAGCAGCATCCAGGCCGTTCCAAATTTAAGTGACACCGGTCTCTTATACAACCCCTATTTTTTTTTAAAAAATCGGGTACGACCCAAATTTTCAAAAAAGAGGCTAACTGATCCAGGCCGCAGTGCAGTGCCTCCAGCTAATGAATTCAAAACTCAACTTAATAAAGGAACATTATGAAAGAAATGCGGATTACGGATCTTAAGGCTAGGATTAACACTAGAGCAGGGTGAATGGTGTTTATAAAGAATTACTAAATCTTTTTGAACTTATGTTGAATCGAACACGGATGTATGCAATATACAGACACAGATATGATTACAGAAACAAGCACAAATGCAGAAATAAAGTAAAAGCAAAAAAGGAAAGAACACACCGGATTTTATACTGGTTCGGAGTTACCCTACATCCAGTCCCGCAACACAAGTACGGATTTCCTTTCAAAAGCAATTGTACAATTACACCCTTGATTTCAAGGCTACGAGGTACACCCTCCAGAATCACAATCCTCTGGGTAGAGATACTTGATTTCCGGGCCACAAGTTTACCCAATTGATTTACCAAGGCTACAATCACACTTTATCTCACTTGATTGATTTTCCAGGCCACGAACACACCTTTTCTCACTTAATAGATTACAAAGAAGCCTATAACTCTGAATAGCACAGAGAACCTTATTGAGATAGTGATAGAGAATCAAACTAGAAAAGATCGAGTTCGGTTCAATGTTGATTTCGGCAGAGTAATGGTAAGAATATGTATTAAGAAATGTGGAAGAAGAAGAGGAGTGAAAAACCAGAAAATCTGATATGAAATTCGTTGAAACTAACCCCTATTTATAGAAGAACAACAGCCATGTCCATTCGTGAAGAGTTATGGCGAATAGACACTTCTTTTGAAATTTAAATTTTGAACTCAAATGACACCATGTCGACATGGTCACCATAGGCATGTCGACATCCCAAAGCAATTTTTGATAATTTGATTTCCTTTGAAAATAACCTTTATCTTATATTAAAACTATTTTAAACTTTTCTAATATACTTGACTATAGTTAAAATACATAAGTAAATATAGAGAATAATATATATAATTTAACTATAATTTTATATTTAAATCTTAAGTATAAATATTTAAAAGTTAAATATATTATATTAAAAGATAGTTTAAAATCAAGAGTAATTTGACTTTGAAATTAAAGATAATTTTGACGCTAAAATTATTTAAAATCAGGATAGAGGGTTTTGAATCTTTTAAAAGGAAAGTTTTGAAATCATTTTGAAAACAAGATAATTTTGTAAAATCATTTGAATTAAAATTAGTGGATACAAAACAATGTTCCACTAGATTTTTCGTAGGTTCCATCCTACTTAGGGTTCCATCCCTTTAACAGGCTCGAAGTGGATTCCATTCCATGAATAAATTGGATTTTAAAATGCCAGTGCTTTTCAATGAGTTTTAATAAAATTTCTAATTAATGAATAAATTACTTCAATTCTTGAACTCTTGATAATCTTGATACTCATGAGTCTTCAATCTTGATATCTTGAATCTCTATACTGTGTAGTCTTCATTCTTGGTACTTGCATGGTTAAATCCTGCATATACATATTTATCTAAACTTATAATGTTAGTATTTATATTTTATTATCTATTCTAAGGTTGTTGTCATCAAAACCATCATCTTACGGACTAACAATCACTCCCTTTTTTATGATGACAACCTTTGTTTATAAAATATTTATTTCTATCTTAATAACTCCCCCTAAACCTAATAACTCCCCCTTAATCTATGCCTAATTACCCTATTTTATATTTCTCCCCCTTTGTCATCAACAAAAAACTAACTCCTCCTCATTCTTGGACTAGAGTACCTTCGTTAATAAACTATACAATGGATTATTAAATAGATAGATTAAGAAATAATTATCCTTATGGACATGATAATTAATCAAGGACTATATACATTTCAATGTGTATATATATACATGTTTTATGTAGCAACGATCAAACCAATTTAAGAAATCAATCCACACCAAGTATCAATCTAAACCAAATCACATTAGTTCAAACAAACAATTCAAACAAATAAAACAAATAAAAATCAAACGTTACGTGGAACTTCCACCCATCCTTCTTCTTCAAAGATTGGATCTACCTTAATAGCATCCCAATTATCATTGTCGTTGGTGAGAGAGACTGGAGGATGTGCTTCATTATCATCCTTGTGTAGGGAGGAAATCATCCATCGTATTGCATCGAAATGCCTTTCTTGCTCCTTGATCATCTGTATTTGACTCAATTCTTAGTGTCGTTGGTTACAAAGAATGAACGAGAGAATACTCTTGAACGAATTAAGAGTTTCTTTAAGATTTTTGGATAAATTGTGAATTGGATTAGCCATAATTGAATTTGTGAAAGAAATGAAGAATTAGAAGATAGGAAATAATTTTCAATGAAGAATTCTGAAAGAAATAGGTATAGATAGGTGTAGAAATTCCTTTGAAATGAATAGACATATGGTTGTTATTCAAATTTCAAATTCAAAATGAACTGTCATTTCTGACCAATGCATGTCGACATGGTCATAGGGGGTATGTCGACATGGGTTAGTGAAAAAATGACTAGTTAGATTTTGTGAATAATTATGTGTGTGTGTGTATATATATAATATACTAACATTTATTCTGGAGATAAGATAAGCTAGATAACAGAAAGAAAAATTCATTTCATTGCATACTAAGAGGATACAATGATTAAACATACGAAACTACATGAACTTTCGAATTAAAACAAGCTAAAACAAATACAACAAGATACGAAAAGATAAAACTAGTTAGAGGATGATGATGATGAAGAAAGTCCAAGTTTCTTGCTGACTTTGGAAATGAACTTGTTCATCTTGGATGAAATTTTGTCCAACTTCTTACTAACGGATCGTTTAAGAATCTGTTGATTCTCAACAATCGTCTTTTGGTTTTTAAGAAGGGTTTTGGTGGATGGATTAGGAAGATAGTCAATGCTTTCCAAAGAGGTTTCACCTTCTTCTTCTTCAATTTCCATTTCATCCCCTTCTTCTTCTTCTTCTTCCTCTTCCTCTTCTTCCATTTCCTCACGAGCCAAATGCTCTTCCTTTTCGGCAAGGGTCTCATAAGGTTGAAAAAAAATGGAATTTTCATAAGCGAAATGTTGGAATGATTGAAATCTTTTCTAGAAATAAATTCTTCGCCTTTGAAATCCACTCCAAAATAGTTAAAGATCCGAGTGAGATAAATTCCATGATATAAGTATTCTCACCCATTTCAAGATTTTTAGGACGAAGTTCGTCCAAAATTACTTGCGTCCAATTTATGTCATAATTTCCAAAAATAGCACAAAGAGCTTTGCAAACTTTTAAAGTAGGATTGCTAAAATTCCCCGATCTTGGGGTCAAACTATGTTGCTAAAGAAGATTGACAATTCTTGCCTTTGGTCGAAAATTTTGATTTTTGAATTCAAAGTTATCATTCCCTTCGAAAATGTGATGAAATGTCTCACGATCATTTTCATCGATTTTAAAATTAGAAAGATCCATTCCCGTACACTTGCAATTGAGAATGGTACCCAAAAGATCACAATTCAAAACAATTCTAGTGCCTTTGACACTACTACAAATTTCATCCTCATTTCCATGATAAAATACACGGTTTAAATTAGCATAGAAAATTTTGAAAAGATTTGGATAGCAAACAAAATCATTTTGAGAAGCATCAATAAGACTAAGAACTCCATTGTTTGCAAAAAGAGAATCAAGTTCATAAGAAGAGAAATCTTAAAAAATAGCAAACTTTCCGGGATGGACTTTGGCATAATTAGCATAATTGATGTATGCTTTTATTGCCTCCGGATCATTGAATAGTTGCTCTTTTATTTTTCTGGAAATTCTCATGGTGGAGGGGTCGCTTGAAGAAGCCATTAAAGTAGAGAGTAGAGAGCTTGAAGTTTTGAAGAGAGAGTTTGAATTTGAAAGTGAGAGAGAGTGAAAAGATATGATAAAAGATAGTGAATAAATAGATTCTCAAAGGACATATTCTCTGGTCAAAATGTAGCTTTTAAGAGAATTGAATGAAGTGAAAAGGTGGAGGGAAATTCAAATATTTGAATTCAAATTTTTGAAATTCAAATTCTTGTACCCATGTCGACATCATGGTAGGGACCATGTCGACATGTGCCAGTGAATTTTGATAATTTATTTTTCCTAAGTTCTCTAAAATATATATATATATATAAATAAATATACTTATTATTTTTAATGTCTATATATATATCTGAAATATTTATAGTATATTTCAGAAAATTATACTATTAAAAAATAATAAAAATAATAAAAAATAATAAGATAATAATAAAAAATAAAAAATAAAATTTTAAAATTCAAACAACACACCAATTCAAAATCAATCAATCAAGCAATCAAGCAACTAATTCTAAGCAAGCAATTTCAACCAATTGTATTGTAAACGTGTACCTTTTTCTGAGTCTGTTTCTTTGAATTCATCAGAGTCGTGAACAGCAGTGAAACACAAATCCAAATTATCCGTCTTTTGATCATCATCACTTGAGGACGAGTCTGAGTCATCTAGAGTAGCAGTAAATGCACGCTTCCGTTTCTTTGCTGGATCATTGTTCATAGGAGGATTTTGCCTATCTGGATATGGGCAGTCTCTTTTGAAATGGCCTGGTTCATCATAGTTGTTACATTTGACATTATTTGGCACTACATTCTGATTTCCAGAGTTCTTATAGTTGTTTCTCTTGAGATTATTCATCTTTCTGTATTTTAGGAATTTCCTAAAATTTCTGGTCATAAAGGCTATCTCTTCATCATTATCGCTGTTTGTGTCTGATCCGTCGGTCAATGCATTGAATGCCACTGATTTCTTTTTAGATGTTTTGTTTTCTCTTCTCCCGATCATTTGAACTTCATACGATATTAAATTTCCAATTAATTCTTCTATCTTTAAAGTACCGATGTCATTTGCCTCTTCGATAGCAAGTGTCTTTTGATCCCATTCTAGAGTAAGAGAATTTAAAATCTTTCTAACTTGATCTTCTTCAGAAAATTCCTTTTCCAAAGATATTAGAGAATGCACAATATCCTGAAATCTACTATACATATCTGAAATAGACTCATTAGGATTCATTTTAAATGATTGAAACTGATTTGGGAGAATGGAAATTTTGGTTTGTTTAACTTTGCTTGTTCCTTCGTGAGTAACTTGCAAAGTTTTCCAGATTTCATATGCAGACTTACAAACTGACACTCTATTGAATTCATTTCTATTTAGTGAGCAAAAAAAACATTTATTGCCTTGGAATTATTTTGTGCAACAGTCTTTTGCTCAGCAGTCCACTGTGCAAAATCAGTTGTGGGTTCAGAATATTTAGTTTGTGTAATATTCCAAGTGTCTAATCCTATAGATTGTAAGTATATTTTCATCCTACATGCCCAATATGCATAGTTACTTCCATTGAAAAGTGGCGGTCTGACAGTAGACTAACCTTCCACAAATGAACTAGTGATAGGAATACTAGTGTTAGTAACAGTACCAGTGTTGATAGCCATTTTGAAAACTTTTCAAAAATCAGATTATGAAACTTTGAAAACCTCGCTCTGATACCAATTGAAAGAAATGCGGATTACGGATCTTAAGGCTAGGATTAACACTAGAGGGGGGGTGAATAGTGTTTATAAAGAATTACTAAATCTTTTTGAATTTATGTTGAATTGAACACGGATGTATGCAATATACAGACACAGATATGATTACAGAAACAAACATAAATGCAGAAATAAAGTAAAAGCAATAAAGGAAAGAACACACAGGATTTTATACTGGTTCGGAGTTACCCTATATCCAGTCCCACAACACAAGTATGGATTTCCTTTCAAAAGAAATTGTATAATTACACCCTCGATTTCAAGGCTACGAGGTACACCCTCCAGAATCACAATCCTCTGGGTAGGGATACTTGATTTTCGGGCCACAAGTTTACCCAATTGATTTACCAAGGCTACAATCACACCTTATCTCGCTTGATTGATTTTCAAGGCCATAATCACACCTTTTCTCACTTAATAGATTACAAAGAAGCCTATAACTCTGAATAGCACTGAGAACCTTGTTGAGATAGTGATAGAGAATCAAACTAGAAAAGATCGAGTTCGATTCAATGTTGATTTCGGCAGAGTAATGGTAAGAATATGTATTATGAAATGTGGAAGAAGAAGAGGAGTGAAAAACCAGAAAATCTGATATGAAATTCGTTGAAACTAACCCCTATTTATAGAAGAACAACAGGCATGTCCATTCGTGAAGAGTTATGGCGAATAGACACTTCTTTTGAAATTTAAATTTTGAACTCAACTGACACCGTGTCAACATGATCACCATAGGCATGTCGACATCCCAAAGCAATTTTTGATGATTTGATTTTCTTTGAAAATAACTTTTATCTTATATTAAAACTATTTTAAACTTTTCTAATATACTTGACTACAGTCAAAATACATAAGTAAATGTAGAGAATAATATATATATAATTTAACTATAATCTTATATTTAAATCTTAAGTATAAATATTTAAAAGTTAAATATATTATATTAAAAGATAGTTTAAAATCATGAGTAATTTGACTTTGAAATTAAAGATAATTTTGAGGCTAAAATTATTTAAAATCTAGATATACGGTTTTGAATCTTTTAAAAGGAAAGCTTTGAAATCATTTTGAAAACAAGATAATTTTGTAAAATCATATGAATTAAAATTAGTGGATACAAAACAATGTTCCACTAGATTTTTCGTAGGTTCCATCCTACTTAGGGTTCTATCCCTTTAACAGGCTTGAAGTGGATTCCATTCCACGAATAAATTGGATTTTAAGATGCCAGTGCTTTTCTATGAGTTTTAACAAAATTTCTAATTAAAGAATAAATTACTTCAATTCTGGAACTCTTGATAATCTTGATACTCATGAGTCTTCAATCTTGATATCTTGAATCTCTATACTGTACAGTCTTCATTCTTGGTACCTACATGGTTAAATCCTGCATATACATATTTATCTAAACTTATGATGTTAGTATTTATATTTTATAATCTATTCTAAGGTTGTTGTCATCAAAACCATTATCTTACGGACTAACACATAATATCTACTTCCCTTACATCCCATGATCGACCAGGGCATAGAGGATCTAGCGGCAGCTTCTGAATGGCAACAAGGGAACAGACAAACAGCCACTACTCAAACAATTCTTTCAAAGGGATATCATACTAATCACCCTTGAGGAGAATTGACCTCCATATATATTTTGGCAGCTAGTTAGCTGGAGAGCCTCCTACGACCATGGATTGTTTCTATGACAAAAATGAATCTAAACCAAAGTGTGGAGGAGCGGAACAGACTAAGAAAAATAACAATGAAGGCCCGTTGGCTAAGGATGCAGATCCCAGTAGCCAAAACAAGACCTCAAAATTCGGCTCATATGCTCTTTGAAAGATTCAATTGATAACCTCTACTTGAAGACTCGCGACTTGGAGTGGTACTGGAAACCAACCTCGAGAGAGTACACCAAAGTCTAAAGAAAATCAAGGGAATGTTGTATATTCCCAGATGCTCACTGATCCTAACACGGGCGATTACAAACACCTCCGAGGTATGATCAAAAATCCGATATGGAAAGGAAAGCGTCAATAGTATGTACAAGTCCTATAGAATGGCGGGCAGCGAACATCCGACGCCTATTAATAAAGGGCTATGATTATCAATTGGACTGCTAACGGCCGACATCCCTTTGAAAGGAGCCAGGGGCAAAGTCAAATAGCGAGCACACGATGCTGCTTCACTTATCAATGAGATTTATCCTAATTTTCTTTGAATTATTTCCGTTTCTATTTCTATTTCAATTGTTCTATGAACTACGATTAACTTGAACTAAACTACTTTCAAAACGATGCAGGTGACCAGGTACTTAGATTTGGTCGCCAACCAATCCACGCAGACCATGATCGGACGTGTGGAGTTACATTTAGATGAGCATAATTCGATCTCTCATCATCAATCATGTGCCTTTAATTTGGGGACAAGAACTAGAGATTGAAGAGCTCATTACGATCAGAACCCAATGCAAAGACAACATGACCGACCATCCATTCATCGACCTCCACGTTTGACTTGGAGACCTAAGCAAGGCTAGGAAGGAGTATAGCCTGATCATCCACTCAAATCGAGTCATAGAACAAAGTTCGACAAAATACAGATGCCTTTCCTGAAGCTCGGTGACGTCGGGATCTATCTAGAATAGACGTGATTTTGATCATCTACACATCAAATCCTACCCTGAACACAAAAGATTGTTCGAAAGCTCGACTTGGAGTAGTTGTGATGGACTACCTACTCGACAACCATCGCTTTCAATAATCCGTTATTCTTAGTTTCTAGAAAGAGATACGAAAAAATTGTGTGAGATTTGACTATCTAACCCAGCATGGATGTGATCCAACTATCTATCATATACCTCCTTCCTTGACTTGATTAGAAGAGCTATAATCACCAAGCGGACGAGAATCGGCCATCCATTCTTCAAGTTTCGTCCTTCATGCTGGGGGCAGAGTACATTCCATGAGCAAACGTGGTCCGATCATTCATTCGACGGCAATAGCCTCGATATGGTAAATGAAATACAAATTAAATGGGTGGAAATACGACTGCTCTCGATAAAAACCTCTAAGTCTCTTGAGCGTGGACTAGAGTACTCTAAGTCCCCAGAGCGCAGACTAGAGTATAAACGACTAAAAAATCTCTAAGTCCCTGAGTGCAGACTGGAGTACTCTAAGTCCCCTGAGTGCGGACTAGAGTATAAACGACCAAAAACCTCTACGTCCCCAGAGTGCGGACTAGAGTACTCTAAGTCCCCTGAGTGCGGACTAAAGTATAAATGACTTAAAAACCTCTAAGTCCCTGAAGCAGACTAGAGTACTCTAAGTCCCCTGAGTGCGGAGAGTATAAACGACTAAAAATCTCCAAGTCCCCAGAGTGCGGACTGGAGAACTCTGGGTCCCCAGAGTGCAGACCAGATTATAAACGACTCAAAATCTCCAAGTCCCCAGAGTGCGGACTGGAGCACTCTGGGTCCCCAGAGTGCGGACTGGAGTATAAATGACTTAAAATCTCCAAGTCCCTAGAGTGCGAACTGGAGTACTCTGAGTCCCCAGAGTGCGGACCAGAGTATAAACGAATAAAAATCTCCAAGTCCCCAGAGTGCGGACTGGAGTACTCTGAGTCCCCAAAGTGCGGACCAGAGTATAAATGACTAAAATCCTCTACGTCCTCAGAGTGCGGACTAGAGTATTCTGAGTCCCCAGAGTGCGGACCAAAGTATAAACGACTCAAAATCTCCAAGTCCCCAGAGTGCAGACTGGAGTACTTTGAGTCCCCAGAGTGCAGACTGGAGTACTTTGAGTCCCCATAGTGTGGACCAGAGGATAAAGGACTAAAAACCTCTACGTCCCCAGAGTGCGGACTAGAGTACTCTAAGTCCCTGGAGTGCGGGCTAGAGTATAAACGACTTAAAAACCTCTATGTCCCCAGAGTGCGGACTAGAGTACTCTAAGTCCTCGGAGTGCGGGCAAGAGTATAAATGAATTAAAAACCTCTACGTCCCTAGAGTGCGGACTAGAGTACTCTAAGTCCCCTGAGTGCGGACTGGAGTATAAATGACTAAAAACCTCTACGTCCCCAGAGTGCGTACTAGAGTACACTACTACAAAACAGGCCATTTGCATCGCCTCATTTGAATCAGTTGAAGTAAAAACTGATGCAAATAGAACTATTTGCATCAGTTCTGTCTTAATGACCGATGCAATTTGTACGTGGAAAGCAATAGGTAATAAAAAAATCAAATTTGCATCAGTTGTCACCAACAACCGATGCAAATACGTCGATGCAAATAGTTTTAGTCGCATCGGTTTTAAAATCAACCGATGCAACTACGTCCAAAATAATAATTTTTGCATCGGTTCCCTAGCGGAGGCGATGCAATTTCAAATTATCTAGGTTATTCGTTGCTCACCTGTTCCATCCCGCCTTTCCAAATTTTTTTCGCCGCTCCCGTTCATTTCCCCAAATAATTCGCCTGTTTAATAAAAATTTGATTTTCCTCTAATTTTTTTTTAAAAGATTGACTTTTCTCTGTTCAAGGCAAAGAAGAGGGGATTGTCGCTACAGATAAGTGGTATTCGTGGGTTTTCGTTGCGATGGTCGAGAGGCTCAATTGAACGCAGGTTGATGTCGAGTTCGATTAGGGATTCACGATTGTAGTTCGAATGTTGGAGGAACGGAGTTCGATAGTGGTTTCGTGGTGGCAAATTAGTGATATGTGGCAATGAGTTTGGGCTTGAAGTGCGATTCTAGAAGGTTGATGCGAGTTCGATTGCGTTTCAAGTGGTGATTTCGGGTGGTGATTTCAAATTATCTGAGTTTGATTAAATTCGGCAAGCCATCGAAAGCTAGATCTTCATATCTCAAGGCAAAGTCGCATGCGGCTCTTTTGTTGACGTTGACGAATCAGGTGAACATGAGATCTAGACACGAGCAACAAAAGCGATTTCAGATTCGATATTCTAGCCTTCGGTAGCTTTCCAGAACGATGGTGGGTAATGCGATTTTCTTTTGTTGAGGAAGAGATTTTTGGATGCACGAATTTGTGAAGAAGAGGAGTCAAGTTTTTATTTTTACTTTTTTTGGGCTAAAAAATCTCTGACATCACAAAATAAAATTCATATGCATCACTACCGGTAAACCAAATTTTCTGACATGAATTATGATGAACCGCGGTTTTCAATTTCTTAATCGTCTTGCATAGAAGACTCTGTCACAATAATTGGAAGCAAGTCGAGGCAGTTAGGATCAAGTGTCTTGGAGTGCCTCCTATTAATATGAAAAACATCTGCACCCAGCTTGATGTACTTCTCTTAGTTATTTGGTAGAGTTTCTATTGATTTATTCATATTTGTTTTGAAGCTATACACGAATCATAGAGGCTATAGATATCATGCTAGTTAGATTTAACGAGATTTAGCATTATTATTTTGTTTCACAAACTTTTGCCATCTTTCATATTTTCTTCCTTATGTATTAGATAAAAAATAACATAGGACACTCTCGATTTCTGTATGAAAATATTTACAGTTTCAGTTTTTTTGTGTCCTGATACATTGTGCAGAATGTACAAAAATCATGAAACAGCCTTTTAGAGTTTAGGTGTTATATAATGTCGAGTTGTTATTATTGCTAGAATGATGCAGTTTGTAATTTGTAATTTGTAAGCAAAACTACTATTAATTTCTGTTTTTACAACATCACGGTGTATAACACATTGGTTACACACTGGTTATCATCTTAGTTAAGAAATGGGAGGGAAATCTCAATAATACAGAATATGACAATCAAAAAGGTAGTTATGTTTTATATGCGTGTTGGATGCAACAATCAGGGGCTATTAATAGGAGTCCATAATTTTATTAAATGTAGAAATAACTTTAAATAATTGTATTCGGTTGTAACTTGTAACAAACAAGGTGTTGTGATGTAGTTTGTTTGCCTAAGGTTTACATGCAATTGTTGCAAGGTTGAATCCTTCGAAAGCTTGTGTTTTTCTCCCTTTCATTATATTTTTTAATATTTTTTTAGCTATTTAAAAAGACATTTTCTTTTGCCTGGGTCCAAAAATTTCTTTGGCTGGACCGATAACAATACTTTTTGGATGTTTATTGTTTGACAATTTAGAACTCACATCACCTACCTTAAATCTACCAAGCATCTAGTTTGAGTCAAATCAGTTAAGGTTTGACTTTGCTTTGGCTTGGACAGAAATGTTAATGTAGCTCACTACTTCATGTTAGTATGGATTATATAGTTTAACCTCTTTATCTTAGATAGATCATGAGATCCTTCTTTGTGTACAGGAAGTTGCCCCAGACAATGAATTCGAAAAACGCATTAGACCTGAAGTCATCCCTGCTAATGAAATTGGTGTAACATTTGCCGATATAGGAGCCTTAGATGACATCAAAGAATCACTACAAGAACTTGTAATGCTTCCATTTCGTAGACCTGATCTATTTAAAGGTGGTCTCCTCAAACCACGCAGGGGAATTTTATTGTTTAGACCTCCTGGAACTGGAAAAACAATGCTAGCCAAAGCAATAGCAAATGAAGCAGGAGCAAGTTTATCAGATTTTACACTTTTAAAGTTTTGAAATTTCCAACCATAGCCTATATTATGCAACATGGTAGCATTTAACTTGAAACATAGATTATAGTTATTAGTTGACATATAAAATGCATGATACCTGCTTATAGTTATTAGTTCTTAAATATTAGCATGGGAATCATCAAATCTTAAATAGACAATTTTATAACATAGCACAGCCATATTGAGCTTTTAGGGAGAAGCTGGTCATTCTCGAATATTGATTTAGTGGTATTATCTTGTGTCTTATTAGTTACATATTATTTTTGATTCATCACGTTTTATTCAAACTATACATAAAAAGTGGATTTATGGTTTCATCTCCAGTTAATTACTCGCACCGAAAATGCTGCTCAGCTTGAAAAATGTATGCAGAGGTGGAAAAGCTTAAACTACCCAGTTACCGGATCTATTTGTGATGTTACATCTAGAGCTCAACATGAGAATCTGATGGCTGAAGTTTCTACCATATTCAATGGAAAGCTCAATATTCTTGTAAGTTTAATGCACAACTCAAATATTCTTGTTAGTTTAATATAAAGCAAATTTATTTGTTAGACCCTATTTTTAAGTGAGATAGGCTCGATGTTCATGAATATCTTAAACTACTGCTTATTGATCGCTTTAATAACCATGCTTAGGTTAATAACGCTGGCACGGCCATATCAAATAGAACCATTGATGTAACTGCTGAAGAATATTCAAAACTGATGACGCTGAACTTGGAGTCGAGTTATAACATGTGTCAACTGGCATATTCGCTTCTTAAAGCATCAGAAGCTGGTAGCATCATTTTTATTTCTTCTATTGGAGGCAGGATAGCATTACAAAACTTGACACTATATGGTATGAGCAAAGGTATATATGTTCTGATGAAACTCTACTTTATTTTTTCTCAACTATATTTTACTGAAACTGTTAGTGATACAAAAACTTAAATAATATTATCTTTGATTGTAGATTTCTTGTTGGATTCCTCTGCCCTTTGACATGGTACTATGCTACTATTCTTTATTTTGGCAATCATTACAGGAGAGATCCAAGAGAACGTGGTGGGTTGGCTGCTTCTGCAATTGCAGTTGGTTTTCTTATCTCTTTCTTGATTCTTCATATTTCATATACATATATACTCATTATGGAGTTCACTACATATATTCTTGGGCATATTGTGATAAAACAGCACTGCACTATATTCAAAGACAATACTTAAATCTCTAGAATAGCATGCATGTGTTAATTACTTTATACATAAATCTCTATACTAGCCATAGTTCAAATTTTGCACCAGTTACTTTTCAACTTGGCGGTTGATTTATTTTAATTTTGGCTTTTTTTCATTTACTTCAAAAATATGTTTTATGCAATAGTGCAATACATTCTTGTTCATCCATGTACATATCACTAGGAATAATATTATTCAACGAGAGGAGCAAAAAGTAAAATCAGGGCATTTTGCGAAAGGGATATGTTCTTTACATTTTCAACTTTGAAGTGTGATGGTCAGGTGCAGTTGTGGGGATGAATGATGATGTTGTGTAATTAGAGTGCAGTTTTGCTGCAGTTGAAATTGAATGCAGTGGGAAGTGTGTTGTAACAGTGAAGATTGGAGGAGCAGCAGTAGGTGGTCAGTGTTATGATGATTGAGAGGGGTATGGTGACATCTGTGCAATATAGTGGAGTAGCAGTTTAAAGGGGATGTTGGCAGAAGTGTTTATCTGAGTGATTGTTGGCGGAGTACCTTAGTCTATAAACAATATTGAGGCATCTAAACTAAGGTAGCTGATTTTCGACTTGTTAGACTTGCACCTGATGGAAAATGCTGTTCTTTAGAGACTAGATTGGCTGGAACTTTTGGGTATCTTGCACCTAAATATGCAGGTAACTTTACCCACTGATCTTTAGTTTATATATTTTTCATATCATGATTATAGACTTAGAAGTTCGGCAAAAAAATGTGTGGATATTGTTGAACTTGGAAGTCAAAACAGTATTTATATATCTTACGTGTACATATAGAAATAAAGCTCAAGAGAAATCTGTTCTTGAAAACTTATTTAAAGAAGTTGGTTAAAATTTAGGTTAATACAAACATGATCTGGACCAGTTTGGTAGTTGATCATGTGGGATCAACTGATTCCTTAAAATAAGGTAGCACTAGCAACATGCCATCATCAGAATAAGGTTAGTTTTAGTTGGTGTAGTAGATATAATATTTGGTAAAACTATATCGAAGACATCATTAGTTAAGGATACAATGGATACGATCTGAGCGCAACCTAAAAACTTCCGGTAACAGACTAATAGCCGGTTGTAGATATGAATATTGTTCAAGTTACATTTTTTTTTAGGTATTTCTAATTTATGACTAATTTTCCTGTTTAGAATATAGTAGCTGAAGGCAAACAAATTAATATCGATTTGACATTATATTAAGTGAAAGAGACATTTAGTTCAACCTGTAAGTAGGTTTTTTGACTATGCCTTTATGTTGATCATTTTTTGAGAAAAAAATTTCTTCTAAATTTTGCAAAGATTAGACAAAAGAATGCAAATGTAATGCAAATAAAAGCTGCTACTTGTTTCATATAGCAATAAAAGCTGCTACATGTTTTAAATAGTCTATATAACCTTTTATGTTGTCTTGGCTTCTATTGTTGCTGCAACAGGAGGACTCATTTTCGGATATGAGGCAAGAACAGTGTGCTGCAGTTTTATTCCTACAGTGATGCTTGAGTGGTGAAGGTATTTGACTGGAATTGGTTGAGAGAGGAGAAGTTTTTGAATGATGATAGGTAGTGGAAGGAGTATGTGTGTAAGTAGTGGTGATAGGTAGTGATGTGAAGGAGCAGCTGGTTGAATGTATGTTGGATTGATGGTAGATGGCAATTTCTGGTGGATGGTATTAGACTATTGAGTTTAGTTGGAGATGGTGGAGGAGGTTGACAGGGAGGCAGTGAAAGTTGTGAGGGTTTGTGATATAGTGATTGTTGTTGAAGGAATTGAAGTGTGGAAGTGCTGTAGCAGATTGTGAGCAGTGTTGATCAAGGTTGCGATTGTAGTGATTTGAAGTGGTGAAGGCAATTTGAAGTAGTAAGCAGTGTTTGAGAAGGTTGTTGTTAGCAGCAGTGGATGGTGACTGCAAATGAATGGTGGCTGTAGTGAGTGGTTTGATATGGTGGATGACAGTGAATGATGCTGAAGTGAATGAATTGAAGTAGTATTTTTTTTAATGTAAAGAAAAGAAAACAAAGAAACTTGTAAAACCAATATATAAAATGTAAATGTGATGCAAATGGAATAAATATATATATATAATCTATTTGAGTACTGTAATAATGGTTTCTGAGGGATTAGTTTGCATCGGTTGTTATAAAAAACTGATGCAATAGAGGGATTAGCTTGCATCGGTTTTCAACAATAACTGATGCAACAAGTTCCTTTGTTGCATCGGTTTTCATTACAACTGATGCAACATGGGGGATGTGTTCAAGCAACCAACCATGATATTTTGCATCAGTTGTTAGTAACAACCGATGCAAAAAAGAACCTTTTTGCATCGGTTTCAGAACTGATGCAAAAGTGTTAAGCCTGTTGCACTGGTTGCATATGCATCGGTTGTTGAACTGATGCAAATGGGGGGTAAACAACCGATGCAAATGGCATGTTTTGTAGTAGTGGTACTCTGAGTCCCCATATTGCGGACCAGAGTAGAAACGACTCAAAATTTCCAAGTCCCCAGAGTGCGGACTAGAGTACTCTAAGTCCTCGGAGTGCGGTCTAGAGTATAAATGACTTAAAAACCTCTACGTCCCCAGAGTGCGTACTAGAGTACTCTAAGTCCCCTGAGTGCGGACTAGAGTATAAACGACTTAAAAACCTCTATGTCCCCAGAGTGCGGACTAGAGTAGTCTATATCCCCTGAGTGCGGACTAGAGTATAAATGACTTAAAAACCTCTAAGTCCCTGAAGCGGACTAGAGTACTCTCAGTCCCCTGAGCGTGGACTAGAGTATAAACGACTTAAGTACCTCTAAGTCCCTGAAGTGGACTAGAGTACTCTCAGTCCTCGGAATGCGGACTAGAGTATAAACGAATTGACGAAAATTTCTGCGTCTCGAACTGTGGACTAACGCATAAACCGTTCGACAAATCTCTAAGTCCCCAGAGCGTGGACCAAAGCATGAACGCAAATTGGGCGCAAGTCAAACGAGGGGAGAATAACACTAAGTCACCAGAATGCAGAGTGGTGTATAAACATCGACAAATAGCCGAGTGGATTCCGACCATTCTCTATTCTGCAAACTTTGGCCTAAAATCGATAGAGGATTTTTAACTCGCTAAGGATGGAGCTCGACAATCCAACCAGTGGCTTGGCTAAATCAATGCTGGGAACAGGGGTACAAATCAGTAAAAGCTGAATATGACAGCTTACTATAGCTCTAGCTTAGCGTTCTTTATAACTTAAGGCAAAGACTACATGGAGGCCTCAATACAGAACTAATCGAAATGGCTTCCAAAGTTATGAGCAACCGACTATATCATACCTCAGATCGAGGGTCAATATAGATCCGCACTAAGCACATACGAATGTGACTGGGATGTTCCTTGAAAAACAATGACGTCCAGAGTGTGGAAAGGAGAGTGAACCACGAATACTTGGTCAAAAATTCTCCAGCACCCTCCTTCAATCCATTAGGAGGAGTATGAAACTGGATGGGCATGACCCGACTGCATTTGTAGCCAACATTACCTTGAGATCTGATTACAGAACATGAACCAAAGTGGACGTGGATGACCGTCCTGTGTCCAAATTATGCCCCAAAACTGACGAGGCATCGAAGTATTCCTCTTGGAATGAAAAACCATGATAAAATCCAAGATAGGCGAGACCCCGTCTCCCATCGACTGACCTGATCCCCGATTCAACGGGAAAGAGGGTAATGCTAAAGTGGGCATGGCTGACCTTCCTACTTATTGGTATATATGCCCCAGACCTGGGGGCATGAGCTAGAAGCAACATGAATGTGAACCGGCTATTCATTGATCAACTCTATGTTTTCAAAGTTTAGGTGGGAATATAAACATAGGTAGGACGAGACTCAACCGTCCATGCAGTATATTTATCAACTCGAGACTGGGAGCAGATGCATGGTTATCCAAAGACTGGCTGCGATAGCTCAATTTTGAAACTTATATATAATGTTTACAACTACTCAAGGCTACGACCGAAAGAATGCCTAGGGATAGAATCATTAAATCGATGCCTAAGCTAGTGGGCAACTGACTGTCACTCCAACCCGAGGCATGCGGATCATGAATGTTGCTCAAATGTGGAAGATGGAATGCCTGCAAAACAACAACGCATGATGAAAGACGGTATAGTGTTTAGGAGACGAGATGCAGACAAGGTGGACAGCTCCGTCCGCATCCAAAACACTGACAATTGACAAGTAGTACCCGAGCCCTGGCTCGGGCAGCATTTTCGGATCTATAGAGACATAGATCCGAGAGATGATGATGGGGGACCTAGGGAAACGAATGCAGCACCGACTGAGCTGATAATTGACATACTAGTCAGCCGGGATGACCCGTCACGAGTCCTTAAGATTGGATCGCAACAAAACCCGTCATTGGCCGAAGATCTTATTGATTTCCTTTGAGCGAACCTAGACATTTTCGCTTGGACACACGCAGATATGTGCGGGATTTCTTCCGATATTGCAAGTCATATGTTGAACATAGACCTGAAATACGTCCCTGTAAAACAAAAAAGGAGAGGCATGGACCCGAAGAGGTCCGCTGCTCTTAGAGAAGGGGTGGACAAACTCAAAGCCAATGGGTTCGTCCGCGATGCTCTCTACCCTGAATGGGTTTCTAACCCCGTGCTTGTGAGGAAAGAAAATGGTAAGTGGAGAGCTTGTGTTGATTACTCTGATCTGAATAAAGCATGCCCGAAGGATAGTTTCCCTTTACCTAGAATCGACCAGCTCGTCGAGTCTACAGCCGGACACGAATTATTGTCTTTTATGGATGCGTATTCGGGGTACAATCAAATCCCGATGCACATTCCAGACCAAGAGCACACCAGTTTTTTCATAGATGTGGGGTTATATTACTATGTAGTAATGCCTTTTGGATTGAAAAACACGGGAGCAACTTATCAGCATCCGGTGAATCGAATATTTAAAGACCGGATTGGTAGAACGATGGAAGTCTATGTGGATGACATGCTCGTGAAGTCACAGCAGTTAAACGACAACATTCGAGACCTAGCGGAGATGTTTGATATACTCAGGCATTATGGAATGAAAATCAATCCTTTGAAGTGTTCATTTGGCGTAGTGTCGGGAAAGTTTTTGGGTTTCATTGTGGATGCGTGGGGAATCGAAGCTAACCCGGAGAAGATTCAAGCTATCCGAGACATATAAGTGCCCAGAACTATAAAGCAGGTACAAAGCTTGAATGGAAAGGTGGCTGCGCTGAGTCGATTCATATCCAGGGCTACAGACAAGTGTATTCCTTTCTTCGATGTGATAAAGAAAGGAAAGAGGTATTTTGAGTGGACATCCGATTGTGAGGAAGCATTTCGAGCTCCGGTAAGGCATTTGGAAAGTCCCCCGGAGCTATTGAAACCAATAGACCATGAAATGTTGTATGTGTACTTGGCAGTATCCCAGCATGCTATCAGTACGGCTTTGGTTCGCGAAGAGGACGAAGTTCAAAAGCCAGTTTACTATGTTAGTAAACGTCTGACAGGGGCAGAAATAAATTATTGCAAGATCGAGAAATTAGCCTATTTCTTGGTGATTGCATTACGCAAGCTTCGCCCATATTTTCAGGCACACTCAATCAGTTTTTACACTGATCAACCCTTGTAATATGTACTCCAACGATCAGAAACTTCTGGAAGGATGTTAAAATGGAATATCGAGTTGAGTCAGTCCGATATTACCTACCTTCCATGAAGGGCCATACAAGGGCAAACACTAGCAGACTTCATTGCTGAATTCACTGTGTCAGACGACTCAAATGGCCATAATGTCATACCTCCAGTTTGATGGAAGATGTACACCGATGGGGCATCTAACGACCGTTGTTCGAGGCTGGCATAGTTCTTGTGACTGTTGAAAACTGATCAATTTGTTATATTTTGAAGCTTGAATTCCCAGCAACAAATAACGAAGCCGAGTATGAAGCATTGATTGTTGGCTTGAGACTTATCAAACAAGTGGGAGTAAAATCGGTTGAAATCTTTTATGACTCGCAACTGGTGGTGTACCAAGTGCGGGGAGACTATCAAGCAAAGGGACAGAGACTTGCCTCGTATCTTGCATGGGTTCAGGAGCTGCTAGCAAATCTGGAATATTATAATATCTCGCATGTCCCGCGTGAGCAAAACAGAGCAGCCGATTCGTTGGCAAAATTTGCAAGCACTGGCGATGCACAGCAGATGGGATTGTTTACCTTTGAAACCTTACATGTTCCGAGCATAAATATGATGGAGGTAGATTTCATGTTAGAAACAGAAATCAAGAAGGAATCATGGATGACCCCATTCAAGCAGTACTTGTTACACAGGGTCTTTCCCGAAAGAAGGAGCGAAAGACGACAAGTCATTCGTAAGGCTTCGCGTTATGTAATACAAGATCGGGTAATGTATCGGAGGGGATTCTTAAACCCCTTACTCCGGTGCATTTCCCATGATGAGATAAAATAAGTCCTGAAGGACGTCCGTGAAGAAGAGTGCACTGACCATACTGGGGGCAAACATTAGCAAAGAAAATCCTCCGCTATGGATACTATTGGCCGACTGTAAATCGGGATGCCTCAGACTATGTGAGGAGATGTGACAAATGCCAGAAATATGCAAAAGTCCCAAGAGCTCCGCCGACGGAACTCACACAAATGGTTAGTCCCTGGCCGTTTGCAATGTGGGGGAACGACATAGTCGGTTCCTTACCCATATCCAAAGGTGGTGCGAAATACGCGATGATTGCGGTCGATTACTTTACTAAGTGGGCACAAGCAAAGCCTTTGGCCACTATCACCACCAAAAAGGTCATTAATTTCATTGTATGAAATATTATATGTCGTTTTGGCCTTCCACGAACTATCATTATAGACAATGGAACTCAATTCGAAAGCAAGGAGTCCAAGAGTTTTGATAAAAATATGGCATTGAGAAAAATTTTCCAGCAACTGCTCATTCGAAAGCCAATGGACAAGTGGAAGTCGCGAACAAAATAATCAAATCCATATTGAAAAAGCATTTGGAAAAGGCTAGAGGCATGTAGGTGGATGAGCTTCCAACAACATTATGGGCTTATATAACTACCCATGGGTCCGTGGCTAGCTGTACTCCATTCACCCTTGCTTATTGCTCTGAGGTCGTGATCCATGTAAAATTGAAGTCCCCTCTCATCAAGTGGCTAATTACAACCCTTATTTCACGAAAAAAACACAAATAAGGAATCGCAATTGAGTTGCAATTAAACTAGTTGGAATTGGCGACGACATATGAGCATATAAAATGCATCCGACAGCCAACGGCAAGAACATGTACCCGAACATGCATGTGTACATCCAAAAAAAGTTTGACTTCTTGAAATCAACAGGGAATTGAATTCTCACTTAAGGTTATTAAGAAAAGGCTGGATCAAATAGCCGAAGCTTACTGGCCCTGTAGAACAGGACACAGATGGCCACTGATGAACTACATCCCTGGATTTATAATATTAGGAATCAGCCAAGCGTCATGACAACCAAAGAAGGATACGATACCTTAGGAGGATAATATTGAAGGATAATGACTATTCAAGAAACATGATGAATTTCTTTCTGTAAACAAGGAACACTCCCTGATTCAAAGCGTGTCATGTTGCTCTACACGACACACTTTGGGGGAAAGTGTTAGCCGACACCTTGGGCCGGCTACAAAACGACAGTTGATGATATTATTATTAGCACTAGACAAGATTCCGAAAGAACCTGGAGGTATATGGGTTTGATGCAGTCGACATGTTTCGGCATCCTTGGCATGATGCGGACTAGAGGTGTTAGCAAGTTGTCAGGCCCACAACAAAACAAGAGCGTTCGGCCTGCCTGGCCCGGTGCACAGAAGTCACCTGCTATGGGCCGAGGTACCTTATTCCTAAGCCCATGAGGGAAGTCCAACCCATCTTCGTCTATAAATAGAAGGGCGGGGGCATAGTGAAAAGGACCTTTTTTCGAGAACACTAGGGAGACTCTGCCATTTTTTATACTCTCCTCTTTTTAACTCAAACTTGTATTCAAGTGATTGATTTACGGATTGTATCTGTATTTAAGTAATTGAGAAAGCAATAAAGATTAAGCTCAAAGTGGATGTAGGCAATTACGCCAATTTCGGTGTTCTCATTTTTGTTGTTCCTTTTGTATTGAATTACACTATTCTTCTGTTCTAATTTACTCTCTTCATTAATCTCTCTACATAACTTTAATCAAGGGTGTTAATGACCAATTCTGGTGCTAATAATTGTATTTGGAAAATAAATTACAAACAAATTCCAAACTTACATTGGAAAATCTCTAGAAATTTAATTTTAAATAATTTAAAAAATTAAAGTTTTCAAATAAAAATTTAATTAAAAATATTTACAAAATTATGGGTTGTTATAAGAGAAGATTTTTAAAATTCGTTTGAGAATTTCCCGTTGGATAAATTTTGAACTAAATTTTTTTGAAGCTTCCAATTCTTTTTTCTTTCTTTTTTCCTCACCATTTAAACTACGTTTAAATAAAAGAAGAGGGAATGATGGAGGCTAGCATATAAGGTGGCTTGCACAGGGGTAGGGTGGCTGAAACGACTGTGGAAAGTTATATGGTAAGGAATATATTATTCAGAATTCAAAATATCTGGCTATAAATTACAGACTCCAATCGAGGAATGTCACATGGTGTTTCCAATGTTATACCCCTATTCCAAACAAAATGGAACTAGTCTCATTGCCTAACTCAATCGTACGTGGAAGATAGCTTGTTGAATCTAATTATTGTATTAAATTTTCAATATTAATTTCAACGTGTTTTTATTTCGTATGACCAAACGGTAATTCCAAACACTACGAAAATTGAAATTCAATAATAATACACTATTACGGATTCAATGAAACTGGTTTTGTCGAACTCAGAGACTGTGCCTCGGATCGCTATTTTAATGCGTCCATATAAATGACGATTTTCAAAATCGTCATTTAAAATTCCAGTTTTAAAAACTTATTAACTCAATTCTAATTCAAATAGAATTTATATCAACATATAAATCGTTTCGATTGTATTCAATTCAAATTTCAATTATTTGCCATTCCCATATCTCGATAAATCATTATATTTGAAATTTAAATTCATTCTAAAATTTCAACCAAAATCTTCATATTCAAAATCAACTTATATTCCAAATCCAATATTTAAAACCATTTAAATATTCAAAATCAAATGATGGAATATCTGGGTCGTTACATTCCTCCCCCTTAGAAGAATTTCATCCTCGAAACTGCTAAGGTAGGACAATGATCCAAACCCATTAACTTTTCAAAACCCACTTGGCTAAAACTTGACATTTCACTTTTCTAAATCCTTTAGTTCCAACCAAAACAATTAGCTTTCATTTCTAATTCAAAACCCTTTATTTCAAATACAATTCAAAAATCAACTTCTTCGGTTAACCAAAAAAAATCAAAATTTTTGTAATACCCTAAATTTTCGAAATTTTTTGGCAGAGTCTCTCATATACGGAGAGCCTTTTTCAATATGACTAATATGGTAAAAAGATATACATCGGCTCTCATGGCCGGAAAACACAATATATATCAATATATCTATTTTTCGCTCGCTAAATCGTAATGTACCTTATTGTAACGACCCTGGATTTTGGCCCTGTTTATTCTAATAAATAATTAATCCAATTAAATAAAATGTAAACTAATCATTTTAAAATGAATAAATCTTTCGAAATAAATTGCCATTTATTTGTATATATTGGTATTTTTAAAAGGGAAATTGATTTGAAAATTTGAAATAAAGTCTCTTAATAATATTTATAATAAAATTTACTTGATATAATTAAATTAAATAACTTTGTCTTGGTAAAATGTGATAAATAAATACATATGGATGATAATGTTTAAAATAAAATCAAAGTTTATCATTATAAAATATAAATATCAAATATATGTAAAACTTAAGAATATAATTCGAATAAAATACAAATACAAATAAATATAAGTATAAATGTGAGTAAATCATGTTGTACATAACTTAAATATTGATAGTTAAAATACAAATACAAATAAATATAAGTATAGGTAAAACCATTTAAATATTGATAGTCAGGTATAAAATACAAATGTAGCTACAAACATTTTAATACACAAAATATCTTCACTCATAAAGCCCAAGTGTTTGCCTGCAAGTTCAAACTAGAAATAACAATACACAGTAACATTTTAATAAGTATACAACTAATTAAGAAACAAGACAAGTTTTTATACAAAATAAATTATCTTCATCAAAGCCAAATGAGACTAGCCAAAGTCAAGAAATAAGTGAAATACATACATATGCTGGATACAAACTAGGAATAAATAATAAAACAAATATTTTTGCAAGACCAAAAGAAAATAATCCTGACACAAATCTAACCATATGAGTTTTCAAGCAAGAAAATAATAGCTATTGTAAAATTAAGTATGCTTAGAGACAAAATAAATTAAATATATTATCATATATGTTGTTGTAACTTACATATGAATAACATAAGAAAACTCACTTAATATTCATAAATATCTTGTACAAACATAACAAACATCAGTAACTATTAATTATTTGTAAATACAATTGAAGACACATGCATTAATTAGCACCCTTCTTTGTCAAGAAATCTTACAGCCGAAATTTTGTAGCATCATTTCACTTTTAGCATATCAAACACAAATATTTAACTTGCAGGTCAAACAAGTAAAAACTTGTCCAGTTAATGCATGTACCGTTCAAGCCTTCTCTATGCATATATATCATACTATTCTAGTTCACATAATTTAAAAAACTCCAAAACAGAACCGAGGAATCAAAACTTAAGAAACCGAGAAGAAAAAAAAAACTTGGTTAACCTGAGGAAATTAAAAGAAGAAAAAGGAGAAGCAAGCTCAGGGTTTAAGTTAAAAACTACGCTTCATAACAAAATTTCAAAACAGTTTCAAGACTTCAGATTTAAGGCAGTGAATGGTCTTTGGTCAGGAATTATGCAAGTGAGTAAACTTAATCTTTTTTCTTAAGAGGTTTAAGTTAATTAAAAACAGTTTAAACTTTATTTATAAACCATTTGCAAATGATTTTGTATGCTCTGTGTTCTCTGAAACATGATACAGATTGCATATTGGTTCGAATATTCAAATTATCCTTATTTAAATCATTGATTAGCTTCGATTTCTCAGTAAACAAGATGATAAACTTCAATTTAAGGTTTTTAGAAAGTTGGTTAGTCCATCTTTATAAATAATACCACTGTAATGTTGATATACAGGTAATCATGTGGTGATTGATAAAATTTGATTGTCGTAAAATATTGATTCAAGATTATATATTGAATTCATATTACAAGATATGATTTTTAAAACAAAAATAAAGATTTTTAGATTAATATGTAGAGAGCGGTTTGCGTATAAACTAAGATTGAATTTTTACAAATTTAAGATTACTTAATCAATTTAAAAGGTTGAGGTTTTAATTGAAGCAAGTATAAACATTAGGAATGTCGCAAAAATTATCAGAGAAATTTTCTATTGTGTGGGATTTAAGTACAAGATCGAACTAGGGCTTGCGTTCAGTTTTTTTTCCATGTCTGTAACTTAGTGTGATCGGCCTTTTCACGCGACCGAGTTACACGAAATTCTAGTGAATGATTGCTCGATGGATGGTCAAAGTTTGACCAAAGTTTGAACGCCTCCAGGGGTGTTTGCGGCGGTGGCGAGATGATCCTATTGATTTGCTTTGAGTTCTATTTTCGGTCGAACTGACGAGTTTTTGAATTCAAAATTTTATGGGTGGTTTGAGTTTGGAATTTCATCTTAGCGTGATTTGCGACTTGCTTGGATAGTTGGCATTCGCCGGAGTCATGTCGCGTCGCCATGCACGTGTACGGCGGTGGAATTTCGTGTCAGTAATGTGGTGTCATCTGTCTCGAGTCGATACTTGAGAATTTGAGTTGCTGCATCGAGTCGTCTTCGGTTTCGAGTGAGAAGCCTGATGTTTGTTGTTTTTTTACTTAGCTCAAACTTAACTTCATATTATATTAAAAAAAAGGACGTGTGAAGGGGAAGAGGTGATACGATACAAACCAGAAGAGGCTCGGAGTCACACTCGAGATAACATAGGGAAGCCGCGGGTTTTGTTAACTTCAGTTTTTAAACTTTAACTTACTGTAAAAAAAAGGGAGAAGAATACGTTGTGAACAGAGAAGACCCGGGTGATTTGTGTGTTTTACTTGAGGAACTACTCGGGTTAATCAGGGGTAATCAGTTCATATCTAACTGCAATATTTGAAATAAAAATGAAGTTAAGAAATTTTGAGTTTTATCAGGATTTCAACATCTTAAATTTAATAAATGTTTGGCAATTTAAGTTAAACTTTATACAAGTTTAATTGTTTAGTTAATGAATAACAAACATTAAAACTCTTAACTAATGTTTTAATTAAGTGATTAATTTAAGTTAATATAAAATTAATTATCATTTGAGGTTATAGTTAATAATAAGTTAGTTTCCAAATTTAAAGCAGAGTTTTAAGTGTTTCATTAAGTTGAACAATTAATATCAATTAATTATTTTAGAAAGAAATTAAGAATAATTACAATTAGAGATTCGTTAATAAATTTTGTGATTTATGAAATTGCAATTAACTACTTAAGTTAATTAATAAATGGTAATAGTTAATTAATTAAGTAATTGAAGTTAGAATTAATAAATGATTAATTAACTAATTAGCAGTTAACAAATAAGGAATTAAGTTTCATTAATTAATGATTAAGGTTATTAATTAACGAATAAGGAATATTTAATTAAATAATTAAAAAAATAAGACTTAATAATTGATTAAGTTAAGATTCATTGAATTAAATATATTTGAAAAGAAACAAGTAATTAACTATTAATCAATGATCAAGAAAACAGGGTTAAGTGATAAATTCTCAAGTAATTGATTTTAAATTGAATTAATTGCAATGAGAATTTAAATGATTGCTTATGGATTGTTGTGTATGTAGAATATCTGGTTTGTGATGTTTAAATTGATGATATTCTATGATGCTCTCTGATATGCTGTGATATATCTATGATGATTGTATATGTTTATCTATGATAAAAGTTATTTGAATTATATCATTGAATTTAAACTGTTTAAGTTAATTAGACAACTTGGCCTTTAAAATGGCGTTGGATTTCGATGAGACCGGGATCGGATATCCAATTGATATTCCGAAAACCACATCGATCCAATTTAAATGATAGGTCGTGAATTCTGAAATGAAGATCGAGATGGTGTTTTCAGAATGCAAGGGTTATCGTCGTTGACTCTGAGGGTGATTCCAAAATGAGTGTGACGAGATAATGCCTTCGGTTTCGTTCGAACCCAGAACGAACTTGTATGGATTGAATGCTTTCAGCACATCGTCAGGCGGACGATGAGCATTCCAAGGGATATATCCTGTAAAGGTAATCACAGCCTCAAGCCTCATCAACCGGGAATGGCTAAAACAGGGGAGATATAGCAAGGTTAGGTGGGTCATGCCCAAACAGGACAAGATATTCCCGTCTAGATGTCCCTTTTTATTTCGACTGTGTGCGCGGTTGTTAGCTACAACCGTAGGGTTTATCTTGTTCGGGACTGTTCAGTAAGGAATGATTTCGGCCTTGTGTTGTAGGGGGTCGGGAGTGATCCTCGGTACGGTGATCTAGGCCCCGTACTGTGACGGGCGGTACCCCAGTAGCCCTGCCATTGTTGGAAATCCATTTTCCCTACGAGACCTTGTGGTTTTGATTTGTATTACCCACTTTTGTGGCTAGTAGATGGATTTAATCATGTAACAATTTCGGCTATTGTCTATTTACTTGAAAACCCTAGACACTATTATAATATCACTGGATTTCCTATGAAATGTTTTGGTTAGCGTAAGGTAAAAACTTACCCGTATTTATTTGTGGGGAGTCTTACGTGATACCTTTATTTTCAAATGTTTTTCAAAGTTAAACAACTTTAAACCGTTTACTCATACCAGACCCATGTATAACCCGGAGTTTATATTTTTACTTTCATAAACTCTTGGGTACTCAAATTTTTATGAGTAGCCAAGTGATAGGCTTTGGACTTTGATTTCTGAAGGAGCTTGGAGCAGGAATTTCCAGACGTATGTAGCTATTTATCTAGCTGTGTTAGTTGATGTATGATGTACCTCTGATGTATATAGTGACAGATGTATGTATGACTGTCATGTGTATTGATATTGTATAACTTTGATATATGTAAAACTATGTAATAGTTATGTGATATATTATATTTTGTTCCGTTCCACTGTGAGATTCTGATATTGTTGTTCTTCTCTCTCTTTCTTTTCTATTTCTATCCCTTTCTTTCTTAATGATGATACGTCTTTCTGGTAGTAGAAGGGTGGGTCGTCACACTTATTTTAGCATTATTAAGTGTGATAACCCGGGTTTTGTACATCTGTAAATTGACAAATAAGAATAGCTGGGTATTATATAAATGAATTAAACTATAATAAATACTATATTATAAATATAGGAATAAATATGTATTTGGTAATCTCTTATTATAATTATGGAAATTTGACAACGGTAATTTAATAATTTCTTTTATAAAATTTAATTGTACAAAAATCTATCTTTTCAAAATTTATAAAAAAAAATTCAAATTCAAGTTAATAATTTTCAAAACTAGTTAAAATTTATTCTAATCAAAAATATATTAGCTTGAGTTAAAATAAGATTAAAATTTTTGGCCATTTCTTTGCTTTCAAAATTCATCTTTAAATAACACATGAACATAGTTTATAAATATATATAAGTTTAAAACCTTAAATATAAATTAATGTAAACATAACATATTAAAATAAACACTTGTATAATTAATATTAAAGGGTTTTAAACAATTGTAAATACATTAGTCAAGATTTAGACATTTGTTAATAAATGGACTCATGTAAAGTACATTTGTCCCTTATGTACCATTTGAATCAACAAGTGGCAACATTGTTTTTTTTTATTTAGTTTGTAAATTAATGTAAACAAAGAAAAAAAAACTCAACCTGGAAATTATCTTCAAAACAGAAATTCTCAAGGAATCAAACCTGTAAATTTTCAAACCAGAGAAAGTTTATGCAAAATATCATGTAGGCAAAGCTTGTTAGATTTTATCTTCAAATTTGGGAATTCAATCAAAGTAAGACGAACCTGAATGCAAACATCACCAAAAAAGGAAGACTTTAGGACTGCAGAATCAAAATCAAGCAAGAAAACCTAAAATAATCAAAGCATTTCTGTCCTCTGCTCTGGAATATTAAGTGAGTAAAACTACCCCCTTAAGTTGAGTTCGGTTATGCATGTGATGAACTTTAGTAGTGAAGTTGAGAAATTTGATTGCCTGAATATAAAAATAAGTTAATCTGGCATATTGAGATGGGAATTCTATATATACATCTGAGTGAATGCATGCTACCTCTGTTCTTAAAATAAATGTGAGCAAACCTTTTTAACCTGCCATTCTATCTTTATATTGGATAATGCTTGAAAGTATGATGAGTATATCTGAGAAGAATGGTTGAATTTCTCTGTATTTCTGGAATGCATGCTTGTAATTAGTTCTCTGTTAATATTACAGGCTCATAGTTCATCAAATAAAGGATCATAGCTTCCTATCTATACTTGTTCAAGCTATAATCTTTAAAGGTAAAATGATTGTACCTTAACAATATAATTTTTTTATAAAATCAGGTGGATTCAGTGAACAATCATTTCAAAGAAAGAAAAAAAATTTAGATTTACAGTAAAAGCCTAATTAAAGTCAAAAATTAATGATTTTAATTTTGTGTTTTGGCTTTACAAACTGATTCGTATTACAAAATCATGATTTTTAAGGGGAAAATTAAGATTTTTAGGTAAGTATTAATTGGGAACTTTGGGTTTAAACTAAAAAATGATTTTTCGTAAATTCTCGTTAACTCCCGATGAATTGGATGTCAAGGTCATTGGCGAAGGTTGTATGAGTATCAAGGATCGAGGGAAAAATACAATTTGAATTTA